>CM067376.1:226678476-227289170 GCA_034510155.1 Eucriotettix oculatus | reverse complement strand
TCGTACACCCTTCTCCCTTTATTCGATGAATTCCATCTTTCTTGCCAAATGTTTAATATTTCTTCTTTAATTTCTATTTTGGTATTTGCTTCCTTGCCTAAAATTTCTACGACTTTGCACTGGTTCTCTATTTTGAGCCAGTACTGCGCGCTCCTTTTCCTGATTTCTAGATTGTAATGCTTCAAAATTATAACGGTCTTTAATGGGGGGAAATGCCTAAATTGTGGGTTTTCCGAGGCTTAACTCTTGAGCGGGAAGCGCACACGGATAAAAGGAGCTCCCATCTGCCAAGGCGCCCGTCGGATTATCAGAGAACAATAAGCCACAGTCAGCGGCATTGGACGAAAAATATATTTTTCGCGCCAGGGAAATACCAGGGATAGGGGATAGTTTCTGATGAGAGCTCCCCTACGATTGGTAAACGACGGCTCTGGAAAGGGGAATCCGAGGTGTCGAAATGGCGGGCAGAGGGAGATTTTGTCATTCTGGGTCCAGCAGAGGAAGAAGAGCCTAGGCGAGGAATTTGCATTCTGGGTCCAGCAGAGGAAGGAGAGCCTAGGAGCGGAATTTGGCATTCTGGGTCCAGGAGAGGAAGGAGAGCCTAGGAGCGGAATTTGCCATTCTGGGTCCAGGAGAGAAGGAGAGTTCCGTCCGGACTTGGCAGCAACAGTGGCCTATGCTGGGCCAGCTTACACCCAGGATCACGGGCATCTGTAGGGACACACCAGGGGCTGCCTCCAGCCAGCAGCGAGAGAGAGAGAGAGACGGAACTTCCGCCAAGGTTAAGTCAAGGTATGGTGAATTCTTGGGACGAGCGGGTTTATTTGCCATTTTGCCAATTTGCCAACTATTTATTCTCCCAAGCCACGACACCCTGAGAGAAGGAGCTTTTGGAAAATGTATATACTTTTTTTTATAACGGCAGAAAATAAATTATAGTATCTTAACCTGGTTGTTATTGTTATTAGTAGAACTAGAAGTTTCCAGCAGAGGATAAGAGAGCAGTACAGTTGGCGCGCCAATTCGTGGGGCTTGAACTTGAATAAATGTTGGCATATTGGCAAAATATTTTATATGTATAGACTAGTCGCTTGTTTTCAGATATGTTGGTATTGGTTCTGCGAATATATTGAAATTATTTTATTAAAGCAATATTTTGCTATGAGAATCCAGGTTATATTTATTATTCAGGCTGTGTTAGATTATTTTATTTTTTATTAATGCAAGGAAGTTTTTCTTTTGATGTGTGGGGCTAATTTTAATAATTTGCACGCGTGTGTAGATTACGTTTGTGTTGAGGATTATTCTAATTTGTTTTATCTATTGGGTTGTAATGTGGTGTGTTGCAAATTTTGTCCTTCTGGGTTTGTAAATTTTTATATCCGTCCACTTAAGGGTTAAGAGTTCGAGATTTTACGTTAATATTATTACTGTAAGACGCGTCGGAAAGTTGTGTTGCATATTATATGATATTACGTTCCGGGAAAGTAGTGAAAATGAGTTACGAAGTTAGAAGCGAAGGATCAGAAGTTGAGGGAGATTTTGGTCAGACACTTTCATTTAGTTCTCCGGAATTAAATGTAACGTCTGAGGCGGAAATTATGCGAGAAGATAAATCCGAAGGGGAAGTCCAAGTGAGTGGTAGAAAGGACGATGTACTAGGAAGGCTATTACAATTGATGCAGGAAAATAGAGACATTAATATTAGTATACGGGAAGAAGTACGCGATTTAAGAAAAAGCATGGGGGAATTTAAAATTGACATGCAGAAGCAAGTTGACAACATGGAGGGCCCAACAGTTACATATCTGCCTGAAAAAGCGAAATTGGGGGCAATGACCGGAGTCGGCGAAATATTAGTCGATCGCCGGAATATTTTGGTGGAAGAAAATGAGGAAGCGGTACAGGATAAAGAAGAATCGCGCTGTGATTTGGTAAAAGCCAACATAGAATTTGGGAAAGAGATTTCGGTACAAGCGTGGGTGGATACCGGTGCGACATATACAGTTATGAATGTGGGACTTTACGAACAATTGAAGAACAGGGGTTTTGTGTTAGGCGAATTACCTGTTTCAAACCTACGAATTTATGGAGCATTAGGTCAGAAAAACGAGCGCGTATCTAAACAAGCTTTTATAAGGATGCCGTCGGAAAACGGAAGTATTGCGGTAAAGTGTTTTCTATTAAAAACTTTGTTCACAGAATTTTTGTTGGGAGTAGACTTTCTAAGGGAGGCTAAAGCATCTATTGATTTGGGAACTAATACACTATCAGGGCGATTGATTTCTCTCGAAGGCACAGATATTGTGGTTAAGTGGAGATTGTTAGGGCCACTCGGAGTACAGGAGCGCGGAATCTGCGGACAACTAAGTTTTGAGGAAGAATTTTTTGAAGAGGGCTACGTTGATGATGGAATTCATTATGAAAGAGAAGGGAGGGAAGCTGTAGAAATGCATACTGATACAGGAAGAAATTTAGTAGATATCGCTGCTAGTGTAGAGGGAATCAGTGATATAGAAAGGGAGAATTTCCTGGAAATGTTAGTTCGAAACAGGGAAGTGTTCAGTGAGGAACCGGGCTTATTTAAAGGATCCAAACATAAAATTCAGGTGATTCCACACACTCCATTCCGAAATAAATCTTATCCGACACCGTGGTCATTAAGGGAGCAAGTGAAAGAAGCCCTTGATAAATTAGAACGGGGCAATATAATAGAACGCGCGGAATCCCCATATAATAATAGTATTTGCATTGTTAGGAAGAAAGATTCTAAGCTCAGAATCTGACAATACTCTAGGAAGATCATTACTCTTTAATGATTTCATGATTAGCGATCATGGAGATTCCAGCTATAAGGCATTTTCTTCAATTTCTGGTGCTTTTTTTCCTTGTATCTGTCTTCAATTATTTCTATCAGGAAGTATTTTCTTCAATTTTCAACACATTATTACTTACATCCGTCCTCTACTCTTTCTTTTGATTTAGGTATGTCATAGGTTGTCATGTTATAGGTACTTATGATAGTTGAGGTTTAGTTCACGTTGTTTTGGCTTGGTCGGTAGAAGTTTTTTTGGTTATATTTTGAGCCATCTATATTATCCATTTTGTCTTCATATCTGAATTTTCCTTGATTTTTCTTTCACGTTGTTTCTGCACAAGCGGTATTTTAGATTTCGGGGTTTGTATGTTGCTAGTGAGAACTAGGGAATAAAACGTTAATAGAGGGGGCTGTAGAGTTGGTTTGGAAAGTGAATTTTCTGGTTGTGGAGGTTAATTCTGTTTGTTTTAAAGATGTTAGAATTGAATCAGTGTCAGCTTGTCGAAGGAAATGTGGCTTGAATTAAAGTTGTGAAATGTCAGCAATGACTTGGATTGATTGATGATTATAGTACCGGGATCTGTGAGCTAAGGTGATTGTAGCAGTTGGGGCCTAATGCTGTTATTATTGTGATATTAATAATATTTAAAAGTCGTCGTAATATGAATGAAAGTAAAAGTCGTCGTTATGTGAAGTATTTAAGCTGAAGTCGTCGAATAAGGTTGAAGTAAAAATGGAGTCGCTGTAAGGGGTTTATTTGTGAAATAGAGAGTCACTGATGTTTTTAATTGGGATGAGGCCAATGTATTAGAAGTTTCAAAAATAGTTAAATAGATGACTGGTACGAGATTTGTAAGATCCATATGTCAAAGCTGATTAAGATAGAAATGTGAGTAGTATTTTGAATGGAATTCTATAAGAAAAGTAGTGATTCAATGATGACTTTGATAAAGAAATGAAATTCAGTGAAATGTTCGTTAGAAAGAAATTAGTTTTGGGGTTGAAATTGGTAACTGTTATTATTCTAAGAAAGTCGGGTGATATGAAAGAGGCTATTGTGCAGAAATAATGTGTACTTATCTTTATCTTCTTATGTTTTATTCGGTTCTATCAGAGTTTGTTTAGATCTCTACGGATCGCTGATCAAGAAACGTTTCGGGCGGCAGTATATTTTAGTAGTATTAAATGTGTTCACAAAGTATTTATAATTGAATATCATACAATAGGGCCAGACGTCAAAAGGTTAATGAGGTAAAGTTTTCTGTGGGGGACAAAGTTCTGGCAAGAAATGTTCGGATCTCAGATGCAGATAAAAGGATCTGTGCCAAGTTCTGTCAAATATTTGAGGGACCGTATGTTGTCACAGGGATTAAAGGGACCAATACCTACAGCATAAGGAAAATTGATGGCGGGCAGGTAAAGGTATTAAACTTAACGAATTTGATGCCATATTACGCAAGGTAGATGGCCTCTGTGGTAAATATTACCTGGTATACCGTAATTATTATTAATATTAGACATGAACCAATACTGATATAAATGCAAGATGAGTGCTAGTATGTACAGTAAAAGGTAAATATATCAGTAAATCCCAAGTGAGAGTGAGATACCTGGCTTCAGTGAGTGAAATGCTTCGAGTAGAGCACGAAACAATCGTATGAGAAGCAGATTTCAAAACCTTAATTTACCATGGTGAGACAAGTGAGTGTGTTCTACGAGAAGAATATAAAACAGTCGTGTTAATTGCTAAATAAGAGGGAGACTATAAAAGCTTGATTGATTATAGTGAACTAAGAGAGTTTCCTTAAGAAATATTTTAGCCTAGGTTGATATTAGCATTTAATCATGTATCTTTCTTTCCTTCTTTAAAAAAAATAATTAATTATAAAATATGATAAAGGCATCTGCATATGCATAATGATACAATGAATGTTATCCTTAAAAAAATTGCTTTATAACTATTAAAATGTAGGTTAGTATTAGTATTACCGTAAAAAAAAATTTTTTTGTTGGTTCAGGAATATTGGAACGTTGGATAATATTATAAAGTCATCAAATATCATTGTTTTTTTTAAAAAAAAATGTCTTTAATTGTAAATAATTTGATAAAAGTGGCTGGGGAAATAAATAATGGGTGAGGTAATGATTGTTGTATGGAAGACTATGTAATAACGAATGAATGGCAGATATTAGTTGTAAATATTTAATTGGTATGAATGAGATTTATTTCACTTACTATATTTAGAGCAATTGGCAAACTGGTAAACGGTTTTCTTTTGATGTTGTAGATAAGGTTTGGCACAATGCGAAATTGTGTTTCAATTGCGCTAACCCTTATCTAGGGGCACTGTAATGCTTCAAAATTATAACGGTCTTTAATGGGGGGAAATGCCTAAATTGTGGGTTTTCCGAGGCTTAACTCTTGAGCGGGAAGCGCACACGGATAAAAGGAGCTCCCATCTGCCAAGGCGCCCGTCGGATTATCAGAGAACAATAAGCCACAGTCAGCGGCATTGGACGAAAAATATATTTTTCGCGCCAGGGAAATACCAGGGATAGGGGATAGTTTCTGATGAGAGCTCCCCTACGATTGGTAAACGACGGCTCTGGAAAGGGGAATCCGAGGTGTCGAAATGGCGGGCAGAGGGAGATTTTGTCATTCTGGGTCCAGCAGAGGAAGAAGAGCCTAGGAGCGGGAGTTGGCATTCTGGGTCCAGGAGAGGAAGAGACTAGGGCGGATTGCATTCTGGTCCAGGAGGAAGGAGCCTAGGAGCGGAATTTGCCATTCTGGGTCCAGCAGAGGAAGGAGAGCCTAGGAGCGGAATTTGGCATTCTGGGTCCAGGAGAGGAAGGAGAGCCTAGGAGCGGAATTTGCCATTCTGGGTCCAGGAGAGAAGGAGAGTTCCGTCCGGACTTGGCAGCAACAGTGGCCTATGCTGGGCCAGCTTACACCCAGGATCACGGGCATCTGTAGGGACACACCAGGGGCTGCCTCCAGCCAGCAGCGAGAGAGAGAGAGACGGAACTTCCGCCAAGGTTAAGTCAAGGTATGGTGAATTCTTGGGACGAGCGGGTTTATTTGCCATTTTGCCAATTTGCCAACTATTTATTCTCCCAAGCCACGACACCCTGAGAGAAGGAGCTTTTGGAAAATGTATATATTTTTTTTATATAACGGCAGAAAATAAATTATAGTATCTTAACCTGGTTGTTATTGTTATTAGTAAAATAAGAAGTTTCCAGATGATAAGAGAGAGCAGTACAAGATCCAACGGGGCAACAGCTAGGAGAACTGTTAGTGCTTCTGAAGGGGTTGTACTGAAGGCACCTGATATTCTTAACAAAATTTCCGCTGAATTTGTTGGATTTTTAACATTGGTTTAACTAGTCTCAATCTATGCGCCCATGTGCTCGCTGCGTAACACGCGGTCGCGTGATCATGCGTGGCCAACACCAAAAGCCGGAACATTCAGGAACTCTCGGACGCTGCTTGTTCTCACAGTCTTTACCAGAAGTGTCTGTCTCAGAAAATCTCTCAGACGACGGTTATCTTTCTTCTCTTTCTCTCTACTTTTTCAATGCTCTTATTGGTCAGCCTATGGCTAAACCCATCATCCCCTCCTCAGTCTGTTCTGAGAAGGAGCCAAAACTAAATCTATTTGTACCCTTTCGGGATTTTCCAGCGTCGTCTTTTTCCAAAAGTTCCATCTCTTGGTTTTGTGTTGGCCTATATCTTGCTACAAATGAAATATTTATAAAGTAAAATATAATGCACCATTAGGAAGCCTTTCTATAAACAAAAGTGTGCTTATTTCCATAAAAGATGGAATAAAAATAAAATCCCCCGAACAGTACATAAGAAAAAATATGGGAGAAATTGCAAATATCAAACGAGGGCGTTCGGTTAAGGAAGATGAAGTTGGTGTCATTAATAATGTTGAGAGTGATGGTAGGTAAATAAAATTAGGTGATGTATCTACGAATATGTTCAATGATTAATGTAACCATGTAGAGCATCAGATTACAGCTGATAGAGGTGGATGTAATGCGAACGCATTGAATAAGCAGACTAAGAGACAGCAAGAACAGCTGATCATGTTTGTCAATAAAGATGATGTAATAAAAGGTATTGGAAATAGTTAAGAAAATCTCGCGAAAAATGTATAAAATAAAATGACGCGGGAGAAAAATTCGTCGTAAAACTAAGATTAGCGGAATAAATGAGTATCCCACGATGAAAACAGATGGAAGAGGAATTTAATCCATGTGGAAAAACCGAATGCGGTATATTGTTGTCAAACGAAGAAGTGTTACATGAAATGTCAAAAACGTACGAAGGTGGCGTCCAATGTATAACTCAGATGGACTTAACCATCAACTGTTGGTGTATCTCTTGTGTCCATCAAAACTGTTTCGAGGTTTCCTCCTGATTTCAACGTCTTTGACTACAATGTTTTTATCGTGTGAATAGTTCTTTCAACTTGTCTGTTGGATCTCGCATTCGGCGGTGCTATTGGGCTGTGACGTAAACCTTTCTGACGCATGTAGTTTTTCAGTGCATGGGAATCAAATGGTGGACCATTATCGGTGACAAGTTCTTCGGGGATACTAAATCTCACGAATATTTTATCATTTTTTCATAGCTATCGCTTCAGGGTACTTCGAGAAGTAGTCGATGTACAGGAGATAATGGCAACTATGTACTGTAAAGAAATCTAGCGCAACTATTTGATTTGGTCGGCTTCATGATTGCTTCATGAGGATACGCCGATTGATTTTCTTGATAAATCACAGTGCTTGACAATATTTTCAATATCAACAGTTAGGCCTGGCCAGTAAACTGCTGACCTAGCACGTGACTTCGTTGAGTTGATTCCACGATGTGGCGCGTGTACTTTCGGAAAATGGTATTACTATTCGTTGACCACGATAGATTAATCTCAATGAGGTGTATAATTCTGTTTGAAATGGCCACTAAGAATACAAACTGCAAGGCAATTGTTTCCTTGATGCTGGAAAACCCTTTTGTATGAACTGCATTAGCTGACGTAAGTCCTTATCAGCAACAATTACTTCTTGAAGCTTGATAAGTCTCGAATCATTGTTGCTATCGTACAAACTTGTAATGCATCTTTACCGTCGGAGTGTATAACTCGTGGATTATCGGTGACAGGAAAAGGTGCTCGAGATGGCATGTCAGGAATAATTAGTTGCTTCCCTGTACATGATGAAGTATGAAGTCATATCGAAGCAGTTTTAGTTGTAAGCGTTGAGATGTCCTGTAGTGGCTTCTTGACGATGTAAAAATGAAATTCTTCACAGGCAAATACAATGGCTAAGAGCTTTCTCAATTTTAGCATATTTTTGTTGAGACGGTAGTAGCGTATTAGACTGGAAAGGAATTGGCTGTCCTAGCTGGTGGAGTACAGCTCCTAAACCAAAACTGCTAGCATATGCAGAATTTGTTATGTTTTCCTTTTGATCAAGGAATTGAAGAACAGGTGCAGTAGTAACAAGTTCTTCGAGTTCATTGAAAATTAAGTCAGACTGACTATCTTAATTGACGTAGTGCATGTGCTATGGTAGCCAGGTTTGGCAAGAATTTCTGTAAGTACCTAATCATACCCAGAAAACGAGTTAGTTGTGCCACGTTCGTTGGATGTGGTATGTCGATAATGGCTTCTATTTTAACTGGATCAGGGCTAATTGACTTGTATTGAATTTGTATGCAGTGTGCTGTTAGAGTATGGCAGGAATGCAACATTGAATTTGTTCAACACATTCTTCTATGTGCTGTTCCCTGTTGTGCAGGGTTTTTTTTTTTTTTGATTAACAGTGTAGCCTAGGGTGATCCTGAAACAGGCAACTCCCCTTTAATAGCATAGAAAGGGAATTGAAAACGGGGAATGCGTAAGGTAGAGCAAGGTAGCCAAGAGCCCACGGGCTATGGTTTAAGGATCCTACCCGGTGTTTCACCTAGAGATACAGGGAAAACCCGAGAAAACTTGCATCAGGTAGGTCAGACATTACAATATAGAGAAATGTAGCGATACGCTTCTGCTCTGTATACGTTGAATAGCCAGTAGATTATTCATAGAAAGCATATTTTTCCATAAGCTTTCAAATCTTTTGATGGGTAAGCTGTCTTGTTAAATGGACCCGGCTGCCTTAAAATGATGGCGTCGATTGAACGGTTACGTCATCCGACATCGTTAATACAAGCCCGCGTTTAACACGCTAAATAGGAGCGAATGATTCTACTACTTTACTTCTGACACTATGTTGTGGTTGTCATAGTAAAGTATAAATTATGACCGAGGCACCAAATAAATACACGTCGTTCGGGTTGAAACACAGTGTAACACCCGTCGCGTGGCTCTGACGAGTATCACAGGAAATAGGAAACGATTTCTCTTGATAGGAACGACGATAGGAAAGGAAGATCTTCAGTAGTCTTGGGAAAGGGTCAACCCTGGAGTTGACCAGTGGATAGCTTGATTATGGGTGTCGCTCAATAAAGAACATCAAGTCTAAATAGGAAAGAATTTATTCCCAAATGCAGCAATTTTGAGAATAGAAGTGTTAACAGTACGAAGGAAGATTTCAGACTGCCATGAATGTAGCGTCTAGGTGCCTCCAGAAGGGATTGCTGACTTAGGGCTTCTCGTGGGTAACAGCCAAGAAGCTGGTGGCCACGGTTCTCATGTTCCGCTACTCAGCATCTACTGTCCGGCTCTTAAGACCTTAACTAACTTTGAAATTCACTTTCCCTATTACAAGAGCCACGCGACGGGTGTTACATAGTGGCAGCGGTGTGGATACTGGGTAGCGTCGATTTACGATCAATACATCTCGACTTGATTTGGGTGACCTCATTAAGAACTTCAGTGATAGCCAGACCAGAAGAACTTGTCGTCTAAGACCACAAGACACCGAGCTTTCTCGATGGACTACGTTCTGGAGGATCCACAAGGCCATTGGTATTTAGTGACGGAAGTGTTTTAGAGCAGCCGGGAGAGAATTAATCGTGGGCGGCGCGGCTGTCGGACTTGATGTTCTTTATTGAGCGACACCCATAATCAAGCTATCTACTGGTCAACTCCAGGGTTGACCCTTTCCCAAGACTACCGAAGATCTTCCTTTCCTATCGTCGTTCCTATCAAGACAAATCGTTTCCTATTTCCTGTGATACTTGTCAGAGCCACGCGACGGGTGTTACACAAGGCTATGCTATCAGGACACAATCTATCAAAAAATATTTCAAATGTATATGTACATCGGAATTTGGCAGCTTTTTAACACTCAATAACCTATATCTGACAGATTTGGTCCACTAATGAGATGATGGTCTCCGTTAAACAACGAACAACTGTTGATTGGACAGATGTGATATGTTAGTTAAGAGGAAATGTACAGATTTAGTTCCTCAAACTGATCTGTGCTCCAAACCAGCAATTTGTTGGGCGATCAGGTAGGCTGTAGAAATCTGCTACCATTATTCCTTAGGGTCAATGGGGTTGATACAGTTTCAACCCCTTCATCATGGAGTGGAAGGTTATTACATAAAAATAAAGTGAAAACAATTCAGATTGGTATTGAATATAATTTTATGGAAGTCACGCGGAACAATTTTGACATGCTGGTTAAGTTGTAGTTCATCCCACTGAAGTGGGGGTGGAGTGAAACAAAGTACCCCAAGCAATTAAATCAATTTCTACCTAATCTTTACATGTTACATATGATGTAGGATGGTTAAAGCACCTATAGGTGTGGGGATTAAGTATTTTTCGCGCAGTTAAGGTAGCGAGGAATATTTTTTTACTCTTTAAGTACACTGAGAGTATTATTGACTCTTTTAAGATTCCTGAAGAATTTTCAACTTACTTTGGGTGCTAGGAGTACTTTTGACTCTTATTTAAATACAAAGAATGACCAAAAGTCAGAAATAGAATAATTTAATGTTAAAATATTTCGTCCCCAAACTTTCAGGACCTCAGTTCTTTCAACAAATCAACTTGGAATGTTGGACATACAAATAAAATATTACTAAATTTTAGTTGCTACAAGGTTTCCATTTCAAAGATTGCAGAATTCACAAGTTAATCACAATAGTAATTACTCGTATATTGAATTTAAATATTACACATCTGTTTTACATTTTAAAAAATATTTGATCTTAGACGTGCGGGGGCAGGGATGCTTCCCAACACAATCAGTAGAATCGCTGGAGGTGGCAACGCATGCTTGCACGTTCTCGTGCACTTGGCTGTAATCCACGGACAGACACACATGGGTGTGGCTTCGGAATAAATCATGCTTCAAAACCATGTCGTCTCCGCGCTACCGAGCAGATACGGGTCGACGGAGCATGACAGCTGCTTGGCTTATTTTCAAAGCGACTGACACCACGCTAGTCGCAGTGACCGGCGTACTACAGGGAGCTTCTGGCAATCTACCTGGCGGTCCGCCACTTTCACCACGCGATCGAGGCACAATACTGTGGTCTTCAAGAACCACAAGCCAATCTGCTTTTCGTTCCTCCAGTAGAACAGAGGAAGCACCTGGCCTACATCGGCCAATTCACCACAGACATCCGACTCATCAGTGGGTCCGAGAACACCGTCGACGGCCTTGTCATGACTTCGAAGCCGGTAAACCTCGAAACCCTCACCAACATCTGGTGCGAGCGCTCATCCGCAGCGACACGGCGCTCCAGCTTTGCCTCGACCCAGGCCACACCTCACAGCTCTATTGAGTCGTCTCAGCACCGAGCCTATGACAGGTGTTCGACATGCAGCACAGCCTCAGCCATCCGGGGACCCGTGCCACTACGCGCCTGGTGAGGCGCTTCGTGTGGCCCGGAGTGAGCCGCGACTGCCGGACGTAGGTCCGAACGTGCGTGCCATGCAAACGCGCCTAGACCACGCGCCATGTCGTGCTGCCACCGGATCCTTCCAGGAGCCAACCGCCCGGTTCCGCCACGTCCACGTCGACATCGTCGGCCCGCTACCGCCAGCAGGTTCCTTACCTGCTTACGAACGTCATCGAGCCTTGCGCTAGCCAGTGGTGATCCCGCTGGAGCAGATCAGAGCTGAAAGCGTAGCCAACGCCGTCCTCCATGGGTGGATCGCCCAATTCGGTTGCCCAGAGACAATCACGACCGACCGAGGTTGGCAATACGAATTTCGACTGTTCGCGGCGCCGGGTGGCAGTGATCCCGGAAGGCGCCGTACCACCCGCAACGAACGGCCTAGTGGAAAGATTCCACCAGCAGTCGAAGGCATCGCTTATGTGCCACACCGAATCAACGTGGCTGGAGGCGCTCCTATCGTTATGCTGGGAATACGTACGGTCTTCAAGGAGGACCTCCAGGCATCGGCAGCAGAGCTCCCGGGGAATTTTTCGCCCCAAATCCAGCGCCGCCCGGAGGAGTCGACCCAACTTTGCTTATCGACCGGGTCCACCAAGCAACGCGATACATCAGGCCCAGCTCTTGCGTCCCGGCGGCTTCGTTTTCCTGCACCCACGCCTTCCTTCGCGACGACACCGCACGGCCGCCTCTCCGCCAGCATTATGCCGGATCCCAACTAATTGTCAGCATGGAGGGCGGGTGAGAGGGTTACACTGGACAGGATGAAACCGGCCTTTACATCGGCTGAAGAAACGACGAACGCACCGTCTCGTCCCACTCCCGTCTCGACGCAGCAGCAGCCGGCATCCCAGGAAGATCCAGCGCCGCCAGTCAGGATCGGTCGAAAACCCAGCAGGGTCCCGGCAACTCGAGCGGGCCACTGGACACGCTCACCAGCCCGGTACTCGCCACCCCCAAAACGCCGCTGCAACTCTCCAGCACACCAGCCGCAGTCAGGACCCTCGGTGGGCGAACAGTCCATAGCGAACCGTGGGTAACACAGGCTCGTGCAGACTTTCAGTGCTAGTGTTGAGTGTTCAAGTTCGCAAACAAGACTAAAGTTGCTTGATAGGTAAATATTCTGCAGTGAGCTTCCAAAAAAAATACATTTGAAGACATTTACTCATTTATTTATTTTTGAAGATATTTATATATCATGTGTAAATCCCCGACTCCGTCTCGGCGGGAGGCTGCTGTGGGCGGGATGGGACCATTCGGCGCGGCCGATTCGGCGCAGCCACTTCGGCGCGGCCCATTCGGCGCAGCCGTTTCGGCGCAAGCCAGTTCGGCGCGAAACTCGCATAACATTACAAGACATAATTTCATATTTAACAAAATTTTTAAAAATATTCCTAAATACTTAATCAGTTGCAATACCTAAGAGTTGTAAAACATTAATAGTAAAACAAGCTATAAGTATGAATTCCACAAATATGGACTAAGCGTCGTAGGTTTATGTAATTAAATATTAAGCTACGTTTTTATGACAAATTATCTGGACTTTTCATTAATATTTGAAGATGCCAAATTATTTATTCATTTAACAATTTGTAACAATAACTCATGAGACTTTTGTGTTCAGAATAAAAATCGAAATATTTATCGTTCAATGAAACATAAATTTTATAAAAGTATTGATTTAAATTTATTTAAATTACTTGTCTTTTAATAATAATAATAGCCGAATTGGTCTGATGTGATGCGTCTCACTCATGAGTCGAAAATAAATATATTTTACATCTGAAATTATAATATTTTTCTAATAAATCTTATGGTTGTTTCAATATGTATTCTTCCACAAACCTGAATAATTTTTCACATTGAATTTTATGATTTTCCAAGTTCCATAAATGCGGATATTAAATGTGGGCATAGTTTGGCCAATATAACTGTAATTACAATATAAACAGATACCGAAATTATTAATTTTATTTTTAATATTTTAACATAGCTTAAATTATTGCAAGATTTTAAGATAATTTGGATATCATAATTCATTAAATCATGTCATAAGTTTGTATTATTTCTTACTACGTAATTTTACGGGTTAATTATTAATTTCATATTAATCTTAGTCAACCCAATTTAAATGTACTTGTAAGCGAAATGCAAAGGATAAATATTAAGAACACAATATTTATTTTTCCCAGATTAAATTTATGATAGCGCTAACGTTATAATTTGACGTCCATATTTACTGAATTATAAAGCATAGTATCTTATGGAATAATGGCTGACTTGACAAGTAATTAAGAATTATTCCTGAGTAAGTAGATATTTTTATAGCAATTGGTAACTATCTTATTGACAGAAACAATAACCAAAACATCAAGAAAATTGACAGAGTGGTCTTTTTCAATTCAATTTTAAAGTTTCTTTCAGTGTTGTAATTATTAAAAGTATTGAACAAATGGTTTATGTGGAATCTGAGAATGATACTAAAAAGTCATCATTCTTGAAATATCTCAGTGGTTTTAAATTAAAGATGTAATACATAAGGCTTCCAAATCTCTCATAATTTGCGCGAATAACGACAAAGAAAAATTCCCAAGGTAGAACCAATGATTTCGTGATAGTAAATGTTCTTGAACGAAAAATAAGTGGAATTTATAATTACATTTATTAAGATAAGAATTTTTGATAAAATAATTTTTGTCAATTTCGAAAAGTAGTTATCCCATCTATTTTTAAAACTTGGGGTAAAAATTAAATAAGAACTCTTCATCTAATGATAAGAAAACATGATCATTAGTGACGTTTAAATGGTCCAAAAACTTAAAAGACGTTTTGACTGTAAAATTATTTTCCTTATTAAGAGAATTATATAAAAATATAGAAATGTTATGAAGAGGGCTGCTAGTAGAAGAAACGATAATTCTGAAAGATAAATTATATGCTAGAGCATAGGCTCTGGCACTATTATCAGAAGTTAAAAACTAGGAGTTAAAAAGTGCTACTATCCACAAGTCTTTTCAAGTTAATTTCTAATTGATCAATAACTAAAGTAATGGATTTAATTTTTATTGCAAGTTCTATGTATTTATTTGTCTGGTAATAACGTTTCAACTTTATAAAACTATTTAGTCAAATTCCTTTGGCAGATTCACTAAAGATAACATTAGGATTATTAGAAATGTACATTTTGGTGTTTTGCACAACTTATGATAATTTTCTATACAGAATTAACTCATTGTTAAAGTTTTCCATTGTAATTATGGAACTAACAATACGCTTATTCTTTGTAAGTGTTATTTCAGCCTCGTTGCTTGTGCGACATGCACAACAAATTTTTATCCATTTCAATTTCTTTTTTCCGTTAATAATTTTTCATTTTATAACATAATTGTATTATACATATATATTGTAAATATTCATTTTTATTATAATCGTAAAAGATGAGGTTTTAAAATTTAAGAACGGAACGTCGTGAACTAACTACTGTTAATAAAGTTTATATCACTTTTTTTCTGATATATAGGCTGTTTTTCATTTTATTAATATAAGATGTGTATTTGTATAAAATAACTTATTTGAAACAAATGTCCACGTAATGTCCCCGCGCCCAACCTTGCGCCGAAACGGCCGCGCCGAATAGTTCTTGCGCCGAATCGTCCTAGACCCGCTGTGGGGGCATATGCTGCCCAACACAATCAGTAGAATCGCTGGAAAGGTGGTAACGCAGCGCCCTCCCCTCCAGCGCCAACGCATGCTACGGGTGATACTTGCACGTTCTCGTAGAAATGTACATTTTGGTGCACTCGGCTGTAATCCACGGACAGACACACATGAGTGATGCTCCGGAATTTTAAATCCTGCTTCAACACCACGTGGTCTCCTCACTACTGCCGAAGAAACATTTCACACACCAATCTACAATAATTACTTTCTACATCGATAATTTAAACATTATTCCAATCAATCTGTAGTTTTTTGAATATATGTTTAGTTAACACAGATAGTTTACCTAATGATTGCTTTAAATTTGTGAAATGTTCTTTAATTCTCGTTTGAAGCTTGTACTTAATCGTGAAGCTAGTAGTATTAAACATACCAGTACTTTTACTGTTTTCAAGTTACGTACTTATTTTAAGAACCTGTATATTTCTTGACCCAACCAAGATACTGTGAGCCATTATACCAGTTATAATTAATCAACATTTAGTCACTTAAGGTAGTTAGGGTGTGGGAAAAGGTAAATGTTCAAAAATGGATGGTCTTGAAGTCAGTTAATGGATTTTATATAAACTTACACACACAAATCTCTCATAACTACTTCAGTATTTTCAATATTAACCTGACTGATTTGATTGGACTTGAAAGCAAAAGTTCAGCCATTAAGAAGTAATGGTATTTTACATATGAAGTTAATTCAGCAATAATCATATTTTTGTATGATCTGACAGGTAAACAATACTTTTAATTAATTTGTGCATGCTATCATGATCACTGTTCATAAATGATAATTTTTTTAAACATCAATCTAAAAATTATTGTACTATTGTTGAACAGTACCACACAATAGTGCTATTGAAAATAAAATAAAAACCAATTTTGAATACAACACTTCTGATAAACAATTGAAAATTTTACCATGTTACCCACTTTGCATTACCACTTTATCAATACTGGGAATAAATGTTAGAGTATTTGTGTCCTAGTAATTTAATTTTAGTAGCAGACACAACTTGTAGACTTTAAACCAATAAGATGATTCTGATTTGTAATAGAACCTTCTGGACAAAACTGAAACCTTCTAAATAATTCCAGAATGTCACAGAACCTAGGGTATTCTGGAGCTATCCACATAATTCTGTGTGGCCTAGTTGTGAAATAAGTGACACATAAAATAACAGTTGTGTTATCACGAGGTAAACAAAGAAACCATATTATAAAATTTGTTTCCTGCTAGGGTTCTTTTGTGGGATGGACAGATTTTTCAAAAAAAGAAAGACTTTCCTCCATTTAAGAGCACTTATTTCAAGATGTTTCCAGTTATAAGTTTGTGTTTTAAACTTTGACATCAATGACAATAACTGAACCAGAAAATTATTTGCATGATGATGAATTCCACGCCCAAAGCAAAAGTGTCCTTTACCCAGCCTCCCTGTATCTCCGTAAGTGTCATAAAAATGCTGATTGGTTCTTACTTTTCTGTTATTTTAATGAGAAACCAATCAGCGCCTTTCCTAGCCCACCCTGCCATGGACAAAAAGAGGGATTTTCTAGGAAATCTAGGAGCAGTGAGTGGTGCATTCCATTCTCCTGGGCTGCTTTGTCTTGATGCTATTTAAAAGTTCAGAAATACCTGTGATGTACAAAAAGGTAGCGGCGATGCACATTTCTCAAGTTTAAATTATTATACAAAATGTACAATGTGTCGCACTACAAAGTACCAACAAAAACAACAGAATCTTTTGTAATGAACTGAAAGTTTTGGTGGTGCTGCTATTGAAACAAGATAGTTGGCAGATGTTTATTCAGGTGAGACGTGGGCCTTCTCAAGTGTTCTCCAATGACCACACACCAAAAATGATAGGTTTTTTAAGATGCAGGAGTGAGGGAACATTCAAAATGTAAGGGTCATACTGATTAAAAAAGGGGATAACAATATGAACAGAGAGAAGAGGGTTTTCAAAGTCAAAAATCTCAGTTAAAAAAAATTTTATCAAATTTGCATGTCGAACAAACATGATTTTAATCAAAATTTTAAGTTGTCTGCAAAGCTCCTTGGAGAACCTAATATGACAAAAAGAGAATGGTTATATGGGGTGAAAGTTAATTTTTTTGTTAAAAGCAGAATAAAGTGAAGTAGTCTTGTTGGAGGCTGCTCATCAATTTTTAGAGTATGTGGTACATCACACCTAGGAACAATTTTTACATAAGATACAAATAATACAATAGTTACTGTTTCATCATACTCCATAAGCCACAATATGCCAGAATTCTAATTGTGTCTACAAAACATGTGATAGAGACGAGTTTTTTAAAGTTTAAAAATATAAAATAAAATTGGCACATATTCCTAACACAATAGCATTTTCCTTCATACATATTTTAAATAAATAAAGTTAATTTTAGGAATAAACTACACATTTTGGCAATATTGTATGCAGGATCGTGCGGTAGAACTACCAAAACTTTTTGAATTGTGAAAGCTTGGAAATGCCACCCTCTAAAAGATTTTTCTTTTAAATTGCCTTTGATTACTTGAAATAAACTACAACAAGTACATAAACAGCAATCTTTTTATTAAATCATGAGAAATATTAAAAACTGTAGGCAATTACCTCAAAAAATTTGAAGAAAGTCCCATATCCAGAGTGATCTGACATTAATATTCTGATTAGTCACCACTTGTTTTTCTCTCTTTCCTGTCCTTACCAATTAGGTTAATTATTTTGAGAACGTCATATCCTTACTTGCATTTATATATTGTAATGAAAAAACGCGGATTTTGGTGATATTGTGGCGTTATGAGGCGCAGTTCGGCCTACAACAAGAGGTTATTGCGTTTTAAGTTTTGTGTGCGACAATCTAGCCCAACAACAATGTCAAGTTGGCTGAAAGCGGGTGAACCCCCGATGGGGATCCACCACAGGAAACTCCCTCGGGGCGTGTGTAAGGGGACCCTGGAGTTTTGTGAAATAAACCGCTGGCGGAGGACCCACTCCTGTGTGAGAATTTAAAAGGGGATCTGATTGGTGGCTTATGATCAGAAGTGGGTCAGAGGTCAGACGTGAGCAGATGTGGTCAGATGTTTATGTGGGTAACTTCTTAAAAGCTGTGAAACTTGCTCATTGTGCTGATTGAATAATAATTAAATGATTTTTTCTATTTTCAGTAACTGCATACTCCACTTCTCGAGAGACCCAAAATCCCCTGAGATATTGGCTCATGTAATCACTTTAAATTAATAAATGTAAAATTTTCAAATTGATTATAATTTGTTCAATTGATAAATTAATGTCTTATCCCCTGAAAAGGATATTACAATATATATATATATATATATATATATATATATATATATATATATATATTGTAATATACTTTTTTTTTGTATAAAACATTTATTAATTTAAAATACAAATAAGATCAATTTTAATAATTTTGATTATTAATTTAAGTGAAGACACGGGCTTAATCCCAGGGGATTTTGGGTCTCTCAAGAGATGGAGTATGCATCAGCTGAAAATAGAAAGAAAATAATTGAATGTTAATTTTATTCAGAGCAATGAGCAAGTTTCACAAATTTTAGATCGCTTACCCACAATTACTGGCCCAACAAACATCCACCTCTCGAATGTTTGTGCGTCTCTGGATATCTGCTCTCTGCTCCACTCGCCTCCCTTCTGCGGTCTGATCACTCGCCTGCCTTCTGGGGTCGAGCCACGTCCTCTCGGGTCTGATCTGGTCTGGTCGCCTCCCTTCTCGGGTCTGCTCTCGTCTGCCCCTCTCTGAGGTCTCTACCACGATCTGATGCACTCGCCTCCCTTCTCGGGTCTCTACTGCCGTCTGATCTGGTCTGGTCTGGTCTGCTTTACTCGCCTCCCTTCTCGGGTCTCGTCTGCCCCTCTCTGACGCACTCTGACCTCGAGCCACCCATCGGCTTCCCTTATAAATCTTCTGGCGGGCTTCCCCTATTTCTTAACATTTCGGGGTTCCCCGCCCTCATTTTTCCCGCGGGGGTTCACCATCGTCATTTTTTTTATACAGGCAACGCGGGCCTTCCCCGCGGGGAAACACATCTTTCGGCCGACTATCCATTGTTGTTGGCCGAACTGCGCCTCATAACGCCACAACCTTACCAAAATCCCCTTTTTTATCACATTGCCCCCGATCAATTTTAATAAAATTTTACAAAAATTTTTGAGAAATTTATCTCCATATTTTATCTTTAACCCCCTTGCTCATTCTTTACAATCATTTTTGTGCTCGGAGAAATTACAAATTAATCAAATTGATTGAGCACTCTTTTCAACTTAATTTTAAAATAATCTTTCCTATTGATTTATACTTAAAATTGAATAAAATTACAAATTAACACGTGGCGTACATAAACTTACACGTTTGCCTGGTGCCCCCCATGGATAAAATAAAATCCTGTTCTGAATTATAAATTATTTAAATTTACCCGCTCACAGGAACGAAACTTTCAGCTTGCCAGGATTGAGAAACTTGGCATCACAGTTCAGTATTCACATGCCATCAACAACCTCTTATGGCTGAACTGCCCTCTAACATCATCCCTCAAACAAAAACAATCCTCAATGTGGCTCCATGTTTTCCTGCCTGTGACATTTTATCAAACCCCAAATATAGAATTTTCAGAAGCTAAATTTTTTATTCCTGAAAATTATCCAACAATAAAAACTAAAATAGCTTGGTAGCCCCCATACCATATTTAATTATCCAGCAGTACAATTAATCAAAATAAACAAACTCCTGATAGAACAGAATTAAAAAAAAAGATAACACCCTATTTCTGCACAATAGTTTCTCATT
Organism: Eucriotettix oculatus; assembly: GCA_034510155.1. Taxonomy (NCBI): domain Eukaryota; kingdom Metazoa; phylum Arthropoda; class Insecta; order Orthoptera; family Tetrigidae; genus Eucriotettix; species Eucriotettix oculatus. Next base: position 227,268,936 of record CM067376.1, on the reverse strand, counting down.
CTATGATTTCCCAACAAATAAGTCTTCAATTTCCACCCAGTAAACTATTCCTATCTCCCCATTAACTCAAATCCTGCCTCTTTATCATAATAATCGTTGAGTCACCACTTTGCTCATAAAATTCCTTCAAGATTCCCCCCATATTATTTCTCTATCAGCTCTGACAATTCACAATCTTTAAAATCCATGGTACCAGCTGGTCTATTTCAGTGACACATTCTCATCTAATATTTTTATTTAACCGACGATTTTACTACACTGTTGTGATCCACCTTCTATTTGGGCTAATCACCAACTAAATTAATCTCGTTGACTTATTTATGCCACCCCCAATACGACGACTTCACATACTATTCCATACTTATAATTCGACGAATCCTTCACTTCACTTTAATATACGACGCTTTCAACTTATTATACTTCCTTATAATACGACGACTGATTCCTATAATCCTTTATATCCTCCAATAACACTATGAGGTCCCACTGCTATTTTCCACCAAATTCCAGTACCATAAATCAAAACACTTTCCAAATCACAGCTGACATTTCCCAATTTTACTTCAAACCACATTCCTTTCATAAGCTCTCACTAATTCAACTCTAATTTCTTCCAAACAGACAGAATTCTCATTATTTCTCCCCACAATAAAATCCACTTCAATCATCTACTTTCCACAGCCCAACAACCACATAAACCCACAAAATCGAAAAATACTCTTTGTGCAGAAACAAAATGACAGGACAAGACAATACCAAAATAGCTGATTCTCAAAATTAACCTAAAATCCTGTCACACTATCTCAAATCATCCCCAAAATCTATTACAATACAAAAAAATACACCCGTGACAAAATACAACTGAACTATCTAGAATTCCCCATCAAAATCACCTAACTAGAAGATAGCATAGAGGATAGATGTAAGAGATAAAGCATCAGAAATGGAAGAAAATGCTTTATAGCTGGAGTCTCCATAATCGCCAATTATGAAATCATTAAAGGGTAATGATTCTCCTAGAGTTTCTTTGCCCTAATCTAACATATCACTTGATATGGCAATAGACCCCTGCCATCATCACAATTTTCATGTACCCCAAATATTCCCGTGCTATTATTTTCTTCTATCTCCTGCAATGGATGCCCATATTCTTTATGCAGCCTAAAATCCCATTGACATATAAATAAAATTTTCCCAAACCATTTAATTACTTCACCAATTGAATGAATCCTCAATCCTTTAATTGACCAGGTCGCTACACAATTTAAACTACTTATCATTGTTGCCATGTGTTTTCCATACTCCATAGCGAAATGATCCTGCGTTCTCCCTCTACACTGCTTTCCCAAAATTCCCTCATATATTTCATCTGCATAATGATCGAACCTATTCTGTTTAAATTTAATAAACTTTATATCAATTCTTACACTAATATGACCCAAACTTTGTCTTTTTCCCCTTTTTCCCCGCAGAGTTTCCTCTTTTAACCCTGCTAAGTTCAACATTTTCTCCTCCAAATTGTAAATATACAACTTTCCTGTCTCTAACACTTCAGCTATCACTGTTTTCAGCTGTTTCCTAACATTTCCCTGCATATCATTATCAATAGCCACAGGATTCTCTCCTCTCTCAACTATTTTCCCTGACTGCTTAAGAACCATTTCCCTTTGACTATTATCAACAACTAAACTACACATTACTTCTTCCTTATCTATTTCTTCTACGTGCACATTAAAATCAATATGTTTATCATCACATGTTTTCTCAGATACCTCGTTCTGAATAATTTCTTCCTCCACTACTGCCTCTATCTCCTCCACATTCTTATTTACTTCCCCTTTAAATTCTACAATAAACTGTTTCCAATTATTCTCCATCTTCTCAGCCATTTTCTCTACATTTTCCTTACACTCTATTTTCATTTCTGCCATCCTCTTATCAATTTTTTCTCCCAACCTATTATTTTCTAATTTTATTTCAGCCATGCTCTTATTATTTTCTAATTTCATCTTATCCAATTTATTATCAAATTTTTCTCCCATATTATCCATTTTATTATCCAAAAATTTCATCAGCATCTCAATATCCAAACTAGTACTGTCTCTTCTATGTTTATCACTCTTTTCCACTATCGCATACATACTATCCCTATTGCTGAGTTCTATATTTTTTATCACTGATTCTTGCCCTTCATCGCTTTTATCAAACATTTCGTTTAACCCGATCACTTCCTCGGACTCCAAATTTTCAATCTGTGCACACTGAAATTCTAGTTCCTGCGAATTTTCCATTTTAAACACACGTTTTTTACTTCTAAGAAGCATATATCACATAAAAGAAAACCCCAAAATATTAATTAAAAAAAACATGTATTAATTTTTGTAAGCAAAAGATTGCGTACTTGTGGAAATTGCACAGTAAAAATTGCAACACCCAGAATTTAAATTTTAACCGAGAGGAACACGAAAGAAAGCAAAACAAAAAAAACTATAACTCTAAATTTTGGAAAGATTACCTTTTACAAAAATAGCTTCTGCAGTACTTCACCCTTGAGAGAGATCGTAAGCTCACACGGTTGGGCGCCAAAATGTAATATACTTTTTTTGTATATAAAACTTTTATTAATTTAAATTACAAATATGATCAATTTTAACAATTTTGATTATTAATTTAAGTGAAGACACGGGCTTAATCCCAGGGGATTTTGGGTCTCTCAAGAGATGGAGTATGCATCAGCTGAAAATAGAAAGAAAATAATTGAATGTTAATTTTATTCAGAGCAATGAGCAAGTTTCACAAATTTTAGATCGCTTACCCACAATTACTGGCCCAACAAACATCCACCTCTCGAATGTTTGTGCGTCTCTGGATATCTGCTCTCTGCTCCACTCGCCTCCCTTCTGCGGTCTGATCACTCGCCTGCCTTCTGGGGTCGAGCCACGTCCTCTCGGGTCTGATCTGGTCTGGTCGCCTCCCTTCTCGGGTCTGCTCTCGTCTGCCCCTCTCTGATGTCTCTACCACGATCTGATGCACTCGCCTCCCTTCTCGGGTCTCTACTGCCGTCTGATCTCGAGCCACCCATCGGGTCTGGACTGCCCCTCTCTGATCACGAGCCACCCATCGGCTTCCCTTATAAAGCTTCTGGCGGGACTTCCCGCCAGCTGGTACCTTGGATTTTAAAGATTTTGAATTGTCAGAGCTGATAGAGAAAGAATATGGGGAGAATCTTGAAGGAATTTCATGAGCAAAGTGGTGACTCAATGATGATTATGATAGACAGGATTTGATTTAATGTGGAGATAGGGACAGTTTCCTTGGTAGAAACAGAAGATTTGTTTGTTGGGAAGTCATGGAATAAGAAACTATTATGCAGAAATAAGGTGTCATCTGTTTTTTTATCTATTCTGTTCTATCAGGAGTTTTTTATTTAGATTAATTGTATTGCTGGTTAATTAAATATGGTATGGGGGCTATCAAGCTGTTTTATTGTTTTTTCATTATTGTTGGATAATTAGCAGTATTATTCAAGGATTTCTACTCAGGTTTTAGAATTTTTTTTTTTGAATGCTAAATAGAATGTGACAGGAAGGAATCATGGAGCCAAATTAAGGATTATTTTGTTTGAGGGATGGTATTAAGGGGCAGTTTAGCCATAAAAGTTTGTTGTATTTTTGATTTATGTGTAGTGAGTGGGTGAATTTATTTTTAGTAGGTCGTATGTCAGCCAAATTCTTATCATGTTTTATTCGTCAAGAAGTGCTAAGGGGTAATGGATGATGTTTTATACTGTATCAACTCTGCCATACAATGGAAGCATTGGGTTTTATTTTTGAGACTTGTCTAGGTCAGGCTGAAGACCATGTTGAGCTATGTATTTTGTTAGTTGAAAGGAAAAGTGGGTGGCAGTTGTAAGGCCACGCGATAAGGTGGAAGGAGGTTTGGTGATTATACCCGAGTGGATGGGAATCACACTCCATTTTGAGTAAAGTTGTTGTGATACAGATATTTAGTGTAGGAGAACACCGCATGAGTTAGGGAAAAGTCACAGGGTGACCAAATTTTTCTTATTATTCTGGCCTAGTATTAAATATGGATTTATAGTGATTGGCACAGAAGTGGTACAAATAAATATTTTCTGAAAGATAGGCAAAATGATAAAAGGATGACAACTTTAACACATATGATGGCATGTGAATATGCGTGTGAAATCCCACAGGGAAATCCAGGGGAGTGTGTGAAATCCTGCAGGGGAAACCCAGGGTAGAGAATTTAAAAAGGAGACGAGATGGACACAGGAGATCAGACGGGACAGTGATGTGAGAGGTCAGGCGGACTTGAGAGATCAGGCGGGAGGAGTTGGACCTGGGATTACATAGCATTCCTGGATGTAAAGCAGCAGCAAGGTGGACCTAAAGACTTAGAAACCTGGATGCATTCGTGAGCTAGAATGTTTGTAGGCCCAGTAATTTTGGGTAAGTTCAACTCAGCTGTAAAACTTGCTCATTTTGTTGATTATATAAATTTAAATGAGATTTTTTTCTATTTTTTTAGTAACTGCGTACTTCATTTATCGAGACCCAAAATCCCCTGAGATACTGTTTATGTAAACATTGTAAAGATGAAATTTTTCTCTTTCCCCCCTCCCATGACACAAGCACATGTGTTTCCATTGGAGTATGTATGTGTTATAACATTGAAATGTGTGTATACAATGGTATGTTTGTGTATGTTGATGTATGTGTATGAAGTGATATGTGGTTGTATGCGTGTGTTAGTAGATATGTGTAGACTTCTTTGAGGATGTATGTGTTAATATATAGATGTGTTTGCATGTGCATGTGTGTTAGCATTGGGGGAGGAGGGGGATGTGTGCATCTTCTCAGCACCAAGCTATTCTTTGCCTCTTGCCTTACCTTCATTGAGAAAGAAAGTTGGTGGCCTGATGGGGCCTGTTGTTGACTGCTCATTCAATGATTGGTCGTCACTCAAATGATTTCCTAATCTTCTGATGAAGAGGGCAGTGCCTCAGAAAATCCGTAACCATCCATGCTGCTTGCCATATGTGAACTTCAGGTAAGCTACCAGTTTTCTGTCACTTTTCCCTGTCCTTAATAATTATCTCTTTATCTTTGGTAGATACTTTTTCACTCCTCCTATTTTCATTGTCTATACACCCCACAAATCGCAAAACTGCAATCCACCTGCTCTCTTGAGCTCGACCTTTCACCAGTTCATTTCGGCCGTAACTGTCACTGGAGATGGTACAGCGTGGCAGCATATTCTTCACATGTAAATTCTAAAATATTTTTGGCTGAGGGAGTCAAGGAGTGAATAGGATGTATTACTAAATTTTAAGCCCGAAGAAGTCTCAAAATTATAATGAAACATCATTTTTGTGAATAAATAGTGATATATTTAATGCTGGATTTTTGGCCATCTTTTTATTTATTGTAAATTTTAAAGTCAGAAAGGTTTTTTCACTTAATCGGGCTCCTCACCACCAATAAACCCCAGAACACCCACAATTTACCTACTTCCGAAGACACAACCCTGGGGGCTCTGGTCGCCCAATTCTCACTGATTACAATTTCCCCCACTAAGAGGATTTTTCACTTTAGTGGATGACTCCCTCCAGCCAATAGCGGAGAAACGCCCATAATTTATCCAAGACACCAATCACTTTGTCCGTCAACTCCGTGAATTGCCTAAACCACTTTCACAGGACACACTTCTGGTTAAAGTAGACGTCTCCCTATACCAAAATCCCCCAAACCAGTGGCCTGTCAGCACATCCTGTCTTGCAGGCCTCCAAATTCCCTCCCAAACACCCTATTTTTGATTGCACTTGGCCAATTTGTTCTCACCAGAAACTTCTCCTTCCAAGACAAAATTTACCACCAAATCAGCAGCACTGCCATGGCCACTCGGATGGCCCCTCCTACTAGAGATGGGCAATCTGATAAGTGATCATTGATCTGGAAAAAAGATTCACTTCATTCCTCTGATCTGAGAGCAACAAGCTGTTTGAATCACTCACTCACTCAGGAATCAGATCACTGGAACTGCGATACCAGAGCAATAATTCACTCATCATAGGTACTGCATCCGAGAGAATTTAGTGAGTGAATCAGAATCTTTTTCTTTCTGGATACGTTATTGTGGGGCGATAGTTTGATCAAATTTAATCAAGTGGAAGATGCATAAAATACTGTAACTGATTGTTAATATAATGTTCTCTTATTAATGGTGCAAATATGATCATAATCACTTCCACCTATCCTGGCTTTTCACTTTAGCCTCTCAAGATCGCTTCAGTCTATACTGTGCTGTTATTAACATAATTATTAATTCACTTCATTTCTTATAATATCAAAGTAGAATTTGGATCATGTCCTTAACTACATTAAGTACACCATAATGTTAATACAAAGTATATTTGTGCAAGATCAGTACAAAAAAAATTCATCTTAATACACTTAATAGAAATTTTTAAATTGCAATACTTTAAGACTGATGACATCATTGCTGTATATGACTTAACTTTCTCATTACAAAACTTTATATTGAGTGACAAGCCACTTGAGGGCAATCCATGTGGTCGCAATTTATCTTTAAAAATTGCCTAATAAATACCGGTATGCTCAATGAAACACATAATAGACACTTGAAAATATGTGCACTAAACTGACCAATAATTAATAGTGATACGAAACAAACAATCTCTTATTATGTATGTATAAAATACTATTGCAGCAATGTGTTTCATTTTCTGCAAAGATATTTTGGCTAAAACTATTATGTACCAGCGCCACTGCAAACTCCTAAACAAATTTACTGTATTTCCTTATAAATACTTAATTTTTCTACAAGATATCCTGCATACGTTTCTTTTCTTGTCCACTCATGACACGGACACTCTTAAACACAGATGTCTGTGACGTCCTACAACAATACAGCCCACTGCCACTCTGTCAACATTGGTTCTCAGTAAATTACAAAGTGCCATGGCCGAGGGTGGTGTCCCCCCCCCCCCCCCCGCGCATTTCCCTTTCTGCGCCTTTGCTATACAAGACTGCTAACTGCTAGTGTTTCTTTTATATGAATATGAACCATCAAAGATTTTATTTTGGACAAAGGAATTTCAAAACTGCAGATGCAAGAATTTAATGAGATTTTTTGTCACCACACATCTTGCATTATATCTGGTTAAGTGTAAAAAATAGTATTGTTTTATTTACCTGGCTGCTGTAGAGTTGTAAAATAATTTTTAGTCAGTGACATAACTATTATAATATAAGCTTATGTATGAATGTTGCCAGTAATTTTGTTTAAAATAAAAATCCAAATCCATTAGTGACCATCCAAATACTTAGTATAGAGTTATTTATTTCATGTTATAACTATTTCTTTATTTATTAATAAATAAGAAAAGTTAAAAAATTTAAACTCAAATATTTACAAAAACGATGGAAATTCATGAAAATAAGGGAAGATTCATTTCAGTAAATGGAGTGCGGTAAGTAGACCGAATATATAAACACTTGCTAAAATGAGCGAGTGGTTCTGATCCGATCATTAAAAAGAACGGTTTTGTCCATCTCTATCTCATATGCCAACTTGTTCATGGGGCAACTGGAACAACAACATCAAAAATCCCTCTCCACTCAAGCCCTTAACCTGGTTCCAGTTCATAGATGAAATCACCCACCGACCAGTTGACCTCACAGACTTCTTAAATGACCTCAATACAAAATTCCCCATAATGTTCACTTCAAACTACTCCCCCAACAACATTACCTTCCTCAATGTCAATATACAACTAAATCCAGGTCAGAAATAAATTAATTCGTCATGTTATAAAAACAAAAGATTTCAGCTTACAGGCAGCTTTATCTGATAGCTCCTGTTTTTATGATATAACAAATTAATAAAGATAAAATGAAGACTGAATTGGTTTTATTAATTTTATTAGTAATAGTCGAAGACTTGGGTTCCCAGTTTGGGATAATGTGCTAACACCAACTGGATAACGAAACAAACTTTAATTTTTTTAAATACAAGTTTATATTATAAAGTAAAAGTTCTCATTTTAGGTATTATAGACTGGTATTGTTCAACATTAAAAAAAAATTGTTTGGCAATTTTAAAAAAAATAAATCAACACATATTTACAAATGGAGTATATTATTTTAATCATTGAAACACTATCTTTAAATTAAAGCCAAACTCGATACAATATCGTTAACTGCTCAAAAGATAAAGCCATTATAATAATTTATGTGCCGTATTTTGCGGCTTTTATATGTAGCTAGGAATGTTTTCGGACCAACCAAAAAAAATTGTTTTACAATGAATGATAATTGAATATAAAATTCTGTAAAAGTTCCTACATTTATGTTATATAATTATGTGAGTAATAATGCTAAGCTATTAAAATTTCTATAAGGTGCTTAAAAGTTTTCTGCAACTGTGCGATCTTAACATTCTTTAAATTTACATGATATTATGTATCCACCTAATTTGTATTGAACTCACCTCATTATTAAAACAGAATGATCTATATATCCGAAAGATTCTGGACTATAACTATTCACATCAGATAAGGTCACGCCCGCGATCTAGAAGAGACATGGGGTTCGTCATTCGTAACCACAAACAACTACATCGGGGATTCCCTGTGCAGTAAGCGTTAGCAATCGATAAATTGTTTAAAGAAAGTAATTCATAGTAATGTATTACTTACAGAACATCTTATGTAAACATTATGTTATGTTAAAAATTTATATTTAAATAGAGCTTTGATTGTAGGATTCCCCTTTTAAGTCATGATTGATGAGATACATTCCAAATTTGGAATTCCAATCAATTTTTACCCTGCTATAAATAATTTATAATTGGTTTGTTAGAAAATGGAACAATTAATAGAAATTGATATTTCCTGTCTTTGTCCGCTACGGGAATTACCAGTGTTGCAGGCATGCCAACGCAAATGATTATAAATTCTCACACAAAGCAATCTTTAACATTAAATGTAGTCAATATATACTATAGTTATATTTCTCATAGATCAGCTATCAAAATTTTCTAGGATTATTGTTTTTTTACAAAAACACAGATATTTATTAAATAACGTGTTATTTCCAACTATATTGATTTTATAGACCAGGTAAATTATTTTTTTAAACACAACGTATGATTAACAGAGAATCTTTTATATTTATTTAATCGTCTCAAAAGTAACAAATTATTAAATATTTACATTTCAATCATAAATATAAATTTGACTTGACATGGCATTAATTTAATTAATATTTGGTAACCAATTATTTCATTGTGCAGTCCATTACGCCTTTCTGGATCAATATCTTATTTTCTTCTAGACTGACGTTAGCTTACTCTTTTATAAGGAGCGGAATTTCGAAAACTTGCATCAAACTGAGAAAACTGTCATAATGTCCTAAATACAATACCACCACCATGCGTAGCTTGTTTCTAAAATTAACTTTAATTAAAATATGACCCAAGGTCATACAAATGTGTGTCGACTTTGTTTTAAATGTTTCTACTTTGAAATTAGAGATTGATACAAGTTTGTAGGCGGAATTGGAAATGTAGCATATTACGAGTCAGGTTATTTGCCACAGATTATTGGTACCACTATCTTTATTACAGTAATTTTACCGTCTTACAGAACTATTGTCGTAAAAGCGCAATTCCACTGAGGCATCACTGAACAGCATGATATATGATTCTTAGTGTTGACTGATTATAGGTGTGCGACTATGTGCCACAAAATTCAATAATGTCGCGTGTGGAATTTATCTTCCCTAGTTACATGCGCATTGTCGTCTATGCTTGTAGCATTCAGGCAATTTTAGTTTGCATCATGTCTTTACGAAAAGTTGCGATAGGTGCATATTTGGTAATAGTTTTGAATCGTAAAAGAAAATAAGGAAGCCACGGTGGTGGAGAAGAGAACTATATGTTGGTGTTGAAGAAACGCAATATAATTCATACAATAACTTGGTTGCCGAAGATGAAGCTTTATTTCTAAATTTTACACGTATGAGTTGTAGCACAGTAGAACCCACGTCCATTTTTTTTTATTATTTAAGGAGATCATCGACGCTTGTGGCGCGCCATCAACAATACCTTCCTGTCGGCAAGTCTAAAAAGAAGCCGACAACAGAGGAGTAACTTCATGTTACAATACTTTATACCGAAATTTTTAAAAGATATACAGTTCTTAGGACATTGTGTACTTAGAGAGCGTGTTGGACGGTTGAGTGAGACGGGCGATAGGATGGACACGGAGCGGATGAGCTCCCGTGAAGGTTGTACTTAGGGAGCGGCGAAGGACGAGTAAGGAGGGTGTGCATCCCTGTGTTATGAGCAGAGCAAATTGTGAATTAAGTAACTTGGATATTGAAGGAGAGTGGTGGACAGATTTCTGGTGATACAAGGAGGTGGAGAGAGGAGATTGGCAGCAGAGAAGTTACGGCGAGAGCAGATTTGTGAGGTGGCAGCGGAGAGGTGGACCATGCTTTGATCAGTCCAGGAAGCAGGGAAGAAAGGTCTTAACAACTCAGGTTCGTCAACGAACAAAAAAAATCTGCTACACGTGGTCACCCAAACCATTAATACCCTGAGATCTTTAATACAATCCCATTTTAATTAATTATTATTGTACATAATATATACACGCACGACCCATATTAAAATTATTGTGTTTACAATTAATAAATGTATATATTTAAACCCAATTAGTAATTTCATTAATTAATATCCCCCCCCAATTCATTTACAGAGTAAAGAAGATTTTGCGTACTCACTTAATAAAATCACACCCGCTATAAAAACAGTATGACAGCAACTTTCCTGAAGTTTTAACCATCTCGTTTGAGGTTGTTAGTGACACAGATATTTGGCGACGGGTGGCTAGCCATCCATCACTTGTGTATCTATTTCAGATATCTAAACCAAGCATTTCTCAAATTATTCCAGAGGTAAGTTCAACATGATTTTGTCAGGGTAAGTAATAATATAAATAGATATATAAAACAATTATTTACTTTATACAAATACTGTCCCATCTGAAACAGTTCGACCAAATATCTCTGAAAAGGGGGCAAGTAACGAAATAAAGTTCAAGACAGAAGTTGTAGGGTATCGAGGGGAACATATCCTGCTAGGGAAATTGCATCTCAGGCTGATATAAAACCAATTTTAAGCCAGTCCGATCTAAAAGAATGAAACGATTATTTAAGTACGTAGTCGAGCTCGGAAGAATTATTTAAAATGAACGTTTTTTAGCCTATGATTGAGACAATTGAAAATGCTTTGATTACTCGGTTTAGGCAATCATCAAAATTCAATGACACATGGTCCTATTCATACAACATAAAAATAATTTCTGAAAAGCTCATATTAGAAAAATCCTGTCTTGGAATTTTGTTCATAGAAAATGATATTTGCTAAAAATTAAATTATTCCGATTTAATCAAAAAATTACAAGTGCAAAGGCAAGAAGCGTGATCAACTAGATTTTTTTATCAGATTCTTTGTCCTTTTATCAACTTTTAAAACGGATTACTGTCTGTAGGATAAGTGTTTAAATAAAAGTTGTCAAACATATAAAAACTTATTATTGTTTGCATCATTTTCACTTCAGATATAACTATAGATATTTATTCTCGGAATGCAAACTATGTGGAGCATAATCATGGGTAAGCAACTGCAAAAAATAATACTATAATTTCGTACATGGAGAAACGCCACGTTGAGACTTCACACCACATAAATATTTTGCTAGGGCCACCACTGCACTCGATGCATGCATTATTTTGAGCTTCTAAGCTCATGATTGCAAGCTGTATGCACAAAAAAAATTTTAAAGGCAGCCTCATTTTTCACCCATATGAAACTTTTTGGTCTTGATGAGATAATTTCAGACACATCATCATTCGTGTCACTACCACTAATTTTTACTTGAAAAAATGCCACAAAACCGTTTTCGATATGTCCGAGCACTCTCCTAAAACGGGTAAAATGTCGACAATTTCACTGGTTGAATACTTCGTGTCGTGATACTAATTCAATTCTAGTTAAATTGGCACTGATTAGAATTAATGAATCCTCGAAGTAGTCGGAAAATTTCATGTTTATTTGCATTTGATAATTCCGGTTGAACAGACCTATGGAACAATTATCAACACCAAGGTGCCCCCAAGGATGTTTGAATTGAGTTGTGCCAAGAAGCCGACTGTGGTGACAGGCTGATTTTTTATTAAAGAAAAAATTGGAGTTTTTTATATATAAATGAACTATTTTATTAAATTAAATTTTAAATCAATTTGAATTATAAATAAAGAAAACATTGATTTATATACATTATTTAAACTTTAGGGCCGGTTGCTTTACCAAACTCACCGGAGAGTAAGAGTATCAAAGGGTTTAGGTGGTTATTGACAAAAATTTGGCATCGAAAATTTAATATTTACTCAAACAAAACCAGGGGCGAGAAACATAATCGTGTGCGTCACCGACTTGTAGACCAGGATCTGGTGATGATTTTGCATCTCTTCATCGGTCAGGTTGTCTCGGTGCTTCTCTGAGTCGATGTTCGTGCCATCTGCTATTGAAGCAGAATTTATTTTTCTAGTTGACGTCCATTACTGATAATACTGTTGGAAGAAAATGTTGCTGCGTCCACTACTCATCATAATAACGTAATGTCGTCTCCAGTCCACTCTAATCTCTCGTAAAAACTGCTTTTCATCCTCTTATATAAATTCAGGCTCCGTCTTTTTCTGCCTGACGGGGTTTGTGAACTTTTTTCCGAGGATGGCCTGAGGTGCAGGTCGAGATCCGTCCCTCTTATTCTTCCAGGGATGGCCTGGCCTTTATTGTCGCAACGGGATGTTTGTGAGTCGCTAACTCAGGCCTTTGTCCCAAGGACTGGCCTGTCATTACTGCAGTGGTACAGATTTTGTTCCTCTTTCCTGGCTATCGATATAGTCAATTGGACATTAATTTAATTTTAATCAAACGCGATCGTCACTTGCCTGCCGTTGGCCTGACAAGCAGCCTAGCCCGCTTCCTAATATACATCTATATACAAAATTAATAAAATGCGGGGAAATTGCTTTCCTCCATATATAAATATATGAATGAACTTCTGTAACTTTCACACATGTTTGCGCTTTTCTTTTAGCTCAAGGGATGCAAAGCAGACTTAACCTCTTCAATTGGACCATAGAGCTCGGTTTTGTGTCACTCTTCGAGTCTGTGTCACCAGCCGGAATTATCGATTAGAAATAAACATGAATTTTCCGACTACTTCGAGGAGCCGCAGCTGAGACTCTCGAGGGCCGTATGCGGCCTCCATGTCGCACGTTTCCCACTTGAGAAACAGTGTATTGTGTACCGTATGTTTAACTATTGTTTGTTCTTTATGACCCAAATTTCGCAGCTCATAATACTATGTGCTTCCTCTTAGAGATAAAAACAAAATAAACCCTTTCGAGTCCTTTCTTTAGGGACAATGCACTTTTCACGTTCCTCTTCACAGTTAATTCCCCTGTCGCGTTTAATTGCTCACTTCATCTAGCTTTTCAGACTCGTTACTTCGACTTGAGAGTTTTGAGTGTCTCTGCTCTCTTCTTCTTCTCCTTGAAATTACAAAAATGTAATTACTTAATAAATTATTTTTAGATTACTTTCAGATGCCATGCTCTGAAGACGAGTGGAGAAATGTAGCAAGAGTTTTCGAAGTTTCCTGGAATCATCCGCATTGTATTGGAGCTTGTGACGGATAAAACGTCATCCAAAACCCAAAAAATAGTGGCAGTATATTTTTCAGCTACAAAAGGGCATTTAATATTGTTTTGTTGCCTCTCACCGACGCAAATTTTAATTTCATATATGCTAATGCTGGCTGTCGAGGCAGGATATGACTGTGGTGTTTTTCGAGAAACGTCATTTATAAGAACCTGACCAAAGGAAAGCTAAAATTACCTCACCCAGAACCACTTCCTGGCAACAATAAGCCATCGCCTTACATAACCTTGACGGACTATACGTTCCCTCTACGGGAACACACCATGAAGCCATTCTGCGGCTACCACAACGGCACTTGCCAAAGACTATACAATTATAAGCATTCACGCTCTCGGAGGGTAGTGGAAAATACTTTTGCTAGCGAGTGTGTTTCGTGTAGTTAGAAAACCACTAATTAACTGATTAATTTAGAAGACGCTGAAATTGTCACAAAAACTTGCAGTTATCTTCATAAATTTTTGAGAAGGATTAAAACATCGTGGTCACAACACTGTCCTAAAGGTACTTTAAACAATGAATCGCAAGATGGATTATGGAGGGCAGTAGTAGACGATACTGGTCTACGGGACTTGTCACATAGAACACGATATTCAACTTTTAAAGCTAAAGAAGTCAGAAATGAATTTGTGAGATATTTTCAATCAGATAAAGGACCTTTACGTCTAACTCTTATATTACGTAATATTCAAATATATTTTACTTACGTAAGTTTCTAAATAGAAGTTTAACTGCTATCAGCTGTTGACAGTGTTGATTTAGGTACATCGACGTCCGCTAAAAGGTTTATGCTTGTTTGAATCGCGAAGAGGTAGCATATAGTCTTTTAAAAAATGGTTGTCATAAAGATGATTTCTCAGCATATGGAGAATAGCTTATTTGTTGGAAGATGAGTCGTTTTTCCGCTTACAACGGAAAGCTGAACGCAAATTATCGATTTTCTTTTAACCTCAGGCACCGTACAGTTATATTTATGCGCTAATCGTTTGAACTCGAATATCTTTATAACTGCTAATTATGTTATTCCATAATTCAGGAGAGTTATGGTTATCTTCTATAAAAGAAGTAGTGGGGTCAATATTCCACTCCATGTCGCATGCTACAAGCCGCACCGATAGGTTGTTGGATAGTGACGACACTGTTCGACAAGTTGAATATTTTCGAGAGGTGTCGCATGCGCTCCGGCAACAACAATCAGCATGCAGCAAGGCGACTTGTTTCTTGTCGAATTGTGTTCCCTCTTCAGACTGCAAGTAGCATGCGTCAATGCCGCCCGCATGCTACATGTTGCCTAAAGGGCAATTATACTGTCAATATTAGCAGAAACCACCAGTATTACTGAGTGTGAATGGTGGACTCACGCCGTAAATGACGGATATCAAGATATTTTTTATTTATTTAAAATTGAAAATGGCGGAAGTACTGTAGCTGCCGTGCAAACTCTGTTGAAATCTGTGCGAATAGTAAGCATTCCAACACAGGAAACTACCAAAGGAACAAGGATGTGTTTTATTTAAGTTCTGTGTCTCCATGGAAGTGTAACAGGAGTTGGAAACATCAGCTGTGACTATCAATCTGCACATCTGCATCTTGACGATGTTGATACGTGCAAAGTGAGTAGCCGTTTGGTGGATCGTAATTCCAACTCAGCACCTCAACGTAAGTAAGTCAACTGAGAAGACGAATAAAACAATTTAATCATATAGTGGCAACAATTATGTAACTTTTAATAACGCTAGTGCAGTTATTAAATTGCCTCAAATATCAGTAACGGCTCTTAAAAACCTAATAACTATCTGGCAGACAAAGTGTAATATATGGTACCAGAAAATAAACAATTAAAGCTGAAATTCATGTTTTAGGGAACTAATATAAGTTATTGTACTACATAACATATGTTTTTGGTAGAATGTGTGTCTTTAATTGACAATAACAGACCTTTGCGTAATAAGACCAATCAACGTGGAAGATATGTCACTCAGCAATAAAATCTGAACTCTCCGTTGAGAACAAAGAGACTTCACTCATTAAAACAAAAAATAACAATAATAATGAAATTGAGTGCAGGACTATACAAACTAATAGTGCAATGCGTGCACACGTGTGTAACCCTAGATGAAAAACTAACTGCATAGTGTTAATTAGGATAGATCTTTAGTAAGTAAAACATTTATTGTTGTATATATATTTATGATAATATTTGTACATAATATTCTCAGTTGTAGCAAAAGAAAATTATAATATTTAAGGAATATATGCACGTATTGATAGGTATTTGTTTAAGGTTTAAAATACATAGGTAATATCTTCGCGTGGTCGAATAAAGTAAATTATAATAACAATATATATATATAAATATATTCCATTAAACTGTAAACTAAATCTAACAAACTAACTAATACCATTAATGAGAAATAAATAATCAAAATCAAAATGGATGACGAAAAGAAGCCTTTATATGAAGAAAAACTAAATAAACTGCTAGAATTTGTTGACACGGAAATGAAAGTAGGAATAAAGATAACTGAATCCAAGCATAAAACTTAAAATTATAGATTTTTTTCTTCTCATAGCAAATTTGTATGGACAAATCGAAACACTAGAAAGCGAATTAAAAAATGAAAAAGAAAATAATACGGTCATGAATAATATTCCGCCGGTGTCTTATGCAAATATAACAAAGAGGTGAACGGGAGAAGGAAAACGTATAACTATAAACAGAAAGCCAGAAGGAACAATAATTTTGATTACTCCAAAGGAAGGAGAGGACACAAGGAAAACAGAGAAGAGAATTAGAGAGACATTAAACCCGAAAGAACGTAAAATAAATATTAAAACCTTAAAAACGACAAAAAATAATATAATTATTGAAACTGAAAGAAAGGAGGATTCGGAATTTTTTTTGGCAAATGATACTCGAAAGGAGCACATGAAACTAGAAAGACCAAAGAAGAAGAAGCCAAAAATTATCATTTTCGATATACCTAAAATGATGGAGAACGGCGAAATAATGGAATCCTTGTTCAAGCAAAAGTTTGAAGCGCAACTGAGCTGGGAGGAATTTAAAGAAGAGTTCAACCAACCGGACCAAGGGAAAAGGATGAGGTACACCGCGTCGCGGGTTTCTCCACGTATGAGAAATTTGGTACACCAAAAACGGAAACTTTATCTTCCGCTCTTGGCAGTGTCGGCAAAAGACTTTTTAGTGGTTCCTAGATGCCTTAAGTGCCAAGACCTAGGGCACATTGCCAAAGAAAAGAAAGCAATTGCGCACACTGCGGAGACAGCGATCACGAAAAGAAAGATTGTACGGAGACCAAGTATGTGAAAAAGCATGAGGAAAATGAAATGTAATAAAACTGGGAGAAATAGCAAGGAATGTGAAACATACAAATTACTATTGAAAAGAGAAAAATACAAACCAATTATGGAGAATAACAACACTTTCCCACCAGTTAAACAGGAAACTAAGAAAAAATCTCCCTCTAGAGCTGCTAGTTTTTTTTGGGTTAACAGGCTACGTGAGGGTGATCTTGAAACAGGCAACTCCCCTTTAATAGCATAGGAAGGGAATTGAAAAGGGGGGATGCGGAAAATAGAGCAAGGTAGTCAAGGGTTAACTAGGGTCCCCGGGCTATGGTTTAAGGATCCTTCCCGGTGTTTCACCTAAAGAGATGCAGGGAAAACCCTAGAAAACCTGCATCAGGTAGGTCGGGCATTGGGTGCTATTTTTACGCCCTTTCGAATGATGGGAGACGAGTTTGCTGTGGGGTCGCAGCATTCCCTTCTCCGTGACTCCGCAAGTTTCAGGAGGCAGTTGGCCTAGGTGACTTGTTAAACCCAAATCAAATCGATCCCAAAACCATCTACGGTGATATTGAAAACAATGTCATGATAAGTAGAATAGCAGATCCCACCCACCTATCTAGATGTTTAAGACATGTTGTTCGACACCTTCATAAAAAAGGGAAAACGGTGCACTTCCCCTCTCCTGAAGTGGTCGATAGGTTGCAGGGCTACCAACAAACCCAACAGAATTATGGGATAAAATACAAAAAAATATTTAAAAGGCGGGACGAGGATGTGAACCTAGAGGAACTCTATGCAGAAGAAAAGCATTTGATCCTAGAAAAACCTCGTCCGACTGCTTCTACATCTATCACGACCTTTAAAGTAACAAAATTAAGATAGCCCAATTAAATACAATGCGCTGCAACACAGTAATGTATGAAATAAACAAATTAGTAGAAGAACTAAATTTTGACATCGTATGGCTACAAAAGCCCGACTCAAAAAACGGAAAACTTATAGGGCTACCAATGACGGCAAAAGTAGTAGCACAAGGGGAGAAACCAATGGCGGCAATAGTAGAATATGCTAAAAATATAACAGTAGTAAAAGTCAGCCAGCTTTGCGATGAAAATATGACTTGCGCCGAACTATTAAGAGAAAAGGGTACTTTTATCATGGCAAACCTATATTTTCAATTTTGTGAAGATATAGAACCGTATATTGTAAGAATCAGGAGAGTAAATGCAACGTACCTCAATAGGTCCGTCGTATGCACGATGGACGCGAATGCCAAGTCGGCTCTGTGGCACAGTGGTATCACAGACGAAAGAGGTGAATTACTCTCGGACCTTTTTGGAAGAACTGCAAATTGAAGTGATCAACCGACAAAATAATCCCCCCACCTTTCAAAATCGTGCAGGTGCTAACTCGAACATAGATGTGACAACCGCAAACAATAGAGCTTTCAAACTAATAGACAAGTGGATAGTGCTAAGCAACAAAACTATCAGTGACCACAACCTCATACAATTCTAAATATATAACAATGTAAATCAGGTAAATAAAGTGATGCCTGATAGTACTTTCTACAACATCAGAAACGTAGACTGTAGCGCTTTCCTGAAAGTTTTAATCCTCCAGAGATCCCACAATTGAATGAAGGAACTAGAACTAGCAATTCACACAGCGGCACACGGAATCATTAAGAAAAGAAGGATCAGAAAAAGCCGAAGCCTTGGATTTTGGTGTGATGAACTACAGAACCTAAGAAGCAAAGTCAGGAAATATTGGAAAATTTATCAGAGGTCAGCGTATCTAGCCTCAAGAACAAGATTCCTAGATAATTAGAGAGAAATAAAACAACTGTATAAAACAAGACTGGAGGAAATTAGGCAATACAATTGGGAAAGATATGAGAGTCAATGCATAGTGATCAACCCTTGGGGTAAACCGTATAAGATACTGGCAGGAAAAAATCCGATCCAGAGTCCCTATCCACATTAAGAGATGATAACAACCAAATGACCACTGACTGGAAGTCGTCCGTAGAATAACTAATGACTAAACTCCTGCCCGATGACAGCATTGTAAATGAAACACAAGAACAACAAGAAATCAGAAAAGTATGTGAGCAAGTCTATGATGTTTTTTTTTGTTAAGTCAATTGTTCCAAAAAAAATTAACAAAGGGTAAATTACATGTAACCAGCACTGGGCCATGTATGCTGACACAGAGGTGACCTTATCAGGCTATACTTTTGAAAAAAATTTATGAATTAATAAAATGTCATTTAAGAGAAAAAACATTTAAGGGGTTGTACTTGGAATACTTTCATAATTCTGAGAAAATTACAGCACAATCATGCATACAGTATTGCTGTATGTAATATATGACTTGTTCCTAAAATTAACTTTTTATTTAAAATATGTACAAAGTAAAAATGCTTTTGTGTTGTGACAATTAGGGCTCAGTGTATTACAGGTTGTGGAGTATTATAATCACTAGCTGTTGTAGTAATTATCATACATTATTCCTGGTGTGATGTAGCATGTCCTAGCACAACTTAAAAAATTTGCCGACATTTGTTGCAATAGTCTTTTTCTTTATGTACTCTGGGTATTGCTGGTGGAAGTAATAGAAATTCCACACAATTATTGACATTCCACTTCAGTATTTAACACCAGTAAAGAAGAAAACAACACAGTTTCAACTTTATACATACCGCGTTGAAAGTTTTGAGTATCACCACTACCAATGCACTAAGCGACTTGTCCACTTTTTAACTCACCAGCTGGCATCTAGTAAACTTATTCAATGTAATGGCAGGAAAATGTTATAAATTGTATATATCACAATCATATTTCATCCTGCAGATTTATAGCCTCAAAATGCTTTAAATTTCAGGATTTTCAATTAAGTGACTTCTTGTGATAATGATATTACAAGGTGCATCAATCACAGAAAGCACATAGTTTTGTATCTATCTGAAACCTATAGTTAAACTAAAAACATTTATGTCATTATTGTCTCCAGCTTTAATCTAAAAATTACTATTTTAAAATTTGGAAAAACTTTTTTGTTGGTCAAATGAGGTAAAATCGTATATATGGTTTTAGTGGTATTGACTTTTTTAATGGAATTGCAACCTTAGATGAATTGACAACACTGGTGATACCAAGTAAAGGTTTGTGATAGGAAAATGCAATCAAATATAAAAAAATGTACTAGATTAAATTGGACCTATTTTTAGTCTTTCTGGCACATTCTTTATTTAAATTTAAAGCAACTTTTACACAAACATTCTCACATTATTTTATTGATGAAAGCAATGTTGGTTTTATTAAATTTTTATTGTAAAGGATAACAATTTTCTATATTAAATAAGATTATCAGCTGTACTTGTAATGTTAGCTTGTTTTTTATACTTCACTATCTCAAATGTTCAGTTGTTATTGCTTCTCATCATGTTCATTTACACTTTGGTCAAATGTATGACTTTTCCCATTATGAACTATCATGTGTCTTCTTAAATTACTTGATTGTGAGAATGTTTTATTGCACTCAACACATTTGTAAGGTTTTTCACCAGTGTGTATCCTCATGTGTTCTTTTAAATTACTTGATACTGCAAATGCTTTGAAACACTCATTACATTTGTATGGCTTTACACCAGTGTGAATTCTCATGTGTTTATTTAAGTGATTGGACTGTGAGAATGTTTTATCACATCCAGCACATTTGAATGGCTTTTCACCAGTGTGAGTCCTCTCATGTGCTAATAGATTACATGACTGAGAGAAAGTTTTTTCACATTCAACACATTTGTAATGTTTCTTACTTTGGCATTTTAAATTTTTTAAGTTAATACTATCATTTCCACATTCTTCTGATGCATCCATTTAGCAACTAAAATGTTCTGCTTACAATACCTAAAACACACAAGTTAATTAAACAATATGTGAACTTCATTGAAATCATTTCTTCCACACTTGAAACAAAAGTTATGTACTGTAATTGTTGCTAAACTGAAATACTTTAATTCTTTTTGATTTCCAGAATATAGAAGTTATATTTTATACATCTTATTATAGAAAAGAAATTTAACTTCTTAAACAATATAGACTATGGCAGTAAAGAATCATATGTACATATTTCAGGATAAGAGTCCTCACAGTTTAACAATTGTGCTATGACTATACTTCATGTGTAGCACCTATTTATCTAAATATTATTAATTCCATATACTCTCAATAACCTGCAAAATTGTGTGCTAATTAAAACTTTATATGAATCATGTATGTCATTATACAGTTCACAGACCTTTTTTGACTGGTTATATTTAATGTGTTTGAAGATGGAATATAAATTTTATTTTATTAAGTAGGGATATAATCTAATAAATTTATGCAGATGACAATTATTGTTAAAAATATAGTGGCAACATAGCTCGATCACTTAAAGAAAATAAAACAGAAACATGTATCAAATATTTTTCTCAATAAATTGTGTAACTTACAAGTGATTGCAAGAGTTGGTGCACAAAACAACAATACAAGAAATAACTACCATACAAAACAGTTATGAGAATCTAGAGCAATATGCAACTTATTTCAATTAGTAGATCTGGAAAAATGTGTACTGTGATTAGACAGGTACAAATCTGATGAATGCTGCTTGGAAAGAAATTAAGGGCAATTACTAAAAATATATAATTAAATTTAATGAAAGTACACATTGTATACCTCTTATCTAATGACTTATATTCATCACAAATTTGAGTAATGGACAAATTGACTAAAGAGGAAAGTTATCCCTGAAACTTAATACATCACAATTAAGTCCCTCCCGACTTTGTCATTAATTTATAGCCTTTATCATTGACACTTTTGTAATACAGTGAAAGTTTTCCCTTCCTTTTTATATAGATTTTTAAACCCCAATAATTAAAATTTTGTAATGAAGTAGCAGTTTTCCATTCCTTTTGCAGCACCAATCAGCGGATTGGGGATAACTCTCCACCAGTTCCGACAAATTTACTGAAGTTAAGACAACTAGAATTGAAAATAATTTGGTATTTAGAGTTTGCCTTAAGTATTTTATAATCTAAATCTTGTCAAATAAAATCTTCAAACGGAAAATGTTTTGCATTAAACAAATATATATTAAAACATAAAAGAAAATTTATCTGACCAAGTAGCTATTTCAAAAATAAAAGATGAATTACATATTGGTTTGGAATTCTGGGCTTACGGTTTTGGTAATTCCATAAATACTGCATTATTCTTTAAGTTACATTCCACTTTTAAGTCCTGAAACACAGAATGTAGTTAATGGAAATATTTAATTTAGTAGCTAGTACATTATACAGATATATTTTCCACTAAAACGTCATTTATTATTATTTATTAGTTACAAAACGATAAAAATTTCAAAATTATTTCTCTGGAAAGTAAAAATGAAAAAACTTGTCTCTTTACTGCATTAAATTTTTGTTTTATTGTATAAACACAATTGGTACACTTCAACTAACCTATGAATACAAACCACAGCTACACTTTACTCACCAAAATGAAGTTATTATATGTATTAAAAATGTAATAAAAAAAACATTTTGACCAGTTTCTCTAAATCATCAGGACTTCAATAAAGTTTATTTGTGATGAAAGAGCTTGTCAATTACACAGTCTATCGTATCCCATTCCCATAAATAACAAAAAGGTACGCCAACTGTTAAACACGAAAAATTACATTCGCGCAAATCGGAAACTGATTATATAGTTTAGAAGTTCTTCGGATAGGAAAAATTCATGTTTCAGATATGATTAACTTTGTGCACAATCCTCAAGTAACAGTACATGTTACGTTAGGGGAATAATATTAAAAACAAGAGAGTACAGTGACATGGCTGATTTTAAGATTTTATGTTGTGGTTATACATTAGAGCAATACAAATAAATGGCTACTGTTGTTAACAATACTGGCTTCGTTTGTTATTTAGGAATTTAAATTAAGAAATGAAACACGTATTATGGGTATTGTCTACAACTTTAACCAAATATTTGTCCTCACTTTATGAAAGCAATGATTTTGGTATTGATGTCTGATGTTCAATTTATTATTTTCCGGATAATAATGTTTTACTTCATAATTGTTTCCACTTATGTTCCATTTATTATCATTAATTATTATTAATAATTAAATAAATATAACCTTTATCTGCCATCAAATGGTTCTAAATGCTGATTTAGCCTTTCAATAGTCACCTAAACCAAGTTTATGGTCAGTTTATATCAAAGATCATCGTAATATAGATCTTTGGTTTATGTCAACTAACTTTTATTAGTTAATCTTTCTCTAGAATTTAGATTAAATCATTTCATATTACTTGGTTCATGGTTTTGTGAAATTATATATTGTCTTCAAATGTCAACCAAAGTTTAATACACTACATTAGTGTCTATATATTTTAAAAGGACTGGACCTGCAGTTTATCTGGTAAATGCTGTAATAGGTGAGGGACGGGTAGCTTTACAGTGGATTTGTGGAGGCGGGCTGTAGAGTATTTTCTTTTTATGAAGCCATTGAGCATTTAGTTGGTGTCAGTGGTCAGAATATTCCAAGTTGAGCAAATGTGTCCACCTGTAGGGGCTAGACTGTGTGGGAGGGAGCATTTGGTGAGGTCATTGTGACAACTGTTGAGGAAGAGGTAATGGTAATCCAAGGTGTTTGTCTGTTTGATGCTGTGATTTAGCCAACATTAATGTCTACATGAAC
Organism: Eucriotettix oculatus; assembly: GCA_034510155.1. Lineage (NCBI taxonomy): Eukaryota > Metazoa > Arthropoda > Insecta > Orthoptera > Tetrigidae > Eucriotettix > Eucriotettix oculatus. The sequence continues at coordinate 227,245,035 of CM067376.1, read as the reverse complement.
AAAAAGTTTCTGATGTTGGAAGGAGAGTAGTTTCAAGTGAACATAATGGGGAATTTGGTGATAGGGATTTGGAGAAAATGGTAAAGGGAATCTGGCCCATGGGTCCATAGTGTGAAAATATCATAATTAATGTAAAGGTTTAAGTGATTATAATTCTTTGAGGACAAATTGGCTGATGGCTATCAGAAAGTTTGTGATGGGTTAAAATTTTGGTGGATTGTGAGACAGTAATATCTAAGTCACCAGGCCATTAACACGAGAGATATTAGCATGAAGAAAGACATCTGTGGCAACCAGTAAGGAACCTGGAGAAAGTGGTTTTGGGAGTATATGGAAGTGTCAGAGTATCCTGAATGAGCAAATATGTCCTCCACTAAGGGTTTGCATGTATGCAAGGTGACAACTGGTGATGGAAATAATGGAAGGTTTTTTGTCAGCTTGATGTGATGATTAGGCCAACACTAATGTCTATGTGAACATCAAGTATGATGATTTTGGTGAGGGATTCACCCACAAAAATTCTTTCGTGGTGAGAGTTATAACCAATGACAAGTGAGTGATCCAGGATACCAGGCTTGTTAAATTTTGGAAACAGGTAGACAGTGGGTGGTTTGGATTGTGGAGTTCAACAGAAGTGGACGATAATATTAAAGTGGAATCTTCTATTAAAAGTGCTATAGAAAGATTTTAACCAGTAGGCTTATAAGTTTTGTTGTACCCCAGGTTGCCACTTGTCCATAAAGCAGTTTTCTGTTATCTTAATCATATGGTTTAAGACTGCAAAAAATGCTTTTTAAATTTGCCTTCTGTGATTCTGGTGTGCAAATCATTTTGTCTAACTGAATTGAGTCTAGTATGTAGTTACTACCCAGGGAACAATTATGTTGAGAAAATTTCAGATGTAGCATGCAGAACTTTCTCGTATTGATGCAGAATTTCTATTGTATTAATTTAAAGTCTTCTTTTGGTTATTAATATTGCTTGGTCAGCATCTTTAATAGTTTGCACATCGCTCTTAATTTATATAAGTGATGCATATGCTTTTTTAGCACACCTATGACAAGTCTTTGCTGTGTATTCAATGTTGGCATCAACACTTGGCGAAGGATTAGGGAGGAAGCTTACCTTTTCATTTTTACAATGCCCATATAAGCAGGATGTAAATCCTTGATAATGGCGTATCTAAGTGATGATGGAATGATGACTTGGTATTCAAACTATTGGGAGTGCGAGTGTCTTCTGGTGATTTTAATCAATGTGTGATAAGGGCTTGGCAAATTTCTTGTTTCATGTATAAACAATGGCTATAATAGGTAATTGTTTGATTTGATAAAGAATTAAATAATCAAAATTATCAAATGCTGATCCGATGGTGGTGACTGTGTTTGGAGCATGTGAACTGAACATCTGCTTTTGCCTATTTAAAAATGACTAAATAATTGTTACTTACCAAATAGGCAGTGTAGTTTGCCATGTGGGTGATGCACAAAAATAATAGTGATCTTTCTGCACCAGTGGTTTATGATCTGCCTAATGCATCAATTTCAATGTATTGTTGTTCTGTAGTACTCATTTTGTGGCTTACATATGCAATGGGTAACTCAAGACCTTTGATCAAACAGATAAACAGTAAAACACCTAATCCTGTTTAGCTTTCTTCTGTTGCCAATAACAGTGGTAATGACGGATTATACAGGTACAAGAACCTATGGTGAAATTCGTTTGCATTTGATATCAGTATGTGCTTTTCCCACCAAGTGTCCAAAGAAATGGCTAGACATGTAGCATGTTTTGCTGTAGTCGGTCACATGTTGTTCATTGCAGAAGGAAGGCACTTAATACATTGCTAATCAAAAAACAATCCAAGCTCATTAGAAATGGATCGCTGTACTTGAACAGCTGTAATGATGTCTGTCAAAGCAATTCTTTCATACAGCAAACAGGATATCTTTAAAATTAGAAAAATCAGTGTGTGGGAAATGATGCTAACTCAGGGCTCATTAAGGACTATTTGTGGAGAGATGCCATTGAAAATGATATTTGGATTTGCATCATAGCAAAAGTTGAATCAATTCTGATACATCTCAATGCACTGCTAGAATCGTTACTACAGCTTCTGCACAACCGAAGACTGAAAAGAAGCTGACTGATAGACATCTATAGAATCTTATATGGCATTGCTGGACCTTCACCTCTCCATGACATCAGTACAAGTAACTTATACACATTGTATTTGTTATCAACGATTGTGTATAATTTGATTGTTAATTAAATATATTTAAAAAATCGTGATTTGGAAATATAATTGTAGCGGTGTGAGCAGTGTTTGGCGTGCGGGTGCTTGACACGGCTCGGCGGCGAATTCAAACGGCCCGCGTCGCAGATATTATGTGTTAGTTATTGTCTGTTCCACAGAGGATCTATGACGGGCCTTAGTACACATCAACAGTCGCCTGGTTACGGCTTGCTAATAATAATTGTATCATCGCGTCCAATAATAAAGATTATTTATTGAATACACTCGAGTGAATATTATTCTGTGGCATAGTCACGCCACAAATTGGTGACCCCGACGCATAGTACTCGTACGTGCTAATGGAAGCTGATGACTTGTCTTACTTCACTCATACGGCCCGCGAGGAACGCGGCAGAGGAATAATCCATCTGAGAGCCATCCTGAGTGTTCGCGGCCTATGGTCAACACGGTGAAGTCCGTCAGAACACCTGCATTTCGGAAAAGCAATCCAGCTAAGTGGTTCATGGTTGTTGAGACAGCTTACTCTCTAAAAATGATTACTTCAGATCTTACTAAATTTAATTACGTGCTATTTAGTCTAGAGGAGTCAACTCTAGATACGGTCAGTGATTTAATTCTAAATCCTCCGGAAAATAACAGGTACAATACCATTAAAAATAGAATTATCGGAACCTACGGGGAATCTGCGGAAAAAAAAGCCTATGACGATTATTAAGAGGACAGGCGGCCTCCAGAGGATGCGGTCGTTAATGGCTGGTCAAAGCAATGGCGAGGTACTACGCACTTTGTTCCTTTAGCAGTTGCCTGAACGTATACGAAATGTGATAGTTATAAATGATACCCAGGATTTGGACACATTGTCCATGACCGCAGATCGTATTTACGAGTTGTTACAACCTCAAATCTCGGACAGCGAGAGAAAGTCATGTTATTTCCCCTAATTTGTATCTAGAACTTAGCTCTGAAATTCATGAATTGCGGCAGGCTGATTTGATTTTAACACGTCAACTAGTCCTGAGCAGACGTGGTCAATAGGAAAGTCGTACCTCCTCTCGTGGCGTTTCCCCGCGTAGATCCAATGACTCATGCAAACAAGGATATTGCTGGTACCACAAGAAGTTTGGTAATGCGGCACGTAAGTGTATTTCACCGTGCAATTGGAATCGCACAAGTATAGAAAGCTAAGTACATCATCTACGGTTCAGACGGTCGGATACGATAGTAATCTGCAAAACCGCTTGAGTATTTACGACAAACAACACGGGTGCCGAGGTCTCGGTACTTCTCGTTATTTGTGCCACCGGGGCGCGAATGAATCCGTCGTGCAGTTAGACGCAGCGAACGGCGCTGTTATTAAAACTTATGGAAACAAATTTTTATTCCTAGGTTAAAAATTCAATGGACCTAAGTTATCGCAGACGTTGCTACGCCTATCATTGGTGCAGATCTTCTGCGACTTATAACTTGGTCATCGATCTCAGAGCTAAGAGATTGTACGATATGCGGGCTCTAATGTCTATCCACGTTTAAATCTCCTTCTTGTGGCATCAGTACCACTGCTGACACAGGCAATCGTTTTACGGTGATTCTACGTTATTTTCCGAAAGTGACAGCACCCAACAGTCCTCGTAATATTACGCATCACGACATTTGTTATTACATAGTCACACAGGGACCACCAGTTTTCCAACGTGCTCGTCATCTAGTTCCTGAAAGGTTATAGGAAGCCAAAGATTTCACAAGGTAATTTGCAGACCTTCGCGAAGCGCCTGGGCTAGTCAGCTACGTTTAGTACGAAAGAAAGACGGCATCTGGAGAGTGTTCGGGGATTACAGACGCCTCAATGCACTCTCAATCCCTGATCGATACGCCATTCCGCATATACACGATTTCGTTCGTCGTTTACATGAATGTACTACATTCTGTACTCTTGGTTTAGTGAAAGCATATCATCAGATACCGATGGCACTGGAAGACATACCAAAGAACTCCTTTCGGTCTGTTTGAATTAGTGGTCATGACCTTTGGTTTACGGAACGCTGCTCAAACCTACCAGAGATATATCGATGCAGCAATGAGAGAACTGTTACGTGTATGTGTATTGCAGCGGATCCGTCGTTCCTCCGTATTCGAGGATTTCTTAATTCCTTTTGGGCGCCAGGTATTTTTCATAAAAACACCAAAATTGATTTTAATAGTTTTTAATTTCAATCAGAGCATGAAAAAAAATTATATCTGCAGGGCGTGGTCATTCTCTCGTCGTCCCGCCGACACAACCTGCTTCTCCAATTACCCCATGACGACTCTCCCCTCCCTTTGCGGACCACCCAACGTCTCGCCAGACCACATTGTTGGCCCGGGTTGCGTCAGTTTCTCAACAATTGCAACTCGCAAGATGGCCTGCATTGTTCATCGTAACTTTTCATGTTACAGTATATTGACGATTTATTGATAAGGTCACGTTCTTCTGAAGAGGACGAGGAGCACCTTCTACTGGTTTTTCAGCGGTTACAGGAATATGGTCTCACGGTCAACCCTGTTAAGTGTGTTTTAGGAGCGGAATCAGTGGACTTATTGCGATACACGGTGTAACACCCGTCGCGTGGCTCTATCACAGGAAATAGGAAACCATTTCTCTTGATAGGAAAGTAAAATCTTCGGTAGTCTTGGGAAAGGGTCAACCCTGGAGTTGACCAGTGGATAGCTTGATTATGGGTGTCGCTCAATCAAGAACGCCAAGTCTAAATAGAAAAGAGTTTATTCCCAAATGCAGCAATTTTGAGAATCCAAGTTAACAATGCGAAGGAAGATGCAGACTCGTGAATACAGCGTCTAGGTGCTTCCAGAGAGGGGATAGTGAACATAGCGCTTCTCATGGTCTACAGCGACGAAGCTGGTGGCCACGGTTCTCATGTTCCGCTACTCAACGTCTGTCCGGCTCTTAAGACTCTAACTTTGAAATTAACTTTCCCTATTACAACGGTTTCAGCTAAGGGAACGCTACCGTTGCCAACGCGTGTGACGGTCATTTTGGAATTCTCGAAACCGTCAACGCTGTTCAGCCTGAAATGATTTCAGGGAATGGTCAATTTCTAAAGAAGCCATTTTCGCATGTATTAGCATCACTTAATGATTGTTTGAAAGGTACGACTGGGAAAGACAGATGTATTTTTTGGACTCCAAAACTTGAAGACGCCTTCGAAAAAGTCAAACAGCTTTTGGCAAAAGCAGTATTGCTTCACCATCCGATACCCGATGCTCCACTGGCTTTGAGTACAGATGCCTCCGATAAGGCTATTACAGCAGTCTTGCAACAGCATTGCAATGGTCTATGTCAGCCGCTTGGATTCTTTCCGAAGAAGTTCTCTGATGCAGAGCGGCGGTATAGCACGTATGACCGCGACCTGCAAGCAATATATTCCGCGGTTAAGTATTTCCGTTTTTTACTCGAAGGAAAGCAAGTAGTAATTAAGACGGATCATAAACCACTTTCCTTCGCCTTCTATCAGAAGGTCGAAAAATGCTTCACCTAGGCGATTACAACAGCTCGACTTCATAAGTCAATTTACTACAAATATTGCTCACGTCACAGGCTCAGAAATGACAGTAGCGGACTCACTTTCTCGTGTTTCATGTTTGGATACAGAAGAGAGGATAATTTCTACGGACATTGCTACCGCACAAATCAACGACAACGGTTCACTCAACTTAAAGAAGGTAGCACGTCCTTAAACCTTATCCCGCTTCCATTGGATGGTTCGGAAGAGATTGTTTGGTGTGGCACTTCCACCGAGGTGATACATCCTTACTTTCCTCGTGCCATGCGGAAGAGAGCTTTTGACCTCGTACATAGATGTCATATCATAGTTACTCAGCGCCTTTTAAAACGAAAGTATGTATGGCCTGGTATGTCGAGTGAGATCGCTTATTGGGTGAAAACGTGTCTGCCATGTCAGAAAACTAAGATTTCTCGTCGTGCATGTCCGCCTAGTGCATATTTATTTTCACATATTCACTTGGACATAGACGGTCCATTATTTCCAAATTCGGATTATCGGTATCTCTTAACGGCAATGGACAGGTCTACACGTTGGCCGGAAGTATTTCCGTTACGTGATATTACAGCGCAGTCAGTTGCAGACACCTTTTATAGTGGATGAATTTCGCGCATCGGGGTGCCTCTTATAGTGACGACTGATCAGGGTTCGCAGTTCGAATCTTTAATATTTAAATCGATAGTGAATTTGGTTGGTTGTTGTCGGAAACGCACGTCTCCGTACCATCCCGCGGGCTCCTAGAAACATGGAACAGGACTTTGAAAACGGCTCTCATGTGCCATGTCAATATAGATTCGTTTAATGCGCTACTAGTCGTGCTACTCGGCCTTCGTACGGTGATTAAGGAAGATTTAGGATGTTGTTCGGCTGACCTGGGCCTCGTCAGCTGAATATATTTTTGGACAAGTTCCGCATGAAACTTGATGCCTACTCCGCCATCGAGAGACATAATTATACCATTTTTTCGGGGTTTCTATTGTCTGAGTAAAAAAAGAGGGAGAAAGATATCTATCTCCCTTTATTTTTTTAGCCAGACAATAGAAAACCCTAAAAAACCTATAATGATATTACTTCATCATGTTAAAAAACTTCAAAACCTGAGTGATTTGGAAAGTTTTACACGTGAAGACAACAGTGACGCTTTATACAAATTATTCAAAAAATTAATACGACTTTCATACAACGAACAGGATATATTCAAATTGAGAAAAACTATTAATTTTCGAATATGGGAATTTTTAGAATATCTTTCTTTAAGTGGAAGCAATTTGCATTCGTGGGCCGTCAAGACAGACACTAACGAAATGGTGCCTCTATTTGTCATTCTTGCACTGAAGACGAGTAAAACAAATGAACCTTGAAGGCCGTCCCCGAAAACTGTCCATGTGTGGGGAAACCAGGATGGAGCGGTGGCCTTGTCGAGGCATGGTTGGATTTCCAGCCGAGTCTATATCCAGCGCGCCGTTCCTCGGATCAAGATATATCGGGGCCTCGGAAAGAGCGTAAGAAGCTCAGTATGTATTCAGAGTTCATACCTTAAAGAATGAATATCAGAAACTAGGGACCGACAGAGCGGGTGCAGGGAGGTTTCTTGCGGTTGTTGACGGCGCTAATGACAGGTGCGGGTGTCACTACAGATTGAAAAGCGAATTTATACTTATTTTAATTGTATGACATCAAAAAATTAAGAAATATGTTCAAGTTACAAGGAAATAATGTTCCTTCTCATTCGTATTCATACCATATATACAATTACTCTATAAATACAATTCTTCTTGGTTGGACTTTATGATCAGATGATCAACATTTATTAGTCATCATTTTATTTTTATGTCTTTTCAAAAAGTAAGTAATCAGGCTCGAAATGTTTTTTAACTTTCTAAAACGATAACTTTTTGTATTTCTTCATTCTTTGGGTCGTAAGTATCGGCGAATTTACGATTATTTATTAAAAATATAACATGTGTAATTAACGTGTTTAAATTAACATCGACAGTAGTTTATAAACTATGAATTAATAAATTTTATCCATCTATCTACGGGATGTTACAAGTTCCGGGAATAGCAAAGTACGGGAAGGATTATAAAGTTATATTGCAAAGATTTTAATAAATTAAGGATCCAACAGGAAATCGAATCCGTAGAAGTTTAGCAATCAATCTCTGGAGAGGAGTGATGGCTTGTCCTTTCTCTAGGCTTGAGCGAGTTTCTAAACGAAATTTAAATGGCTTTTTTACATCTGTAAGTTATCTTTTCTGCCATTTCTTTTTATTTTTATTTTTATGATCTATTAAACGCATATTAATTGTAATGCGGTTACGTTATGTAGGTTAACATTTACGTGTTTGAAATGAGTACGGCAACCGAATATGTCAGAATGCGCGAAAGAGTTGTCTGCTGATCCCATTGGATCAGTCGGCCAATTGCCTCCTGAAATTGGTGGAGACATGGAGAAGGGAATGCTGCGACCCTACAGCAAACTCTCCTCCCGTCAGAATAGTACCCAATGCCCGACATACCCGATGTTAGTTTTCTAGGGTTTTCCCTGCATCTCTTTAGGTGAAACACCGGGTAGGATCCTTAAACTATAGACCAGAGAGCCTATTCAACCCTTGTTTACCTTGCTCTACCTTCCGCATCCCCCCTTTTCCATTCCCTTCCTATGCTATTAAAGGGGAGTTGCCTGTTTCAGGATCATCCTCAATACCCTGTTAACCCCCCCCCCCCCCCAGCGCTTTTTGAGTCAGCTAAAGTCCTTCTTAAAGCAGTAAAAGACAAATTAAAGTGAACAAGAAGTTCTCGGGATTTCACCCGGGTTATGTCAATCATTGGATACGACGTTTCGAAGGCTATCTCCGCCATCGTCTTCAGGTAACTGATGCCGAGACCGTGTTTGTGCCGCTTATATGTGTCCTCGCTCCCCTCCACAAGACCTCGTGGTCGAAGTGCAGGGTCCTGATTGGTCGCTCCTCTCTCGATTGGTTTTTTCTTGTTCAGTCTATCCACCGGGAAAGCCTACATTCTCAAATTAAAGTGTATTATTTATTTGCACCATATATCAATATTTTCAAATATATAAGGTACAAATATTAATTCAAATGGAAATATTAAAAATATTGAACAAGTTTAGAAATAAGTATTGCGAGTTGGATGAGAAGTTATATCGGCATATTTCTCAATTAAATGTTAAAAATATATTTTATATTTATATACTTTAGCTGACTGAAAAAGCGCTGTTTTTACGAGTGTGTTACAGCTACAGGAGTGAAATGACCTTTACTCTCCCAGCGCTGCTATTACCTCTCTATCTATTTAACATACTCTTTGCCTTTTCCTACATTACTAGATATTTCAGATGTACCTGAAATTCATTTGTCTATTACAGAGATAAGCTGTTAAAAGTTACTTTACTTGACAACTGCTCTCTACTCATAATGACTTGTTTAAATAAGTTAGTACTATAACTTATCTTTATATATTTCGTGTTGAAAACATTTAGTTACACACGAAATATTAAAACGTATACAAGAATAATAAGTTAATTTTGCTTTCGTGAAACATAGCCATATAATGTATTGTGAGATTTTGCAATAGCATTAAGAAGTTCCTGTCAACTTACAATTTTATTTCTAAACAACACGTCAGCCGAGAACAACAATGACAATGTTTTAACTTGCCATTGTTGTTCCTCGGTTGACGGGTTCGGTCTTTGAGTTGGCTCTGTCATGTGCAAGGTGTGTGACCTCTTCTTTTGGACTAATAAAACTGGCTTGTCGGGCCTATCGGATCGCCTGTGTATGGCGGCCTTAAAAGTGGAGTATTGCACTCTTGAACCTGTTTGCATTTCGGACGAGAAGTCCCTTTATTGTTTAAAAGCATATTACAGACCTGTTCAGTCTCGAAAATTAGATTAATAACGCTAAGAAATAACTATAAAAGGTAAGATAATAACTTTTTGGATAAAAAAAATGTTTCGACTAGCACTTTAGGTACTTGTCAATATTTAAGCAAGATTGAAATATGAGCAAATATAGTACAAAGAAAGTATAAACCAATATTTTGACTAAAACCATCTATTTAATAAACAACCATATATATTAAATTTAACTAAGAAGTGTCTTGTTTTAAATTTACAAAAAAATTAATAGATTTAATACAAAGCATTTAAGAAATTAATCCTTTTTATAGTGTTAATATGAAGTAATTAAAATTTCACATTAAATTATTCCATTTCCGACTTTTGGCCATTCTTTGTGTTTTATTTGTATGTTGGAAATAGTTCAATTGTTATGTCCTCTCTGTTATCCATAGAACTGACACTTCCATTCACTTTTTCATTCTTCGTCTATCGAGTAACCCATTTTAAAATTCACCCATTTCTTTTGCTCTTTATCACTACCTAATTTTCTAACTGCTATTGTAGTTGGTGCATTTATGCTACATTTATTTTCCCTTGTATAGGGTTGAATGGTACAGACTGGTTATTGTAATTTTATTCATATGTTATAAGAAATTACAAAACCAGTTGTTTTACTTAGTGCAATTTTATTAAGATTTAACATTGTGTGACATGTTAAAAACAATGCTATGAATCCCTGACTACACATTGGTGCCAATTACTGAAAACAAACTATATATTACATCTCCTTTTTTTCTTCAAAGAGGACGAATCCACTGATGGTAACCACTGCTGCTCCCAGATTTACTGATGAGTTGACTATGGAAGCTGGTCGTACTGGAACTACCCGTTTTTGCCATGGATTATCCAGGTTGCTGCCACTCATAACATTTGATGAAATTGCAGGCTCACTCAATCCCAGATCAGGAGTCTCAAATGGTGGGTCAGCCTCAAACCAGGCCAACTGCTTGGTAACTTGGCTTAAGTATCTTTTAGATGGAAAGTATTAAAGTGCAGTACACGACCATTCTGTAGTTTTACTTTATACGCTATTGGATAACCAGTATCATCTACTATGATAGGGCCATCCAAAATGATGATTGTCTGTACTCCAGGGGTACTTTCAATAATTCAGGAGTGTCTCTTGTATTTCCACCAGCATATAATGTCTAACATCCTATTGCAAAGTGTAGCACTTGAACTCATAGACATTTCTACTGCATCATAATATCCTGAATAATTGCTAGTGATAAGTAGGTAATGTTTACAACTGAACTCACAGTAATCAGTGGCTACTCTGTGCCAAGGTAACTGATGAATTTGCTTAGGAATGCTAGATTGTTTATCATTACTTCTCTGTGTCCACTGACAGAGTGAACATCATTGGACATTCAGTTATATTCTTTGACATCCTTATCCAATAATCTGTATCTCATGATCTACAGATGAAGGATTGCCTTCAAAGGTGACCCATATGAATACATTGGAGATAACAATTTCAGAGGTTTCTAGTATAATGGGTTTACCATTCTTGAAGAGTATTCCATCATAAGTTGACAAGTTGGCATTTCATCTTAGAATGCCCAATATACTTTCAAATAGCTTTTCATTTTATGAATTTCAGCTGGCTATCATTATAAAATCATTTCCTTCAAAGCCTGGCATTCAGGATCACTGACTGTCTTGGCTCTCAAATTTTTGCTAGCATTATGTGACACTGACAGTACTACAAAAACTTACAATTCCTCTGGATCATCAGTTACTGGCATCATTCAAGAATCATGACTCAGGACATTCACTACTGAAATGCATGTTTCTTATATATATTATATTTAGTGAGTATGGGAGGATGTCAATAAATATACATTGCAATAGTGGAAGTAGTTTATCATTCTATTTTTTAGTAATTGTCTCTAGAAGCCTGTGATCAATCTCTACTGTTAGTTTCTTTTGTAGATGTATTTGTGGAACTTCTAACAACCAAACCAAATAGAATAAGCCTCCTTCTCATTTTGACTGATAATTCTTCTGGCACATCTTGAGTTGCATAGCTTACAGGTTCTCTTCTTGAAATAACATGGCACCCATAGCTTGCGTTAAGTGAAAGTACTACATCTTTGTTAATGCCATAATATGCTAATACAGGTGTGAACTTCAGTATATAGTCTTTATCTTGCTCACTGCCACTTCCTGTTCATTGTCCATCAAGAGTTGGTGAACTGGTTCAGTTAGGTCAAAATAAGCAGGCAAAAACTTAGTCCAGTATACTTTATCCTAAAATCTATGGAGCTCATCTTTATTGGATATAAATTTTAATTGTTCAATCACATTAATCTTCTTTGGGTCCAGCTTAATTTCATCTTCAGACAATATGTATTCCAAGAAACACATCCCTGTAGCTTCAGAAATGCATTTAGACTTGCTTAAACAAAGGCCAGTCTCATAGCTTAATCAACTACTTGTTTCAATTCTGTTTTAGACTAAAAGAACAAAATTACAACATCAATTGCATGTTCTGTATATTCTGAAGTCATTTCAGAACTTCTGACATCATATGTTGATTCACTTTACATGCAGAAGCTACCCCAAATGGATGTCTCTTGAATTGGTATCAACCACAATGCATATTACCTACAAGGCACTTTGAAGATTGATTTGTAACTTGAATTTGCAAAATTTGCAAAAAACTTTGTATCTTTCATCCTGTTTGAAATCTCTTCAAAAGTTATTAACAGATAAAGTTGTCTCTTCAGATGTTTGTCAATATCTGATGGATCAATGCAAGGTCTGAACTTGCTACATTGCTTTACAATGACCAAAGGGCTTACAGCCGGAGTCAGCTTGTTGCTTGGTTCAATAATGTCTATTCTAACTGAGATGAATCTGAATTAATTTTTTGTTATATATATATATATATATATATATATATATATATATATATATATATATATATGTGAAAGGCCTGCTCATGGAGCAGAATACATACACAAATCCTACATGGAATTGGCATTACAAAGAAATTGGCAAAAGGTTACAAACCGTGTAATTTCTTCTCAGTTTATCCTGCAACTTGGCGCTGGAGTCAATTCTACTGCTTGGCCCCACCAAACTTCCTTATTGCTATAATGAGCACCTTACCTGCTTCACTTAGTTTTCTTCCTTGATGTCATGGACACCTTCATCCCATTAATTAAATGTCCATGGCCAATACCATCTCCAATTTCTTACTGCTTTACTGACCACTGCATAATGCTTAATATATTGAACTCCAAAATATTAGAATACTAATGCTCATTCACCACTCTTAATGTCCTGAACCCTTAGTCACCTAATGTTCAATCTCCATGTTCACTCTTTGTCTCCAAGATCCATTTTTCCTGGGTTTTTAATGTCTTGTCCCCACATAATAATTTCACTTCAGTCAGTGGTGGGGCCCAATCATGCACCATCAACATTAATTATTTATTATCTCTGGTAGGAGTCAATCACCCCACTCCAACAATGTTTTGGGGAAAACACCATATTTGCTCACAACCTGATGTCCCCAAATCTCAAAGACTTTACAAAAACCCAAGCAGTACAAACTTATCGGGGATTTATAACCCCTGTGTGTAACTTCAACTTCCTCACGCCACTTGCCTTTGATTTCGTTCAGCCAAATTCCACACTAAGTTGTGTATAATCATTACATAACCATCTTGTTGAGTTCAGTTTTGACTTGGTCATACATACGGAAAACTGTGGTTTCATTGATGTTGATGTCGTATCTGAAATTTTTTGAACAACCTAGACCCTTAAATATTTTATCTTGTATTTTCTTGTCTGTTGTATCCAACATATCACATCCAGCTTCATATACATTTTTCTTTCAATAACTGGTTGAACCTCATTGTCAACAGTAATGAAAGTAATTGTTGATTCTTTGTTATATAGTTTGCATGCTATCTTCACTTGACCAGCAATGTTCAATGTGCCACCAGAATACGTGACAAGATGCTTAATTTTTGAAGCATTCAAAGGCGAACCCAATTTTGCTGATTTTTTTTATGTTCATTTAATACTATATCTTTGAACCAATCTTCATCTGAAGTTTCAACAAACAATGTTTCTTCCACCTCACTTTGTGTAGCTGTTTCTTCTCACTAGACGTCGGCCATTTCTTATGTGTTTCAGTCTAATTATTATATTTAATCTCCTTTTTACTTTTAACATGCAGTAGCATAACGTCCTTCAACATGCCTTGTGCTTCTAGTTATATGCAGGACATCTCCAATATTCATGTTGTGTATGACAATTATTAAATTTAATTTTGGATACTGAATTTTCCTCCTTTGCTTTAAAACTCTGCATCTGTCTCTGACACCAAATTCATAGCAATAGCATCAGCAATATTCAACAGTACTATCTCTAGGAGATGCTGTCTTATTTCCTCTTTGTTGATACCCATATCTATCTTGTCACAAAGCAAAATGTCATTTAAAACACCAAAATAACAATCTTTAGCTGCTTTACAAGCATCAGTCAAAAAATGTTCAAATGACTGACCATTGTTCTGCTTCCGTCTGCTCTACTGGAAGTAAGTGACTGGTTCAGGGTTTATTTTCAAACAACTCTTTTCCTTTCTTTCACAGAGGTATTTCACCCAGTGATCTACTTTACCACTACTAAAGCTGTTACTTAATCTAACCAAGACCACAACATCTAATTATTATCATATATAATTACTACTTACAACTAAGGTTATATGAACAAAGTCTGTTTAATTTGGCACATTTTTTATGGATTATTAACACACTTTTTATTTTTACTTGGCACAATAAATAATTTGTCCTTCACTTAAGTTTGAGTGGGCATCCATTATTCTACTTTTCTGGCTTGAAGAGATTTATTTAGAAAGTATAATGCAGTACTGTATTAATGTAGTGGTTACAATTAATAAATTTCTTTGTGTTGAATGCACTTTGCTCTACACCCTTTCGATATCTTGAAATCATTTTATTTAATCAACTATTTCACTTGTCATAATAATCTTATAAAACTTCTAAAAAATGTGATCCACTTCCATCTTCCTGACTTTTCAAACTACACTTAACACCTAATAAATCCTCCAAATCGCAACACTTCTATCTTCACATCTTATGAAACTAATCTTACTGCCTTATTAATTCTGAAAACTGCTAATCACTTCTACATCTTCCATTAATCTTATTAAAATGCTCCTTTGATTTACGAAGGTTGCAGGCGCCTTCTTCTTCATCTTACAACTTTTACTATTTTTCCATTACTACTTCTCATTCTTCATGACGAATACCTTCTTGATTTCCCATATAAGTAATGATAATTCACTTATTACTTCCTTCCTACCATGTACATTGATACTTTGCCCAAATAATAAATAATTTCTCCTTCAAATCTTTTAAGCTGTCAATGTAAGCCCACCCTTCTCCTGAGGTGATGACAATGGACTTTTTCTTCAACATCAATTCCTAATGACATTAAAACTTCAGCAACCCATCATTATCATTGTATTATATTTCCATTTTAGCATATTTTATCATAATTTTAATAGTAAAAATATTGTCACTTATGATTACATATAAAAAATATTTAATGTACAAAATTAGCCCACTAAACACTTTGAAATTATTCTTAATTCATTTCATCTCATTCAGTAATTTTCTAATTACTTAATTTTCCATTATTTCTACTTTACCATCTACTACTAGCCCATAATAACTAGTTGTATCTAAAATGCTCAATCTTAAATTAATTTCCTTATATGGACATACAACTCCCATTGTTCCCCTAATACTAGTTAACATCTGGACTAAATTTATGGTAAAATTTAACCAACACCTTCCCCCACACAAATTAACAAAAGTTATTTTTTCCTCTGGTTTTTGAACCATTGTTATCAAGTAGCCATTTTTTAGTTGTTTTTCAAATTACCATATGTCACAACAGCTTTAAATCCAATGTCATTAGTTCATATATATGTATGCACCATTGACTGCTTTTTAACATAGGTTATAAATGTTGTCAGTTTCTCTCTATATCTGAGTATACATGAATGATGTTTGCAAAACAAATGCGAGACTTTTATATTTCAATTAAAGTTTATTATGGTAAAGGAAGTAGAAATTCTTCAATTGAAGCTCAAGTAGGAGCGTATAGCTAATTTGGAAGAAAGACAAGAATGGAAAAATGTTGACTGGATCAGGGACTCAAACCCTGTACCTCCCATTTTTCTGGCGGTTTCACTACCACTGAGCTAATTTGAGTCAATGTCCAAGGACCAATTCAAAATCCTTCCATTATTATGTTATTTTTAGGAAGCTTTGTGGCATGAAAGAAGTAGTGTTGAGGATTGAGAAAGGTATGTTGAGATGGTTTGGACATAACTTATAGAGGTAATACACGAGGGGAGATAGATGACACATGTATACAGTTGAGTTGGAAGGGGTTGAACTTAGTGAACAAACTTCAATCAGATTGAGGACATTTTTAAGAAAGGTTTAGGATTACCATAATCAAGTTAATAACAATTCATTATAATACATAGAAATAGACTATATTTGATGCATAATTCAATAAAATAAACCTTTAATTTACAGTCTCATAAGAAATCATTATATTTGATTTATTTTTTGTACGTCTTACTAGCTACCTATATTTTCAAAATGTTTCACTTTTATTTTAACTTGAGTAACATTTTTTTGGTGATCACATTTCTTGGAATATGAGACTGTAGATTAAAGAGGTTTTATTTTATTGAATTATAACAATATACTGTACATTCCTATATAGCCAGTGTTCAAAATATTTTACTCTAAAAAAAAGTTGATCTGTTGATTACATATATCTGATTGTATATGAATATTGGACAAGGCCACTTTTAATAAGTATACGCTTAACAATGTTAATGATGGGAGCCAAAATAAAAATGAAAATTACAACTTGACAATTTATTGAACAAACCACATAGTTCCTTTATTGCTTATAGCTTCATGTTTATATGATTGTGACTATTTTGAATAGCACATATGATTCTTTAAGAATATGTAACTCAGGATATGTTCACTTGATTAACACGTGAACTGCCTTGATTTAGAATATTAACTTACAAAACAGAATATTAAGCATAATGTCCAGGTGACATGTCAATAAAATAACCTGAAGTTAAAAAATAATGCATACATTGAATTTAAAAAAATACAGAGAAATCATTATATTTTATTTATTATTTTTGTACATCTTATTAGTTACCTATAATTTCAAAATGTTTCACATTTATTTTAACTTGAGTAACATTTTTTGGTGATACCACATTTCTTGGAATATGAGAAGCTTGCTAATATTTCAACTAACCATAAAATCCACCAAATAATCATCATTCCCACAATCATCCAGAATGTGAAAGTGTAACTCATAGTGTAGTCACGGAACATTCCTATGTAAAAATGTTGCCATTTAATGAAATAGCATTTGCACACAAACTGAATAATAATTTAAAATTAATGTTACATTTTCAAGTCATAACTGTCATATTATTTAATTGTTAATATATTTTCAAGACAAACTCAGATAAAGTTATTCTGGGCAATTATGCCATCTTCTCATTATATGACTATAACTACAAACATGTACACAAAATAAATATTCAACACATTCAATTTAGTTTCAATATAAATGTGTCACATAATATAAATATTCTAAACTTTGGAAATGGATCTGAAATTGCTAATAATTTATATTCTGCAAGAAAATGTTCGTCATATAGGTTACAATAGCAGAAGTTATTTAATGAGATGAGTCTGGACTTCATGGTAAGACAAAGATAAATTTATGTATGCAACATATGTTATATGTGTATCCATGGCTGTATTTTTATATTGCTACAATACAACTACAAACTCTTTCTTTTCAAGACCTTGTGGTATTTTTGAACTGGTAGTTTAATTCTGTTCCAAATGATAAAACAAAACTATGTTACCTAATCAAATTGGTTTTATATCATTTTCTGGGAAGTTATAGATGGCCAACCTTTGCCATTGCTGCAACACATGTTCACCCCTGTCTCGCTCCTTTCCAATGTTAGCCATATCCTAGCTATAGATGCAGTCTCCAGAATGCAAAATGTATTTGTCCAAACTAAAACTTAGAACACTTTATTTTTAAAGCAAGCTAATATAACAACGTTCCAGAGCAGATTCTATCTACTAGATATTTCCAGTAATCACAAATCATCTCTTCTAGAATTTTATCAATTGTTGGCCAATTAGAATTAATTTATCAGTCGGCACCACCATACAATGTCTATCTTCTAGTATCTCTCCAACAATAAGATTCACATATTATCTTCTTTCTATTCTTACAGCAGACAACAAAACTGTGAACAGTACCTTGCTACATTGCCCTCCACTACTAATAATGTTTGACCTAAATTAATTCTATAATAAATATAAATAAATGAACATGTTACCCTTAATAAAGTATAGTAAATCAATGTTTATATATAGTGGAACTTGGAACTTATAGATTAAATCGAAAATGTCATACATTTATTAGCAGTCGGGAGATGGTGACCTGCCATAAGTCTAAGAGGCTAATCAAACAATAAAAAGTCACAGTGTAACACAGGAAAGTAATGCTTGTTAGATAAAAAGTGTACACATTTTCAGTGGCATTCATGTGACTCTTTTCAATTACTCCACACCAGCATGAATTATATCTCTGTATTTTCCTGACTTTCTGTAATATGGTTGGTATTTGAAATAATTATGCTTGACTGTGTGGCTTGCTTTAAGATAGTGGTCCACTACCTAAATGGTTTGCAGATCCCTGGCTTAAATAGAAGAGATATGTTCCTATTATTTACAAAGAACATTTTATTAAACTCACTGAAACCACATTTATTTAATTGATTGGTTAAAAAGATTCTTTTAAGGTACATCTTGTTATCTTTTAAAATACTCTTAATTGAGTTGTAACTCTCTTTATACTGTCTTTAGTCTGGCATCTTTTACATCCTCTTGCTCAGTTCTATTTTATTTCTCCAATCTAACTTACATCTTTGTCATTTTTAATGCTTATAATCCGTGGTTTCTTTTTTATTTTCATGTCATATTTTTCAAGAATTTGATTATTAAATTTATCACTATGATAATTATTTTTCAGTGTGTGGATATTAAGCATTGGTTGACTATCCAAGACTTACTGCCACTTACTTGGGCAGGATTCTTTTCTGTCATCTTTTATTTATGACTGGCCTCAGTTAACTATTCATTTTCAGGCTTGGCTAATAATAATATATATTAATAGTTCAAAGAAAGTCATAAGAATAGTGCTTGGAATAAAATGCCAAGACTTGTGTAGACTATTTTTCCTGATTTAAAAATTACAACTGTTGTAAATCTTTATATCTACTCTGTTCTTCTGTACGTAAAGAAAAGCCGAGAAGATTATTCAAGAAGGAATCAATTACATGATCATAATACAAGGAGCAGAATGTGCTTGGATATACTCTGATGCAGACTAGGAAAGATGTATAGTGGATTAAGGGCCTTAAAAAATTCCCTGAACATATTATGTACCTCTCACTAGAGGCATTGAAAAATGAAACACAAAAATGGCTTTTTATGAAGCCTTGCTACAATTTTAATTAATTTCTAGAATGTTAATTAGAATCACTATAACTTATTACTGTATTTTAAGTCTATTAGAAAGCAGAAAATTGTACACTGATGGAACACTGTCTCTTGATGATGCCCTATGCTGTTTATTAGGCCTTGGGTAAATAAAGTATTATTATTACTATTTGTCCTGTATAAAATGGTGACTCCAATTTTCTTATTATGGTAAGCTTATACTCACTGTCCCTATTTCATATCCATATCAATTATTTGAACTATGCCAGATACAGTAAACAAACATTTGCAAGTATATTGTTTGAACCAAATGTATTAAATTCTTCTTCTTGAAGTATAAATCAAATAATTTTATTATTGTGTACATTGTTAATAAAAATATTTAATAATGATATAGAAATTAATTGCACCAAATTAGCCAAATAGTTATTAAAGAGTTCAAATGCAGTGTGTTTAAGTTAGCTACAAAAAAATCTAGCCATAATTTGAGAGTTTACTACTTCATAGTAATGAAGCAGGTGGTTAATAGTTTATCAACCATTAAAACTTTCAAACAATCATACACAATCACACAATAAACATGTGACTCTATTAAATTTGAGCAATAATTTTATTTTTATGATACATATAAGAAAATTAATTATTCATGATTGTAATTACTGCATAATAATAATAATCAGAATCTGACAAGCTATTAAGCAATCAGGATATACATCTACATTAATTATTAATCATATTTGTGCTTTAAAACCTACCTATAAGTGGTCCCAGTGTGCAGAAAGTAATGGCATGTAATATACAGTCAACACCATAAAGAACAGGGAAGGGTTTATTACCATACATATCTACAAATACACATGCTGTTGTAACATACATTATTCCACGAAAGAGACCAAGAAAGAATGCAAATATTGTAATGCTTGTGTAACTGCCAGTCAAAATTGTACCTGAAAATAAGAAATTTTTATAAGTATTACATAAAATCAAATTGGCCTTTTTTTATTTAGTAACTAGCTGGGTGCCCATTGATTCTTTGATCCACTACAGTATTTAATTTGTGCGTGCAACAGTGGTGATGACAATGTTCGTGAATAACAAACAAAAAGTATCATAACTTTATGTTAAATAAAATGTTCACTATATTTAAGCATTATCTTACATTTGACTAGCTATATCTGGGTAAACACATTATAGCACACCAATAAGACTGAAGAACTTGTTCATCTTCTCCTTATACATATAATTGACTGTTTCTGTGTATTTTTCTATATGTATGTGCTTACTTAAGGTAGCAGTAGACTTTTCGACTTAATTAAGATACTGATTCATTGCGGTTATCACATAATAAAGTAAGGGGCATGAAAAGATAAATTTTCAAAAATGTGACTTTATTGCATGTTATATATATAAGTATATAGACAAGGAGAACGTTATATATATATATTTGTGATGGGCCAGTGATCACCACTGTGCCACATTTTTTTGGCAATTTTTCCTAACCCTTCTTTTGAATAGAAATTTATCCCTAATAATTGAATTTCTATCTCTAATTTTCAGTATTCACCCTCTATTTTCAATATTTCTTTTCAGAATTCCTTTATAAAAAGATAGAAAAATTCTCCAAATTTTTAAAAATCTTTTCATGTTTATGGCATTTTTTTTATCTTGAATATTACGCCTACTTCCATTTTCAGTACACTGTATTGTCGCGATAAATGGGTTGTCAGACTTGATCAATAGTATCTTTATCCTTATCTTTTCTATCTCAATATGAATTCTGATTAGTTTTCTAATTATTAATTAATAAGTGCTCCGCAGAGTCTTTAATCGCAGGTTCCACCCATTTTCGACTGCAGTGCCCATAGATTACTGTCTCGTTCGTTTTCAACTCATACTATCTTCTCGCAAATTGCATTTTTATACGTTTTTAATCTATACATATCGCCTATGATTATCTACTATTATCCCTGTTCATCCGAGGAGCTCATTCCTCTGATCGAAAAATAACACTTCACCTCGAAGCGTCGAACGGACTACACGTACTTTTTTGCGCTCCAGGAGTCTGCAAAATGCTGTATTATCGTGCGAAGAATACTGAGACGACCACCCAGCTTACCGAGTGGGACGCTTAGAATACGCCGTCTACCCACGGGTTATTTGTAATTAGGGACTCCATAACGCAGTCACTCACGCGAATTCCACGCTACCACGACCGCGCTCTACCTTATCCTTGCTCGCTCGCCTACATCAAGAACTTCAATGGTTGGCTGCTTTTCGACGCATCGCCACCCTGTCTGGAATCCCGGCTATGAGCTTACTCCGGGAACCTGTCTTCGCCGTCTAGGCTTGAGACGACTCAATCGATTTCTTGGAAGCTGAATTTACTCTTAAGCGAAAGAGTAACTAACGATTTGCTTGACTTATAAATTTTATTATCACTGGTACATATTCCCGTTCAAGTTAGCAGTGACCCTTGCGTATTCTGAGTCATCAGCCGCATACGATTTATAGCAACTATGAATTCCTGATTATTGGTTTGTGTAAATATTTTTTCTAATTATTGTTTTATTATAAATTATTTTTGTACATTGTCGTAGATAAGATCGCAATTCACGATAGCTATTTCAAGTGCGAGAGATGTGAAAATTCTAGAGTGGAATCATATTCCGTACAATCTTCTCACCTTCCGCTAGAGACTTTAAATTTGTATATCAATTAATTTTAAATCGTTTTTACTTAGAAAAAAAGAGTACATTTAGTTACAAAGTGTTTCTTTACTTAATTTTGTGCTGTGTAATATCTGTCATAAGGACGAAGTCCTATGATTTATCATTATGTAATTTTCATTCATTTAATTAAATTGTCAATAAATGTATTGTTCCTGTTTGCAACATTCCACTATGTTCTCGCTGCTAAGCTGTGATTTTTGGACCTACAAGTGTTTACCACCGTGCCTGTGGGAATTTCTTGCAGGTGCTCCACCCCAGACTGACTGCGGGGCTCACCTGATTATGTCGGGAATGCCTCGTATTCTCTCTGGGTTTCTTTACCTATTTTGGGAGGTATATGTACTGGGGTCGAAGACCTTGGGCATAAGGCAAGAGTTGTCCGCTGATTCCATTGGATCAGTCGGCCAACTGCCTCCTAAAACGGGCGGAGACACGGAGAAAGTAATGCTGCGACCCCACAGTCGTCTCCCGTCATTAGGAAGGGCGTGAAAATAGTACCTAATGCCCGACATACCTGATGCAGGTTTTCTAGGGTTTTCCCTGCATCTCTTTAGGTGAAACACTGGGTAGGATCCTTAAACTATTGCTTGGGGGCCCTAGTCAACCCCATGGTTACCTTCCTGTACCTTCCACATCCCCCTTTTCAATTCACGTCTTATGCTATTAAAGGAGAGTTGTCTGTTTCAGGATAACCCTCATGTAACCTGTTAACCAAAAACAAAAACTTAAGTAGGCAGGTAGCCAGAAAATAAATATGTGCATAATTGTGAATAAAAATTGTTTGAATCCCTACGGGAGATTCGCTGGCGCCCAAACCCAAATCCCGCTCCCTCGTCCTAATTCCGGATTGCAAACGATCTATGACCTGTGTATAATACCTGTGATTTCGGGTTCGTGCTTTCTGACGGCCAGCCGAGCGTCTGAAGGTAAGATATATATATTCTCTTTATTTCTTATATTAATAGGGCATCAGGTAATTTTGTGAAATGAAAACTAACGAAAGGTTTTATTTTAACAAAAATAGTCCAAAGTAAATCTATTAGGCATAACTTTGTTGTTTGTTTCGAGTTAATAAATTATATTGATGTTTATAACACGTCCGACCGGCAAAATCGTATGTCTCCAGCTACTGAGAGAGCGCAGGGCAGTTCCTTCCCTCACAAAAGAGCGAGTCACAGAGTAACAAGCTCGCTCCGGAAAGAGTGGGGAGCGGAGCGGTGGGGGTTTGTTTAGTCCGGAGCGAGTCGAAATTATGAGGCGTTCAGAGCGGAGAGTTGGAGAGACGCTCTTTACCCTGTTCCGCTCCTTTCAACAAGAGCGGTTGAAAAGAGTCATTTGCTCCCTAGTCCGGAGCGCTCAGCCACTCACCGGAGTGAGTCTTTCCTTTTGATCGACTCACCCCGGAGTGACCCATCTCTACTGCAGAGTATTTTAATTCTATGTATTTTACTAAATAATGGCTTAAAATAATAATTTAATGTACCATATATTACTTTGATCAAATTTTTATTTTGGAATTATAATTTCTCTTTCACGAATTCTGGTCGGATTACCCGAAAACTTTTCAGGTTCAGATTACCTGGGTTTCTACTGTATATAATCTTTATATATACGTATAAATTATTATGACCACCCCCTCAACACAATGTTGGGCCACATTTTGCTGTTTTAATTCTTCTGGGCGTGGATTCTATGATATGTTGGTAGGTGGTAGGAGGAATTTGAGACCGTATCAGATGAACTACACTTTACATTTCCTTAATCTTCAATACAGCTGCCTGATGACCCGTTCGATTTCATACCACAAATTCTCTATTGGATTGAGATCTGGAGATTGTGCAGGCCAACAAAACAAGGATAAGTCTTTGGACGTTTCAAGCTTCCAAGCCAATCACATTCATGTGCCGCTCAGCCTTGCGTCAGTACAACTAGCTTTGGCCAAGGTTTTCCAGCCACTACGCAAATAGTCGGCCCAAGTAGGGTTTAGACTGGTTATTTGAAGTGCGAAGCGGCCGGCCAATTCTAAAAGTGGGCAACTTCGGTCTTTAGCTGAATCTTATATACCGTGTGTTTGTGAAATAACGTGAGGTGTTCGGTGTCCTGTAGTGAGTAAATTACAGGGCGAAACATACACAAATTTGTTGGGAGTTCATAATGGACCATCTAATTTTGATTACGACCAAAAAATAAATTAGTACCAAAAGTTTGAGATGACAGGACAGTGACCAAATCGGGTACGCAAAGCGGTTAGTCTGCAACAAGTTGATGACGTTGCAACTGTTATTGCCGAACAGGAGATGGCGAATGTGCACGGTACGAGCACTGCTCGGGGACAGTATCCCGGCACATGAGATCCCATACTCAACGGCGCGGAAGATCCTTCATCAGATATTGAAGTCTTACTCGGCATAAAATCTCTGCTGTTCCAGAATTGCTCCCTGGCGATGCGGCTACCCGATTGGATTTCTCATTGCTTATTCGCGACCGTGGCAGATTTTATGGAATGACGAAGTACATTGCATTTGAACTATGGTGTATATAAACACACAATTCTCACTCTTGTGTTCAGGAATCTCTCCACTCGCAGAAGTCACATTGTGGTGCGGCTTTACCGCATATTTTATTATTGGTCCTTAGTTTTACTAGGAAAGTCGTGCAAGTGAGCCAGTGATCTACACCGCGACATTGACAGATATGCGACTGAACTTCGTGGAAAAATAACTGCAACAATGAGGACCATTTTCATGCAGGATGGTGCATTGCCCCACATTGGACTGAAGTACAGCGTGTGTTGAGGCAACATTTCTCTTAACAGCATAGCTATTAGTTGTGTATTTCCGACGATATGACCACCGATTTCCCGATTAAACTTCGTCACCTTTGGTTTTGGGGAATGTGTCGTGTTTCAGGGACATGTTGATATCGCAAATTTGAAATATCGGATAACGTTACAGGGAGAAACATTAATTGTGACATGCTGCGAACCGCCGTGGAAAAAGTCATGCATCATATGCATTTATTGAAACATCACGATTGTGATCATGTTGAACCTCATTTGTAGTTCATGTTTGTTGTGTCGTTTGGCATTTAATCATTCTGTATTTCCACTAATACCTTTTCGCAGCGGCAGCATTTCCCCATTTTCGTACTTTAATTTAATTTAAGGTTAGTATGTCTCCCTTTCTTATCCAATTCATTAATATATTGTGATGGTTACGGAATTAAAATATTTCTGCGACCTCATGAAAGAAACTTCTTGGAACTCCATCAAAGAGGCATCATTTCACCAATAAGGTGATAACATAGGCTGATTTCTTTGATTGTCCTCAGCCCGTCTACGCCACCTCCTGACTCCGACAATCCGTAAGTCTTCCTCCACATCTTCCAGCCATCTCATCCGGGGCCGTCATCTCCATCTCCTGCTCCCAGGGTACCCTGTTAGAGCCTTTTTTGGCAGTCTTTCATTCCCCATTCGTTGTACGCGTACAAGCCATCCAAATATTCTCATTTTGACTGAAGCTACCAAATCTGGTTCCTGATGTGTATTTCCTTATGTGCTCTGATCCTCCATAAATTTTCTTCCTTCACCGGCCCATATATCTTTCTCAATACTTTCCTTTCCCACACGTTCAATCTCCTCTCTACGGCCTCAGTCAATACCCACGCCTCACTCCCATACACAATTACAGGTTTGATCATTGTTTTATAGAGAGTCACTTTCAGTTTCCTGCTTAAATTTTTGCTTCCCAGAAGGTGGTACAGTGCTCTATACGATCTATTGGCAGTCTTAATCCGATTTGCAATATCCATCTCAATTTTATTTTCTGATGTTACTACTGACCCCAGATATGTGAAGCTGTCTACTGTTTCAAAAGTGTAATCATCCACTTGGAGATTTTCTGTGTTCTTTCCTCTTCTCTCCGTTACAATATATTTAGATTTAGCCTCATCTCCAATCCCAAATATTCAGTTGTTTCCTTTAATTTCTTGAAGGCGGTGGTAAGTGCCTCCCCACTTCTCGCAGTTATAACCACGTCATCTGCGTAGGCCAATATTTGGACCAGCTTATTGTAAATATTACCACCCACATTAGTGGCTATTGATCGAACCGCCTTTTCCAGCACTAGGTTGGATAGCACTGGTGACAATGAGTCTCCCTGCCTTAAGCCTTCTTCAGTTCTGAATGATCTTGACATGCATCCCTGCAGTTTTACCTGGCTTCTACCGTTCTCTAAGGTCATCTCAGTCAGCTTTATTAACTTCTGTGGGAACTTATAATCCTTAATTGTTTCCCACAACGTCGATCTCTTTACTTTGTCATATGCTTGTTTAATATCTATAAAAATATGTCCCAGTCGAACGTTATATTCATATGTCTTTTCCAGAATCATTCTCATTGTGAATATCTGATCCATCGTCGATCTTCTAGGTCTAAAACCAGCTTGGTACTTCCCTATAATTCTTTCTGCTCTACTATTAACTCTCTTTGTTATAGCTGTAGCTAGTATTTTGTACATCAAACTCAGTAAGGATATGCCTCGGTAGTTCCTACATTTCAAATGTGTTCCATTATTCTGGTATTTTACCATCCTTCCAAACCGTTTTTATAACCTCATGCAATCTTCTTACCAGTGCTTCTCCTCCATGTTTTACCATCTCTGCCGTTATGAGGTCATTCACTGGGGATTTATTATTCTTCAATTGTTTTATAATTTCTCATATTTCTTTGGTTGTTGGCGGTTCCATATCATCTGCATCCTCCTCATTTCTTACTTCCCTCTCTCTCACCTCTCCACATTCTCCCTCAACATCTCTTTCAAAACTTTCCCTCTTACCACTATTACTTAATCTTAATCCTTCCCTTTCATTTACTGGTCTGACCGAGTGTCGTGTATTGGGAATATACAGAATAAAACAATTACGATCACTGTTTATTACTCCGATTTATTCGTGGCAACCACACAAAAGATATTATCGCAGACAAAGA
Source organism: Eucriotettix oculatus (assembly GCA_034510155.1). Classification (NCBI taxonomy): domain Eukaryota; kingdom Metazoa; phylum Arthropoda; class Insecta; order Orthoptera; family Tetrigidae; genus Eucriotettix; species Eucriotettix oculatus. The sequence continues at coordinate 227,217,960 of CM067376.1, read as the reverse complement.
TATTGCACAAAACAAAAAGATTAACAAAGAAAGACGCGATTAACAGATATGACATTTCTTCCCCGCAGAGAATAAGGAACATATATTCAATGGGGAATATCAAGTATAGTGGATTGTAATATAATGTGTTACGAAGGTGAGTATCTTTGAGTTGTCTTCCGATTCCGAGCAGATCGACGTAATGTCTCTGGAGAACGATCATCATGCAGAAGGTGTTCCGCTTGACCCAGACGTTGAAGTTCTCGCTCTAATTTTCTATTAACTACTCGTTCTGGTTGACAGGTTGGTTCTCGAGTAGGTTCCGTCGAACCTGCCGCTGATGTACGATTTCCGGAGTTAGCTTGTGGTGGCGTTGCCGGATTTTCCAGCAGGCGATTGTCGTCAAAGAAACGGATACGTCGAGGGGTCGTATTTGTTGCTTGCAGATGTAGATCGTCATCATTTGAAATCGGTTGATGACGAGTATGGATTTGATCTACGTGACGTTTGTATCGACTACCACCAAAACCGATTTCGTAATGTAAATCTCCCAATCTCGTGATGACTACACCAGGTAGCCACTTGTCCATACGAGGATTTTCAGATAAGAAATACACTGGTTGATTTGACCTGAATTCTCGGAACTTAGGAACAAATTCTGACCGTTGTTTATTGGTCATCTTCGTGTGGGTATCTTCAGGTCGGACCAGGTCAAGTCTCGTTCTAATCTGTCGCCCCAAAAACAGCATCGCTGGTGATTGTCCCGTAGTGGTATGTGGTGCTTTTCGATGTTGACGTAAGAACTCGTTTAAATCATGCTGCAGAGATGTCTTCGTAGTTCCCATTGCTTTGAGGGCGTCCTTGACCGTTTGCACACATCGTTCAGCCTGTCCATTAGCGGCTGGGTGATAGGGTGCTGATAGTTTATGGTATTTGACTCCACTCCAACGAAGGAAGTCTGCAAACTCCGACGACTTAAACTGCGTCCCGTTGTCCGATACGATGGTTACAGGAGCTCCATGTGATGCGAATAATTCTTCCAAGATAGCGATAGTAGCTGTGGAAGTCGATGATGACGTCATTTTAACCTCCAGCCACTTGCTATAAGCGTCCACGACAATGAGAAGCATCATTCCTGCTACCGGTCCTGCGTAGTCAATGTGTACGCGTTGCCATGGTCCTTTGGGATATTCCCAATGGTGCTCTCGAAATTTTGGTGGAACATGTGCATGTCGTGCACAATCAGCACAAGATTTTGCAACACGTTCGATTTCAGCGTCGATACCGGGCCAAAAAACGAATGAACGAGCCATACCTTTCATTTTTACAATGCCAACGTGGGCAGCATGCAAGTCATTTAGGATTGGTTCTCTAAGTGATGGCGGAATGACAACACGATGCTCAAACAGAAGACATCCTCCTGCCAGTGTATAACTACATTCAGGAGCCTTGTAACGATGATGGATTAGACTTTGCCCACTTTCCAATAGCTGTACGATTTTGCCCAAATCTGGATCCTTGCGGGTTTCCCGAGTGATATCCTCTGCGCGGACTGGTAATTGTTTTATCTGGCACAAGATGAATTGATCAAAGTCGTCTCCTTCTCCTTCCTGGCGTTTGATTCCCGATTTCACCTGTTTCATTGTGTCATTTATTGAAGGTAAATGCATACGAGAACAGTAATCTGCGTTCACATTGGCCTTTGTTGGTTTGTATTCGACTTCAAAATCAAAATTAGTCAAATAATCAGCGTAATTAGCCATACGACTAATGCAGAGTACGGGTAGTGACTTAGATGGATGGAGGATTTGGGACAGGGGCTTATGATCAGTAATTAATATGAAATGGCGAGCATAAACGTAGTAGAAGAACCTGTCGACAGCCCAAATGATAGCTAATGCCTCTTTATCCATTTGTGGATAGCGCTGCTCCGTTTCGCTGAGAGTTCTGCTGGCATAAGCGATCGGTCTCTCCAGCTCATTACTTATCCGATGTGACAATACAGCTCCAAGGCCCGTTTTACTTGCGTCGGTCGCCAGTACTAACGGCAATGATGGATCATAAGGTATGAGCACCTGAGGTGAGATTAAGATATCTCTGATTTCCTTGTACGCTTTATCACATTCAGGCGTCCATTTGAATTCATCCGCCTTGAGTAGATTCCGAAGAGGACGATCTTTCGTCGATAAGTCTGGAATGTAGGCCCCATAGTACGTTGCTTTGCCAAGAAATAGCTGAAGTTGTTCGGGTGATGTTGGTTTTGGTGCATCGCGAATTGCTTCAATGTGCCTATCGGATTTATGGATTCCTTGCTGATCTATTTTATGACCAAGAAATTCGATGGTTGGCGTAGCGAAAACACATTTTGCTCGATTTAGGTGTAAACCATGCTGTTTCAAACGATCCAGTGTTCTGTCGAGGGATAACAGAAGTTCTTCGAACCCGTTTGCAAAAATGAGCAGATCGTCGAAGAAATTGAGTACGTTGGGCAGATCCTTGAGAACAGCTTCCATTCGACGCTGCCAAATCGCTGGTATACTAGCTGCTCCGTATACTGCTCGAGTCGGTCTGATGAGTCCATGAGTCGGTGTGTTCAAAGTCAGTGCGTGACGAAACTCTTCATCGACCGTAAGATGAGTATAGGCGTCCGTTATGTCTAAGTGACAGAATAAATTTGCTCCTCGCAAGCGACTGAAAAGGTGTTCTGGCTTAGGTATCGGGTATTCATCGACGATCATTTTCGGGTTTAAAGTCGGTTTGTAATTCCCCGTTATTCTCAATGCTCCGTTCTTTTTTGTGACCACATGTGTCGTGGATGCCCATTCTGAATAATCTACACGTTCGAAGAAACCGGCTGCTATTTTCTCGTCTATTGCCTTGGCATAGGCGTCGCGCAATGCCAATGGAATTTCGCGAGGACGAGAAAACACAGGTGTAGCACCAGGCTTCAAGTGCAGTTTTGCAGGTGGTCCGATCAGTTTACCTGCAACCTTGCTGAAAATGTCCTCATACCTGGATAACAAGCTTTTGAGGCAATTCTCTTGCTCCTGCGATAGTACTGGAGTGGTCGTGATCAATGTACTGATTTTTTCTGATGGGGAAAATAAATCGACGAAATTTATCTCGTTGACAAAAGGTTCGATCCATTCTCTCCCGAATAATGCGTCAAAATCTCCGTCCACAACATACAAGTGTAGATTTTTTGTCGTTTTGCCTATGGAGACATCCACCGATGTGTAACCCAAGCAGTTAATTGGATGTCCTGTGTAGCTGACGAACTTACGATTGGTTCTCTTCAGGGGTCGTTTGGTCTTGATCAGATCGTAGTGTTGTTGATTAACTATTCCACACGGTGCTCCAGTGTCCAATTCCATTTCAAAGTCGTGTCCTTCTATTTGAACATTTATTACCCGTTTATTAACTCCATTGACTTCGTTGATTTTTCCAAATCTGTGAAGAATGTCCACATTTTCGGTGGTTTCCTCCGTAGTTGAAACTTGGTTCGTTTTCGAAGTCATAGACCGACACACTTTAGCAATGTGACCCTTCTTGCTGCACTGATGGCACACAGCATCTCGGAATGGGCACTTGATACGAGGATGTGGTTGACCACACCCATTGCACATCTTCTGATTCTCGGAGCTTGTTTGTCGCCTGGAGTTAGTTTGCGATTTTGACGTTTGGCCTCGATCGTTGCTCGTAGACCGTTGCTTCTGAAACTTTTTGTTTTTATTTTTGAATGCTGGTTTTCCATATCCCAATTTATTGGTCGATTCTATTGTCGAAGTGCTTGGCAATCCTGGATTCCTCACATCATTGGCTGAAGATCGTGTTGCTTCTAATGTGTGAGCAATTTTATATGCGTCATCGAAGGTTTCCGGATTTTTGGCGATTATTTCGTCACATGAATCGCGAGACTGAAGTCCATGTAACAACTGTTCGATAAGCATACGATCGACCGCATCGCCATATTCGCACTTCGAAGCACCCTGTTTCAAGCGAAGGGAAAATTGGGCCACAGTTTCTCCCTTTTCTTGCTTTATTTGACGAAACTTAATACTTTCGACATATTTATTTGATTTACGATCAAAATGATTTTTGATAATTTCCTTAATTCGAGCGTATGTGACGTTCTCGGGTAAATCAGGACTTAACAAAAATTTGAGAGCATTGTTCAGTTCAACGCCCATATAAACTCTAGCATAATTTGCATGATGTTCTCCTGATATTTTGCTCAGTGTGAGCGCCCAGTCAAATCGTTGGAAATAATCCTCAACTGTACTTCCTTCCGAAGATCGATATTCGCATATCGTAAAAGGTGGTGGTCTTCCCGTCGGATTGGACTGATTTCCATCGATGTTTTGTTGCAGTTCAGTCAGTGAAGATTTCAGAGCTGTGACCAACAGCTGGGCGACTGTTTCCGTGAGTTCGCTTAACTCAACCATGCTTTGTTGAATAGGTTTTGTGCGATCAGCATGAACGAACGAACAGTCTCCATGTGTACCGAATTGGTGCGAGCAGCGAAAGCGATGTGCGAGACACTTTATCGGTTGAAACACGATGGTATCGGTCTTATTTCCAGTATGAAATTTGTCACGAGCAAGCACAGACCTGCAGTCAATGATGAGTAACAAAGAATGTTGAGTTGCGAGAATATTGTACGGCGCGACCACACCGAAGCCACGAAAAAGTGAGTTTAGGTCCACTCTTGACGAAAAGATGTCGGCGAAACTTTTGAAAGAACTGCGTGATGTTCTCTATCTTCTAACGATTTCACCGAAGATCCCACTTCTGACACCAAATGTCGTGTATTGGGAATATACAGAATAAAACAATTACGATCACTGTTTTATTACTCCGATTTATTCGTGGCAACCACACTAAAGATATTATCGCAGACATAGATATTGCACAAAACAAAAAGATTAACAAAGAAAGACGCGATTAACAGATATGACACTGAGAGTAATGATTCGAAATGTTTTGCCCATACTTCCAACGTTTGTTCTTTCCCAACAATCAATCTATCAGCTTCATCCTTAAGTATATTCACTCTAGGTTGATATCCTTTCTTAACTTGTCCAACACCTTGGAAGAATTTTCTCCCTAATTTGTTTTCAAAGTTTTTCTGTATTTCATCAACTCTCTCCTTTCTTTCTATTATTTTTTTGTTTCTTATCAATATCTTTATTATTCTCCGTTTCTCTTTAAAAACTGCTATATAATTTCAAGTGGGTCTCTGTAACATTCTTTGTCGGGTTAGATTTCTCTCCTCCAGAACCTCCTTCACTTCTTCATTATACCATTTACTTCTACACTGTTTTCTTCTCACTCCAAGTACTTCTTGTACCGTTACATTTATTGCTAGCTTTGTTTCTTCCCACATTGTATTAATGTCCACATCTCCATATCCATCCATTACTTTGTAGTTGATCCCTATACTCTTTCTCTTTATTCTCGTCCTTTAGCATTTCTACATTATAGTATTTACGCTGTTCAGTTCTGTCTCTGGGCTTGATTGCCAGCCTTTCTTGGAACTTGATCCTCACCAATATGTGGTCTGTGTCACAGTCTGTTCCGCCTCTTACGTCCATTATATTGGAAGCGTATCGTGCATCTATCAGCACGTGATCTATCTGTTTTTGTCTGTCCATCCGGAGATATCCACGTCTCCTTATATATTTCCTTATGTGGAAAACATGTGCTCTTAATCACAAGTTCCTTGCTCAAGGAAAAATTAACCATCTTCCATCCGTTTTCATTGGTTTCTTGGTGATTACTGTGATATCCTGCCGCAGGATGTTTTTCTTTCTCCTTGCCTACTTTGGCGTTGTAGTCCCCTAAGAAAACTGCTAATCATTAAGTTTCGCTTAATTTTACGACAACCTTTTCACAGCTTAACCTTTCTTTGGTACCACATTGGGGGATGGTTTAAGATTATTATAAGCCTTACTCCAGTTCAGATCTTTTTCTTTCTTAACTTTGCTTAGTTCAGTTTCGTTCTTGAGTATGAATGCTTTTGAAATTTTAAAATACAATTGAACATTAAGTATTGTTGGGGTTTATCCAGTGAAGGCAAATTAAATGTATAGAGAAATAGTAAAATATTCCCCTTAAATGCACATATTTTAGTCAGTCACCTGCGTCAATAATAGTACTACTGTATTATTCCTTTATATTATACACAGTATTTGTTTAGGACACATCAGAGTTGATTAAAAGCTTAATATGCACATGGAATCATTTGTTTTTCCTTGTAATTTAACCATGTTTTTGCAATCTGCAAACAATACAGCATTGGGATTATTTAAAGGTAGTAGATCATTTATGTATATCAGTAGTAAGGGCCCATGATCTGGAACACTATATTTTAAATTTCTAGGAGTTGTTTGATAATATTTGGTTTATTTTGGAATTGATATTGTCATATGCCTAATCTCTATTATTTGTATAGATTTTAGTCAGTCTGTGGGCCTCATAGATTTCAAGATTTGCAAATAAAATTTCAGGTCAAATAAAATACCTCTTTCTATTTCCCCGGGATTAGAAGATATTTTAGCACATTATAGATAGTTATAAAATTTAGCCTGTATGGTGGAGCTGCTCCCCAAGCATACTGGGATGTTGTTAGTATTTCATATTCATAAAAAGTTAGTTATTCCATATTACTTAAATATTACTAATAAATGACATGTTTAATACAAACCAGATATTGCAAATGAAGTCAAAATCATGGAAATCAAGAAGCATATCCTATTTCTGGTATGTATACGTTTTCCAAATATAGCAGTTAAAAGACGCCCGCCTAAATCTCCTGAGGTTGTAACAATCATAACTGTAGTTGTTTGATGAAGTGAAAAACATCTATCTTCTAACAAATAAATTGGCAGCAAATTAAAATAAATTGAGTCCAAGCTCAATGTTGTAGAAATTCCAAATGAGATATTTAAAAAGGAATATGAAAACATTATTCTAACATTATCAAGATTAAAAATTTTGTGATACCTGAAACAAACAAAAAGTATAGTATCTTAGTAGTCACTATCAACAAAATATTGTGAAAGGCAGTAGAAATACTTCAATTGAAACTCAAAGTAGGAACATATAGCTACTTTAGAAGAAAGACAAGAATGGAAAAATGTCGACCGGCCCAGGGACTCGAATCCCGGACCTCCCGTTTTTCCACTAAGCTAATCAGTGCTGATATTCAAGGACCGATTCAACATCCCTACATTCCCGTAAACCTAAGCCAGGCTCACCTACAGTTCACTAACCGCATTCTTCACACCCTATTTTCTATGGAAACGGGAGATCCGGGGTTCGAGTCCCTGGTACAGTCAACATTTTTACTTTCTTGTCTTTCTTTTAAAATAATTTATTTTTAATTTATATTAAAAACTTAGGTACAACGGAAGTGCAACTTCCGTGGTCGTTGAAACATTTATTATTTTTCTCTGGTGAGAGGAGGAACAAGGTTTATCAAAAAGGTTGATATAATTTATGAATAGTTTTTCCTTTATGCAAAACATGTTTGCTGTATCACTGAGTGGTGGCTTCTGAAATTTTCATGTTGTGGAATAGTATTCCCCAAGCATCAGTATCCAAATTTACGATGATAACTATGTAAAATTCTAATAATACTAAAGCGATAATGTTAAAAATATTTTGCGACAAATGAACTCATCTGTAACAGGCTTGTTACATTTATAATTTTATTTACGTAATATGGCTATCATTTGTTTAACCCTACAGAAAGAGCCAATTTTGTCAAATCAGTGGAGTGAAACCTGGCTTATATTGACAACTATTAGTCCAGAATGTAGTGGTATGATAAAAAGAAGTGGTACAATTGGCCATTCAGGTACTTATGCCAAAGTAACCACCAAATTTGTTGTGGCAAATTTGGTTCTGACGTGGAGTTATATAGCAGTAAAATATCTACATGCCAAAATATTTTACAACTGTGCATAACAAGCACCTTATTAAGCACTGATAAAATAGAAACTCTATTTTACTCTTGTCAACAGGTGTTGTACATAAAGTTAGAGTAATATATCTGAGCATGTGTCACCGTAAACCGTGTTGTCGCACCCGTTCCAAAGTGGCTTGGTGGGTTACCAACAATCCTCAAAATTTCTCTGAAATTAGAAAAATATCGGCAAAAGGAGCTTATAACATTCGGGAGATCTTTCAAACCATCTCTTTTCGTCGTTACCATATGGACGGGATATTGGTCGCTGTGGTCTGACGAATCAAGCTGATTTCTCCCAATTCCCCTTTTCAATTCCTTTCCCATTATATTAAAGGAGAGTTGCCTATTTTAGGATCACCCTCATATAGCCTGTTACCCCTAAATAAAAAGTCTTAACCCATTCATTCTTTGGAGCTCTTAGGAGAAAATGATCTTTGCTGATCATCCGCGGATTCAGCGTGGATTTTTAGTATCTTCCATTCTTCTTTACTACGACGTGAATTGTTGAATCTCACTCGGTGTAATCAACTCTTTCATAGGATCTCGCTGCAATCATGTCGTTTATTTCTATGGCATATATGGCAAGTAATACAAACGGTATCTCGCCAGCTCGAGAGAAAACTGGAGTTGCATCGGATTTCAGACGCACTTTTGCTGGCTGATCGACAATGTACCTGCTGTGTTGCTAACAGCGCCATAACGAAACAGACGTTACTGATCTGCTGCTGATTCTGTGAAGATAGTTGTGGTATTTCTGCGTTGATAGATATTACAGTGACCACGTGGAGAAAATAACTGAACGAAACTGATTTCATAAGTACGCGAGCATAGTTAGCATGCTGATCTTCCAGGATTCTTGCTTAGATCGAGCGTCCAATCAAACGTCCTGAAATAGTCTTTGTTGCGCCGTCGTCACTCGCTGCTGAAACCTTCAACGCGTTTACGATCAAGCCTGCGAACACATTTATCGTTGTCTCTGACATTTTACTTTCGTCACTAACACGATGTTTGGCTTATACATGACTCGGTAATAACACCGATGTAATTATTTTATCAATTGTTAAGACGTCCCACAGCTATGGTCACCCTGATGCGCTCGACCAATTGCTTTCTATGTTCAGCGATCACAATACACGTTGAGTTAATAATTACGATGCATATGTTGTGATAATAGTTGACGAGCAACACTGATCACGAGCGATTGAACACGCGTTCACACGAACGATGCGATGCTACAAAAACAATGCTTGCGAGCTCACAACGGCGTCAGCTACATGTTATGAGTTCTTTGCTCATCAAAGATATCGAAAGCCGATGAAGATACGCCTCCAACACACTGCTTACGGTTTCACTTATTGATCCAATTTCTGACACCACTTATTATATTCTGGGTTCGATATCACGCTCAATTGGTTTTAATTAATAACTTATTTTAGGTACAATGTCTACCAAAGAACTAGAACTTTTACAAAGAAAATAAACAAAGATTGTCTTATAGAGATGTTAATTTATCGAACGTGGCGTCCTGTGAAATTAAATTCACAAACTTAGGAGCCGCGTACAATTTGACACCACAGTCTCCATAGCAGGCTTGCTATAAAGTGGCACACCTGGCTATGGGGTGATGGGGTTGCTAATCTTTCAGATTAGCAGTGGCTCAGCCACCGTGAACCAAAGCAAAGAATTCGAGAAATGTTCAGAAAGTAAGTGTGCTGTGACTATAACTAGATGATGTTTTTAAGGTTGGCAGCACTGCGTTTGAGGCGAATCACCTGACAGGAACATTGTATTGTGGTACATAAACCTTTTGCTACTAAACAATTAGCCTCCAAACTGAGGTCCAAATTTTCTGCGACAGCATTTGGCGGTGACTTGGTATGGATAAATAGAAATCTGATCAACCAAATTTCACCTGATCTGTCCGTTAGAATTGATTTGACGTATTACCAAAAATGGCCCGTTCTGCGGCGCGTGCGTGTGTAACAGATGATAGTACATTGAACATAAGCATGTAACTTCTGAACCAAAGCAAAATCAGCTCTAAATTTTTTAGTTCTCCTTGGACTATAAGCATAAAAGTTTTGAACATATTGGCACATTGTATAAGCGAAATCATATTACAATGGGACGGAATTGGTTAGTCGTCATACCGGCACATATTAAAGTAGAGATTCTACGATATTTTCACGACGCACCATCGTCCGGACATTAAGGATTCGCTAAGACTGCAGATACTACTGGTCTGGCCTCTGCAAAGATGTAAGGCGTTACGTGCGCCATTGCCGGGAATGTCAGCGAAGGAAAAGTGTACCACAACTGCCGCCCGGACAACTGATATCGATTCCACCTGCAGTGGCTCCATTCCACAGAATTGGAATTGACCTTCTAGGAAGATTTCCGAAGACGATTTTAGGCAATAAGTGGATAATAGTATGTACGGACTACCATACGCGTTATGCGGTAACCCGAGCCGTTCCAACAGCGGAAGCTGCAGAGATAGCAAAGTTTATTGTAGAAGAAATCGTTCTCAAGCACGGCGCGCCTCGTGTTATGATCTCGGATAGAGGTCAAGTTTTTCGGTCCAAGTTGGTGAGCGAGATAATCGCACTGTGCAATATCACTCACAGGATGACAACAGCCTACCATCCGCAGACGAATGGCCTAACAGAACGTTTTAACAAGACTTTGGCGGATATGCTTTCTATGTACGTCGACCTCGAACAAAATGATTGGGACACTATACTGCCCGTTGTAACTTTTGCATATAACACTGCAAAACAAGATACCACCGGTTTCACTCCGTTTTTCCTTGTACACGGGCGAGAGGTTGAGACAACACTGGACACACTGTTCCCACTAGTAACAGATGATGGGCAGGAGGATTACGTCAAACAACTAATAACCAGGACGGAGGAAGCTCGGCAACTGGCGCGGATTCAAACCTTACGCGCGCAGGGAAAGGATCAAATAATATACAACGCGAAACACAAGGCGGTATCTTATAAACCAAAGAATCTCGTATGGGTTTTTACACCAATACGAAAAGTTGGTCTATCCGAAAAACTTTTGAGGCGGTACTTTGGGCCTTATCAAATAACACGTCAGCTTTCCGATGTCACGTACGAAATCGAAGACTACGATCCATCGTCCAGAAAGCGTAAACGGAAGGATGTCGTCCACGTTGCACGCATGAAACCCTACCACGACCCAGCAAAACAGCTCAGCGAGAACGACAAGACTGCCATAGCCGGTGGTGATCCAGGACACGATACTCCACACACAAGCAGGGAGCCATGCGCCTGAACCATCAATAGCATTGAAAACAAACAGCGGGTCGCTGTCCTCCTGGAAGAGGAGCAATGCCACATTATTTGTTATTATTTTGTTTGTAACTTTAGTTTTATTATAATTTCAATGACATTAACAAATGTATTAGTAAACATGTCTTTACCCACAAGAACTTTGTATTGTAGCTGATGTTATGGTGTGGTTGTGAGCGAGGGGCAGTTTACGGTGTGCATTCGGTGCGAGTGGATCGAGGTGAATAAAAGTGTTTTTATAAAACTGAGACCCGTGACAATATTACTAACGTAAATTTTATAAATTAAAATGTATTACTTAATTGTAACATAATAAATTTAATCTTATTATTACATGAAGCATAAAACGGTGTATAACCTGGATAAATAATGATTAGACAGTCAAATTACATTTTGAGATAAAGTAAATACACATTAGGTGTAACACTAGATTAGGTTTACTCAGAAACAAAAAATTATTTAAATGAAATACTCACCAATTTTGAAATTTATTTACCATAGATTCTCCTTCGTTTTGGCAAACAGGAAAACTATGTTTCATAGACTAAAGAAAAGAAAAACGTTTAAATATGTAAATGTGTCTGATATGAATAAATTAAATTGATAATTCATCAGGAATTTTAATTATCAAACTTTTATAAATCCCTGTGTGTACCAGCTACATTTCAATTAAAATAACATAATTTTGTAAATTGTTTCAATTGGGTCACATTTTTCTTTCTATCTAAATATATAACACTTCGCATTTACTACATCATGTTTTCAATAAACTGATATCACTATTATTGAATAAGAAGTTTTCATCCGGGTTATTTGGTTATGTGGTTTCCTGAGGACGATGGCGGAGTTAGCCTTCGAAACGTATTTTACAAATGAAATAACCCGGGTGAAATCCCGAGAACTTCTTATTCAGTCCATCCACTGGGAAAGCCTACATTCTCTAAAATCACGATTATTGTTATTCACATTAAGGTCCAATACGCGAGAGTCAAATGAAAAACCTTAACACTTTAATATGAAACCTAAGCTGGGCATTAGTGGTGTGTAAGTTGGCATGCGTTGTTTAATTAATATGTTGGGTGTCGCTTATGTAGCAGCACAGTGAAGCGCAAAAATGGAAACAGTATAAAGATGGGTGCTCCATTAGCAACGTGCACCAGAGGCGAACAGAGTTTGGTGATTAGATTTTTGCAAAGTTACGGTGTGAAACTTAGAGACACTTATGGAATTTCGAAGGTTCAGTATGTGGATGCCTACTTGTTATAGCAGCAAGTGTATGAAAACTGTATAAAGTTTGAAAATTGCGTGACTTCTGTAGTCATTAGCAGGGAATTTTATGCTGACCCTCTTTTGGGACGCAAAATTAGATCTCATGGAGCACTACGAACCGCGAGTGACAAGTAACTAATACACAGCTCTCCTGAAAAATCATCTTTGGGCTGCCATGGGGAAAGAATGACGAGAATTGCTATCGACAGGCGTTCTTCTCCAACATGACGATGCACGGCCCCATACGGCTCATGGAACAGTTGGTGCAATAAAAGACGTATGGTTTGAAAGTCTCGCCGACCATGCCCTTATTGATTTCAATATATTTGTGGACACCCAAAAGGAACAAATTCTGGGATGAAATTTCATTCTGACGTCTAGGTGCGGTAGGTTGTGGTAGCACCGTCTCCAAAAGTCCTTTTCTAAGGTAATTCAGGCACTTCTGAAACGTTGGTGGTCATGCATTGAACGTCGAAGAGACTATGTCGAAAAATGAAACAGGTTTATTGTAATCGTGCACAATAAATTTAAAATATTGGAAACCATAATAAATGACATGAACGTGGTCCTGGGGAAATAGTTCAATATGAGGATTAATGGAGGGAAAACGAAGGTAATGGGGTGTAGTATAGGAAACATTGAAGAACAAAGGCTGTTAAATTGGGAAGGCATGTTTCGAGGGAATTCTGCTACTTGGGCAGTATAATAACTAGGGATGGTAGAAGTATAGTAGGCATAAAGAGTACGATAGAACAGACAAGGAAGGTTTTCGCAAAAAGGAGGAATTTACTGGCGGGTAAGTGTGAATACTAGGAAATAATTGTTTAAAATGTTCGTAATGGAGTGTAGCGTTATATGGGTTAAAAACGTGGACGGCAGTAATTGTAGGAAGGAAGAAAATAAAAGATAGTGAAATGTGGTGCTTTAGGATAATGCTGAAAATCAGATAGGTGGATAGAATAACTAACGAGGAAGTTCTAAGCAGAATAGGGGAAGAACGAACAATATAGCATAGGAAGGAAATTGAAAAGGGGGATGCGGAAGGTAGAGCAAGGTAAACAAGGGTCGAATAGGCTCTCTGGGCTATAGTTTAAAGATCCTACCCTGTGTTTCACCTAAAGAGATGCAGGGAAAATGCCCCAGAAACCTTGCATCACGTAGGTCGGGCATTAAGTACTATTCTCACGCCCTTCCGAATGACGGGAGAGGAGTTTGCTGTGGGGTCGCAGCATTCCCTTCTCCTTGTCTACCAGTTTTAAGAGACATTTCGCCGTCTGATCCAATGCGATGAGCGGACAACTCTTGCCTTATGCCCAAGGTCTTCGACCTCAGTACATATACCTCCCAAAATAAGTGAAGGTGTCTCGGCATGTGAGAACTTTGGAAACAAAAACAGAGAGTAGGTGGCATTTTCTACATAATAAGGTGAACCCCGCAGTCACTCTGGGGGGAAGCGTCCGCGAGAATACTCCTGAGGCATTGCCTGTTTTTTTTTTAACTTTGGTAGTTATTACTGGACTTCCATAATCTATCAGCGAGTTTGAGAATGGAGCAGGAATTATCGTTCTGGTTATTCGGAGTGCAAAATGTATGCGGTCCTGCAACTTAGTTGCTAAATAAGTTGTTTTGATTTAATAGGAACGAATTCTTTCAATTTTAGTTTCTAAGTGTTGTTTCCCGAACAAAGAAATCAAATTTTACATGGAGGAATCTGTGGGTGTTGTCCAACGGGTGTTCTGGTAATTTAAATTATATAATTTCCGCTTTTTGCAGGCGTACGCTGTGCTCATTCAAGGGGAAATAGATATTTATTCCCGTTTCTTCTACGAGTGTGGTTCCACATTCACCTATATAACTCCGATTTTATCTATTTTGACAAAGATTTCGTTCAACAGAGTGCTCCTCGTAGGCTGTTGAAGAACGAAATTGAGGTTTTTAATTTGTCTTAGTTGGGAATTCAGCACATTTTTTCGCAAGGAATTGCTAGTTTTATTCCCGAAACCGCGGGTTTTATTACTTTAAACAAAGCCCTGAGAATCGTGTGTGTAGGATAATTGTTAGATTGCAAGCCTTGTTATGCATATAGAAATACTTCTTGTCGAGTAACTGAATTACTCCAGATTCTGTTGGCCTTATAGAACAAGGACGTGGCTAATCCTAGTTTTATGCTGGAAGGATGGTTGTAGGGAAATTAAGTTCTTGTTCCGATTGTTTGGCGTTTATATAGACAACTGTGGGACGTTTACTAAATAAATTAATTTGATCGTGAATTTTAATTTTTATTGGGGAAGTTATTTATAGAATTACAATTATAAACGGCAGTATTGGTCATATGTTACATAATGTATCTGGCTTTCGAAATTTTGTAGACAAATGTTTGTGCTGGTTGAGCTTAGTGGATTACCTAAGGCTAGGGCATCGGCTTTGTTTATTTGGAAATGTCAGCTTTGTATACGGCATTGAAGTAATTTAAAAATTGCGTTGTAGGATAATTTTTCAAATAGAAATGAATACAAGAATGTGACAAATATTATTTTAGAATAATACTTGAATTTACATTTTACATAAACCTACCTCATTTAAATCTGCAACTTCTGAATATTTTTCGTCAGTGTGTGATTGAAAGACACCTGAAATATATTATGGATAATACTTAAAGAATGGGTAATCTGTGTAATAGTACTTTATATTTTTAAGATTTTACTATTTATTTAAAGCTTTACTTATAAATAACATTGTTTTAGTTACTTTGCAAATATTTCTATATTGTATCTGAATATGACCTTTATATATGTATTTAAAATATGAATTCTCATTCCATTATTTTTTGTATTTAATAAGATACTTTGGTTACATAGTTTATCTGTGGGTAATTAATCACTTATGAACAATTCTTTTCTACACATTAGCGTAGTTGTCACAAACTTCCAGGTTATGACTTATTGCTAGAATATAATTGTTACGAATCAATTTTTCTCGCAATTTTGTGTTCACTCTGCTTCAATAACATCTCCACGTCACTTCGGCAGGTTTCCAGAATTCTCCTCCTCATTTCCAGTAGCTAATCGGCTGCAATTTCAAATAGCACCCATTGGCTGGTATTTAAATAATTGCAGCCAATAAGTAAATATTTAGTTACATGATGTAAAAGAGAGCAATCGCACATGTTTAGCAATAGTTTATACAGGGGCCGTTCCTAATTTTTCGCTATTAACTTCCGGCTTGACAGGAATACATCTTTCTCAAATTAGGGGGGGATGACTCCTATTGTCCGTTGCACCATTTCTCGTGAAATTTTACCACAATACAATACGATTCCATTAAAAGAGGTGCTTATGCTTTTCGTCAAATCCGTGTATACTCCGAGTTAAAATTTCAATACCAGGAAGTTCTAAGCAGAATAGAGAAGAGCGAACAATATGGAGAACGTTGACCAAGAGAAGGGATAGATTAATAGGTCATGTTTTATGAAATGAGGGTCTTGTAAAATTAGCATTAGAGGGAAGTGTGTGGGGTAAGAACAGAAGAGGGAGGCGAAGGATGGAATACGCGAAGTAGATTAGGGAGGACATGGTAGTAATGCGGAAATGAAAAGTCTTGCGCAAGATAGGATAGCATGGAGTGTTGCATCAGGCCAGTCTTAGGACTGAATACCACAACTACAAGAAGAAGTGAACTAGTATATGATGGTTGTTTAATCCTCTAGCATTCCAATTTCAAGTTGCTGTCAATGGTTGAATTACGTTAATCAAGTTCGCATTTTTGTTAGGTTTTCTCTACAATGTGAAAATATCGGCGATTCGTAACGATATAAAACCCGATTCACCATCAAAGACTGTAATAGGTTTTTTGTCACGTTTCTAAGGCGACGATCTTTTCCCATTTCTGTTTTCAAAGCAGTAAACTTTTATCGCAGCCAAGAACAATTTCCGGCATGTGGCGAGACATCCAAACTGATTATCGAACAAAGCTACGTTACTGGCAATCATATGAGGTTCGACGGTACTTTAGATACGATTCAAAACCTCACGTTGCAATAAAAGGATATAAGCAGAAATGTGGGCAGTGGTATTTCCGAGCTATCTTGATAACATCGTTCACTTAAAATTACTTGAATTGTTTCTTTGAAATCTATCAACATCAGATTAACAATGAACATAAAAAGGCTGTAGGGGAAGTCGAGGCGGAACGTGACACTTATTGTTTAACAATTTTTATAAAATTATGGAAAAATAAAAATCATTTCATAAAACTATAAAACATTAGTTTATTCTATTACTTTCCTTTTCTCCTTGGCTCTACAGCCCATAGAGGGCCTGGGCCTACCGAGCCAACTGCGGACTGTCATCTTGCATGACACATTCCGAATTTAGAGTGACACGTGGTCAGCATATCGATCCTCCAACAGTCTTAATCCCGATTCTATTACTTACTTAAACTAATTTAGATTTTTCATGAATTTTTAAAAAGAAACAAATTTCCCGTTCTGCTCCACCCCCACCCCCCGAGGCAGAATGTGATAGGATGTTTTTTTATTTACAATTAGTGCAATAAAATAAAATTTAGTTTAATTTGAGAAAAAACTTAACACCTTGTGTGTTTTCTTTCTTATACTTATCAAGTGTGCAGTTGGTTGCTTTATTGATTTTTCCTTTCGCTTAAGAGATTTTTTTTGCAACTGCACAGTCTTTGCTAGCATTCTCCCCTTTTTTCAGTTCATTTTCTTTCTTAATATATTCTTTTTTGGTACAGCATCCTGTAACTCGTCCTAATAAGGCGAGTTTTCCATTTTTTCATTTCTTCTTGAGGAAAGTATTACATTTTGCATTATACGGCAGTATCCCTCCCGTTCAACCCCGCGCGCCAATGTTAGTTTATGGTTTTTCACTGAGCCTTAATACAAGCAGATTTAAATCTTATAAGTAACTTACATGCAGATTAAGAACCCTAGTTTACGAATATATACCATTAAAGATTTAAAAGCGAGGAGTTTTGCTAATTACCTTCTGTCGAAATGCTGCAAAAATTATGAAGTCATAGCCAAAATAAGAGTTCATTCACAAGGTGTAGTCGGAACTTGGTCAAGTTGGCTGCCTTGACCAGCTACAGTGTTGCACCCCTATTTACCAACCTCCAGCACTATACAGTAAAAAAAGTAGGGTGTCTCGTTCTACCCCACTATTCCGTTCCGCTCCAACTTCCCTGTATGTTAATTGTATAAGAGCTGCCACAATGTAAATCTTATAAGTTACTTAATTTATAGTATTGTTGTCCGGGGTTTACATTGTCTAAGAACGAGTAACAATCCGGCGTTTCGAACACTGAAGATTCAGTTCGTCTTAAGGTGAGAAGAATTACAATCAGACCTGGTCACATGATTTCGGTCGCACCTTAAAGGAATAAATATACTATGTCTATTACAGAGAGACGGGCATTTTAGGCTAAAAATCTTGATACTTTCTTATTCTTAGTCAATATTATTCATAATGATACACCATTGTTAAAATTTAAACAAAAATTTTAATGTTGTAATGAAGTTAGTGCACAAAATTTACAACTTCATTAACAGAAATTCTCTTCAATATGTAAGGACTTTATCTGACTAAATTACCTGTATCATTATCGAATAGCAAAGCAGCAGCAATCATATTCATTCCCAGGCCAGCAGAAATAAGTTGTGCAGTTTTCCTGCCTGAGGTCTCTATGAAATACTTAGTAATCACTGGATACATCATACACCCCGCCATATTTATTACGTGCGCCATGCCCATTGCTACTGTTTGTAGTTGCTGGAAATAGCTTATAATTTTGGTGTAACCAGTGAATGCTGATATTCCAAGACCTGTTCCTAAAAATCCAGGTTAATACATTTTTTTAGAAACATAAAATATTAATTATTTTACTGCAAATAAATTCTTTCTTTACTCAGAAGTTACATTTAAGCAATGGACAGAATTTTCAGGAAGCTGGGTGCAGTGTGAAATGATTTTATGAAGGGTAGAGTAATAAAGTGAGGACAGTTTGTGGTAGAGAGGGCGTAACATGCCAAGTGGTCTAGGGCTCCCCTCTTGACCGTCGTGAATTTTGTTTGTATAGTCCCACATCTCTCTCTCTCAAACTTACTTTGTTAAAGTTTCTGTTTATATGGTGTGAAACTTCTTGAGAAATGGATAGGAAGGCCGCTGCGGGAGTTTTTTCGCAGGCGCTTCAGCCCAGAGTGACTGTGGGGCTCACCTGATCATGTCGGGAATGCCTCGCACTCTCTCTGGGTACTTTTTATCAAAGTTCTCATATGCCGAGACACCTTCACCTATTTTAGGAGGTATATGTACTGGGGCCATAGACCTTGGACATATGGCAAGAGTTGTTCGCTGATCCCATTGGATCAGTCGGCCAATTGTCTCCTGAAATTGGTGGAGACACGGAGAAGGGAATGCTGCGTCCCCACAGCAAACTCGTCTCCCGTCATTCGGAAGGGCGTGAGAATAGTACCCAATGCCCGACCTACCTGATGCAGGTTTTCTAGGGTTTTCCATGCATCTCTTTAGGTGAAACACCGTGTAGGATCCTTAAACCATAGCCCGGGGCCCTAGTTAACCCTTGGCTACCTTGCTCTACCTTCCGCATCCCCCCTTTTCAATTCCCTTCCTATGCTATTAAAGGGGAGTTGCCTGTTTCAGGATCACCCTCATGTAGCCTGTTACCCCCCCCCCCCAAAAAAAAATCTTGAGAAATGGCCGCATGTTTGGCCCCATAGTCTGGACGTGTACTATGTGATTAATATTATAGCAACTTTAGGACATAATATTTTTCATATTCCTAAAAAATTTTCATATTCCTAAAAAATGAAAATTAACGAGCCTGAAGAAATTTTTGTGCTCTGTTAAATGATACTAATGATAATTATTTTGTATAGATTGCATCAAATTCGGCCAAAAACATTGCGCGCTCAAAATTAAAGTATTAACATTACATAGCACTTGTAACTTGCTAATATGAGTTTTGAATTTATTATTTCAAGCTACCAACTCTTTTTATTAGTTTACAAATTAGTGTAAAATTGTTGATTTTTGTAAGAAACCTAAAAATAGGGTATTTTTAACCTCATTTTACATAAAGCCATTTTCTTTAACCTTTTTACAACTGATACAATTAGAAAAGGAATTTTTGTATCCCTTATAAAATGTAATTTTATTAACTAACCGCGACATAGTGCCGTAAAACGAGGTTCATTTTTAGATTATCCTGGTTTTAGTATTTTTATATAGAATAATTATCAATATTGTATTGCATTGGTCCATAGGACAATTGTCACTATGAATTAGGAATCGTGAACTGGTCAACCCAATCGCCATAGAAGTTATTCCCGATATCCGTGCACACGAGTTGGTTTCTTAGAATAGGTTTCCAAGCCTTTAATTTCGATTCAAAGCATTCATGGGTGTCCATATGGTTTCCGGAACAATGATTGGGCAACTTATCATAGGTTTCCGTACCTAAATTGGGTATCGTATTATAATGGGAACTGTTGGGAAAGTTAATTTTAAAATTAAATAAGGACAAATTTTTAAATAAAATTAAAGAACTTAATTTATTAAAACAAATATATGTAAATATAAATTTGGAGTCCATTAATATGCCGCAAATAGCTCAGCAAGAGACACAATCTAATACAGGGTCGTGAATGTGGAGATTGTTGCACAGCAGAAAAATAGTCATTATGCATTTTGATGCATTAATTGCTCTGAAACACCTATTTTCCGTGTTTGTGAGTGAGGCAGCTGCTTCCTTCGTTGGCCCTGGCTTAGTTACATGGGCTGTCTCCCGGAGTTCACACCTCTGGCTTTTCCTTCCAAGAATTCTGGTTCCGCGATTCCGTTGACGGGCGAAGCATTTAGCCGCACCCTGCCGTCAGTCTTCGTCCCTTCTCTTACGCCAGCAAGATTACTTGTTGCCGTCTCTCTGTTATTACGGCAAGACTCACTTGTCGGGTTACATCTCCCCTGACTTCTTCCGTATTCAAAATGCCACACCAGACTGGCTAATTCTCGATACCTCGTTTCCTCTCTATCTTACTACTTCCAAATTTCATTACCGACTGCTGAATTCTCTCTCTCATTTCCTCTCCATCTTCCTATTTCAAACTTCTATTCCCGATTGTGATGCACTTTCATCTCCTCTAACTTCCTCCTTCTTCCAAAATGCTTTCCTCAGTGACCGATTTTCCATCACGTCTCTTCTTAGGCCAACTATTCACATATCCCTATTGGATGGCGAATCACATGACCCCCGGCCACAATCAAATGCCCAGCTTGGCCCGTGGTTTTCTTCATATTTCGTGATGGGAGAAACGGTCTTCGAAATTCCCGAAGGATCGATGCCCTGGTCAGATAAAAGTCCCTTAATCCGCGAAGCTCAGAAATTCACATGGCACGTCGGCGCTTGATGCATGTTTTTGCGTCTGACTTGGTTATTATTGCCGCCTGATTACCGTCAATATGGAATTTTTAAACCAGAGCATCACCACAGATTAAATACAATGGCAATCGCTACCTTAATTCATTACACTATATGGTCCCTAAGAAACACTTTAATTTTTATCATAATGATTTTTTTACATATTTTTATACTTGCAAACCTATTCTTTCAAAATTGACTATGGAAATCAGATGTAACAGAAGGTGCAGGGTGTATGCAAGTAATGTGTTGATATGAAATCCAAGAAAAAACCTTGCCTCACAAATGGGGATTCATAAATTTTATCAATGCATCACATTCCTCAGCTGAAACTGCAACAATCTACCATTTCTTGTCATAGATACAGGCAATATATCAACCTGGGAACAGATCAGAAAACGAAGAGTTCTCGGTGTTCCATCCAGGTTTACAAGTTTGTATGCCACTTTATCTAATGATACCAATAAGTGGAATTACTGTGGCGTGTGGCTTTTCCCAGGGCAACAACTTGAGGAAAAAGTGAGTAAGTTTAGACAAAGTCTAACAAAACAAAAACTGTTTCTTTTAATTCTGTTTTCACTCACTTCAGGTTTTCAGTTTGGTGTTTTGATACCGGTCACATTCCATATTTTGCTTGATAGTTCATCAATAAAATTGTCCGCTGTTAATAGGCTTGTTTAATGACAATATTTATGAATAGGAGGATTGTTATCAATTGATTCACTTATTTGAATTTAAAGTTAAAATATAATGAATGGGTACCCACTAATGCAATCCGAAAATAAGCGTGCCTAGCTGATGACACGTACACACTAAAAATTTATCAAGTAATTAAAAGAAAAATAAATATATAAATCTGGATAACGCTGGACCTGCATGTTGAATTACATTTCATTGTCATGTATGGGAATGTTCACTATGTTTAGCCCTCTTTTCAATCTATTGTTTGCCAGGGTTAGTTACTAAAATTTACTATTCTATGAGTTCTTTCAAATGAGATTGTTTTCAAAACGTTTTTAGGAAATACTTTAGTGCGAAAGAGGATTAAAAATAGCATATTTTTAATGAATTTGAAAAAAATCATAAACTTTACAATACATACATATATTATAAGCAAAATTTCATATATTTTATGTAATTATTTAGGGAGTTGCATTATGTTAAATGTTTGATTTTTGTCGTCACTATATCTACTTCTGACATAACCAAAAATATTTTTATTAGTTTCATAAAATGGAGCACAAGAAATAGCAAGGAAAATACAGTCTCAAAGTTAATGAAATTTCGAAGAAATACTTTCACATAGGGCAAAGTTATGATATTATAGTTTGTTTTATTTACTTTAATTTGTTCGTAAATTCCAAATCATTCTAATTATGAACTCACTTGTTGACTTGATGTCTGTAGAGTCAAACATTATAATTTACAATTTGTTCTTAGCTTTGAAATTGTTAGATACGTCAGTTTTACTTTTTCAATACGTGTTCAGTCTCTGGTTTAATTAATTTACGTTATATAAAGCGCATAAAAGGAGTTATCAACCATTTTACGTATATATTATAATCAAAATATGCAGAGGAAAAACCGACATGTATCTGACTGAAAGACGTATCGTAAAGCTGGTGCCGATTTGTCGGAATGTAGCGCGCACAAACGTACTTGCTAGCAATAGAGACAACTTAAGACAGGTCTAGGGATATTCTGTGAGCGCGCGGTCAACCATCTTGGTAACGACCTGGAGTACACCCCAATGGAGTCCCGCGTCACGTGTAAGATTAGCGAAAGTAATTTCCCAAGTTTTAGTATTGTTTTGTGTTTGTGTGTGTAAAGTAAAGGATCCTAGTTGAAAATTTATGAATTTATCCTTTCAAAAAAATCATTTTCATCATTTAATTAAAATATCTACATATAACCAACAAGATAAGTTAGTTAAAATTAAATATATATTTTTCTGGTATTGGAGGGAATAGTTGGAAGTATTTCTTGTGTATTTCTTTATATCAGACCTGAAAAGTACTTAATTTTGTCATTTTGTATATTTTATAATTAACGAAACGTGAACAAGGGACATAACCAGTAAACGTCAATGTTCACCAAAATCTACGGATCGTTTGCTCACTTCCCTCCTTACAATAATATCAGTTTGGAAAGAAATTAAACTCGATTTTTATGCTGAATTATACTAACCAACTCAACAAAACATAATCTCTGAAATCATCAAGTATTTTGGTCCATTAGAATATTACAAAAGCACCCCTATTTTGAATAGTATGCATTTGGTTGTGACTAACGTCCATAAACGTCTCATTAAGTCAGTGAAAAGTACTCCTCGTATTTTAAGAGTTAAACATACGCCCAGTTACTTAATTAAAAAAAACAGAGAGAAAGAGAGTGAGTGAGGGAGGAAGGGAGAGGGAGGTGGAGAGAGGGAGGGAGAGAGAGAGTAAAAAGAACTTAAGAGGTTTAAAAATTAAGCATACCTTGACCAAAATAATCCCGGTATCTTTAAGAAAGTTGAAAATAATTTAACTCTAATCTGCCGTAATATATATTTTGTATGATCACCTTCACATATTAAACAGGGATAGAAAATATTACTTTGGCTGGCATTGTTCATCAAAAGAGATTGATTTTACTCTGATATGGGTCACTTCAGCAATGTTTACTCTTTTCACTCTCTCCCTATGCTGATGGGCTAAATATCATATTGTGAAGCCTTGCATTTAATTTAGTGAGCCCTCTATATCACTGTGTTGTACATATTATTTTTATGTAAACTCTTCCACTAGTACTCTATGGATGTGCTACCCATCCTTGCCTCAAGTAACACTATTATTCTCAGAGATCGTGAAAACTATTTATTCACTACTAATATCAGTCATTTATGTATTATTTTTAGGCCATCCCTCACTTGTGGTAATATGAATTGTTTACATTCAATCATAAGAGAGATGTGCGCTGAGTTGTTGAAATTACTCCATGCGTTATAGATTGTATGGTTTACATACATGGACACGGACATACATACGTCAGTTTAACTATGAATACAAGTATGTACACGTATTCATTATTTATTACGGATATTGAATTATAATTTCTCTATTACTCAATAAATAATTATTTTTATATTGTATTTAACTTACTATATTTTAGGTATGCAGAGGAACACAAAAAAACTTGTCTTTCTATAAAATATATGGGCTATTTAGGATGATACGAAGAAATAATATAATCAGTAACATTCATCCAGTATAGTAGAAGGGCTGCTTTAAAGTAAGTACCAATATTTATTTTAAAAATAAGAGAAAAAATTTCCATTTATTTTTCTTAACAATCGTTACCATACACCTCACACTATTTCTCCACATAGTCACCGCCGTTATTCAGGCACTTGTCGTGACTAGAAACAGGATTTTGTATGCCTTCGTCAAAGAAATATGCCTCCTGTGATGAACCTCAAGTCTATACTACCTGTTTCACACCATCATTATCATCACGACTTTATTTAAACCGTATAATTCACTTCCTCGTCATTCCATCAGTCATTATTGCTTCCCCATATACCTCACAGAATTGCCAATGAATGTTTGGTGGCTTAACATTTTCTGTATTCAAGAAACGCTTAATTTATTTGACTTCAGTTGTTTTTAAAATTACGAAACGGTATTACAACAGGAATACACAAACTGACGTTGCTTCACAGCTGCGTCTGGCTTGATAATGAATGGAGGTAAAGAATGACAGTAAAATATCTGGCAAATAATGTTCTGTTAATTTTTTTTAGATAAATATCGGCACTTACTTTAAGTACTAGAAACTGTTTTAAAAGTGTTACGTGAATATTTTTTATTTTAATGAGATATTTATGAAGAAGATATTGCTATTACTATTATACCTGCCATTATTCCATAACTCAGCAACAACAGTAAGTAACCAGAAGCAAAAAGTGCTATTATATTTCCAGCTACAAATAGTAAGGCACCAAATAACACTACATTTCTTGCTCCATATTTTTTAATAAATGGAAGAATGAATAAACCTGTAAAAAACATTATTACTTTTCATATTACTAAATACCAGAAGTAACTCCAAACACACAAAAAATATTATGATTTGAAAAGCTGAAGCAAACTTCGTTAAAGGAATTTTAGATAGTACCACAAATGCCAACCAAACTTTAACATAAATGAAGTAGGCATTTTATGAGTAAACTCAACGTGTATTTGTTTGTAAAATGAAATTAGAATCATTATATTACAGTAATTTAGAAAGCATTAACACAATGAACTTTTTTTTAAATATAATAATGTTAAAATATTAATGTCAGGAATAGAAAATACTTATTTTATTAAATCCCCATAAGGAGCAAAGTTTAAATGATGCGGAAACTTTTAATGGCATTAGATCTATAATTATTGAATTAATGCAATTTTTCAACTTCATTGCATCATACATAGTGCATAATAGAAAATAATACAAAATAGAAAAATGTTCTTCCAGTTTAGTATGAAATGGGGAGCGAAGTAGTAAAGGAATCCAACAGTTGTAAATATTTTTGAATCACTATTAGTAAGGGTTAATCAAGTCAGCGAGGTCGCTCATAAGGATCTTGAGGAAAACCAAGATAGCTGCTTACAAATCGCTGGTCAGGCAAACTTTACAGTAAGGGATATCATATTGGGATCCATATAGAAATGAACACAGTAGCGTTGGGCACGATGCAAAAACTATTCGAAAAAATTCGTTGGTGATCGATTCGTGAACAATCCTCATGAGCAAAATATAAAGCTTATATGTGAACCACATGGAAAGAAAAAGACTCCTCTAATTGCGCTCACCCTCTGAAAGGGCAACGTTCAATAAAAGAATACGCTGCTTGAATACTTTAACTGCAGAAACACAGAATTTTACGAATAACGCTGATCAGTTTAGGGGTAGGGTAAACCTACAGCGAACATTTTAGTATTTTATATATATTTCTTGTTAATTTTTAAAATATTTATCTGGTAATCGTTATAAGCGGTGAAGTGAATAATAATAAAAGTTTATAAATAATGCATGAAAACTGTGAATAGTAGGGAAGTGAAATGATGTGACTTCTTTTATTTAAATGTAAAAAACTTTCAAAATACACTATAATAATACAGTTCAGTATTTTTCATATATATCATACTGTGACGCTTATTTGTGTTATTAAGTTTATTGATAAATAACGCGTATATAATTATTCATCCATAATTTGTCTAAGGAGAGGTTCTTTGTTTGGGGAAGTAGTTGGGTTGGGTTTGTATTCCAGTCTGTCGGTGAAGCAGCCGGACAACCAAGTGGAAAACAAGGCCATTAAAACAGACAATACAAATGATAGAAGAATTCTTCCAATGGGATTTATACAACCTAGTTGGAGTTTCAATTCATACATATTCTATTTCGAAACCTGCACCTGGAGTTTTGGAACATCCAAAAATTAGCGCCTTTTCTATCTCCTCCCATTGTTTGAATTTAGAAACGCTGGAGAATACGCTATGTATATGGTTGGGTATCAATTTTGCATGACCCATGAAGTAAGAAAGCTGACGACAGAGCGTTGGAAGAATAGTTCTAATCCTGCACTCGGACGAGTAAGTTTAAACCAGCAGTCGGAAGAAGAAGTAGTGATCCAGTATCAACGTATAAGAGAGGAGAGAAACAGTCTCGGCACTTTGAAATAGAAGGTCAGTTAGTTATGAAGCAGAGCATTCAGTCAGAATTCAAGCAAATCCTCACTGTCTCTAGAATGTCTCGAGCATGTACCTGTTTACAATCCAGAGGCAGTAGAGCATTAAGGACCGGATCAAATCATAAGTAACTATACTTTTACTTTAATGCGTTATATTCTAACTTGTACCTAGTCTTTCAAGAAATACTGACAACTTTTAAAATGAATTATTATGAAAGGTACTTTAATTTATTTACTTCACAGGCTACTTACAAGAATAACTAATATAATAACTTTTGAAAATGGCCACCTTTCCCTTCACACAGTCCTTAAATCTCTGCCGCCACTCATCTGTAGAATTTCGCACTGTCTATATAGGGAAATCCGCCATTGCCTTCACTAGGGATTGTTTCAGACTGTCGATTTTGGCATGCCTTTTCTTACAGACCATGCCATCAATCACTGGCCACAACTTTTATCCAGTGGGTTGAGATTCGGGTTGCTAGCAGGTCAATCGCCTGGAGCGTTGAAGTCGGAGGTATTTCTCCTGAGACAGTCTTGGACAGAGTTTGCCTTGTGGGCTAGTGCAGAATCGTGTAGGAATCTCCAATGTTTCTTACTGAACAAAGTGTCACTCAGAGGTTTCACAACAGAGTTCAAAACAGTATTTTTGTACACACTGGCTGAGATTTCCACCCCTTTTTCACATAAATGAAGCTTAGTGGTGCCGTCACACGCCACTTCCCCCCAAACCATGAGTGAGGCAGGATGATGACCCCTCTGGACCTTCGGGGCTTCTCCCGAGGTTTCTGAGATGTTGAAGGATAAACTCGATTTAAAGCTTCCTCAATATTTAATATATTTTCATCACTTAAAAGAATTGTTTGCGTAACGCTGAAGGAGGCGTTTTGATTTCTTTATCCTTTCCTCTTTCAAACCCAAGTCACTTCTTAACATATAAGACATTTGACATTTTTAAACGTCCAGCTCACACCAAAGCACTGACTGCTTTCGTACAGGTTTTCTCCGAATCACGTCTCCGTGAATATCTTGATGGTCCGAAACACAAAAGATTTGCTAATTTTCAACTTTTTATGGGTTATGAAAATCACGGGGACTCATTTAACCACTTTATGAAGAGGTATTTGTTTCACACGATTTTCATAATCGCCCCACTCCATAACTCCTGAACACACTTTTTCTGTGACCGTTCAACTCACGATGGCACATTCCACCCTCTTGGACAGGAGGATTGACGCGACTTTCAAAACCTGATGAACACCCAGAATCAAAAGTTCTGTCAGTATTTATAATAAGACTAGGTATGCCACCGGGCATATGCTCAATAATAACCAAAAATAATGAATACGATAATTATTATTTATAAATAATAATATTGAGGTGAACTATTCAAAATGGTTTATGTGGGTAGGAAAGTGGTGAACTTCACAGGGAGGTGAATCAGTGCGTCTCATGAAGAAGGAGAATTTGAACTTCTCCATGTTTGACATGACTGCATAGTTTCGGGTAAGCATAAATCTATGTTGGCTTTTACAAAAATAATTAGATTAGATAGCTTATCTGAAATTGAGGTTCAGAACTGTAGAACAGTTCTTAAAATTTACGGAGGAGTCAGTCTCCTTGCTCTGAAGCGATGTTCACTGCGCACTGACCAACAACACAGTTAAAATGTTTCTTCAACAATTGACAATGCTCGTCTAAATCACGAAGTTTAGGATATGCTTTGAGATACGATTATTTTATAAAACTGAAATCACTTTTAGTCTTCGCCCCTTTATATAACGATTTTATTAATACCGTAGTTAAGTAGTGCCCATTACAATATATATGTTTTTATGTACATAATGATTACATTATTGAGCCACTTACAAATTATACACTACTTACCAATAACAAATTGCATCACCATGAAAAAAGAAAATACAGTGTTTGATTGTTGGGATATAGTATCTTCATCTTCAAATACATTACGAAAAAGAACGGTGAACATAATAGTTGGTGCTGTACCACACATCTGTAATTAATAACTCAAAAGTAGATTGTATAATGTAACTGTGTTATGTTACGCATTGTATAAATAATTTTAAGTAAAACTAAATAACTGTTAAAAAGGCCGTCACGTTAGTAAAACAATTATTAATAATTTACAAATGGAATATAGGAGTTGTCTTATATAAGTACATAATTGTTTTTAATTTTTTGTTAACAATAGCCAATTCCTAATTTAGGCAGTTTGATTCGAGTAAATATAAAACATACTATCAATTAATTTAAATACAGCCTATCTTTAAAAATTTTATGAATTCTCTTAATCCTCAATCATTATTTCAATTCAAACAAACTTTTCCCGGTGTAGTTGGTGCAGAAGAAGTTCTCGGGTTTCCACTCGGGTGCAGGTGCGATGAAAACGGGACGTTTCGACGACCAGCTGAAGATGACGACAGAGCACTTGGTCGTCGAAACATCGCGTTTTCATCGCACCTGCACCCTAGTGGAAACTCGAGAACTATTTCTGCAAAATAAACGTGTGTTTTAAATTAAATACATAGAAGGGCTAAAAGTCATAAATGTAATAATTTAATTAGATAACATTTCGCCCCCTAACCTTCGAGACCTCCTCAGTTCATTAATTAAAAAGCATGACAAAATTTCATGTTTCGGTTGTAACGTAAAATTTTGTAATATTTTACTTAATGAACTGAGGAGGTCCTGAAGGTTGGGGGACGAAATGTTTTCTAATTAAATTATTACATTTATGCCTTTTGACTGTTCTTGGTATTTTATTTATATTAAGGTAGATTCATTTAATTGCTCATATTGTCACGTTTCTGAAGAATCGTTTGATACAGTAACACACAATGCTAGAGATTATAGACGTTTGTTCAACACAAAGTGCTGTTCAAAGGCTTGTACTGCGAAAGAGTGACTCCGCTTCGGGGTCCAATACAGTTTATACATTCATTTAATATTCCATAAGCAGAAAGTACTAGAAATGAAATGTAAAAAAGTAAACAAATAAAAATTGGTGGCATTGAGTGGGACTCTAATCTGAGTCCTCGTTTCTGCAGTTCTTGCTGTTAGTTCCATGCTGCCCTGAGTCCCCTAGATCTCGTCGTTGACCCGTTGTAAGGTGCTCCAGTTCTTGCAAGTGCTGGGCTGACACTCGTCATTACTACATCTTCCTTTCAGTGTAATTACGCGTCGTCGTCGTGTCGCGATTGGTCTTTAGCCTCTCCTTGAGCGCCGGGTTCGTGATTCGGCTTCATCCTCAGTAAGTGGACGGTGTCACGGCTATTCCTTCGTTTCGAATGGTGATGGTAATCCTCGGTACGGGCCAAAGTACCGTTACCATTTCAGGAGCTTTTACGAGAGGTTAACTTTGCGAATAGGAGTAAAGATCCAGACTAGATCCCCTGGCTGGCCAATGTCTTCCGTCTTACCGTTGTTGGTCCATTTC
The DNA here is from genome assembly GCA_034510155.1 of Eucriotettix oculatus. Taxonomy (NCBI): domain Eukaryota; kingdom Metazoa; phylum Arthropoda; class Insecta; order Orthoptera; family Tetrigidae; genus Eucriotettix; species Eucriotettix oculatus. Next base: position 227,187,790 of record CM067376.1, on the reverse strand, counting down.
TTGGACTTGGAGCGTACGTATACGTGCTGGTTGTCGGGATTCTTCGGTCCTCGTTGACCAATGTAAGGGTCATTAACATCGTCGTAATTGAAAGGTAATGTCGCCTCCACTGTCGTTTCTGGCTCGCTATCGTGGACCAGGAAAAATGTGAATCTCGTTTCTTACTTGGCGGTTTTGTAGGCGAACGTCACAAATGAAAGAACGGCGTCCCAGTTCTTCTGATCGACGTCGGTGTACATGGGCATCATATCGGCCAATGGTAAGCCCGTTTGTTTGAGGATGGTGAACAGTCGTCATCCGGTGATTTATTTCACACAGTCTATTTATCTCATTTATTAGTCTAGACTGAAATTTCGTTCCCCGGTCTGTGATTGTAGTTCTTGCCTATGTATTATTTCTTCATCAACGACGAAGATGACGATCTCGGAAGCTTCCGCCGATGCTACAACTTTTGTAACGGCATACTGAGTTTTGTAATTGGTGCAGAAAATAATCCAGTTGTTTTCCCGGGATGATAATGGAAATCATTCGTGCAGGTCAATTCCCATTCATTGAAACTATGCGTCGGCTGGTGGAATTCCACAGGAATGTCCGTCAAATAGTTGAGATAATCAAGGATCTCAGTTTCTGGTTCTTCGTTGTCGACGGGGTTGAGAGAGACAGTCTGCATCCTGATGTTTTAATCCACTCTTGTACTTTATCGTGACGTCATATTCCTGAAGCCGTAGAGCCCATCTGGCGAGCCGTCTACAGGAACCCTACAGCCGGGGCCGAGTTACATACGACCGGAATTTATTTATGGCCTAAATAACAGCAAGGAATTCTCTTTCTGTTGTCGAATAGTTTGATAAGTGTTCCGGAGGCGTACGTTATGACTTTATCCTTACTGCCGAATATTTGTACTAGTACAGCTCCAAGCCCATGGCCACTGGCGTCAGTGTACAATTCCGTCGGGGCATTTTAGCTGAACAACCCTAGAATGGGGTCGGAAAACAGAGCTCGTCGCAGCGTGTCGAAAGACTGTTGTTGTTTGATGTTCCAGATCAATTTGGCGACTCCTTGCAACATCTTGAGTAGTTGCCCACAATTTTCCACTGAAGTTCCTGACGAAACGCTTATAATAAGATCAAAGTCCGAACAAACTCTTCACTTCGTGTAAATTTCTTTGTCGAGGAAAGTTTGTTATCGACCTGACTTTCTCTGGATCAGGACTTACACCTTCACGCGAGACTAGATGACCGAGGACCTATATTTCTTTGGCACCGAATAGACACTTCTTCGGTTTCAATCTCAAGCCTTCTGTATTCAGACAATCGATAACAGTACGTTTTCGATGCAGATGATAGCTGAAAATTTCCGAGAAGACTATGATGTCGCCTAAATAACAGAGGTACGTAGTTCATTTCAAGTGCCGATGCATTACACAACCAAAACGGCATAACTTTGAATTCGCAGAGTCCGTCTGGTGAAATGAAAGCGGTTTTCTCTCGATCGGCTTCGTCCACTTCTATCTGCCAGTAGTCTGAGTCCATGATAGAGAAAATGTTTGCTCCTTTTAGACAATCCAATGTGTTGCCAATTATTGGTAGCGGATAAAGGTATTGTTCCTGATCTTGTTAAGTCTTCTATAATCGACGTAGATTCGCTAGGTTTCATCCTTTTTTGTGACAAGGAGGACCGGAGATGACCACGGGCTCTGTAATGGCCAAGCATCTTATCCACTTATTCTTGAAAAATGAGTCGTTCTGCTGGTGATACTCGGTACGCCCTTTGACCGTACGGTGAATGGCTTCCTGTGTTAATTTTATGTTTCACCTTTTCGGTGGTTGATTTATTACTGGTTACTGCGTTGAAGTATGAAGAATATTTCTCAAGCAGTTCAAAAAATTTTGTTTATTGTTCCACGGTTAGCTCTGGTGTCACTAGCTTCTTAAACCCAAATCCGTTCTTACTCGCCTCTGTAGGAAGTCTGTGACTGGACGGATTTTCATCCATGACAGTCTTAACAGAGGTTCATTCTACCCTTAATTCTTCAGTGACATTCTTAAACAAGATGACCGACGCAGGAATAATGACTGATGATAATTTCTTGTTTGCTTCAATTGTAAGATTTACCAACCATTTAATTAGGGCACGCGACTGCAACATTGGTAACGCTCGACGCAAGAATGGTTACCTCATCGAACACAAATAACTCTCACGGTTCCTTATCTCCTCTTTCTCCTACGGTGGCGCGTAATTTATCTAGCAAGGTGTCTGAACGTTTACAGGCAATTACGGCTTGAGAGTTCTTCAAAAAATCCCATCCGAGGATAACGTCGTGGCTGCACTACGGCAGGACGATAAATTCTAATGGCTGAGTTCTGTCATTAATTTTCAGTCTGATGGTGCATCTTCCGGCTGGTTTCACATATTTGCATCCGCAACCCTTAAAACAGTATCCCTGTCATAAGAGAGATCTGTGCCTTTTTCAGCTGTCGTCGAAATTTCTCGGAGATGACCGAGAAAAATGCGCCGGAATCGACTAGGGCTCGGGGCTCGTACCGACTTGTGATCCAAGATTACGTCGATATAATTCCCTGACATTTTGTCGTCGGTTGTCGATGGAGGATTTTCTTTTCGTGCGACCTCACCTTCAGGGAAGGACGCGTCGTGTCTAGTTCTCCAGGTTGCGTCGGCTGGAGCCTCTGAATGGCGACGGAGGTCTCGAGCGACTTGACGGAGAGTGGCGGGATGCGGCAATGATGACCTGTATCGTCAGGGTAACAATTCAATTTGTTCGGCTTGGTCGTATTGGCTTCCGCGTTGTAAACATCTAATTCTCGTCTAGCTCTTACGTAGTTGAACACTCGTCTTCTTTTCTTGCATAACCTTGTGACGTGACTAGGACCATGGTGGAAGAAGAAAGGGACGGTCACACTGGAAACAGACTAGTCTGTTATCCTGCGATCTTCAAACGTCTGTTTTCCTTGGGGTGTAAGTTGGCAACGACCTTTGCATAGCTAGGCTTCCAGTTTGGAACGAATTTTCAGTAAGATGACGTCGGCGTGGAGATTGGAGGCACGACGTTTTCCACTTCCTCCTTGATTGCTTCTCGAATGGTTTCTGGATCAACTGCGTAGTTACGTAGGGATAGTGTGCGCTGAATTTCTTCCCTCGCTATTTGGCGGACGAGCGACGAAAGACAGGCAATCGGAAACTACATTCGAATTTACGCCGAATTCTTTAATGGTTCATCTCTTCGATAAACTGTCAATGTTTTATGGAATCGTCCATAGTTTTTACGTCCTTTAATAAGAGGCCTGAGACAAGTCCTCCGCGACACTTTTCTTCAGATGTGATAGTTTTTGTTCCTCCCCCACGTTTGGGTTAACTGTTCGGCACAATGCGAGAAGGTTTTGTATGTATGATTGTGCGCTCTTGCCACTTTTTTGGGTTCGGTATTTTAGTCCTTTTTTGCCTTTCGAACGTGCCACTCAGAATCACCGAAAGCTTTCTTAATCTTAGCCTGAAAAGTTTTCTAACGTGTCAACTTGTCTCCCACATTTCTGAACCACTGCCATGCGGTTCCATGCAGATATAAATAGGCATTGGCCAGGCAAACGGTGCCATCCCCCTTATTAAATTTCGCGACTCGTTGATAGCCCTTGATCCATTTCCCACGTCTCCTGTGAAGATAGTGGGGTTTTCGATCTGCTGCTGGGTGGCAGCATAGGCCGGTGCGCTTCTTTCTTCTCGCTGCATCACACTGTGTTTAGGTTTCGAATAGGGTGCAAAATCGGGACTCAAAGCTTGAACCTTCCGGCTTTGTGGAGTACCCGGCGCCTCCACCGGAAATGTCTCGTTTTTGAAGGATCGTAAGGCACTACCCACATGGGGATACTCAAATATCGGAACGACTGGGATACTAAGAGACGCGCCATGTGTAATTAGATGGCGCCTGTCTCGCTAGGAATATTCAGTTGATGAATTAAGTATTTCTTCCTGTCTTCTGCTGTCGCGATGGTTATGATGGCGCTTTTGGATTCGACGATGAATTTCAGGGGAACGGCAATGATGTGTCTACTCTGCAACGTATTTCTCCATATTTTACTTCTGTCAATTCAAGTCTATATTGCTCTTCCATCTTGACTAATGTAATATATTATGTATATTACTTTTACGCTCTTGGATATCCTTGTATGATCTGCCAATAAGTAATGACAAACAACTTCGCTTTTAATAAAGCCCCTATGTTTCGGCATCTTTTACCTCTCTTTTCCATGCTTGTGCGTGCGTTTATTGATCTGTTGGTATTTTGTTCTGTCCGATGGTGAGAAAGGTGTTGGACTCAATAATGCTGTATAAAAGTGTATCAGCAGAATTCCTAGAAAATATTTGTGATACTAAATGTTTGCGGAAAAATTATTATAACCAATATCTGCACCTCACTCCACTTATTATTACACACATGCCTTTATTTCGAGTTCTAGTAGCATTCTCCAAAACTTGTTCTTATTGGAATGAATACTCCAGTTATAGGTCCTTTATTTCCTCGTTCTGAAAATGAATAAATTCGTCAGTAATAATCTCAATACGATGTTTATCCAATAGCTCTTGTACGTCATAGTCGTTGATGACCAAGCCCATGCTCTTGTAATAGTTTCACCAACTGTCTCTTTTCGTCCAACTAGCTAAAAAACGTTTTTCTGCCGCACAACGTGGTCAAAGCTTAGATGAGAGAAAGACTGCAAGTTGATGGGAATTTAAGAACATAATTAGCAACGAAGTTGTGCTAATAGCCTTCAGAAAAAAAATTATACGAAAATCAGCCGTGCACTGAATCTTAACACAGCTAATACATTGGGAATTTAATGAGCATTTTTCGGTGTTTCTCAAGTCAAATTAAGCGATCGTAACTTTAGACTAAGTGTAATAATGTTAAAAATGTACACAATGATCACAATTTACACACTATTAACACTCATTCTTGGGATATATATATTATCTACACATTTTACTATTTTTAAATGGTGAAACCTGCATGTTTTTCACAACAATTTAACGGAATAAATTTACTACCACGTGATAGTCAGTTTTTATCTAATTAAACCGACGTTTCGTCACAATGTTTGGAATATTTCTTTATATGTTATTACAAAAATTTAGAAAAAGATACATAAAAATAAGGAAAGTTTCAGCATCCTGATGACATCATAAATAATAATACTTACAATTTTGATGAACAAGTAGACGTTTAAAAAGTATAAATACCTAAAATGGACAGCCTGAAAGGGGAACCACTATGGAAATGTAATATAAACCACTGGTAGGGAACGTGCGGATTTCTTGAAAGCTAGGACGGTGAAACCTCGGTTTTCGTCGATAATCCCTGGCTTAATGCGCTGGTACACTAACTGGAAGATCTGGCGGAGTTGACATTTTCGTAGACTCAAGAAAAGTATTTAATTGAGTACAAGAGTACAATTAAATGCCAGCAATTTAGAAGGTTCGTACAGAACTACAAATGCGGTTATTTCAGTTAGGGAAGATTACTCAAATTCTTTGTTTAACGCTAAAGAGGTACGCTTACTAGAAAATTCACATCGTTTACTTTCCTGTTTTGGAAGCACAATACATCTGCGTACCAACATTTTCTCTCATGACAAAAATTGAAAGTAGTTTATGAACAAAACTTTTATATGATCGTTCAGACGATCAATGAAGGTTGGGCGTTACAAAGCTTGATTTAAATATTGAATTACTTCCACGCAATAAAAAAATGCCAATAACCCACTAACTAATTTTTCATTCTATTAAAAATTAATTTACTTATTTTAGCTGTGTTCTTAATAATATTATTTTTATATTACATTAGCAGATTAGAAGACAGAAAAGTATGGAGGACTTTGACCATGAGTCATGAGGGTCTTCTAAAATTAGCACTAGAAGGAAGAGTGTGGGGTAAACACAAAGCAGAAAGGGAGGCTATGCAGATTACGGAGGATGTGGTAGTAATGTAGAAATGAAAAAGCTTGCACAGAATAGGCTAGTATGGAGGGTTGCATCAGACCAGTCTTAGGACTGAATACCACAACAACAACACAAATTTATTTACTTCTAGTAACATGATTACTATTTCTACTTAATGTTATTATTTTTCTATTATATTTCGTTATTACGAATTAAATATATTTTAAAATATTTTTACTTTATTTTTCATTTAAAGTCTTATTTAAATATAGTATTCCATTAAACAAATAATTTAAGACTAATGTTATAAATAGTTATTACCCTCTTGTGAATACAAAAATATGTCATATTGAAACTTATTATGTTAAATAAATAATAAATAACTGGTTTTAGAAAAACATATATACAATGGAATAAATGGATAAAACTATAATAAAATATATCAAACAACAACCACACAATTTAACAATAAAATAAACTAATCATAAAATACTTAAAATAAGAAAAAATAAATATTACTCAATTTTAATTTATCATGAGAATTTAGTGGTCTTGATAATAACAGTTTGTTTCAAACTTCAGATAATTTAACTCAAGCTTATGCATTTAAAAAATTCCATAAATTTGATAATCCTTATAGACTTAGTGTTTCATCTATTGACAGTACTTTACGAGATTTTCTAAACAATTTAGAAAACATTTTCTTTGTTCGATGAAATAAAACGAATTTCACTGTAAAAAGTAGTTTTGAAATAGTTATAAATAGTCTCCAACATTTCATATTCTTGAGGGTTATTTTATACCATCACTTGAAGTAACGCCCTTATTCACTAATATTCCGAATAGTCTTGCCATTAACAATATAAAATTAAAACTTTTGTACAATTCCTTAGGACGAAATGAAAATGACTATAAACATGATGTTATTTTGAACACTGTCAGATTGATTATAAGTGTTACCAACAAAGTAAACTATTTCATTTTGTAATAAAATCTGAACTTAATTATGAGATGAAATACACTGTACTGAATTTTGCAGTGCTACTGACAGGTCAACTTTCAGAGACTAAAGCTGAATTTTACGGCTTAATGACGTGCCAAATTAGTCAGCCATTTTTGTTTTCAAAATAAAGCATTTTATTAATTTCATATTTAAAATTCATCAGCCCCACATAATCATTATATATCATTAACACAATATGATTAGTTAATATATCCATAATGTTTTTCATGAGCAGTTTAAAAAATAGGCACACTAGTATATGTGTTGGAATGAATTCTTTAAAATTAAGTATGTTCACTTACGTTCACTTACCATAATCATACCAGTCGAGATCACTACAAGCCATCGATAGCCACCCTCACGCCTAAGACGTGCATTTTCCTCGACTTTCATTTTTCTTCCAATTGAAAATCCAGTATATTAATTATCTATTTCTTCTGCTGGAACAATAATAAATGCAACTATCACTTATAATATATAAAACACGTTAGTATGAAAAACTACTGGAGGGAAAATAGTATAAGCTGAAATACAGAAAAATTGAAGTTAATGTTATAAATTTAAGGTCTAATTTTTAAAATATTTATAAAGTACTGTAAACTCTGCTATATAAATAATTATTACCTAGATATATATTTAAAATTTTTAATATAACCGTGAAACGGATAAATTAGGCTACGTGTAACACTCAATTATGAAACCATTAAGAGAATGAATAGATTAATAGGGTACGCTTTGAGACATGAGGGTGTTATAAAATTAGGAATGGAGGGAGAAAGAACAGAAGAGTGTCAAGGATGGAATACGCTAAGAAGATTAGGGGGATGTTGAACGTCATAGTTATGTAGAAATGTGAAGGCTTGCGCAGAATAGGCTATCACAGAGGCCTGATAACTACTACAACAATATTGTCTTATTAGTGATTTACTAATTTGCGTGGAACGGAAACTAAAATATCTAAAATAACAATGCTGTCCCAACAAAAACTCTTACTCCAATAGTAGATGGAGTGAGTGAGAACACTCGGCCTCCCTCTCTTTTTTTATTAACATTTTTAATCATTTCACCCCTCCCCCCAAACCTGGTAAAGATGTCTCCCGGATAGGCAGAAAATAAAATGGTCACTGTATTTATACTACACCGCAACAGTATTTAATTCGACGGTAATCTATTTGTCTATCCGTGATTAAACCTCCAGCGAGTGGGCCACACTTTTCAAAAATTACATTTTCACGTCTCCTTTGTGACATCTAAATTTCATCATAACCATCGCAATTACTCAGTATCTTAATCAAATTAAGAGGGGGCCAAGGATGGTACCTTAAATAATCACAGTAAAAATGTCTCAAAAATGGACAATACCGCGAGACACTATCAATCTCACTAAAATATTTATTGGAACACATTTGCCTTTTATTTACGTTTTAACTTTCCGTACTATTTTCCCTTACACTCAGGAGTTATAGTAGAGTCTTACCCTTACAGCCAGCCCCTGCTTCCTTCCAATAAATGTTAGTTAAATTTAAGTATTATTTCACGCGTAACAGCAATTAGCAGGTTTGACACATAAGGGCATATTCTATCATCTTTCAAGCTCTAAAATATATGTCTTTAAGGTAGGATGTTTTTTCGCCTGAAAGGGAATAATGAAGGAACATAAATCATCATATGATATACATAACTCTTCTCTGGAATGATAAGCACTAAACACCAAAGTTTCACGGCAATCGTATGAATGGTATAGGAGCGCTTAATATGCCTTACAACTCGCAGTTGGTTTTGAACAGGCAACTTTCGCGCGGCAATTCAATGGATCATTTAGGAAAAACATTGGGTAGAATCCTTAAAATACAGCCCGGGGACCAGGGTTATTAACCCTTGACTACTTTTCTTCCCCTTTCCCAATCCCCTCTTTTTAATTCCATCCCTATTCTATTAAAGGGGAGTTGTCTGATTCAGGGTCAGTTACCCTCATGTAGTATGTTACCCAAAAAAATATTTACATCAATATCATATGCAAGGTATCGAAATAAAACATGCACACAAATTTAGGTGAATTTTGGGTTAAGCATTATACAATTTTCCAATGTTTAAGTTGTAATAAATAAATTCCTGTTTCAATCCCTCAAATTTCCATTGAAATCTGTCGATCCGTTTTGGAACCTATTCGAGACAAATTTAAGAAAGATGGGTGCAAATAATGGGTGAGTTGCAAAAACCAGTGTTGGAATGAATATGATCTAGGAAAAGTTTGAGAGTAGATAGTTCCACAAAAGTCGATTGATTCAACTATGAGTGAATCATGTTAATGTTTATAATTTTTGGCGAATAGATAACCAAACAAATTACAAAGGTTTTATGTAATTAAATTGGTATATTTTCACCATGTTTAGGACTTCATTAGGTAATTTCTTTATATGTTAAATTTTGAGTACTTAGTGGTAAAGTTTGATAAAGAAATAGAGATCAATATGTTTAAAAATCGAAACTGGACTGCCTCCAATGAAAATGTTTAAAAATTTCTGTTGAAACTGCCCTTGGAGGCACTCCAGCTTCGAATTTTATACATACTGGCCTCTTTATCAACATTTACATTAAGTACTTCAAAATATAACATTTGAAGAAATTACCTGAAAAAGTCATAACATGGTGAAGAAACGTAGCTTCAATTAAATAGAAACCTTTGTCTGTAATTTCGTCTTTAATTTATGAGATTAAATTACTAATTATAAATTATGTATATCATAATATCTAAAAGTCTTACGTTTTTCATTATAAAATAACCTTCATAATCTCATTTTTTTCTGTGAATTTTTGTTAAAGTCTCATCTCATGTCTTTTACCGAACTCATCTTATTATTTCATACAAGTTTATGAAATCACAATATATGCAATATTTAAATGAATATATAGATATGCAGCTCAATAGAGAGGGAACCGAGGTTTAATATTTTTTATAGTTTGTTTGCACTGTGCATTCATTACTATTCATTCTGCATCTCAGTAATAATTTTCAAACCATTTGAAGTTTTAAGTTCCGTGATTATATTTAGATCACTTCACTCTAATGTCTATTAAGTCTGTTAAGTGGGGACAGGAAATTTCCCCCTGTTCCGATAACTACAGATCAGAAACTTTTTATCAATGTGGCCAATTGTCTGCTCAGGGAACATAATTACTATAAACGTAATTTTATTTTCAACTAACAAGCTACTTTTTAAACTAATACTCGGAGAACATTAAAGATTTTAATATATATAAAAAAATTAAAAACTGATTTGACCAGTAGAATCATAGAATATCTAATGGAGAGTGGCGACTGGGGCATATGTTCTCACATGCTACAACACATTTTAAAAAACTTTAAAATAATAGTATTTTAAGAGTGTGAATTTAAACTGCCTGCCCTTCAGTGCGCTCTCTTCCTCATGCATCTGGGCTACATTCTTTACAGCACAAGAATACTGTCTAGAACGAGAAATGCGCATGCGCATCATTTCCTTTTCGGTCTTCCACTCGTCCAAGATTTAACAATTATATGAGCTGCAAGAAGCACAGTGCCGGACAGAGTGCGTGCTGACAGAGGCGGCCTCATTAGGCTATACTTTTAAATGTTTTTGATGAATTAATAAAAATATTACTATTTATGGACTTGATGTGGTTTATCAGGGTTAATAAAAACTTATTTAAAATAAAAAACGTTTAACAGTCGTAATTTCTAAGACTTCTATAATTCTAAGAAAATTACACCACGATCCTGCATACATTATTCCCATAATATGTGGCTTCTTCCTAAAATTAACTTTCTTTATTTAAAATATGTAAGAAGTAAAAAGTAGTTTTATGTTGGGAATTTGCGCCAATTTGATTTTATACTTAAGCAAATTAAAAATTTAGTTTCTATTACACCTTATATGAGACAAAATTTGAAATATAGCATTTTACGTGTCGGAGAGTTATTAACACTGTAGATATTGCAGTATTATTAATATTTTACGCAAAGGGAATTATCCTCGTAAAAGTTGTTCCTTGGGGTGATGCAGCATATAACTTTAATTCTAAGAAACCGCCACTGCCAATGGATGAATGATTAATCCAACATACCAATAAAATTTTATTTGAGTGAAGAAGAATACAATTTTTTTATGTTTAAGTTGTAATTAATAAAATGGCGAAGATCCATTATATTACCATGTGGAAAAAAATTGATAACCTTTTGTCTGCTAGCTTATTTAAAGAACATTCAGAAATGTTTTGTGTTCCTATTGAATTGCCATTGTACGAGACGTAATTGGTTGAAGGGGGATGGAAGATTATATTGGACTAATATTGGCCACGCGGCTCTAGAGCTTCCTGCCAAGGCAATTTACCGTTTATACACATAACACAACCCGGCACTTCCTCCTCAATTATAGGAACAGAGGTGGTGACCGTAATCTAATATTCCATTACCGGGGCACCTGCAGCGGCACGGCATCTGCCGGGGACATGCCATATTTCGCTATTTACATATAGACAGTCGCCAGAAATTAAATTACTGATAAAGCAGCCTTGGATAATGCAGTATGATTTATAGTCAGGCGTATACTGTTGTGCGGTGCATTTTCTATCATTCGCCGCTGACAGGACAATGGATACTTCTAGTATATTTTGCGTCTCTATAACTTCAATGAGAAGCGAATAACGATGCATGGTTATCAGGTTGGAATGTAAATATGAAAGGATTAATTTTTACGAAATAAAATATCACAATAAGTACGTATAAAATGAATGTTTATAAAACACGATGTCATAACGCTATAATAGTCTGGAATCTAAACAACCAATAACTTGTGATCAGTACTGTTGTTTATGTAAATTAAAAGATACTTACGTATTTCTTGGCATTAATATCGAGATAATACGTCTTTTCTTTTCCTCTCTTTATTTAAAGCCGCATCAACTACTACGGTTATTAGCGACTATAGCAGGGGAACTCGTGATCTGTAGTTTTCACAGTGTGAAACAGATACACAACATCCATGCCCATGGTAGTATTCGAACCCGGGACCTCAGTGATGCAAGGTAGCAACGCTAACAACTACACCATAGGAGGTTTCCTTAACTTTGTTTTATACAAACAATAACTTCAACGAGCTATCGTGAGGAGTAATAAGTAATAATGTATGAGTTTCGTGATTAATATAATTCTCAAGAGTAAAATTTGAGAAACGTCAAAAAACAAGAAAACAGTTATATATACACACAACCAGCTTTTTAAACCCATATTTCGGAGTGTCGCCTCATTAACATTATCACTGTTCTTACTTATTGTCGACTCAAATTTCCCTTTTATCATCAAGATTATATTGATTTGATACAGTCGGTTCATGGCGTCTTCTTTTACGCGTATGAAATGGCCTTCCCTTAATTCTGTTTAGGTCATTCGCGCTTCAGTTCACAACACTTTTGTCTAGCGGCGAACCATATTATTATGAAGTGTCGTTCCCACTGAATTTTCAGGCGTTTCCGACATTATTCGTTCAGCAGCATATGTAACTTAGCTCTTACATTATACAAAACTATTTTTCGTCTGATCTTCTATGTTCTTTCCCAACATTAATCCTTCTATACTCTTTTCTTGTAATGAGTATAGGCTATAATTTAAGGTCCACATTTATTAGCTATATGTTATTGTCCAGACAGATGGGTTAAATATCCTCCTCCTTTCTCCCAGGAATAGTGTATCTTTTTTGTTAATATTTTTCTTCCACTAGTCCCAGTCATTCCTTCAAGCTGATGAGACGTGGTCTTCATTTTATGTGATCACATTCATTTGTACTGGTATTCCTCTAGGTGGTCAAAAATCGTCCGTAATTCACTAAATTTTTAAGTTTGAACGTTATTTCAAAATCTTCATTGAAAAACCGACAGTCTATAATCAAAAGTATTAAAAACTCTTGGAGTAACATTCAGAGCACATTCAATTGTATCTGTCAAAATAATTTAATCATTTCTATACTATCTAAACTATGTAAATTTACATTCGACATATATGCACATGCGAATAAATATGTCCTCCCATCTTCAATGTCGAGGCATAATCAGATTATGTGTGAGTATCCAAATGTACTCGTTTTTTTGAAACTGCTAATAAAAAGCAATCTGTATTTCACTAATGTATAAAGCAAAAATATATAATGTTTAATGCAATGTATGTACGTTTTATTTAATTTAGTTTATTATTGTTGTACTCAGTCCTTAGACTGGTCAGATGGAACACGCCGTGCTGCGCAAGCCTTTTAATTACTACATTAGTAGCACATCCCACATCCTCCTCAATCGGATTAGCGTGTTCCAACTTTGGCCTCCCTCTTCTGTTCTTACCCCACACACTTCCCTCTAGTGCTAAATTTACAAGACCCTCATGTTTCAAAACGTGGTCTTGTAATCTATTCTTTCTCTTAGTATAAGTTTTCCATGTTGTTCTCTCTCTCTTACTCTGCTTAGAACTTCCTAGTTAGTGATTCAGCATTCTTCTATAACACAACATTTCAAAAGATTCTATTTTTTTCTTTTCTTCAACACCTACTGTCCACGTTTCGAATCCATATAACGCCACACTACATAAGAGCATTTTTACTTCATTTAGTTTAATTTATTCGTGATACTTCAGTGATATCTCTACTCAGTGAGGTTCATTGACCAGAGATATTTTCGTGCTGACATTCAGTAAGAACGTAAACAATTTAAGTTTTTTATTTAATTTAGTGTATTCATAACACATATTCTGCATAAATATATTCGTTATTTAAGTTTTTTATTTGAATTGATGAATTTATAACACGTAGTCTGCATAAATATTATCATTATTCAATTCTTATCCATCTGAAATTTAACTATTCCAAATCTCGAAATACCTCCGTGTGCGCAATTTACTTAAAAAGAGGTACATAATTTGGCCCTCGCGTATTAATAAACAGATTATACTTTTCCTTCCGAGTATGTATATATTTATATTTGTATATATAGGAAATGAAATATATATATATATATGTATATATGTATATATATAGAAATATTTATGTTTTCTATGGTTGCTGGTATTTCTATCCAATGTTTATTTTGAAATGCTAATAACTCTTTTCATGCCTACTTTACTTCTTGAACTACGCTCGTACTATTTTCTCCTTATAATTTCTTATGTCTTCTTTACCTTCCAGATTACAGTTTTCACATTTTACATAATATATGTTTCTTCATTTCAGGTTGTCCTTAAGCTGATCAACTCTTATGAGTCAGATGTCATTCTGAATATGATAATTAATGTAGTTTCGGAAGTTATTGATTGCTATAAACGTTTCCTAAATTAATCCTTTTATTTGTTAAATCCATTTAGATGTGTTTAAGATTATTATTTTCCATGTCAATTAAGCACATCAGAGATAGCCGCTATTTGAGGTTGCTGCACGCATTCAACATGTCTATTGGCTCTTCCTCTGACACCTCCTGGTGTTCACGTACGTTTCTTGTTAGACTGCAAGACGTGATTGTTAAACTACAAGACGTGATTATTGTCTGTATTCTGAGTCACATTATTCGCCTTGTTCATCGAATTCTTCAGTCAATGACCTCAAACTTTTATCTCTATTTTGTCCAGCTAATAAATTCAAGTCTCCACGATTTACTTGAATTTTTCTATAAAATAATTGAATTGATGAATTTATAACACGTAGTCTGCATAAATATTATCATTCTTCAATTCTTATCCATCTGAAATTTAACTATTCCAAATTGAAAACAAATTCTTCTTCAGACTGATTGAACATTTTTGGATGTATCTGTATGTTTTGCAGTATATTCTTTTATAGGAAATTAAAGACAGAAATAGCAAATAAACGGAAAAAATAATTTGTTGAAATAAATATTATTTTACATTTATGGAATCATTGTTGGTTTCGTCAGGTGATCAAAATTGCAAGATGCGCAAATATGACACACTGTATAACCGACAATTTCTGTAGTCATAAATTTAAGCTTTCCAGGCACGCAGAAATATAATTGAAGCCTGTTTTATTCTATTTGGGTGACTTATTTATTACTAATCTAACTCCGATTGTTCTTCCGTGAATAGCCCTTTTATATAATAATAAATGGTATGGTTTCTAATCCACACACACTAAACTAAACTTACTTGGATCCACTTTTTTATTGTACCCCCAAAGTTTGTTATTAATGTAAAGCCTCGCCCACAACAAGCACGCAAAGTATTGCAATTACTCGTAAACGAAATGTTTGAGTGGTGTGGATGTTTGCGCTTTTTCGAGTGCGCTAACATATTTTGTTCATGAACAATTATGAATGTTTGGGAATACGTTATGTGATTGGTGTCGACAAGATTTAACGTAATTACTTGCTCTAGATTCGTACCTCCGATAACCTTTAGTTAGACTACAAAAAGATCCCACCTTGTTTTGTTTTCGTATGACTTTTGTTTACTTTCCTGACTTTTGAATAACTCGTTCAACAGAGAAAGTTTTTAAGGGAGGAAAAAGATACTGTAAAACGGAGAGAGAGAAATAGTCAATTTTAATATAATAACGACATTTTATAATAACTTAATTTTTTAAAAATTGCAGCACATAAAGATCGGCAGCGAGTTAATAGTGATTATGTTTGGAAATTCAATTTGAAAGATACACAGCACCAAGTCGAGAATTTTGTAATCTCCTATCGTAAAGTCACACGACGTGATACGGATGTGAAAAAATCACAACAGCCAGAGAGCTGATGAAAACTTCAGGCCGGACCAACGTCGAATAATTCCATAAGATCAGCTCCCTCCAGGACAAAGACCTGATAACTGTGAAAATATAAGAACAGCACACATCATGTAATTCAAATAATTTTCTTGAGGTGGGGAAGAAAATCGTCCAGATCGGAGGTGGGCGAGACGTGAAGAATACAGCATTAAACCTGATCTCGAAGGAGGAAGTGCTCGAGCAGAACTTCAAGTAATTTCATTTGAAAACAAAACTATACCTTTAAATTAATAGAGAACACCGCACTTTACTCTCGCAAATAATATAATAACGCATTATGAAGCAGTATTGGTTAGTCTATGCTCATCTGATCACTCTTATCAATAACGATCGTCACTGACCAAGAAAAATTTACTGTTTCTTGAGAAAGTTAATTTTTTGGTTTGAACAAAGTCGCTGTTCATATAAAGCTGAATGGGTTCCCATATTTCATGATTGGCTCGATTTCTGCTGAAACGGTCTCAATCCTGATCGCTGCCAGTTTGAGTACTTGGTTCTCTGGCGTCCCAAAGAGAACCTCGAATAAAGTCTCAGATAGAACTCTAACGATTTAAACCAGATCACGTGAGAAAACAATTCGTAATTTTTTAGATTTGGTTATTTTATAAGCATGCTACAATTGCTGTGGTTTATCTTCCCAACTCACATAACTTTTCGTAAGAAGTTCATTATGCTTGAGAAGAATCAGGAATCTCAAGATTTGTGATTTCGTGTATTGTTAAGGGAATTTTAATTTTGATATATATTAAACATTTTAAAATACATTTTGACATAAGTTGGCGCTTAAGAAACTGAAGTTTAATTACAGTTGATTAATATCACAATTTAATGAATTCAATAAAGAACTTATATGAAAAAATTAATTTTTTATCATATTTTTTTGCCCGGCAGATCTCTTAGGAAAGAAATAAAACAGCAAGAGACGACTGTAAATACAATCTACTTTGCCGTATTTGTGTTTAGCGCATAGCAGAGCGGAAGATTACTGCTTCTGTTTCTTTCAAGGCATTAACCCTTCACTTCTTTTCGGGTTGTCCTGCATTTCTGCAGTTGAACGTAGTTTGGCTCGCTTTCAGAGCTGAAACTGAACTGTCCCGTCTGATTGATGCCCTATAACTGATTCTTTGCGAAGTTTTCTTAGCCTCCGAGTAGTACTCTAGTTAATCGGGATTGATTTCCCACATTTCTCTCTTCCGCTGGTCCTCCAATGAGGTTGGTATCCCTATCACTGTTCTTCAAAATTAAAATATTAGGAGGAACCATACTATCCGTATTTCGGGTCAACAATCTTGCTCACCTTGGCTGACCTGGGTTTCGCCGAGTCGCAGAAAATTTTCTAGACAAAGGACAGAGACTCTGACAGTTACCTGACAGACGCCAAGTTTTATGATTCTGTTTGCACCGGATTTACCCCAGAAACTGCATTTCGAACAGAGCTTATTTATTTAGACGGGTTACCAGATCTCGTACAAAATGGCTTAAGTTCATAAAGAAATGTATATAAATAAAATATATATGAAGAGTCCTCATACTCGTCTCAATATCGTTGTCTTACTTTTAGAGCTACAATAATTATTGTTGTGTTAGTTGGTATTCTATACTACAGGTCCGAATTTAATCAAGTTGATATAAAACCATGTATATATATTTGAATTGTAGTGACACCATCGATTATATATCTCTACAAATTCGTTAGATAATTAATTCTCAGTTCATATTACACACAACGTAATTCGTTGAAACATACTTTCACTGCCAAAATTTGTCTTTGAACAGTAAATAATCAAAAACAGCGAATACTCAAATTTAGAAACAGAGATATGCGCGAAAGAAAATGTCACATTACAACATGTTTTCAGTTGACACTAATGAAGGGCGAATTCAGCCATTCGAATGAATAATTTTTACTTTCTGGTTTTTATAATATAAAATTGTACGTCAGGGAGTATTGCATTCACTAAGGAACCCTTATTCAGGTTATTGATCTGAAAACTATGCAGGAATACCTAAATCTGAATCCAATATTAAATGAACCTAACATCTCTTTGCATGAAGACAATACAAGTTGGCTAAGAAATTCGATAAACTATTTAGCGTATGAAAATAAATTTTAATCTGTTAGCTCTAGTAGTAATGTTATACTTATCATTATTAATATGAATTAATTTGTATTAATAATATTGCAAACGTTTAGGAAAGCTTTGGTGTTGACAAAGTTTAAAATATTTACATTAGAAAAATAAATCGGAAGGATTGTATAACATTAGTAGCGAAACTTACTTTTTCCTCACACTATATCTTTTAAGTAATAAGACAATAGACAAAAAGTGAGTGCTTCATCCTGAAAACAACACACATTTTTTCTCGTGTGTTTATTTGAATACCACTCGGTATGACAGATAACAGCTCCTCTCAATACAAGAATACTCAGGATTGAATATTTTCCTGGTTTAGAGAATTAGTATGAATCGTAAATGATTTCCTAATATTCATACTTATATTTTTCGAAAGTCTTCCTTGCTTGTGCAATCCTACTCTTTATGTCTACTAAACTTTTACCATCCCTATTAATTATGTTGCCTAATAAGCAGAATTACCTAACTTTCTTCAAAATATCCCTTCCAAATCGAACACCCTTTGTTATTCCACTGTTTCCCATACTACATTCCATCACCTTGACTTTCCCCCTATTAATCCTTATATTGAACTCTTTCTCCGTGACCATTTTCATGCTATTTATTATGGTTTACAAGTCTTCTTATGACTCCCCTAATACTACAATATCATCAGAAAACCTTAGGGCTTTTATTTCTTCCCCTTCAGTATGTTTTATTTTCCATATTCCGTTTTAACTTTCTTCATCGCCTATTCCATATATAAGTTAAACAGCACGGAGGCAGACTGCATCCTTGTCTAAGTCCTTTCTTAATTTCTTGACTTTAAGTTCTAATTATATCTCCCTACCTTCTGTAGAGGTTATGGATAAGCATCTTTCTCGACATTTTACTCCTGTTCACTTCAAAATCCTTTATAGTCTGTTCGAGTTCACAATAGCCAATGATTTTTCTAAATCTACAATTGCCATGAATATAGGCCTGTTTTTTCTTATCTGATCTTCTAAAATTAGACGCAAAGTCAATATTGCCTTTCTTGTCCCTAAATTCGTCCTAAACCTAAACTGATCTTCTACCCAGAAGTTTGATCTCCCTATTTAGTATTTTCGTTAATATTTTGCACAAATGAGATACTAAACTAATTGTCCTGTGCTGTTTGCACTAGTAAGCCCCGGTTGTTCGTAATATCATATGGTATTCTTCCTATTTCTCAGATTTCGCAAACTATCCTAAGCAGACATGATATTGCTTCTTCGCCCGATCAACTTCGCTGGAATGTTATCAACTCCTGACGCTTTACCGTTATTCAGATCTGTCAGCACCCTGTCAAACTCCGACCTTAAAACTTTGTCCCTCAACTCTTCATCATCAACCTCCTTTTCTTCCACTGTGTTAAAGCCCTTCTACATTTTACTTTCATCTTTCCACCTTTTCTTCTTTATCTATAATTGACTTCCCATCCGCTTTCCTGATGTTCTTTGCAATATTTTTCGTCTTCTTTGATTGATCTATAAGTTATATTCCCTTTCACTGTAAAATCTTCAACCGCTTTGGAATTCTCTTGGAGCCAAGCCTCTTTGGCTATAAAATTGAAACGAAAGAAAATGTTTCTAATATTCAGAGATTATTATACCTTTAGAAAGTTAATATATAGTATTGAATTGTTAAATTCAAAAAATGCTAAGATTATTTCAATTTTTTATCACGCGTGGAAAAAATTATCACTTAGCGAGACGTGGTGAGTTTATAATTAGTGCAGTTCCGGTACTTACTCTTGTGTAGTGGACGTTGCACAAAATCTCAGAGAAGAAGCGCAGCTATGAACATCGCCGACTGTTGCGATAAGACTGAAGAACCAGTATTCAATAAAGCAGAAAAGCACGCGCCAGCAGTTTTTTTCTAAGTATCTTCCACACGTCGTGTCCCAACAGCACAACCATTACTCACTTCAAAAGGATCCTTATCAGTAATGCGCAAAAAATCACTTGTATGGAAACAATTTATTTTACTTTATAAATAATTTTATGTATACTGACCTTCAATTTGCTAAGAGATGGTTTAATGTATACAGCAGTAATACCAACTATTCCACTTATGAGATGATTATAGGAATTAGTTCTTTAATGTAAATTATATATAAGGGTGAAATCTGTCGCCCATACTGTTTGAATTATATAAAGGCACACTGCAAGGTCAAGAAATAAAAACCTTACGCTTTGCCGACGATATTGTAGTATTAGGGGAGTCAGAAGAAAACTTGGAAACCATAATAAATGGCATGAAAAAGGTCGTTGAGAAAAACTTCAATATGAGGATTAATAGAGTGAAAACGAAGGTAATGTAGTGTAGCATGCGAAACAGTGGATTAACAAAGGCTGTTAGATTGGGAAGGTATACTTTGAAGGATGTTAAGGAATTCTGCTACTGGGGAAGCGTAATAACTAGGAATAGTAGAAGTAAAGAGTCGGATAGCACAGGGAAGGAAGGCTTTCGCGAAAATGAGGAATTTACTTACGAGTAATATGAGTGTAAATAATAGGAAATCGTTGCTAAAAACGTTCGTATGGAGCGTGGCGTATATGGGTGCGTAACATGGACGATAGGAGTTGTGGAAAGGAAAAGAACGAAAGCCTTTGAAATATAATTTTCCTCTCTCCCATAGTTCCAACTCTCCCTTCTTTATAAGCGGCAATGTAAAATAAGAACTATTGTAATCCCGTAAAATGTATCTTACAACAATACAACAGAAATTAATGCGGATATTTTATATGTACCATTACGAAGTACTTTCAAATACGTTAAGCAGAAATGTAAAGTGGCTATGTTTCAAAATCAGTATTGCAAGTTGGATACGAATTTATATTAACATATTTGTGAAAGAAAAAATAAAAGCAAATATTTATTTTGTTCGCAAAATGTAGGAGGAGTATATATTGTAACGAACGAAGAAAATCCCAAGAGTAGAGTCAGGCCCCGCGTTGGAGACAAATGTAACGAGCGCAGTTGACGTTTCCACGGGGACGAGTTTCTTAGCGGAATTACTACACACTCCCTCTTCTCTTGGTTTCCAAAGTTGTTACGTGGTCCTCACCACTTACCTGCCCTTAAGGCTGATGTCGTGTGAATTGCCCATCTCAGCCAATCAGTCGATGAAAGTTAAGGATTTGACCAGCTAACGATACCGGAACTAGCAGAGAACGTGTCAGTCGTAAATAATGGCAATATTTGGCATAATCCTGTACAAAGAAAGTAATAGGCGCCAGTAAACTCCTTGAACGAGAAGTTTCCAAGAAATTACAAATTTTCAAAATATACGAATTTAAATAGGGGGAATGACCGCAGTTCGATCTGAAGGATGGTATTGATAAAGCCTGGAAGCGATAACAGAAAGGAATATGAACGCGTTACCGGGATTTGCCACTTGTACACGTGTATCGAAATTAATCTCATCTACACAAAATTATTGCAAATTTTATTTATAAACTACGATGTGATGTACAATGAAAAGTTCTGATATTCACCTTCTGAGCAACAAATTTCGTTAATGTGTTAATTCTCTAGCCAATGAGCAATATCACACTACACAAATGCGACTGAGAGCCGTGCACACGGTCTTCGAATGGCACATTAACTTAGTTGCTTAAAACTTTAGAAATAAACACTAGATTAATACGAAAAGTAAACAAAACAAATCTTCTATAACCTAAGGAAGTAGAGATTCTTTCACCGGACGCTCAAGCAGCAGCGTATAGATACTTTAGAAGAATTAGCGAACTGTAGGTGATCCTAGCTTGGGTATGAGCGTTCGCCCGAAAATTGGGAGGTCCGGGATTCGAGTACCTGGTCTGGTCAAAGTTTTTACATTCTTGAGTTTCTTCTAAAAAATCTTCTTTAACGTGATACTGCTTATTTAGATGGTATTTATGATGACTGAGAAGAAAAAGGTCCGAACGGTAGGCTTACAAAACTTGCATTCATTAAGCAATTAGGCCTCTAAAGCTGTTCTCATTATTTTTAAGTCCTATTATTAAATGTTGTTGTTGTGGTGTTCAGTCCTAAGACTGGTTTGATGCAACCCTCCATTCTAACTTACCTTGCGCAAGCCTTTTCATTACATTATAACTTCCAAACCCCACATCCTTCCTAATCTGCTTAGCGTATTCCATCCTTAGCCTCCTTCTTCTCCCACACACTTCCCTCTAATGCTAATGGTATAAGACCCTCGTGTCTTAAAAAGTGGCCTATTAATCTATCCTTTCTCTTAGTCAACGCCCTCCATATTAATTGCTCTTCTCCTATTCTGTTTATAACCTACTCGTTGATGATTCTATTCACCCACCTTATTTTCAGCATTCTCCTATAACGCCACGTTTCAAAAGCTTCCTTTCTGCAAGTCTTATCGTCCACGTTTCGCACCCATATAACGCTACGCTCCATACGAACATTTTTAGCAACTATTTCCTAATATTCACACTTATATTACCCGTAAGTAAATCCCTCTTTTTCGCGAAAGCCTTCCTTGCCTGTGCTATCCTACTCTTTATGTCTACTATACTTCTACCATCCCTAGTTATTACGCCTCCCAAGTAGCAGAATTCCCCAACTTCCGTCAAAATATCCCTTCCCAGTCTAACACCCTTTATTATTCCACTGTTTCCCATACTGCACTCCATTACCTTGGTTTTCCCTCTATTGATCCTCCTATTGAACTCTTTCTCCACGACTCCGTTCAAGCCATTATTTATGGTTTCCAATACAATATCGTCGGCAAAGCGTAAGGTTTTTATTTCTTCTCCTTGCAGTATGATTCCTTTTCCATATTACGATTTCACTTTTTTCATCGCCTGTTCTATATATAAGTTAAACAGCAAGGGCGACAGACTACATCCTTGTCCTACCCCTTTCTTGATTTCTACTTCCTTTTCTTGGTCTTCTATTCTAATTACTGTTGCCTGTCTTCTCGATATTTTATTATAGTTTTCTTCAAAATCCAGTTCACATTATCAAACGCTTTTTCTAAATCTACAAATTCCCTAAACATTGGTCGGTTTTTTATCCTGTCTTCTAAAGTTGATCGCAAAGTCAATAATGCTTCTCCCGTCCCTATATTCTTCCTAAAACCAAACTGATCTTCTAACTCGTATTCTTTTTGATGGTCCATTCTCGTATATACTATTTTCGTTAATATTTTGCATGCATGGGATACTAAACTAATTGTTCTATGATGTTCGCATCTATCAGCCCCAGCCTTCTTCGGTATGGGTATGATTATGTTTTTACTAAAATCTTCTGGGATTCTTCCTGTTTCGTATATTTTGCAAACTATCCTGAACAGTTATGATACTGCTTCTTCGCCCGATGCTCTTATCAACTCTGCTGGAATGTTATCAATTCATGGCGCTTTACTCAGGTGTTTCAGCGCCCTATCAAACTCTGACCTTAAAATTTTGTCCCCCAACTCTTCGTCATCCGCCTTCTCTTCTTCTTCTATGACTGACTGATCTAGACTTCCACCGTGATACAGCTCTTCTAAATATTCCTTCCACATTTTTCTTCTTTATCCATAATTGGGTTCCCATCCGCTCTCCTGATGTTCTTGCTAATATTTTTCCTAAATATTTAGTGGATATTCAATCATCTAAAATACTATGTATACGGATACCAATCAGGTCTTTTCATTTCAACCGTACTGAAGTTGAATTGCTAGCTGAGGTGTTTCGACTTGTATAAATTCAGATGTACAAGACTTGCAGATAGTGTGATAGGTTAATTCAGACAGTCCACAACGACCACGGTGTTAACGGGACTTTAATTCGGATCTTAAAAAAAAGGTCATCAAATTAAGGCGTACGAGGAGTACGCTTGCGAAACATTATATGATTTCGGTACAAAAGATTTCAGTAAACGACAACTCACCGCTGACCAATGTTTTAACAATAATATTCCAAAAATAAAAACTAGTTTTAGTTGTTTTAAATCTTTGTGTTTATGAGATTTGTAAAGGAGAATCTGCTTCTCGAAGTGCACAGCGCCGTCTACCCTGCTCATACAACGGAGACCGAGTGAGCCGTAAGGTAGGCGTAAGTTATTACTGAAAGTGTGCAATGTGCTTATTAGCGATGCAAGTAACTGCACCCTCCGCTGATTTTAACTGCCCTGCTCTTTTACAGCCGACCTCAAAGCTCTTCCTGTATCAGTGTATTGTTTATGTGAGCAAATAACGAGCCCGCACAGCCCGAAGGCAGGCGGATCTTATGAAGGAACGCCGACCATACACACTGTCGTTCCTTGCAGTCATTATGGAAGGGAACGCAGGATTTGAACACAACGTTACAGCTTTCTCACTAAAGGGATACCTGAATGATAGAAACTAACAATTTCACTTTGCGTTAGTATTTTCCTCCATGGATGTACAGCCCATTGAGGGCCTGGGCCTACCGAGTCGACTGCGGACTGTCGTCCTGTATGACACATTCCGAATTTGGAGTGACACGTGGTCAGCGTATCAATCCTCCAACAGTCTTAATCCCGGTTTTCGCGACCATGACGACACAAACATCCCAGCCCATGCCAGGATTCGAACCCGGGACCTCTGGGTTGTGAGGCAGCAACTAGAGGCTAGCCACTACACCACAGGAGGTCGGCGCAATAATATTGCAGCCTATAAATTAAAGTCAACGAATATCCATTGACGAATGCTGATGAATCTTTTTCCCTATATTGATGTATTGCCTTCAATTTTATTAATCTTAAGTGATGATTGACCAAAATTTCTAAATTTGGAATTAAAAAATCGCATACACAGGAAGGGCAATTAATAATGTTTAAATAAGTAATACTTTTTCATCTATTCCCGTCTGTTTCGCTGAGACTAAAATTATTCAATTATTCGCAGTTCTCAAAGTGAACTTGAATTTGCTGACTCATGACTTCTGTTTAATCTTTCAGTCTTAATTCTGCAATGATACAAAAGAATCTCGGTTTTTACATGATTTAAACATTGTTTCTTAGTAACAGTAATACTAGGCGTTCCTCATGTTATCGGATTAATCACTAGTTCAAAGAAGCGAGGGAAGAAATTATACCAGGGCCTGTTAGGGCAATTATCATGATATTTTGATTTTGAAGTTTGTTGAGAAATTTGGACTGTCCATTCAAGAGAAAATAATAATGAAAGTGTGAGAGAGGAAAAAGAGAGTACCATGTTTCCAATCGTAAAATCTCTGTTCTTATTCATGAAAAATGGTTAAAAATCAGAAATGGGGACACAAGGCATAACATTACTTAGCTGCCTGATGCTAAGACAAACTGAATTTTTATTGCTCGAAGCTTGGGATTCCTTCTTTCTTCTCCCATTCTCATATTATTTCTTGCATTACAGAGAATGGAACGCCACACAAAATCTTTAAAAAGCAGCTTGATATTCATTTCGAAATTCTGTATCAATTAGCCCGGCTATTGTACATACTCCTGCTATGGACAGGAATGTTTTGTATCAATTTCATATACAAAAACTCAAGATTATAATTAATTTGACCTTAGTTTCCAAGCTAATTGTAATATAAGAAACAATAGTACAGCATTTTTAAGACGCTACTTAACGTCTTTGTCTAATAGGATTTGGCCTAAAACCAAAATTAAAAAAGAATTAACAATGAAAATAAAGTAAGGCATCATATAATTTAGTGAGACTTTCTGTGTAAAGTTTAATATTGACAGTGTTTGCAAGATTTCTAATAAAACACAAAAACTACTCTTTTACTGTAAAGTTCCTTACCTAACAACCTGATAACCCATTTATATATGTCAACCCGTTATATTTTATCTTCTTAGTTTTTTGTTGACCCTTCCTCTTTTTGTTCATTTATGTCTATATTCGTCTCCTGTGATATTACTTCATCCTTTTCTTTATTCTCATCACATTTGCTGTTTAAACCTGTTAATGCCTTTCTATCTCTATTTTCTTCGTTTTTGATGCGGATGTAATAGATAATATAAAGTATATGGGGAAAATAATTAGTAGAATTAGGTTATAAAGTGATCAATAACTGTAAAAGTAATTGAAATATGGTAGAATTAAGAGATATCAATTAGAAGTACGCAACAAAATGTAAACTAGTTATTCATATCGAACGATGGGATCGAAGTTCCATTAGATCGAATGTATAGTAGTTTGTGTTGAAAAATGTAAGTAATGTAGAGACAAGTATCTGACGATTATTAATTCGATATGAGCAGTGTTTTAACTATTAAGTTTTAAAACCTTCCATGCAAAATTAAGTATACAGTGCTAGATCCATGTTTGTATGAGATGCTTTGACAGAAATTATTACATAATAGATTAAATGTAACTGATTTATGATTGTTATTAAGATGAGTATGGTAATTAGACGAAAGTTCATGAGAAGATAGATTGAAATAAACGAAAGGAATATTGAGAGTGTAATTTGCTGTTTCAAGAATTATCTAACCAAAAAAGCTCTGTGATATCTATAAAAAGTGTTACTATGAAATTAATTCTGGATAATTTAATACACATATTTACAAAGTCAAGAGAAGAGTGGCTGGCCAGTAATATATATGTATATGATAAAATTTGTATAATAATTAAGCTGATCAGATAATTAAACGGCTTTGTCGAATGAATTGTACACTATTTCTCATTTTTTAGTCATATGATGTTCAGATAGAAAATTCAGAACAGGTTTGTTTGTGCTCTAACAGAAAAATACATATTCATAAGTAAACTGCAAATGCTTATTGTAGCCTTTAACATTTATTACGAATAATACGTTTAATAATAAAATGAATTATTAATTTCAATCAGATGTTATAACTAGATGTAAACTGCAACATACTTTTATGACTTTAAAATTTACAATAAATTAAAAGACGGCCAAACTAAAAGAGCTTTAAATACTCGCATTAAGGAACATAAAACAACATCAAATTAGGCATTCAAAAGTATCCAAACACATGCATATCAATAATCACAATTTCGATTGGCAAAATGTGGAAATTTTAGACGAAGAAAATAATTACTTCTCGACAATTGTGAGTGAAATGTTGTATATAAGGTGCAACTCTCATGCAATCAATGTTAAAAATGACACGAATAATTTGAACAAAATTTACGATACTCTTGCTGTAGTAGTTTAACGCTTTAATATTGTTCCAAATTGTTAAAATTTAACTGCCGAAAGCACTCAGTGTTATAACATAATTTCGGCCGTAACCGTCGCTGGAGATGGTCATGCGCATGCGCGGCGCCAAATTCTTCACATGTAAATTCTATAATCTTTTCGGCTGAGGGAGTCAAGGAGTAAATATGATGTATTGCTAAATTTGTAAGTTTTTAACCATGTATTTTTATGTAAATTAAAAAATTGTAGCATAAAACTCATATTTAATTTATTGTAATATTATGTTTGGAGTAAGCCTGAGGAAGTCTCAAAATGGAGATGAAACTTCGCTTTTAAGAATAAATAGTGACATATTAAATGCTGACTTTTTGGCCGTCTTTTTATTTACATATAAACTAATCATAATCATTTCTTTCGTGATAGAGATTGATCTGACCAATTGTAGTAAACGGCGTTCCCATTCTCTAGTAGTGCGATACAGGTTTGTGTTCTATGAACTCCGGCTGCTCATAGTGAGGAAATATGAAGTTGGATCATCATACAATATAATTATTAAAATTATTCTACCACATCGACTCGTACTCTCTAAGTCCACAATTACGGTAACATTTATGATGCAATTGCCATTCTGCCAGTCATCTTCAAAAATACGTGCTCATTCCCCTGCCGCTCGCCTCTGACTACTCAGGAAACTCATAAATTCCGCTCCAGAAATCATGTGTATACAGTTTAACAAAGACAACCCGCTAAAGCAGAAAGTTTACAGTTGACATGCTAATATATGGTACGTGCACGTTCCGAGACGCCTTCGTGCAACATGTGCTAGAATTAGTAACGTGGCAGGTGATCGGTAGCTTTTAAATAATTGTAAGCCACACACCACACGTCTGTAGAAACTCGCTCAGAAGAGTTAACTATCAATTAAATTATGCTCAATTGCTTCATTTTCATTACGTCGTTTCCACGAGACGGTATATTCCAATATATTTCTTCAATTTAATGCATTTATTCAATTTCAGCAACATATACACTAATACTAATTACAGGCTACAAAACTAATCTTGAAGTACAAATGTTTCAATTTAGGTGTGAAACAAGGGAATACAATAGCGGACCAGGTTTTCTAAGAACGTTACTCAAATCTACACCAGTCACTAAATATATATTCCTCGAAGCAGAGACGGAAAAAGAAATTTCTAATGAGACAGATATAGCATATGGAGTAGATAGCAAAGTTATAAAGCATTGTGCAAATGAGATAAAAACTCCATTACATCACATATTCAACACATGGTTCTCCTGTGGTATATTCCCAGACACTTTGAAGGTTGCAAAAGCAATTCCTAATCATAAAAAAGGGGTTCATCAATTATCTCGTGTCTGACTATATTATCAAAAATATGTGAAAAAGTATTACATTCAAGAACCTCGAACTTCCTGGCAAAATTTCCAATAATAACTCCATCCCTGCACGTATTCCTCAAAGCCAGATCTGCGGTCGCAGCTTTAGGGGATTTAATTCAAAATATGAATGAAGCTCTGGACAATACAGGGTGAGTCAAAAGTCGCAGCACACCCTGTTATTTAAAAACCTCTACAGTAATTGGACACCCTGAATATTATTGTTAAGTGTGGGAGTTGTGGTCTATCTTTTACGGTATGTACTGAATGTCTGCGCCATCTTGAAATTTTCCGTCTAGAATCTAAGTCATTTACGTCGTATTAGTTCGGACTTGACTAAGTATAACTATGTATTATGAACCTAGATGAAGCTACTCTGGACTCGGTTGCTGATATTGTGCAGTAAGTACGACACGTCGGCTGATGACGTCATATGGTGAGTCGACAGAAAGACGCCTATTAACGAGGTCAGCCTGTCACCGAAGGTAAGCCTTCCTTAATTTTGCATAAAATGCGAGCTTTGGCGGACGGGCAGTGTAGCTAGGATGTCCTCAGAACATTTTTTTTCGAAAATGTGCCGGATATGATTCGTAAATTGTTGGCTATGAGTCAAACTCAGGATTTAGACGTACTGGCGAGTCAGGCAGATGAGATGTTCCAGCCTCAGATCGACTCTTTTTCACAATCATTCTTCCAGCAATGTGCGGTCGCTAAATCTGCGCCCCCTCCTCATGCTTCATCATCGCGTTCGGAACAGTTGTTAGAAAATCTTACTATTGAACTTGCCGAACTTCGGCAGATGATGGGCGATTTTGTGAAAAAATTACGAGATTGCAACCGCCGTGGGTCATCCACTCGTGAGTCCAGCCGTAACTCATCATCACGCCGCTCCTCACCGGATCCAGCCAAAACAAGGGCATGTGTTGGTATCATAAGAAATTTGGTTCATCTGCAGCTCGGTGCAGCTCAAGCCTTGTTCCTGGGCGGAAAACTAGGTCTCCCGTCTTCATTAGAGGCGGTAGAGGACGTGGAGGATCTAGTCACCCGCCTGGTAGTTTATGATGTCCACAACGGCCTGCACTTTCTGGTGGATACTGGTGCCGACATTTCAGTTTTGCCTACATACAAATTCGCACCACGTGCGTTTTCTGCTCCTTTAATATTGCACTCAGCAAATGGAGCTCAAATAAAAACTCATGGAAGTATGCTGTTGCAGCTGACGAGAAAACTTCATTGACGGTTCGTCATGGCTGACGTCTCGCGACCAATTTTAGGCTCAGACTTTTTTCATTCATACAATATTCTAGTGGACATCCGCGGCCGCAAACTACTCGACAGTTCCACGCTTACGTCTCTACTCGCTGCGGTTACTCAATCACAATCTTCCATTAGTACTATAGCTGCCGATGTTAGTCCTTTCACTGACTTACTGCGCCAGTTTCCTACGATCATGGCGTTCGAAAATCGAAAGCCGGTTATTCATGGTAAAGTGCAGCATTTTATTGCCACGACTGGCCCACCAGTATATCAGAGTGCGCGTCGTTTAGCAACGGATAAATTACGTGCGGCTAAAGATGAATTCCGTCGGATGATATAACTCGGAATCTGCAGGCCATCAAAGAGTGCTTGGTCCTCTCTCATGCACATGATCCGTAAGAAGGATGGGTCTTGGCGCGTTCGTGGAGGTTACCGCCGTCTGAATAGTCTTTCTATACCTGACAGGTATCCTCTTACTAACCCCCACGATTTCACAAATAACTTACATGAATCTACTGTTTTCTCGACCATTGATCTACTTCGGGCGTATCATCAGATCATCTATGTCGGAGGAAAACTGCAGTTATTACGCCGTTTGGACTGTACGAATTCCTCGTCATGACATTTGGTCTTCGCATGGCATTACGCGACTTGCCGTTCGCCTATGTATATATACATCGATGATATTCTAGTTGCATCTAGGGACATGGAAGAAAAATGTTTTCGGAGCGGACACGGTTCATATATATGTATGATAGTCCTAATATCATTAAATATTGATCTCGCCTTCTATGCAGCAGCGTCATCTTCCAGCAGCAAGTCTTGCATTCGTTCAGGTCGCGTCGTACTTGTAAGGAAAAAACAGGCTCTCAGGACACTTCGATTTAGAGACCAGGATTCACACACACACATATAAAAAAAACTCCTAGAAAACATGTTATGATGTACAGCAAAATGTCATTCAAGAAGCTATATGTAGAAACAATAATAATTGTTAAAGATATTTCAGAGTTGCGAATTTCTGACAGAGCATACGGAAGAAAGCATGGAAGATAAATTTATTCTGTTTTCACCTATTAAGAATAGTTTTTAATTATTCAATAACTGTGTTAAAACATTTTTTGGTTGAACTTTAGACGAATGTAATTTAACAGTGTTACTGTATTCATTACGGTCTCGATGAACAGTGACAGAATCTTTGTTTGCACCAGGAAAATAGTGTTAGGTTGACATTTCAAGAAATGTTTGGTTATATGCATGTTTTCTATCATGTTGTTGCATATAAGTGGCTGATGTTGGTTAGTTTCTTGAAATTCACTAATATATTTTTCGTGTTACCATTTCTGATATAATTGCGTTGTCTAATGGGAGAAAAAGAAATATTCGATTATAACTGTTTTATGAGATGCATGGATTTTTATTTAAACTCTACGCTGGCTGTTTTTAAAGCAAATACCCAAATTTATTTAAATCTTCCACATATTTAATTATTAATCTTTGCCTTACACCTCATACTACTTTCCCACATACTAATAACCATTATTCAGACACTTTTCGTATCGGAAAACAAATTTTTTGTTTGCTTTCGCCAAAGAAAGATGCTGTCTGTGTTTACATAGTCGGCTCATCGTGCTCATTTTCACAGTCTTAGTTTAACTGTCTAATCCACTTCGTCACTGTTTCACCACGTATTATTACTTCCCCATACACCTCGCACAATTGCCGTGAATGTTTTTCTTACGTAACAAGCCATGCCTTAGTTAAATTAATCACTGATTTTATTTCACAGTAGGCGGATCATTAAATGGTTCTGAATATTTCAAAACTCTGTAAGAAAGGAAACCACAAAGTGTTGATGTTTTGACTATGTAAAGAATTAGTGCGAGGTAGAAGGTAATGATATATAGTAAAATATCTGGAAAATAACGTTGCACATTGTTTAAAAATAAATATCTGTACTTACTTAAAATCAGCCATCGCACAACACGAATCGTATGATTTAACCGGTTATTCCATAATAACTATAATGGCTAGACAGTTTAATATACGATTGACAGGAAAACCTTGGATGGGCGAAAAGATTGAATATTTTCTCGTTTGCACTCACGAAACTCAGGCTGATGATCATGAGGCTATGAAGTCCGTGCTCCTGCTCATTGGTAAAATGTTCGTATCTCCACCCGATTATAATTTATGCGTACCTCTGGATATGTTGTTTACCTAAACTCAACTGATAACTTTCTCTCTCCAGAAAGAGTTAACTGAGACCGAGAAAATTATTTTTGTACGTTAGAAAATCGTAATTCATGTTTTTTTATAAAAATTAAATTAATATTTGAATAGTTTTTGAATTCAAATTTTTCGCTTAAAGTTAAAAATATAACAAATAAAATGCAATTATAATTTTTTCAATTTAGATTTTTCCATTACAAAAAATTTTGTCTATTGCTTAGTTGGCCTTTCTCATATCTCTCTGTCGTCCATCACTTATCAACCTTGAGGTTGATTTGCAGCAGGCTCCTATTTCCTATTGTCTGCTTACGCTTTACGCTCCACACATTATGTACTATACGTATGACATCATTGACCTTCGTCACCGGATCCTTCTTCTATTCTCCCTATAGGCTAATATGTTTGTAAGAAGTGGCTTTATCGTTTCTGACTTGCATCTGTATCTTCGCTGGACTTTCAACATCCTTCTCCAATACAAGTTACAAAACACCTAATGTGTCTTTATTCTACAGTTTCCCAAACGTCTAAGTGCGTATCCACGTTTGATCATACCGATACTGTTAGTTATTAACAATCAACACTCTGTGATCATTTAGCAAAATGGAAATTGCAATACAATGATGAGGGAGATCAATTTTAATAATTTCTATACCATTTATTAAATAGTGTTGTGTTGTAATAATAATTAAAACCCTATTCAATTTAAAAAATGTTAAAAATTCAGAAATTCTGTCTGCTAGGTTTATGATATTCGAGGAACATTCTGTAATGAAAGATTACAATTGATGTAGAAAGAAGAGGGTTTTGTAGGACTTGTTTGGTACTTTCATGTCTTTAGGTTTCCATCACGTGGCTGGACTGCGAGCACATGACAGTTGTTATTGTTTTTTTGGGCGTGGGTGGGGGGAGGTTAACAGGCTACATGAGGGTCATACTGAAACAGGCAACTCCCTTTAATAGCATAGGAAGAGAATTGAAAAGTGAGAACGTGGAAAGTAGAGCAAGGTAGCCAAGGGCTAGAGTTTGAGGATCCTACTCTCCGTTACACCTAAAAGGGATGCAAGGAAAACCCTATAAAAGCAGCATCAGGTTGGTCGAGAAAACATGTTTTTTAAATGATTTTACAGCATAGTGGAAGTTGTATAAACCGTGAATATTTATAACACTGGGTATAACAGTTCAGAAACGGTCGACCAACGTCGACTGAGTCGCAACGTCATCGTTTAAGTGTTAACTCCTTCGACTGAAACGCACATTGTGTAGACCGACGTCTTACGCTTGAAGATGCAGAAGGAAAAATGTTGGCTTATTTCATGAC
This sequence comes from Eucriotettix oculatus, assembly GCA_034510155.1. Lineage (NCBI taxonomy): Eukaryota > Metazoa > Arthropoda > Insecta > Orthoptera > Tetrigidae > Eucriotettix > Eucriotettix oculatus. The sequence goes on along the minus strand of CM067376.1, from coordinate 227,154,569 downwards.
GTTATCAATAATAAGCACAAGGGAATAACAAGTGTAAGGTTGTTCCACAAACCTGACCCAAGAAATCATTGAAAAATAAGTGCGGAAATACTAACGGATTCTCCCTACGTTCCAGATTTGGGCCATTCAAGGGGATATTACGCAGAGAAAAAGCTCAGAAATAACGAAGCGGACAAAGGACAACTGGCTCAAACAACAAAATAAGGCCTACTTTGCAGAAGGTATGAGAAAAATCATTCAACGTTTGGACAAGGGTGGGGGTTATGTCGAGAGTAAGAGCCTCATTTAGTAAATATGCAGTTATTTTTAGATCAATTTGTTTCTTTAATTATTACCTGTCTCTCGTATATAACGCTATAGCAGAAAAATTAGCAGACAATATAGTTTAATATCTGGTTATCAGTTTATGATACAGAAAAGGACCATATTAGAATTTTATATTTCTTCTTATTTTTATATGTATGTATGTATTTATTAAATCTACAAATGGGCAGATACCCGGTGGCAGATACATAGAACTTAAACAATAATTAATAAACTGGTCGTAAGGACCATATTTAATCTATAGTTGAATGTATAATTATATTCAATATAAATAAATAAGTGTGGAATAATATTATTAGAAATGAATTTTTTTAAAAAAAGAATAGTATTGTTTTTGCCTGAAAAAAAGAAACAAAAAAACTGGAAATATATTTCACTGTAGTATATTTTTAGAGATTTTGCAGCATTGATCACTCCACTACCCTGCACTACACAACACTAAACTTAGATTGAGTCGAAATTTTCTTTCTGTTAGAGGAAGTTCCCCAAACACTCCTGCAGGCAGATTGTTCCAGTCATTAATTGTCCTATTTAGGAATGAGTATTTTAAATATTCGCCCAACATTTATTTTGTGGATTCGATGTTACATCAACTAAATTGAAATATTCCTGAGCGAGGCCGAGTTTAAGATGAAAATATTCATGCTATCCTGGACGCTCGTGAGCACCAGACTGGTTGCATCTCACGGTTCGAATGTCTGGCTTGTGAAGTGAGCCGCGAAGTATGTATGCTCTTTATGACGGGCTCCAGGGCTGTGCTTGGCCACGTTATTTATGTACCTACAATGTTTATGAGAGCTGCTCCAAGTAATGAAGTAATTGCAAGGATTACGGGCTTCGCTGCATCTGCACACACAATTGAGCCGTTAAGAAGTTTACGACCACTGCTTTCCACTCCGCACACCCTAAAAAGACAGGCTTCAAAGTATAGTATTTTTTAACTACCTTTACCGTTCATTCGGCCCAGTATTTTTAATGTTCTTACTGCGGTCTGTTTGTTGCGAGCTAAAGCTGAAGCCTAGTTGGAAGTTTGTGAATTTTCAACCACACAACGAATAATTTCGAATTTTATTTGAATTTTCTTTATGTGACGTTTAAAATTTATAAGGCTCATACGTCAATCGTATCTTAAAAACAAATATTTATGTGTATATAAAATTAACAAATAATAAAATATGAATAGAGAATTAAAAATTTATTTATAAAAACTCATTAAATACACCTTTATTTGAAAATTATACACGGTGAGTAAAACTGATTGTCTATTTACGAAGCTCATTTAAGAAAAAACCATTTTAACGCAGAAAATAGTACAAATTTCTTAAAAACCGTCAAATTTTGAATAATACAATCAGTTTGGTAGTATGAAAATAAAATTTGTATTTTTCATGGTTTCCCTGTAATAAGGGCAGTCTTTTTTTACTTACCATGTAGAATGAAACACCAAAACATCTCTCACGACCTCTCTTTAAATTCTCTTGGCGTAGTTCCTTTATTCAACTCTAGTCCCAACGATTTCGTCATTAATGGTTGACCAATCTTAATACCTTAATGAATTTTTGTGCATTTTAAACTTCATTAATTAAGTTTAATAAAGCTCACTGTCATCAACTCGTGAGAAGCTGTCTTTTGGAACTTTCTTTGCTGAGATTGTCATGAGATATTCGTAGAATAAAATCCAACGTCTATACAAGTTTAGATACGTAGATTATATTTTTTGCACACTTTATTTCTCATAAATTAACTTCAGAGTCATTACTTTCAATAATATCCCAATTTACAATTTATTAGATAACTTGAATTGAACCGTTTTCCTAACACCCACAATACTTACATTCTCACCATGTTCTGTACTTAAATTTCTACCCTTAATTAAAACGTTACCAAAGGGCGTAGTATGGGATCGAGGGCCAACGGTTAATTATGAGTAATAACAGAGTTTGAAAATGAATCACCATATTCTTGTTGTTGCTGTGGCTTTATAACCCTAAGTGGGTCTCCGCCTCCATAAAAATATCCTTCCATTCTGCCCTTTCGTTTACTTTCCTTCACAATCCTCTTACTCTTAAGGCTCTGATGTTTCCTTCCACGTCGTCCAGCCATCGTTACGCGGTCTTCATCTTAATCATCTTTCAGGCTGATTCCATTGTGAGACCTATCAATTTAAATATGTTCCTATTGCAAATAATTTGCCCGTATGAGAATATGCAACCACATACAATTGCGAGTTACTAGCCGGATGACTTAATAATTTAATAATATTGTGATAAGGTAAAGTTTTACAAGTAGCACACGACACTTATCTTGAAACATACGCAAAACTGCCGTTGATACTATATCTAAAACGCAGTGTGTGTTCATTTTTATAAACAGAGAACATAGTTTATAAAAAATCCCTTGCTCTAGCTGTACTTTCCACTACGTAGGACAAACTAACAGTAGCGTCAAATAATGTATGGCAATTTTTTTCAAAATAAAAATCCAGTACCTGTGTGTGAATTATACAGTTTATTTCTTCCTCGTCTGCTACTAATCAACAGAAATAAATGTGATTAGACAACTGTGCTTTCACCAAAATTCTAGTCTCTTACCAGCATGTAATCTTAATAAGCAAGATCTCTGCTACCCGTTGTTACCCTTCATTAAACATATATGAATGTCCTGAGCTAAGCCGTAACTAATTCAATATTTAACTTCCCCTTAATCCCACTTTGGTTGGTTATATATATATATATATATATATCCAAAAAGGTGGAAGAACTAAAGGAAATTGTTTTAAATCTATATAAAATTAAATACAAAAATTACCTAATTACAAAATATTACTTAAATTTTTCTCTTATTTAAATAACTATGTTCTTGCCCCCACCTCGTTTCACTATATTATTAATATCTAAATTCTCTTTCAAAACTTCTAATGTAATTGTCAATTATTTGGGTCTCTAATTCTTATTTTATTTCTGTTTTATACAGATGTAAAATGTTTTTATAAATGCACAAGATTAAAGTTAGAATTTTATTCATTTTAAATTTGATACGTGTGTGCACGAAAAGTTCCTGCTACTTATAATGTGTCATGAATCTTAACTTTAACCCTGTTCTTATTTTAGAACGTTCTGCATGATTACTTTTATGTTGCACTTCGTAATTGAAGTATTAATTAACTCCGTCTCTAGTTAACTCTATACATTAACTGACTGTGCAGTAGTACTTTTGTATTTGTTTATTCCTATCTATATAAAATTATGTGTTCGGGTCCTAAACGGTTTGACCGATTTTGATGAATTTGTTTTATTTCTGGGGCCACCTAGATGATTTTATAATTTGACGCTGCAGGTAGCGCTGTGTTCGAGACCAGATTTATTTTTAATTTTTCGACCATAATATTTTTAATATACTTTTTTTGATTATACAGAGTCCCAAATATTCTGACTGAAAAATATATGACATCTGACTTACGCATTAATAAATGCGCAAGTTCATTGTTGAGTTTTATAAATTCTATGTAGTGTAATTGCGTCCATTGTGAGTGTATTATTTATTGATTAATCTGACATAGAACAAATTAGTGTGAAATGTGCATAATTTGAATTAAGATTTATACATTTATACCATTCGACGGCATTCTATTTAACCCCCTAAATACAACTTTTTATTATCAGTGTTCATTTGTAAAATTTTGGTCAATTTTTAAAAATATCAGGATTGTTATTCACGTGTTGACAAAAAAATTAGTGTTGAAATAAAAAATGAAGCTGGCTATATAAATAAATTACCAGGAATCCCGGCACCCTGATGTTTTGTTATAAATATAAAATGACTTTAAATTTTAGTTTTTAATCTTCGAATTATGTATGGTTTATTAGAAACAAAGATTTAGGTTTCGCAGAAAGTCCAACAATCGTGCTACAAAGAGACAAATGAATTGATACACATATAAATAAAGAAGAGTTATCCATAAAATCTACAGATATCAGTCAACAGTAATTAGAATTGAAGGGAAAGTAAGGAAAGCAGAAATCAGAAAAAGAGTAAGCAAAGGATGTAGTCTGTCATCTATGTTGTTTAACATATACATAGAAGGAGAAAGGTGAAAATGAATATGGAAAGGGACTAAAACTTCGCCCTAAGGTTTGCAGATGATACTGTGGTATTAGGGCATGAACATGGTCCTGGAGAAAGAGTTCAGTATGAGGATTTTATAGAGTGAAAATCAAGGTAATGGAGTGTAGTATGGAAACAGTGAAATAACAAAGGATGTTAGATTGGGAAGGGATATTTTGACGGAAGTTAAGGAATTCTGCTACTTGGGAAGCGTAATAACTATGGATGGTAGGAGTATAGTAGACATAAAGAGTAGGATAGCACAGGCAAGGAAGGCTTTCGCGAAAAAGAGGGATTTACTTACGGGTAATATAAGTGTGAATATTAGGAAATCGTTGCTAAAAATGTTCGTATGGAGCGTGGCGTTATATCGGTGCGAAAGGTGGACGATAGGAGTTTCGAAAAGGGAAAGAATAAAAGCCTTTGAAATGTGGTGCTATAAGAGAATTCTGAAAATCAGATGGGTGGATAGAATCACAAACAAGGAAGTTATAAATGGAATAGGGGAAAAGTGAACAATGTGGAGGACGTTGACTAAGAGAAGGAATAGATTAATAGGCCATGTTTTAAGAGACGAGGGTCTTGTAAAATTAGCATAGAGGTAGGTGTGTGTGGTATGAATAGAAGAGGGAGGCAAGGATGGAATACGCTAAGGAGGTTAGGGAGGATGTGGGTTGTGCTAGTTAGGAGGAACGGAAAAGGCTTGCGCATAATAGTTTAGCATGGATTGTTCCATGAGACCAGTCTTAATACTAATTTGGGAAGTTCATGACTTCCAGGTCTAACTCATGAATGAGGTCCTCCACAGGTGAGTCACCGCGCTCATCAGTAAATTCACTGTGCCATAGGAAGGACTTGGCGTTTGCATCTACTGTGAAGATCAACGGAATGCTTTTGTAGCAATCATTGACTCTTCTTATTTTATCTAGACACGGCTCAATGCTAACTTTGAATTGAAAATAACAATTAGCAAGAATAATGTTACCCTTCTCAGTTGGTAATTCCATACATGGTGTTCGTCACAAAATTGACTCAGTTTAACTACCTCGATGTCCCGAGTGTTCACAATGATTGTGGCCATTGGGTTTACCCCATGGACAGTGGTTCTAGTAGCCAGCGACTGACCTGCCTTGCACCATTTCTCGTGTACAGTTCCTGGATACAGACGACATCAACAAGGTTTTCATCGGATAATCTCCTAATCTCGTGCATTACTGTTTGACTGCTCATCGCGTCAATTTGGAAGAATTTTAACGTTTTTATTGAGATAGTTTTACGGGCTGTATGAGGTATAAAAGCAGTCTGACCCCGATTTACTTGGGTCAAATGCTTTCACGCCGTGCGTCATAACGAAGTCTTTGTATACCGAGTCTAGGTTTAGGACTTCACCTCGTATTTCAAGTAGGATTTTCAACAGGGAGAGAAGACCATCGGGCTCTGTTGGGAGGGAATCTACTTTGAGTAGAATTTTCTGTCGTAGACACCGTATCAGGATTACGGGTTCTTCCGCTCTACGTACCTTTAGATTTAATTCTACGTCCAGATAGATACCCGAGGGGTTAATCTGACAATTTCTCGAGCTGCCCCGTCTGTCCGCGTTGCTGTTGTCTTTGTCCTCCTAAGGGAGGACTGGATGTCGGTTTGGTATTGAGAATTTTGTGACCGGATTTTGCTTGAAGAAGGGTACACTTAAAATATCTGCGGAAACTTCAAGGTACGTCTTGGTTTTTGATTTATCCTGACTACCAACGTATTTGAGTAAAATACTTGGGTCAGGGCAATTTTTAGGGAGAAGGCCACTGAGATATACCTGTGTGCCTTTGTCCTCCAACACTGGTGATTTATTCTGCCAGCGACTTCGTCTCCTAGAAAGTCTTTTGGCGTCTCTGGCACGTGTGGACGGGGATTTGTTCTTCTTTATTCCCTTATCTACCGATGGTAGGTTAGAATCCATATTCGGTTCTATTCTTTTCCCTTTCCAGCAACATCTTGAATGTTAACAGGTCTTGAAGTACTTCCCTACCTTATCGCACTTTTTACCCTTAATGTTGCAAGGGATACATTTGGGACTGTTGGACTTATTCGGGCAATTTTTATGCTCGTGACTCTTGTTCCTACAATGTGAGCAATTCGAGTCTTCTGCTCTACAGTACTTAGCTACGTGTCCGAGGTCTTGGCATTTGTGACACTTCGGTAGTCCTTTACGGTTACCGAATTGAAGTTTAGGAATTATCTGACTCTTTTCAGCAAGCAGTGCCAAAGTTCCGCAGCCACTTCAGCTACATGGTGTACTGTAGCCTTCTCTCTGGCTGCTGTTTTGAACCTCAATTCCAGGAGGCTATCGAATTCCTCCTGGCTCAAAGTTTTGTTTAAATATGGTTTCCTTCAATTCTTTGTTGGAAAGGTTTATAGGTACATCATATATAATTACTTTCGGTTTTTTCTTTTTTGGTGTCTGCAAATTCATATTTTTTTATATTAGCATTGGGTTGAATTTTTTTGGAGTCCTCTTTTGAGTCTGTAGTGATAATAATTGCATTCTTATTAGTTGTAATGTTCTTTATCTTTATTTTTTCTTATTTAGGTTTAAATGTATCAAGGAGATGTTTGTCTATTCTTTAATCCTTCGGGGTTACCAGAATCGTTGCTCCTTCCTGGTAAATTTGGTCTTCTGCTCCTGTAAATGGACTGTCGGGTACCGGGTACTGCCAGGCGCCCAGCTAGTGGTGCATAAACGAGGTAATTAAGGCCTCCGAGGGCATTGCTCTTCCCCTGCAGGTAGGCCTCACATGGGACTCTTAGCGCTCGCGGTCTGCGGCGAGAAGGCGCCCCACACGTCACCTCGGAGCGCCTCTCCGCGTTTCCAGGCGACCGGCTCTCAAAGCGCGCCATTGTCCCGCCAACAGTACGGAGTGTTGTCATTTGTTAACATGTCCGCTGACTGCTCCGCCACAAAATAAAGCACGAAGAAAGGAGAGCCGCCTTTGGAGTAGCCCGACATCAAGACATCTTAATCACTGAGGTTAATCCTGCGTCGGTTTCACTTCTTCGTGATCAATTTCTCTATCCTCAGCTTTGTTCCTCCACATAAAGAAGGTATTCTTCGGCGTGCGTTAATGTTCTTATCTGTCTTCTCGGTACCGTTTAGGTTAATTTAGAGAAGAATGCTGTCTGAGGAGGCTTCGGCATCCGTGTGCTTGCATTCCAGGGTTTCTCATTTATCCCGGTCTTTGGATCGTTTAATTAAGACTTGCAGAAATCCCTCTTCCTTGGTTCATTAATTCATACAAAGAATTCCAAGAGTATTAAAGAACTCTGAATTTTATTATTGTGGCTACATTTTAAGCTGCGGATAATTAAACGAAACTATTTGTTTTTCAGGGTTAAATGAATTTTTAAACCTTGTTTTTGTATTCGAATTTTAACGATGCTTGTAGACATATCTCTGAACCTGTAATTCGGGTGATACTTACGCACGGTATCATATATGCATGACGAAGATAAGTAAATAAAACAAGTTAATGATTCGTAATGTTGTTCATCTTTATGAAAATATAACCATTTATTTATGAAATTAAATACAGTCAGTGAATAAAGTCTGAATTTAACGTGTAACCATTTCCCTTCGTCGTCTTATTCCGTATTATTATAAATCATATGAAAACTAAATACAGCTAAAAACTCACCAAATATTTAAATGGCCATACATTTTTTACAATAAGCTGATTAACGTTCACCTAAAATTTTTCCGATCTAATATTTTCGTACTACATTGTCAGCCACAAGGTTTAGGACTCAATCCCAATTTTTTAAAGAGTTTTTAACTTCATCTTAAGTGCTAGGTCATTTGCCTACATTGCAGTTTTAAAAGGAACAGCTAATTTTGTGAAACATTTAATTTTTACAGATGTTTTAAATATAATTTGAGACCGGCTTGAGATCCTCACAGAGTGGAGCATAAATATTTAATGAAATATAAAATATGATCCACAATTATATCATAACATATTGAATAAGAGGAGAGATATTTCAGACCCATGTTGGTAAGGCCATTTTTAAAATTTTAGCTCATTAAAATTAAAAATCAAATGTATAAAATAATTAAAAAATTGAACGGGCCAAAGAATAGTTGTGGGCCGACTTCCTGTGTGCCATGATCAGCTTCGCTTCCTAGTGTCATAAAAAGTTCAGGTTTGAATCCCGGCCATGTCGTGCGTGTGTTTCCTTCTTCTGAAACAGTTCCAGCTAACAAGAACTGAGTTCTCCTAATCGTAAAACGGAAGTCGCTAAAGAACTTAGCAGTTGATAAGAGTACAAATAAAAATTTATTGAAAAAATATACTTATAAAGTAAAGTATGGAAGAGTAAGCCGGAGAAAGAATTCTAAATGTATCATGAGAATTATTACGTTAATAGGAAAACATTAAAAAATTTAATTATATAGGTAAAATGCTACTATACGCATAACAGCTATAGAATAATAAGCAATGATACGTTTTAATTAGTTTATAAATGTAGAACATGTTTTATGAGTTATATAAAGGCACGGGCAGCTCAACCACAATTTTACGTAGGTTTTTATTCTTTGGAGAAAAATTAATAAACCTGATGTTAGTAAGAAAACTAACATTTCACAAAATTTCTTAGGAGAAATAAAGTATTAGCAAAAAAGGTACACAACTGAGAAAACTCAGCTGATTATAACCATCAATTCTCATTTCCAGATCCACCATATTTAGAAATATAACCCCAATGTACAATTTTCTAAAGGTCTGCAGAGGCTCCCCCACAGATGTACCACTTGTTCCGTCGTGGTAAAACTGATTTCACTGTAATCAGACCAAAGAGATGGTTCAAGTATCTTCGCCTTATAAGCGTAACTGACTAGTCAGTATATTTTTTGTGCCGCAAAGAAATGAAAGCGCGAGAAGGAATCGTGACCAAATTTTGTACAGCTGTGGCTTGCAAGCTGAAAGAAGGAAGGATTGGAAGAGTAAGACAATACTAGAATCCATAAACGTCAGATTTTTGAATGGGAATAATTATTTTTCGCGATTAGTGAGCTTGATAGTGTCTCTTCTGGTTTCGTACATTTTTTTCAGATTTTTAAGTTACCGTGATTATTTAAGGTACCAGTAGATCTTTTGACTCGATTAAGATACAGAGACATGATGATGTTAGGATGAAATTCAACTCTCATGAATTGGTGACGTAATAAGTAAATTTTTAATAATGTGGCTGACTCCTTTATGGTTTAATCATGTGTTGACAAAGAGATAACTTTAGAATTAAATAAAGTAACTGGCTAATTAATATAAATGAATTCCCTGCATCTCCAGTAACCCGGCTAGTATCGACTTGGTTTACGTTTTCTTCTTTGCGTTATTTTACATAACAGACTCGTTTTACTTAATCGGCATCTGCCTATTGTTTTTCTATTTTAAACTACATAGTTATAGACACACATAAATTCTAGGCCTATTCACTAACTGACTAATGAGCTCTTTGAGTTGCGAGATTGAAGTTCATCCCACAAAAACAGTCAACCCTATAAAAACGATGGAGGTTGTTCGTACATGATTATATTTGAATGGTTTTTCATGCCAAAGAGAATGCTAAACGGACGCCATTTAAAGTCCTAACTTCCTGTCAGGCTGGAGTACAAAGATTATTGGTGATAAAGACACATGGTGGCATTCAAGACCCTTGAATTTAATAACTTATCAAAATAAAATTGTCAAACCTATTTAGATAAAAGATTATGTTGTCACCATATACGGCTTTACTAAGGTTTTAAAGAAATTAAGCTGCCATGAGCCATACCAAGAATAAATTGTCAGTTACAATGATATTTTACGGGAAAAAGGGTGAACTGTTTTTTCCTGAAGAGAAAATAGGTAATTTATATGCCATTTGTTATTTGGAAATATTATAACTCAGAGTTCAATTTACTCAATTTACTTTTGTTCTATGGTGCACGTATTAGTATATAAACAAACGTTTGGTTGGCAGGAGTAGATTAGAACATAATAGACATAAGCTAAGTATGTGTATGTGCAGTATTCCGTGCAAGTTGCATAGTATAAGAGCCAGTCTTAAGACAGATGCAACTACCATTACATTTTTGCAACGGGAAATATGGCGCCCAGTATGTTTTAACCACATGCATTTAGCAATCCTTAATATTCAGTGCACAGTTTTTTGTCGTATCATAAACTGAACACAATTGATTTTACTGCGTCAAGGATTTCAGGATAGATTTTAAACTACAGAGTATCGTAATAAAGTTCAAGTGGCCTCCACTGCAATTAAAGTACAGTGGTTCACTGCTCAACTACTGAATCTCCAGCTATACATAATATATGTTCGCATATACACATAGGCGTGGAACATTTCCTTATTATCAAAAGAAATACTGCATACCGGAAAAAATAATGTAAATAAAGCGATAAGGTAAAAGATAGATCTATATGCAAGTATTGTCAATTAAGGACAAAAAGATTGTGAAAAAATCTAAACTATATTTTCATTTCAGTATCAAAATCAGGAAAATAAATAACCAGTAGTTTAATTTGCAAAATATCCATCCACAGTAAAACCTCGAATTACATGAATTCCAAGGGACCGAAAAATAGGAGTTCCTAATAAAAATTCGTGTTAACCGGCGATTCAATATATTTTTCTTTTTGAAATACAGTTTCTCAAACCGTTAACAATTTTCAGCATATAAGAACATAATAATATAGCACATCATTTATTTCGTTATAGAAACCTACATTGCCCCGGAAATTTATAAAGGTTTACTGCGTTACTAGATACATGAATCCTGGGAATAACATCAGGAAAAATGTAAGAGGTAATTACTTTGCAGTAACTTAGAAACGTACTCTCATATTATTTTCTAATGATACTCCACCATGGCACTTGTATCCGTCTATTTCCAGGGTACGGCTTGGGGAAAAAAGTCCAGTTTTGTTTAATTGTAAATATCACAAACGGCATACTTTTATTTCACTTGTTTAAATTCATGCAAGTAGTTGTTTGCTCCTTCGTCAACTTTAGTTGCTTCACCACACATCACCAGTGATGAAACTTTGAAAGCGGTATAACCGACCAGATGTCATTTTTTGATATCCTTTGCTTTCAACTGAATTATAGGTCCACTAAAATGTACCGTTCCTGAGATTATAAATGGCATGTTTTGATGCGCAGTAGTGCAAGGTGAAGTGGAAAGGGAGTATTGTCATTTGAGGAGGAACTTCCCCTTCAGCGGACTGACGGAACGTGGCTAGTATAATTAAAAATATGAATTAAAATCATACGAACGGAATATGGAGACAGAAACGTTTTTTTAACACACCCCATACTTATTATGTATTACATTTTACGGGCGCGTTTCTTGACGTACAATATCATGAACAGACAGATATATATTTCCTAGCACCAATGTTTTCAAAATTGCTTTTACACTACGATGTTGCGTTCGCAAAAATTTGTAGTAAAAATAAGCTTCTGTCTACGCCCCCCCTACCATATGCTCATGGTGTTGACACACTACTAACTAAATCTGGGAGCGCGCATTTGGGTAAACCATTCTAGATGTTATACTTCTTCGAACTTGGCACTGCAAAGTTGCTTAGATTTAAAACCTGAACCAGATGTAGCAGCATTAAAAAGTTTTTCGCGGTCTTTAATTATTGTGGACAATATAAATTTTGTGATTCCATACTTTTCGGCAATTGCGTTTTCTTCAATACACATTGTGCTACTTTCCTGTATGAATTTTAGATTTGTATTCAGATGATTGCTTGTCTGCTTCTTCTGGTCCATGACTTCCTGTTACTGCTTGAAACTAACGTTACTCGTACTGGATCACTTTGTAACTAAACACGGAATTAACTTTTGTATATTCAAGCTGTTGGCTTTGCGATCGTCGTCATTATCTATAGGAAAATCAAAACAGAGAAAAAACTTTGAAAGTTATGGTTGAATGAAATAATAATAATTATTAAGCTGCTATGATATAGAAAATAAGCACAATAGAATACAAATACTATAAATTAATAATACAACGTAAACTCAGGAACAATTTAAACTGTCTTATGAAATTTTGACCTAAAAGAAAAAGAGAAGTCAGGAACCAAACAGAAATCCCTTCACTGCGCTTCAATGTTTTGATGCTTTGATACTAAGAAATTATGTATATATAGTGCTCACTTTAGTTTCCTTATCCTACCCTTAAACTGATAAGCGTTATCTGGAAAAGTCGTCAGTATTTCTGCAGGCAAGGAATTCCAATCTAGTACTGGTCTATTTACAAATGAAAATTTTCCTACGTTTGAGCGTTGCCCTTTTTCTTTCATTTTTAACGTGTGATCATTTTTAGAGATATGTCGGCGACGTAAGATGATTTGTTTTTTCTTTTCTGGTCGGTTGAAAATATAAGCTTTATATATTCAGCACAACCTCGTATATTTCCTCCTATTGCTAAGAGCTTCCAAATTATCATGATTATTGTTCGCGAATCGCCCTCAAACATTTTTTCAGCCCGTTTCCAACGTTCATTTCTATATGGGTCCCAGCATGTTATCCCATATTATAAAAAATTGGCCTGATCAGCGTTTTGTAAGCTCTCGTGTTTTTCCTCACGACCGTGTTTACAAATTGGAGCGTCCTTCACCCTTTACTTGCGACCTCGCTCACTTCATTACCCCAATTTAAATTTTTACTACTCGTGATCCCATGGTATATACAGTTGTTTGACGCTGTTACTACTTCGTTCCCCATTTTATTTAAAACTGAAGGAACATTTCTCTCTCTCTTTTTTTTTAAAAAAAGCGATTTCCTTACTCTTTGTTGCATTTATTTCTATTATTTATCACTGACCACTGGTAAACTTTGTCTAAGTCAGCCTGCAAAATCCGTTCATCGTCCACGCTTACCTACAATCGTCGGCAAACAGTTTAATCTGGGATTTTATATCACTTGTTGTTATTTATAAATGCAAGGGACATAAGTGGACCAATCACACTTCTTTGCGGGTGGGACCCCTGACGTGATTTTGACGAGTCGGACTGTCATTCATGAGAACTCTGAGTGAACGCTCTTTTAAAAACTCCCGAATCCATTTCAGTAATGTGAGAAGGGACTAAAAAACAGTTCGTAATTCGTGTTAACCGATAAAGTTTCCCATAAGATTATGTGCATCGCTGTAGGGACCGAAAATTTTTGTTCGTGTTAACCGAGTATTCGCCTTAAGCGAGTTAAAGGGTTTTTAATGTATATTGAAAATAATAGAGGATTAATTGAATATTTATCGTCATATCAAAGATGTGTCAAGATTTGGTATTGTTAATAGGAACAAAATTAATTCTAGCAGGAAAATATACAAATATTTTGTTTAAAAATATTTTTGGCTCCATATTTTGCATTTTTTATTTTGGAATCAAAGTCCATAAAAAATATAAATATTTTTAATCGATTGTATACTTAAAATTCCAAATGCTGTAAGATGTTCGGGTTTTACTTCTATACACCATTAATGGACAATGACATTTTGTTATTTGAAAATTCATTGTATCGAAGTAAATGTTACATGACCTTTAGAATTTTTTAGCCCAGCGTCGAAAGTTATTGGTGAGGGTAGAGAGGAATGGAGCTGCAGCCTTTAATGCTCGATGAAGCGCAATGACGCGGGTTCGATGGCAGCGATGTTATCTGTCGGCGCTATTGTGGCGGGGCAGCCAAGGCCGGTGCTGGCTTCACATCGCGTGTGGCTACCGAAATACACGAAACCCGAGAGCACTGGGTACACACGGGTCCCCTCACAACCTCACAACCTGTGTTCTCACGGCTCCCTGACACCACATCGTCTCGCCCTGCTACACAACAAAGCGACGTCATTTCATTTATTTACATTCAGTTCGCTAGTTATCTCTTTCTCTGACTATTTCCCACTCACTAGTTCTGAATAAAGTAAAATGCTACGATAATTAATTTAAAAATACGGGTGGTGATATTCATGTCATTAACAAAATACACCTGTTTTCTAATTTCCCTTAAATCAAAGCTGAATTGTGCAACCCTGTGATTATTTCGTCTCAGAGAAACATGACTGCGTCTATAATATTTTTAATATATTTATAATAAGGGCTTATAATTCAAATAATACTATTTCCAGTAATGATGTTCAATTGAGTTTGAACACAATATACATCAGGCTTACGAAGAACGAAATGAAATAAATGCCTCTTACAACAAAATAATTGCATGTATTTTTTGTTACAGAAAATTTAATTCACGGACAGGTAACAGTAATATTTAAGTACAGATGAGATGTTAATAAAATGCAACGTATACGAAAACTAAAACATCGATAAAAGCTCGGGGACGTTAATCGTTTTCGCACTTCGTACATATTATAAGGGAACAGAAATTGGAACACCTCAGAATTAATCATGTTCATAAAATAGTTAGGATTAGAGAAAATCCGAAGAATTACGTATCAGGGTTTTGGAGAGTTAATTTTGTGATTTATAGATCCTATAAGACGGTGAACAACATACTATTCTTTGTGAATTGTTCACGGAGAACACAAAGGATAAATGTAGAAAATTTTCAATTATCATTAACGAATATTTTCGTTCGTAAGTGGGGAAAAGAACGCGGATAGTTTCCCACATTCAAATATGGAATTGTAATATTTATCCTGAAAATTATTTGATAATTTATATATAGATTTGGAATCATTTCAAAAGTATATTAACATTAAGTGTTGTGGGATGAGATACAGGAGAAATTAAAGCTCACAAAAATGTGCAGATAGTATCAATGTCGATTTGAAATCGATTACATAATGAATAAAATATATGAATTTGATATGTTATTTCATATTTTCGATCTGAACATGCACTGAGCTTTCTTCAGTGTAATTTAATAAACATGCCTCTTGATAAAATAAATAAAATAGCAACTAAGCAAGGAAAATGAATTATATTATATTACTAACACAAACGGAGCCTTTGACACTCAAGGAGATATTACGCAATTTTATAAATTTATCACCTTTTGATGTCAGACGTTCTGTTTTGCGATTTAAGCAATAGGGGAAATCGGAGGGGAGAGGGACACTTATTGTTTAACAATTTTTGTAAAATTATAGAAAAAGAAGAATCACTTCATAAAAGTATAAAACATTAGTTTATTGTATTATTTACTGAATCTAATATCAAAATAACTTAAAAAAACGAATTAAAATTTTTGATGAATTTTTAAAAAGAAACTTACAAATTTTCCGTTCTGCACCATCCCCGGGGAAGAACGGGATAGGATGTTTTGTAATTTCAATTGATACAATACAAATACATTTAATTTAAGAAAAATCTTTCTTGTATTTATTTCGAGTGCACTTTAAACAATTTTCCCTTTCGAAAAGACTTGTTTTTGCATCTCCACAGTCTTTGCTAGCATTTTCCAATGCTTTAATTCCTTTTCTTTATTAATCTGTATTTTTTTGCATAGCATCTTGTAACTTGTTCTTATAAAGTGAGTCTGTCAGTTTTTCCTTTTTTTATTGAGGAAAACATTAAATTTTGCCTTATAAAGTAGTATCCCATTTCGCCCCACCCGTTCCGCCTCACACGCAAATTTTAGTTTAAGGGTTGTCACCCTGTCCTAGTAAACCTTATATGTAGATAAAGACACCTACTTTACGAATATATACCATTCAAGAGTTGAAATGCTGTAAAAATGATAAATTCACGGTGTAAGACGCCAAAACAAGAGTTCAAGGTGTAGTCAGAACTTCGTCAAGTCGGCTGCCGAGACTTCTTTCTTGACCAGTTACAATGTCTACCCCTATTTACTTAACTCCAGCACTGTCCAGTAATAAACAATAGGGTATTTCGTTTTACCCTGCTATTCCGTTCCACCCCGACTTTCCCTTCTTAAGTTTTCTGACTTATTGATTATTTTTTAATTAATTTTATGAACAATAAAGGAATAATATATGAATGATGATGTTAATTTCTTTAATAAATATTTGGTTTGATCATCGCTCGTTTCCTTGGAAGTTAAGTCAATTTATTTTTGTTAAATATATATCACTTTCTGAAGTACAAGTTCCTTACAACAAATAACTACAAAAGAGATTTTTACCCTATCAGTACATGCGGACATTCCAATCCAGGTCCAAGACAAAATTATAAATGTGAATGAAATATAGTAGAGCATTGCATATTTATGATCCGGCGGTCAAGTTTAAGAAAATTTGCATGAGTAACTGGATCCGTAGCAGTGCATACACGTACAACAGGTAATGTAAAAATCTATCATAAGTAGCAAATTATGTGAACATTTGTAAAATATTTTATTTATTTGGATCCACTTCAAAGTCATATAATGTACCAAAACTTCGAAATTTTGTTATAAAGTATATATGCTCTAATGCCGAGAACGTTACATTTCTGGGCCTTGTGTAAAAAGTAATTATAGAATAATAATATCACAAATAATTTGCTTAATTTTAATGATCAAAAATTATTTTCGTTTGTCATGGTTATGTACTCTGGTCTCTATGGAATTTTTTATTTCTACTGTGTTTCGAATATTGCGTTTTTAGATTTTCTGATGAACGATAAAATTGACTAGTTTCATAAATAAATACGACTGTTAGTTAACAGAAACTACTCACATTTGAATATCCCACTAATTATATTATTATGTTACGTTAAACAATTGAAACATAATGACAGTGATTATTGATAATAATTATATGGAAAAACGTAGGACAAATGTGAATAATTTCTTGGTTATTTACGAAGAGAAACGCTGTATTAAAGTGAAATGAACTAATATTGGTAACCAATGAATTATGAAGATATCCCTGCAAAGCGCAATGATATTCCCATTTCAATTCTTCCCCAACAATTATTTTAATCTAATTAAAAGTGTGTAAACGTGTTAGATTCGACTGTTAAAGTTAATTAAATAAAACACCTCAAGTACTTCTTTAATATATTTTAACACAGGAGATAACAGATTTTTTTAAATGATCCAAGAAATGGCACTATTTAACATATACTCATGCTCAGATATTTAATTACAAGCTAATTTTATTTCTAATTTTTTATAAAATATTTAATTACGATGAACAAATGAGATAACTTAATTACTGCGAAATAGTGTTTTGTTTTGGCCTGTTTTCTGAAAGATAAGCCAAAAAGTAAAAACTTTGAAAATATTTGGAACTCCCTCAACAAAAAAAGAACAACGAGATTATTCGCAATTAAACTTATTCACTCATAAGAAGCGGCTTCTATTGTAAGATTACTTCTTGCGTAAGTTAAAATGCATTTGAGAAGCATTTTCTCAATATCATTCATAGGTATGTTAACGAAACCAACGTTCAAATTTATCTTTAATAATCAGCAGTAATAGATGAACTATAGGGATCCTTACGTTGATATATATATATATATATATATATATATATATTAAGAGTACCCGTTGCAATTCAAAGTAATCGTTTCCGAAGCGACATTTTAAAAACATAAAAGCGTATAAAAATCTCCCGGTGACAGTTTATTACGAATAAGCGATAAATTAACCACTAGATAAGCTAAATTGGCACACTTTTCAATAATGGCACAGAATCCATGGTGTAGTAATACAGATTTTATTCCAAGGTTATACTGGAAAGGATCAAGATATACGTTTGCGAGTATAGCAATTTTTCATCCTTTCTGTACCTAATTTTAGGATAATTTCTGCTTCATACTGGACAGTAATTATCATTCATTAAAGCCCTTCAAGTTAATTAAAGGATTTGAACAGTGAATGAGTCAGCCGTATGAAACTAGGAATTGACTTCTAAGATTTAATAGCATTGGGTTTCCAATAAGGCACTGCTAAGATCCCAAGAATTTGAAATAATAGCCGGAATGTAGTAGAATTCGACATCTCAAAAGTCTAGACTAGTTTTTATGGTTGCCGGTGACACGGAAGAAAAGAGACATTTTTAAATATTTATTCAATTTAAGCCAACCATTGGACGCCAAAATGCAATATTTCCCTTTTATATTTAGTATTTAACCATTTTTTAAGGCAAATGTATACTAATTTAAAGGAAATAAATTTAAAAAATTTTAGCATTTATTAACTCAAAACTAAGGGTCATGATGTGGGGCAGAATCAAAAACAATTACATTACATTTTATGGGCATAGCGTATACCTTGGCTATTTGACAAGTTATTGTATCACTTACGGCTGTTCCTTAATCACTGTGACTGCTGGTTTCTGAAGCAGATGGCATGGAGAGGAGACACCCGACGACGTCCGCAGCTCCTCCGTGTTTGCCAATTGTCCAGATAATATTTTTTACAGTCTCTCTCTGCTGAGACTGCAAAACTGAGCCGCTGTTTGTCCGCATCCCCCGTTTTCAATTCCTATCCTATGCTATTAAAGGGGAGTTGCCTGTATCAGGATCACCCTCATGTAGCCTGTTAACGTCCTCTCCCCCCTCCCCTGAGTCCTCGAATACCTCTACATTCATCACTCAGAATATTTATGTATTTCCTGGCTACTTATTTAGCACAGCTGATTCGGGTTCGCTGTCTCCCAAGGCACACAGAAAACAAAACGTTTTGTCCTCAGCCCTTTTCTGAAATGCGTAACAGACAACCAGTAACCTTGCCGATTTCATGGTCGTTGAGTAAAGACCTCAACCTCCCACCTTTTCCAGCCTCGTTCAGTACACTCGCACCAATTTGAAATAATATGTATTGCAATGCATTACATGTCTAAATAAAACCACTGAGTTAAGTGGTAAGTTGCGAGGAATGCCCTATTAACATCAGGAAGCTCTGTCAGTGGAGAGTTAAAATGACTATAAAAAGTGAAAGAAGATAAAAGGATTAATTTTTTTATTTAATTATTGTATTATCATCATTTAATTCTTAAAAGTTCCTAAGTGAATTGAAATGAAGATTATTAATTAAGGGAAGAATAACATCATTTACGCATAGATATTTTATACTTCCAAAGAATGGCAAAAAATCAGAAATGGAATAAGTTAATTTGAAAATGTTTCGCTATATCCTCACTTCTTTCATTAAAATATAACATAAATTTCATGTGCAATGTCGGGAGCAGAAAAAAATATATAAATTCTTTATTTATGATATTTTATACTGATGTAGTAAAAATGTATGTTACAATCTCTTATTATAATGAGAACTGTCACATGTTAGGAACTTCTGGAACTATGGTTCCATAATCAACGTAAATATAATTTTTTCAATGTTTACAATATTGACTCAAATATTATGTCACGGAAATGATAAAAATGGATAATATTAACTTGATCAACGCTAAAACAAATATTAACGGTAACATATATTATATTTTAATAAAACCATTTTCATTCAATAAAGCCGTGTTTGAAATATATTTAGCGTTAAAAACGTTTAGAATAGATTTTGGTAAAATTATTTTCATTCTTGAAATCCGTATTGTTTAAATATATGCTATTTGCACATTTTCGATGTGTGAAACGCACTTTGGTTGTATGGACTACTAAAAGATCAGTAGGTCGATATATGTCTGTATAACCAGCGATGTTCCTTGAGATATCAAGACTATTTTTATGTACCTTTATTTTAACATATTTATTATATTTCTGTAATATAATCTAAATTAGTCCAGAGGTGGCCAAACCTAGCGCTTTGGACGATTTAAATGGCGCATTGCATCCTTTAGCCGGTTTGTGTTTAGGACGAGAAGTCCCTTTACATTGCTAAAAGGAATTGTGCAGTTAGTCGTGTATTTTAAATAGATAAAATGGCCAAAAGCCAGAAATGGAATAATGTAATAACAGTTCTTCTGGAAAACAGAACAGATATTTCGAAGTTCTAAGCTGATCTTGCTGGCAGTGCCAGACTCTGTGTCAGCTGTAGCAGCATCATGAAGCTATCACCGTCTTGTACTGGAATATCATTCTCGACTTTTGTTGATTAATTTAACTGAGTTTTTCCTTTTCGTCCCCTAAGAGAAGCAGATTCCATCTTCATAACTCTTTACCAACTACTAACTTTGAACTTAAGAGGCTGAAAAATATGCTGGAGTTATGTGGCGAATCGGAACTCGTCTGTCAAAAAATTGGCGCTTGGTATACAAAAGTTTTAATTTGACCGTAATTCTGAAAGCTCCTAATATGTGACGCTTTTCTCGCCGTAATAAGAAACCTTAATAAAGAGTTTTAGTGACAACCTAGCATAGATATATAGTTCCCAGTTTTCGGGCATATTATTTGAACTAGTAATGTTATATTAAAGAAGTTTATGGTTCAGTTAAATTATCATTTTTAAATATTCTTTCTTTGTAATAACTGCCATTGGACTTACGACCACCTGTAGTTTAAAAAATTTAATATACAACACTATGGAAGACAACCTACACTGCATGTCGTTATTTTACGACGTGATACGGTTTTGACATATCTGGTATAAGAAAGAAATCCAAATTCATCTTAAAACAAAAACGGTAAGGCAGACGTTTTGTTATTAACAATGTATGATATATTTTGGAAGAGGTTATTTTCACCAAGGACAACAATCTAATTTTGTACATCTCTCATCATACCGACTATAAAACTATGACTATAAGTCATCGGTAGTATGGTAATTAATATCGAAGGTTATGCTTAAGCTTTAAATTGTTTTGGAGCACGAGTGGCGGCCATGTCGTTGGAAGATGTCCAGGCCTCGGTATGGCCGGAGGGTAGCTATTGTAAGACGAGCGCTGCTTAATTACACAGTTTGGTTTTGTGCAGAGGCCGCGTGAAATACTGCTTCATCGCCTCCCATTACCCGCTCAACGGCAGACCGTAATACATGTTATTTACATGGGCAGCGCGCAGTATATCACGGGGTAATTTTAGCAAATTTAGCCGCACGCCGCTGATTTACGGGCCTACCAATACACCGCAGCAATGTTTTATAAGCGGTATAAATTACGGCAGTAAAGAGGTGCGATGATTGCTGAGATAGGCATCGATTCACCTGTGCTGCCCCGAGCAGAGGGGGTGGCCTGGCCTGGTCTGGCTTGGCCTGGCCTGGTCTGGTCTGGACTGGGCTGGCAGGTGGAACGGACAAGGCCGCGAATCGCTCGTACTGTTACAATACTGAATGGGTGAAATTGTCTCTGAGGAGTAATGGCCACACGTCCGCTCTATTTTGGAGCGAGTTACGGAGGTTATTAATCGGGCGTTCGTTTAGCCAACACTGTTGAAACCACGGTTGCCACCTCTTCGGTTTCGACAAGGAGACTCTGCGTCACAGAGTAATGAATCAATTATTTCTAATTAATCATGTCATTTTGCACATTAATTATATTACGATAATATTTTTACACCGACTTGAATTGCGTTGGATGGTTTCTTGAAAATCTCGAGTATAGTTTGATTATACTGGGTAATTAAAAAATAATGGTGCAAACCTAAAGCTCATTTATTACTTACTGAAACAACATACAGAAACTAAAGTGGCATGAAATTACAGAAGAACTTCTTAAGTTCGCATGGAAATTACAAGTATTGGATACGATCACCACGTGTGACATGACAGACGCATATACTTGGTTATGACCTCCACTGCAGCTTTAAATTATTCAAGTCCTGTAGTAATGAGGGGACATACACGACAACCTTCACAAATCCCCAAAGAAAGAAAACACAGGAAGTTAAATCAGGTACTGCAAATCCAAGCAGCATGTGAGGCGATTCGGCATGTCTTCTGATTTAAGCGCATATGTTGATTTTATTGTACTTATTTCAAATTAGGAACGTAATCTCTCCGCTGTTCCCGTCGTTGTTCGCGGACCTTCCAGGACTTTTATTAGAATACTAGCTGGGTAGGCGATGCCTGGGTATTTATTTATAGTATCCCGGTACATTATTTAATTCTTGATCAACACATAACTAAACCGACATCGAAAACTTTACAATATGAACCTCAAATAGACTCCCAGTATCTCGAGAGATTCTGAAATAACCCCGGTACAAAAGCAGAAATAAATATATTTTCAGTATTCTAATATAATTAATTATTTCCCCCGCTTAATGGCTAAATTTGTACTTAAATCGCATATTAAAAGTCATAATGTAACACAGCGACTCGCATTACACCGGTTTCGACGCCAAACTCGATAGTTTCATTTTTATTTTCATATTTGGAATTACTAAATTTTAAAATTACTTTACGTGAGAAATGAAACCATTTTATCAATTTATGTATACATCGTATCGACGATCCAAAGAAGTTAATTTTTTCTCAGCCTGCTGCAGTAATAGATAGTAAGTGGGATGACTGATATAGGAACGCGTAATAGGACTCATAAATCGCAGTTGGTTTACACGCCGCGGGAATTTCAAGAAATTATCCCGTAGCACTAATATTTTTATTCATATTCATGTTATATTAATATCTTCTGCAATATATTTAAATTAAATGTGAACGAATATTTAAACCAAATCTCCTTTTTTCAAACCCTCAAATTTTCATTGAAATCCGTTGAGCCGTTTCGTAGTCTATTCGAGACATACGGACAGATAGACACTTCAATTTTATTTATTGCTATAGATAAACATCCAGTGCATTCAAATTTTTCAATCCCATCGTGAAATGCAGTTCCAATTTGGTGGAGAATTGTCGAATTTTGTTATAAATTTTCTCTGCAGTCTTACTATAGTCACTGTTCGTGCAAATTCCATCACAAAAACGCACGTTCCACCTTCCAGGTAGCCGTATTGACTAAACAAACAAAACCTAGTGTTTCTAGCGGTTTCTATGTAAACTAAAAACAAAGACAAGCCAACTTAACTTCTTCTATAATTTCATGCCACTTACATTTCTGTATGTTGTCTTGTTTTTGCGCCAGCCTTTTCATTTCTATATAGATACTACATCCTTCATAATCTACTTAGCATAACCAATCCTTGGCCTCGCTCTTCTGTTCATATCGCACACATTTCCCTCTAATGCTATTTTTACAAGACTCTCACGAGACCTTCTCTTGGTCAAAGTCCTCCAAATTGTTCTCTCTTCCTCTAGGCTGTTCAAAATTTCCTGGTTATTTAATATATACACCCTACTGGTTTTCAGCATTCTCCTATCCTATAGCAAAGGCTTATATTATTTTCCTGTCTGCAATTCCTGTCGTCCACGTTTCGTACCCACATAACGCCACACTCCATACGAACATTTTTAAGAATGATTTCTTAATATTCATACTTTTTTTACCCGTAAGTAAATTCCTCTTTTTTTCGAAAGCCTTCCTTGCCTGTGCTATACTACTCTTTATGTGTACTATATTCCTAGTTATTATGTTCCCCAAGTAGCAGAATTCCTTAACTTCCTCCAAAATATCCCTTCCCAATCTAACACCCTATGCTATTCCACTGTTTTCCATACTACACTCACCTTGGTTTTTCCTCTATTAATATAATTATAACTCTTAATGGATCACGTTATACCATTTATTACGGTTTCCGAGTCTTTTTTTGACTCCCTAATACCACAATATTATCATAAAATCTTACGGTAAAATTTTTTTTGTAGTGTGATTCCT
The DNA here is from genome assembly GCA_034510155.1 of Eucriotettix oculatus. NCBI lineage: Eukaryota > Metazoa > Arthropoda > Insecta > Orthoptera > Tetrigidae > Eucriotettix > Eucriotettix oculatus. The sequence continues at coordinate 227,130,517 of CM067376.1, read as the reverse complement.
TTTTCATATTCCGTTTTAACTTTCTTCATCACCTGTTCTATATATTAGTTTAACAGCATGGGCGACAGACTGCATACTTGTCTTACTCCCTTCTTGATGTCTGCTTTATTTTTTTGCCCTTAAATTCTAATTACTGCTGACTGCCATCTGTAGAGGTTATGGATCACTCTTCATTCTCGCTATTTTAATCCTATCATCTTCAAAATCCTTAATGTTCCTGTTAACATTATCTAACGCCTTTTCTTAATCTACAAAATACCATGAGCATAGGTCTGTTATTTCTTATCCTATTTTCTAAAATTCGACGCAGATTCAATATTGCTTCTCTTGTCTATGCATTCATCCTAAAACCAAACTGATCTTTTCCTAACTCACATTCTATTTGACGTTTCAACCTCCTATATTCTATTTTCGTTAACTTCTTTTGGTTAACAGGCTACATGTGGGCAATCCTTAAACAGGTAAATCCCCTTTAATAGCATAGGAAGGGAATTGAAAAGGGGGGATCTGGAAAGTAGAGTATGGTAGCCAAGGATTGACCAAGCCCAAGGGCTATAGTATAAGGATCCTACCCGGATAAATTAATTGTCCTGTCCTGTTCACATCTATCAGCCCCAGTATTCTTCGGTATAGGAATAAGTATTTTGTTCCTAAAATCTTGTTGTTTATGTTGTTTTATTTAAGAATAAATAAATAAACTTTAGATTTGTTCCATTATTTTTAAATTGTCCCGTATATTATGTTATTGGAAATTATAGTTCACTTGTTTTTGTATTTCACATGCATTAAAGTTTCAAAACTTGATTGAAACTTTCCAATGAATTATATACAGCGATAATCCAGTGTAACACTTTACTTAAATGTACAAAATGTGATGTATTGCCAGCTCATTAAAAACATTCATTAACATATGTACCAAGCTTTTTTCATTAACACGAAGTTGTCATCAAAATTCAATAAGCAAAATAAATCTCACAGTTATCATCTTTAAATTTTGCAATTTAAGACATCCATTCATTTATTCATTTTCAATAGTAAAGTTATAACTCTAATGGTGTCAACCAACATTGGAAATGAATGTTTCTTATGCTAATCCTTTTGTTTATTCAGGTACTATTTTCATGTTAAGGTTGCTCAAATTAAGGAAAGTCGGAAAAACCTTCTTGTCAATGCAAGTTTTAAGTACACTCTTCTCAGAAAGTGTTTCAGATCCAGCACTGAAATTCTCACATCTTAATTTTGACCTTATGGTTTTTACGTTGAAGCAGAATAAATGATTTATTATAATTATAATTTAAATTATTAGTTTACTTATCAAGATATGTTTTAAGGAAAATTTATGAACGTTTTTATCCGTAAATAATCATGGAAAATGTGAATCAATTATTGTTTCTTTTACAAATAATTAAATGAAAAATATTAATGATGAGCTTTTACAGACACTGTATTTATTTAATTTTAACTATATGTCGTTATCAAATGTGAAGCTTATTCAGCTTACGTTAAATTGTGATGAAAAAAGGTGCCAAATATGTAAAAGTGAAACCTTGACTGCCTACAGGGGCACCTTCATATTTCGGTTGAAGCTGCTATTGTAGGTCATCAATGTTGTATTTCAAACATTTGACATCCTTCTTCTTTCAACAAAATTTGAAAATATAACATTACCTGAGGAAGTTTTAAATGCGGCGACGAAACGTCGTTTAAAGTAAATAAAAATTGGTTAAAAGTATCAGGAATCATATTCAGTCATAAATTATTGATGCATCTACTAGAAAAAAAAGATTTACTTACGACAAATCAAAATCCACTTCTCTCACAAAGCAGAAAGAAACCAGCAGTTATCTAAATAATATTTTACTCTGTTATTATCGTCTGCATTTCATTTACAAATATAGTGAAATTACAATGATTAAGATTAGATGCGAAGTTAATAATTTACCTATTAAATTACCCGGTAACAAATTTATATTTATAGCAGCCCCCTTTTTATGAGAAAAAGCAGTTCAAACTTATTTACTTTAAAAATATTTGTGGTATCCGCGTTGTCTTTAAACCTACCCTAATTTAACCTTTGTTTAAAATAATAAAGATAAAATAAATATCTCCCATAAAAATAATGTTATTTACGGAATTAGCAGTTTAAACGAAACGCTCATGAAAAAAAGTATAGTGAACAAAAAAATAATTAAAAATTTAGTGTACAAAATTATTCACTTTTGTGGAAGCATATATTTAAATAAATATTAAAATTGATTAGAAAATATTAGTTTTAGATGTTGAATATAATCTTTATTCTAGGCTGATCAGTGAGATACTTCGAATTAGATCTAATATTTAGTGAGACAGGAATAATTTATGATTTAAGGAAATTTATATTTTTTCCTGTCTAATAGGCTGTTGTATCATTTATTGAAACCAATATTTCTTTATTCTCCATTTACAACACAATATAAAAGAATTTTTATCACTCGAACTTTACTTGAAAATTTCAAAAAACTAACCAACAATCATCTATTTTTTCATGTTAATCTGATAATAATTCTCAGTTTCCTTTTTCACTAGTGCTATTTATCGAACCATGTTCATTTAAATATCACCAAAGTGTTTCACAATGATGCAAATATATTATAAGGTCTACGTATAAACTCAAATTCTTATTCATTGTTAGTTTTCATTAATTGTTGTAATTTATTTGTTATTTCTACAGATGGGCATTTGCCTGGTAGCAGTTTGTTGATAAACTGCAAGTACAAAGATAAATTGTTGATAAACTAAAAGAAAAAAAAGATAATTTACAGAAAAAAATATTAAAAATTAAAAATTTTCACGTCCTTTTTTTTTTACAAAATAAGCACCTGAATTTTCAGTGTTCTTTTTGAATACATCCGTATTCTTAGGGAAAGTTTCTAGTACTCTTGCAGGGAAAGCATTTCAGTACCTTATCATCCTGTTTACAACGGAATATTTGCCCACATCCATTCTTTGGTCCCTTTCCTTTATTTTGTAATTATGGTTGCTTTTAGAGAAAAAATTAGTTATACTTAGCTGTTCTCTTATTTGTGACCAGACCGGTTCGTCCATGTAAGCCTTGTAGAGTGCCCCAAGTCTAGCCTTTTTCCTTCTATCACCCAGTGGTTCCCATAATTAATATACCTTAAAAATTATTGACCAACTTTTATTAACAACACAACTAATGCCAACATTATAATGATTTAGAATAATATTTTAGGATCACCCTAAATGCTTACTTATGAAAAATTCCGTTTGAACAAGACTAATAAATTAAATATCTGAAGGTGAATTTCTATAATAACAGAGACGTTCAGAAGCTGCTTATTATTACCAAGGGCAGCCAGAATGGTCGTTCGACTGGAACCAAATTTAGAGGTTATAACATTCACGGCCGAGTAGCGTAGAAGTCGTTCCAGACTCCGGACAAGATGTTAGTCCAGAATTCTTTGATCCATATGACGACAGATAACATTAGCTGTGCACATTCCATTCTCGCTACTTTCACGAGCCTGTGGTGTCCTGTCATAGGTGTTATGTCTGGAGACTGGGCAGGTGCGTGGCAGCTGAGGATCCGTTGATCTCCCTACAAGATTAGCATAAGACATCGATGACCGATTATCTGCCGATAGTTGCGTCATTACGGGCAGGAAACGCTTGCCCTGGTAGCGTCTAACTTGTGCTCCAGTGATTAAAGCCGTGATCCTTCAGACACGAGACTCGAGATGAAATGTTTTATTTATATCACGTCCAACTATCATCTTACGGACAAAAACCAATATTGTTATAAAACTACACACTACTACCGCCATTTCTGTCAACAATCATGTTACTAATTTGACGCGTATGGTTTTACGCAGTTAATTTAACTTATCGCGCTTAATACATCAATTATGAAGGTAATATACATTTTAGGACTTGAAAAAACTAAATTTAATCGCAAAACCTTTCAATTACGAGACTTTAGTCGCTGCAGAAGCAAACCAAATCATTGTAATGAAGCAAAGAGCCACGTTCGTAGCAAGATTGTTGGGAATTTATTTCCACCTCATGAAAATTCAGAAATCAACACCTAGTTACTCTGAGAATAACCCAAAAGATCTCCATCAGTGACCTAAACTAAATAATTGAAAAAATCAGTTACGTGATGAGCGTCATGCAACCAATGACACGATATCACCTGTCAACCTTCGAGAAGGACAAAACTTTTGATAGACAGTTCTGGTTTGGCATATCAAGTTATCAGTTTTGATTTCACCCTGTAAACACAGTTATGTTTTGGCTCTTGAAGAATGGAGTTCTGGTCTGAAGCTTGAAGAATCAAGAACGAAAACTGAGAAGTTTCCAAGGCAATTTGGACATGCCCACATTGGAAGTAAAGCGATCTCAAGCATATTGCGAACGGAACAGAGTTCTTTCCTGGAAGGAAAGAATGAGGAACTGAACCAAAATCACTGTAATTTCAGCTGCTCGTCACGCAGTTTTCTAGAATCTGCAAACCGATAGAATCTCTGCCGACCTTCAGACAGCGGGTAATTCGCTTATCTCGAAGACAATAACTACTAAAGTATGTAATTTCCTCCCCCTCCCCCCGTTAAAAAGTCTTCTAAGCGAAATAACACGAGGGCACCCTGAGATAGCAGATTGTACTTTCTTTTGTTTCATGCCAAATTTATAAAGTATAAATTTAAATATTAAATGCAGGTTAAGATAGAGTAGGAAAAACTTATTTTAAATAATTATAATTTTATTAATTTATTTTCATTATTGTGAATAAATAAAATAAATGAAAGATTTATTTCTTCACCAGGCCAAGAATAAATCATTAGAGCGTAATTAGGGAACAATAGTTGCCAAAGGTATTTCTACAATCACGCATGTAACAAATGTAGATTTATTTATATTTTCAAAAAACCTCCGGTGATTGGGGCAGTTTTTGAAGATCATGAAGCGTGGAAAAAGGCACGGGGTTTCAGAAAAAATTTTGGAGACTAATCCGAGTTTAACGCGTCTCTACGGCGCAGCCGTGAAGTTTCGAGTTCCAGCCCCCTCTGTCATATGTGCCAGAGATACGAACCTGTGGCCAGCTGACTCCTTACTCACATCTTACTCCATATGTAATGCATGTAACAAGTTCTTATAGTTTTTTGTATAATGACTGCGAAAGTGAATACTAAATTTCGGCAAATGTTTAATTAGTAATCCGGAATTATTGTAATTAGTGTCGTAGAATTAAAATATGCTATTCTGATTAAGAGTGTTAATTTAAGAGCAACAATAAATGAGAGAGGTGTTTTGCAACTGTGCTAATTGGTGAGCAAGTAAAATTGCACTTCAAACGTTAAATCGTTGTGATTATTAAATAATTCCCCCATCTGACAGATTATCAAAGCAGGGATCGCTGAGTGTCTCTTCCTGGACTCAGTCATTCTCAAGTCTTGGCAAATCGTTTATCATCTCCCTTTAAGTAATGCGCAGACCTCGTAATTTCAATTTCTTTAAAGGTGATTTTTATATAATTATTTACAAGTTTATTTTCGCAATAACAATAAAGTCAATAGCAGCCCATACCGACTAATTTTACATTATAACTGATAAAAGATGGTCCCAGAGATTATTTGCTTGAGGAACCAGAGTGTTTCATAGATGGTATCTGCTTAGGTCCTCGATCGTGTTGGCTCGTTCTCTTAAATATCGATTGTAGCTCAGCAGGATGTGCGTTATGGGTATATACTCATTACATTGCGTACATTAGGAAGGGTCAAATCTAGTGTAACGGCATCTGCTCGGATTTTTGGCATGTATGGGGTCAAAATAAACGAGACGGAATTTGAGCCAGGGGCAATAAAACTCAGACTTGGGTGTTTCCCAATTTTGGTGAGAGATGGCTGCATCGGGTGGCGTGTTTCCCCAAGTGTAACCATAAATGTTATTGGTGAATATCCACTCCTGCCACCTTGGTGATATAAACTAAAGAAGTGGGGAGGAGATTTTAAAAAGGTTGGCAGAGAGATTTTGGGACCCAGATTTTCTGGAGAGAATATTTTGGACAGATTTTTCGAGAGCAGTGAGACGGGAGAGATGACAAGACATATTTGGTGAGAAATTCCGCTTGGAGCTCGTTTACACCGAACTTCTCACTCATGACTGTGGTTGGAATTGAGGCAAGGGAGTTTTTAAAATTGTCCTGAACCAGGAAAAAATAGCGGCGGCTGTGATCAGGAGATAGGACGACCCAATTAGGAGGAAGGAGCTGGAATATGCACTAAGCCGACACGGTAATTCCCCTTGTAATTCTTTGCTGTTTTTCTGTACTGACAGGTGTAAAATATTTTATTCTATAAGGAGGCCCAGAATTTATGAACCTGAGGTTAAAGATAGAATAGTTTAGCTTTAAGAATTTAATTTGTATAATTTTTTTGGTGTAAATATGTTTGTAATTTTAATTCAGAAATAACTGCTGGCAAAAAGATCGAAATAAAAAAATTGTAAGATTGAAGTAAAATATGTTTTTTTATTAGTATATCAATATTCCACCCTAAATAATTAATAACCCCCATTCATCTCACTAGAAAGAAAAATCATGTGATAGTCTAGAGCGCACGGGAACGAAGGAACGACATGACTTCTGTTTATATTCCTCGGGAATAGAATTTGTTGAGGGAGTTAATATTACTGTAGACGGGGTAAATATCCAGTAGGTTTTGATCTTCTTTTGTTGTCTTGCAATAGTTAGCTCGCTTTGCCGCTCTATCGACTCTTTTGTTGCTATTACTATGCTTTTTCCATTTTCGTGGGCGATGAATATCCCTTCTCTTATTCTGTTCAGCGCAGTATTGCTTAAGTTCGCATTTTTGATGTTTCTGAGTGTTTGCAGTGCATAGGTGATTATTGCGTCTATCATTAAATAAATTCTGCATACTAAGTGGCTCCCGGGCCGTTTTTCGGCACCAAATGATCGTAGGGTGCGGGCAACGGATACAGTACTTATTAGCATCTTTATGAGTTATGGAGTTCATGAGATATCCGGCTGGTGCTAGTGTGTTAATATGTATCCAACAACATTTATACTCTAGTATGTAATGTTTGTTCATGGTAACATTGTTTTCGGAACGTTACAAATATCAATAATCCCTTATCATTCGATAGCTAGGATGCAAATATTTGATAAAATAGAAAGCTCTGGATCCCTGTAAATTTAAAAATTGGTCGAGGGAAATTCCTCTCCCGTCATTCGGATGGCAGTGAGACAAAAATCCGATAGCCCAATCAACCTGATGCACGTTTTCTAGGGTTTGATCTTCACGTCTTTCAGGTGCATACCGGCTAGGATCGTTAAACTATAGCCCGGGAGGCCTACTTAACCATTGGCTGCCTTTCTCTCCATTCTACTTGTAATGTTAAAACAAAACTAGATACGGAATTTGATGGTACAAAACCAAAGGCAATCGGCTTGAAAGAAATTGAAGAACACTGCGAACAGGGTAATAAAACCTAGACAGTTTTGCGCCGGTCGGGATTTTCTAAAACCGTTGAAGCTCCATGACACCTGGCTGTCACATGAACCTGATATTTTTCCCAGACATCGGTGGTAAGAGAAGTGAATGGCTCCTCCCAAATTCTAGAGGTAATTACTTTTTGATTATAGATGAGTTTGTCACCGCCTCATAGGGAAATGCAGTAGGAAAAAGTATTAAAATGGGACGAAAATTGATTCTGGGCCAATTGGAAATTGGCGATTGAGAATTGAAGCTTTATGATTGTGATGATAGATGAAGAGAGACTTATAGCATGATTGATAGAACGAAACTGTGTGGTAACTAAGAGCAGGACTGCGAATCAATTACAAACTGTTGAGTGGTCGTGAGTTAGATAATCGTGGCAGCGCAAAAAGAATTTTAATACTTCACACATAGCTTATTTTATTACATTTTTAACATTTCAACATTGACCGGCCCTTATGAAAACTCCTACTTAATATATTTTTATGTAAACCAATATAACCCCACTTATTCATTTCACACTAATATACTACTCAGTAATATTAACTTTCGTTAATATACTTTTTATTATCAAGTAGTCGAGTTCTAAGACTTTTCTAATTTTACAAAATTGAAAATCGTTATGTTAGTTAATAGTTACATTCAACTACACCAATGTTTCACATTCGTACATTTTCCTTTTTCATCTTTAAGACTGGTCTTTGGTTAGCTGGACAACTTTTGTACTTATATCCAGACTGGTTGTGTAAATTCTGAAAGTAGTTTCCATATTCGAGGTAAGTTTTCCATCATCTACAGAATATTTTCTATACCTCAGTCTGCGCAACATCAACATACGATTGGATTCGTTCACTTCTCTAAGAATTCCAACAAATCTTTGATTTAGTTTAATTTATTTAATGCCCTGCTGATGAAACAGTACATATCAAATAATTAATGCGAAAATAAATAACATACACAACAATAACTTGCAAGTGCATAACTTGAAAGTCACAAATGAGAAACAAAGACACACAAAACTAAGAGCAACACATCTTCACATATAAAAGCAAATATCAAATAAAATATAAATTACGAGGGCTATGTTTTAAAAAAAGTGCCTACATTAATTTGAAAAACAACAATTCCTTTTCCCATATATTTTATTATTAACCATTACCTGACATCTAACACACTCCGCATAGTCACAGAAACCATCACTTTGTCTTTTCCTTTTCTAAGAGCATTTCGAAATGATCGTAACAATTGGGCGACCCGCCGACTGTGAAATCAGATCTGTGATTCATTTCTTGAATACAAGGAATTTTAAGCCAGCAAAGATTCATCGGCAATTGTGTGACATGTATGGTAAACCAATAATGAGCAATGGAATGGTAAGGAAGTGGATTTAGACAGTTTAGCGAATTTCCTGAAAATGAGAACCATGCGCCATGATCGGCAGATCGTTTGTGATCACAGCTGGCTACTTTCTTTGACGATGGAATACAAAAATTAATTTCCCGTTATGATAAGCACCTGAATAACTGCGCTGACTATGTGGAGATGTAGTGAATTGTGTAAGCTAATTATTCATAATAAAATATATGGAATATAATGTTCTGTTGATTTTAAATAAATATTAAAAAGCAGCCTCATTATAAATATGCAAATAATATAGTAAAATTTATAACAAGAAATTAAAAGGGGAAATACGTAATCTTCTTTTAATGACAAGAGGGATTTTTTTTTGCATAAATATGAATTTTAAAGATGCCAAATAAAGTTTAACCTTTATAGTTTCATTATTTACTTATTATTCACAGAATCACATCTACAATTTTTCTGTTTTTACTCACTTCACTAAAATTAGTTTGAGTTACAGTAAATCTCGTAGTTGTAAGAAGTGTCTATTTTATCTCCTGCTTCAATCGAACTTTACTTTTCAAACCTATTGTTAAAACGTAGTAGCTCGTCACCGTATGTGAATTTATGTCTTTCATCGAAACGTATGAAAAGTTACCCATTGCAACGAATCCCCAAACAATTATTTCTGGCACAATTTTTCGCACAGTATTTTGTACAATCTTTGTATTGCTCGCTAATTGGCATATGTTTATATAAGTAACGGTATTGCAGTTAATTAGCAAGGCCTGTTTGTACTGCGCGGCCTTTGGCCAGCCCTGCGACGCACACGCACGATTTCCCCCGCGGCACGCCGCACAGGAGCCTTTCCGCCCGTCCGCGCCCCGACGACGGTCTTTGCCCCACAAAGGACATGACGGCACCCAGCATAATCGCGGAGACGGCGCGGTACCGAGTTACCAGAGACGCTGCTCCCGGGCTCCACAAGGACTCGTGTCCACTCCTCTTTTTCTTTATTTATCATGCGTAATATTATAAATACATTATTTCTTCTTCCTTTGATCTTATCCCAAATAAACGAAATGAACATCTGAAGCGTTGATGATATTATCTCTATTTGCAAATTTAGTCATCACAAACTGTAATATACACTCACAAGAAATCATTTTCAACTCAATCTAAAATTTACTATGGAAATGCAAATATTTGAATTCAGAGGACACCGCAATCACAAACTAGTACCTTTTAAATCTGTAACTCTAAAAACTTTTGTCAGTGCATCAGTATTACATTCAAGCTATAGGTGTCCAAGCTTCTGGTCAGAATTTGAATGAACGCGTGTTCCTCAGGGCCCGAAGCTGCCCATCATCTTTAATATGCTAAATTTATGTACAAAAATGAGTAAAAAACCATTTTACGTAAACGATTTTGTGTCCCATAGGCGTGTAGAAATGGCACAACCAGATGAGGGTTGCCTATATACTTAATATGCAATGCTATATATATTTTTTAAACTATAAAAATTTCGCGTCGTAATTAACCTACCGTTGGCGGAAGGCTAACTCACTGAGAAATAATAATATTCTTTGGATAAAATTAGTTGTCTTTTTCGCTCCAGATAAATTTTAATATTTAGTAATTGCTTATTTGTAAAAGCAACGAAAATCTTATTCATTTGATAGTGACATGAATTACAGGAAAAAGTATTAAATTAAATAAACTTCAATAACAAGAAGACTATATAGTGTGTATATATGTATGTGTGAAAAAAGTGAAAATTACAACAAACATTCGTTTTTTCAACTTTTTGAAGGTACTCAACGTGATGAAAATGAGAACTATAAGTACATATCTTTAATTTCATAGTGAACCAAATGCCTCCCACCCTCCCTGAGCTACTACACAAAAAATACCACAACTTTGGAACCCCTCCACCTTAAGGCCCCTGTAGTCCAAAAACTGAGGATTGTTGAAACAAATTGAGGATTGGAAAATTGATTGGTCATGTGACCTTTTCTACCCATCAGACCGCCGGAAATGGGTCAAAATGACTCCTCTCCGTAAAAACAAACACCATTTTGTCGATTCATGCAACCTAGGATTGAAAATAAGTTGGATTTGACAATAGAAATAGATTTAGACTGTCGGAAAACGTAAAAACACGCAACTCTACTTAAAAATGAGTATAACTATGAATGTAATGTACCCTCAACTACTGTAATAAACTTATCTTTAATTATATTCCTGCTTTATTATTTACGTGAACCCGAACAATGCCGAGCACTTCAGTGTCTAAAAGTGTGCTTCGTGAACAGAGGTTAAATCACATTGCAATGGTTTATGGCCACCGTTCATGTCAGTTACATGACGCAACCGGGGTGGGGGGGGGGGTAAAGTTCGAAGTCACTCGTTGCAATGTCGCCACTGAAACTTGTGAGTGTTACAAAAGCACTCCAATCTGTAAAAGTTGCAGTTTGAGCTGGACTGTCCAGTAAAGGGATCATTGGGCACCTTTTCACAGAGGAAACGATTAACTCATTCCGGTATATTACAGTTATATTTATTTCTAGAGAATTCATGGTCCACGACTACAGTGTACTACTGCACTGTTTGAGTCTCTTGAGGACCGACTCATTGCTCAGAATTATTCTCGTGTAACAGACATTGGTATGGATAGGCCTATGGATTCCTCGTATCTGAATCTATGTGTCTTCTAGAAGTGATATTTGAAATACACTGCTTACTCTAGAGTCGACAAAAGTTGAAACATATTGATAATTCGTCTGTGGGGCAAGTCAGAATGTTTGAATATTGTGTTAAGTATTTAGAAATGTTGGTTTTTTTCAAATGCCTGTCTCTCGGAAACCATGGGGAAAATCCGATTTCATATTAGTATTAAGGAGAAAATGCGCTTTCTCGGGGAAAAAATCATTTTAGTTCCTAGTTGTAATGCCTATTTTGTACACTATCTTCACGTTGGACATGGAGTCTGGGATGGGAGCGGACATCGCCCAGTCCGCCGACGACACATCTCTCATCGCCGCGTCGTCATCGTGGGAGAAGATGCAGCACTGGGACACCACCTGGAGAGTGAAAATTAACGCCACGAAGGTCCAGGCCATCATGATCACCAGGAGGACCGGGGACAGGAAACCCGTCCTCCGTCTGTTTGGCGAAAGCATCCCGTGGATCAACAAGATCTAGGGGTCACCATGGATACTCGGCTCAGTTGGAGACATCACGTAAAGTAATTTAGTTTCGGGCTAAATGTACTGTGTCCAATTTTGAATCCTAGGTCGAAGCTGTCGGAGAGTGTGGGACCCTCCTTCTACATCTGCCCATCATGAAGTACGCTGCTTCTGCCAGGGCAACCATCGCAGAGGCCCATCTGAGGAGCGACGATGCTTTATAAGAGCTCTCCATTACCTCCAAGAATCCCTAACGAGATCGTCAGGGAAATGTACGGAGTCGAACATCTGTGGGAACGATTACTCCGTATTTCGGAGAGATTCTACCGCAGCGCGTACTACTCTAGTAACGAGCTGGTCTCATCACTAGCATGCTATGATCTTGGAACCGACCCTTGTCGATTTTCCTGGTAATAAAAACCGGTGTTGTGTGCATATTGTATTTTAACGTGCACTATTAGCTATTTCTCTATACAATTCACTGAATTACTTATTTATATTGATTTATATGTATATACCCTTTAACTTATTTATTTATCAAATTTTTATCCCATATATATATTCCTTTACCATAATAGATGGAAGGGAGGACACATCAACAACGGCGAGAAGACTCCAGCAGCAGTGTGTGTGAATGCGAAGATTATTACTTATTTCAGGATGCTATCTTGGGAATAATTATAATAGTCATGCATACTGCCAATCCAAATCTGCATCATTTAATAATGACAAACGTTAGTATGTTTCATGTTTCGCGGAGTAGTTTCTACCGAGGAAGAAACTCCGATCAGAAGTACAGCAGTCTGGACCTCCAGTAAGACGTCGCTGCTGTTGCTGACGCTGTGATACTCTAGTTACTTTATTGTCACGGGTGACGGTCGCCGGGCAATGGAATTCACTTACCACCTCTGTGGGCACTGAACACGACGTGCAAGCATTCATGGACATTGTCTAAGAAGTAATTGAGTGAGGAAACGATACGTAACCAACACCTACCTTTTTAGCGCCTTAAATTCAGCTCCATCACAGCGCGTGTTCGTCATGGAGACATATTCTTCAGTCAGAATTTAGGGATTACTACTCATTATTCATTGTAATGAAACGTTATTTTCACTACTGCTTTCCCTTCTGGTGAGGGATCTGACTGAAAAACTCTGTACTAAAAATCGCAGAGTCGATCCCACTACCAATAATTTATTACCATGTTTTACTTCACTCTTCCGCTCGCAACAGCGCCGCTCGATCTGTTGGGAATTGGTTGATCGACCGTCGTTAGAATCAATAACCTTTCCTTTTTATTTTGTACCCGGTAATAGTTATAATATATTTATATTTAAATATAAAAAATAATTTAAAATGGGATTTTACTATAAAATTGAAAACATATTCTAAACCCAAGGAAGAGCAGATGAAATTAAGATTACAATCCAATGTACATTTCATTTGGTAAGCTCATATTATCGCATGATGACAGTTATATAACACAATGTCATCATAGGAGTAATATGAACCAGTGGGAATAGAAAAATATAAAATAATGGTTTTGATTATATTGTCATCTAACTTAATTCTCCCGTCCTTCCTCCTTCCTTTCATTCAAACTCTTTAAGGCAAACTAAGCATATTAAAAACTCAATGGCATAAAAAAATCATATCTCCTAAGGGTCGGCATTTCGCTGTTATTAGACATGACATTCATATTAGAATTTTGAAACTAGACGAACTTGTCCAATACTTACTTCTATAAATAATATTTTGAAAATGAATTATTATTATTTTTAGAATAATCTAGAGACTGAAATCTCAGCTGTTTAAATAATTGTAATAAATATAACAATTTCATTTTGCCTCAACGTTTTTTAGGCAGACTCTCTTTGTTAAACATGTGAAAGCTTCCAGACACCAGAAAAATACATAATAAAACATAAAAATATGTATTAAATTAGTTTTTGCTAAGTTATTAAAATTGTGAACTGTAATTTGTTTGCAATAAGAGATATATGAACCCAAATTCAAGTTACTATGTAAATGAATATCTAAATAGTTTGGAAGAAATATTATCTTTGCCTCTGAACAATAATTATATGCATTTTGAAATTTTACTGAGATACATGCTATCAAGGGAATAATAAATTTAAGCTATTATACTCTCTAATTCAGATTTTATTAAGCTTCCAACGCTTTGACACTTAGTAAGGATGTTTGTGTAATTAGCAAAGGTTTTCAGTCCTCCGTTTACGAAGGATCATTTTTAACAATGTTCTGAGATAGTTTAATTATTCTTGTGGAATGATTGAATATAATAATGTTATTTGTTCAGGACGAAGCTAATCACTATTTTACCTTTTAATGATTGATGCCTAAATATATGTCAAAGTGTAATTATTAGTGATTGTGGAGCTGTAATTTTATGTTGTGGAATTGGCGACAGCACTGGGAAACCAAATGGAAAGAAATGAAATCCAATAATTATAACCCACAGTATATATATGAGTGCAGCAGATTACTGTAAGAAAGGAAGAAAGGGACAAAATATTTGGAAGCCTCGACGAAATAGACTACTCCCCGAGACATCAAAAAGATATAGTTAAATTTTAAAAAATGATATATTTATATAATGTAAAAACCCCTAATGCACAGTCGCTAATAACCTGTTGATGCGACTTTAAATAAGCTCAATTAAAAATAAACAATACTTCCAGTCTCAATCTGCCTATTTGCTAATTCTATTATGACAAACTTTTCCTTTTCATAAGAATTGTTATTCTTTCTCCATAGAATCTTAGTTTCGTTTAAATTACTTTGGCAAATTTAATCTGTGTACTTCATTCTCTTCTCCATTTATTTTTCTCATCTTTCTGTGGAATAATTTCATTTTGTGATACGAAAACGATAAAAAAATTAAATAAGAAACATAGTTCATCTGACTATAATGACACAAGAAGAAAATTAATGTTAGACGCCAAGCAAATAAATGTGGATTTTCAAAATTTAATGGACTTTGTGCCACAACTTTCGTGTTTTCGTAATGACTTTGTTTCTTTCATTACCAGTTATAACTTTAAATTGAGATATTAAGGTAAGTATTTTAATCAATTTATATGTAGCGTATGGTTTCTTCTTTGACGATTGATTAAAAATGTACTGATAAATACCAAAATATGTTTGTTGGTATAATACCTCATTAGAGGTACCTGGACAACCTTTTTGTTCTTAATCCATTAAATTTATAAAGCATACAGATATGAGATACCCTCACGTAGACAAAATTTCCCTTAGTGGACCAAAGAGAATTATTTTTGGGGTTAACAGTTGTTATATTGCTTGTAATTGTGAATCTTAATTACATAACACTTATAATTTTTAAATATATCTTTACTAAAAATAATTATCAATACACAATAAAAAGCAACATATATGAAGTAAAATAGACTTAAGAGTTTTTTTTAATACTCTCGGGTTTACTCAGTCTGGGAACTGAAATACAGATACAACATTCAGGTCTTTGACAGGAATCGAACGGGGGACCACTGTTGTGCGAGGCAGAGACGCTAACCACATACCACAGGGGCGGACGATGCAGAGTCAGATTTATTAATTATTATAATAGTGAAATATAAAATTTAAAAAACTGTAAACAAATGTAATTTGAGGTAGCAAATTTCAAAACACACACTGAAGTGCGTTTTCGATTAATTTTAGTATCATAATATTCTTGGAAGAAATTTTAGATTATAATATTAATGAAGGTCTCGTATTTCTCTGTTCAATTGATCAAGTCCCTAATTAGGGACAAAATGTAGTGATATGTTTTCTAACTTGATTAATTCCGCGGTTAATTAATAAGCTTTCCTGACTGATTGGGCAATATATTTACTTAAATTAGGAAGAGCACAATTGTTTCTTATACAAAGTAATGAAATAGCTTAATCTTAGTCCCATCGTTATTTCCTATTGTACCACTGACTATGTTATTCTCATACTTGAGGTTATTGTGTGTGCGAGTGCAGACGTGCAATCGCGGGCGCCATATGACTGACGCCTGTGTGGCGCCAACTCTCTAAGTCCCAGACTCATTTCCTGCTCAACTACAGAACAACTGTCGTTAATTAATAACGGCGTTAAACATCTGTATTTACAAGACAGTAATTCTAGTAAATTGATAGCCAACTCACGCTAATCCAAGGGATTTTAAAATAATTTCTTAAAAATAAATACGATTGGTGTTAATGTAAACCTCTGACACAAATTAAGCGATAAATTTTAATTATTTAACAAAGGATTTTAAAATAATGTTTATCTCTTGTTTAATAATTTACAGTGAAAATCAACGTAAATAAATTAAATGCATTTCGGCCCTGGGCCCTGGGCGTTGCAGCAGTACTATAAAACTTTTGTTATATTATAAAGGAAAGTTTGGGGATGAAACTTTTTCAAATAAAATTATTTCATTTCTGACTTTTGGCATTTCTTTGTGTTTCATGTAAAAAAATTATTACTTTTCGTAATGGAGAAAAGGTGTATTCAGACTTAACGTTTGGAGAAGTATCATGTATACACGTTTCGAAACTTGACTTTTGAAATATTGTATTTAGTTTGGGAAAGTCGGGGCGGAACGGAATAGGGGGGTAAATGGGGATTCCCCCTTTTTTTACTGTATAGTGCTGGTCAAGGCAGAAGTCCTGGCAGCTGGTTTCAAGTTGTGAATGAACTTTGTGAATGAACTCTTGTTTTGGCGTCTTACACCTGCGAACTGATAATTTTTACAGCATTTAGACAGAAAGTAATCTACAAACCTCATCGCTTTTAACTCTTTAATAGTATATATTCGTAGGTGTCTTTATCCGTATATAAGTTTCGTATCAGGTTTAAATATAGTTGTATTAATACTCGGAAAAAACCCGTAAACTGAGACTAGCGTGCGTCGTGAAACGGAATACTACTGTATACGGCAAAATTTTAGTGTTCCTAGTGAAAAAACTGGGAGAGACAACTTATAAAATGAGTTACAGGATGATGTACCCAAAAAGAATAGATTAAGAAAGAAAATGACTAGGAAAAATGGGAAGACTTAGCAAAGCATGTGCAGTACCAAAAATATCTGTTTTGTAAAGGAAAAATTGATAAAGCAATCAACCAGCCGTACGCTAAATAAATATAAGAATGAGAACACAAAATTTGTTGATTTCTTCTTAAATTAAATTAAATATTATTGCATATACTAAATATCGTCGGCGTGGGGGGGGGGGGAGGGCAAGGCAAAATTTGTAAACGTCTTTTTAAAAATTCATAAAAATATAAAAAATTGATGTTTTAAATTATATTAATATTAGATTAAGTAAGTAATAAAATAAACTAATGTTTTATACTTTTATTAAGTCATTTTCATTTTCCCGTAATTTTAATTTTTTTTTAATCAATAAATGTCCCGATCCGTCCCTACTTCTCCTATAAATAATATTTGTTGCATTTTAATTATACACTTATGAAGTGAAAATTGGTATGCCAGTTATTATTTTCATTACATTATCATTTTTATATTTACGTTTTTTTGTTAGTTTTTTTCCTCTTGGGAGAAAAGAAATTATTTTTACTTTTATTTATCATTTGGTGAGTAAAATAATTATTGTTTACATGAACCTATTCTTATTCAATTTTAATATAATATTTATCCTTTGAGAGCCGACGTAAAAGAAGACCCGTGCAGTATTCTTGAACTTTTACAAGTATTTTTATAGTTTTATTCGTTTACGTTTCTGTATTATAACAGTTTACACAGATGGTAAAAAATCAGAAGATTTTACATAATATTTACGTTAGATTAATAAATTTGCCTTTAATTATCATAGAACATTATAGCATTTAATTGCGCTCTAAATTGGCGAGGAAGGTTAATAATTGAGAAAGGTATATAACGATATATATTTTTCAATAAATTACGGAGCATAATCTGACTAATTTAAATAAATAAACTACAGTCACTTCATACTTCATCAACATGCATAAATTATTACGACCGAGCTGGTAGCCATAAAATTATTCCTGGACGCTTGTGAAGTAGGTAGCAACAAACACTTCCCAATAATCACCAACTCACTTTTGTGCATCAAACAGATCAGCAATGTTAAGGAATATTCTGGGATAATTTCATGGATCAGAGAAAAAAACGCACAAACTCAAAATATAGGGAAAATCTATTATATTGGTATGGATTCCAAACCATAAAAACATTGTAGGAAATGAAGAGGTCGATCGCCTGGCAAAAGCAACAGCAACTACACCCCTTGAACCTCACCAGGGGGGATTATTGGCTATTACTGTTAAAAATCGTCTTCCGCCTATGTGATGATACTCGGACGTCGCAACGCATCATGTTCCCGCCCAACATTACAAGAAAAGATCAAACAGCATTATATAGAATCAATTCAAACCATACGAACTTAACCCATTCACATTTATTCTCTAACTCCGCTCCCCCACAATGTGAATATGGGGAAATACTACTTTGATCCATCACATCTTAACCGAATACAACAGACACGCCGCACAAACGACTCTTAATCTTCGAGAACTCCGACCTACAACAAATAAACAACATATGCAAGATACAAGACAAAGTGCTACATTTATTCAGTCATCAATTTATTTGAAAAAATGATTGGCACTCAGCGTTTTTTCCGTTACATTGCAATTAATTTGTAAGCAAACAATATATTCAAAAGCTTCAATCATGAAGCAGGCCGCTTTTTCCCTCTGATGCAGATGCAGATTAAGTAAATCTAAATAAATAAACTAACTGGCAAAAAGTCGAAATAGCAATTTAAAAATTTCAGTGCCAAGCTTTGTGCTAGCAGTGGTTTTTAATTCCATATTATTAATTATAAACAACTGAAGATTTTTTATAATTATTTGATTCTGAATTAAATTCCTTACTTTTAGACATTTTATTGAAATTTATGTGTAATTTTCGTTATTTCAGTTAAGTTTAGTTCATAACTGCGATCTTGTGAAAAAGAAAATAAAAAACCTCCGGTGTAATGGGACGGCCTGTAACGCTCATTACATACAATTTTTCTTATTTTCATGCTTAAAAATATTGTTTAAAATACAGGTCAAATCGTATCGGTCCAAATAGAACGGTTAATAATGAACTTTGATATTCAGGGAGGTAAGATAATTAAAGAATTTAATTAAAATTTATAATGGTGTGTAGAATAAACGGGTTATTGAAATTTTTCTTATTAATGGTATTAAGTTAAACTTCATATTTGTTATAAAAATAAATTAATTTACAAAATATACTTCCTGAATAACAAAATATTTTTGGTTATAATTGGAATATTTATGTGGTTATGGAAAATGATTGTGTCAACCCATACCACAGGTACGTGACCTATAAATTTCATGAAGAATTGCTACATTTTATGGTTGAGAAATAAAAATGCGAATCGTACTGGAAAACACGATATTATAATGAGGTGTGAATTAAGAAGTTGCGTGCAGTTTAACAACTCGTAGTTTTGAACATATTTGAATAAATATAAAAGATGATAACGCTGCATTTAAGAAACCTGTCACTAGAACTAAAACTCACGCTAGTGTATATAATCGTAAATATGTATAATAAAACCCTGTAAATTACCGTTGACATAAACATTTGATATGAGTCGCTAAGTAATTCAGAGAATATCGTTCATTTTATTTGCACGATATAAAAAATACAATGGAATACGAATAAAAGTCACAATATTTGGTGATCTTACAAGTTTTCTATAATGTAAGTACCAAACGATTTCAGATTTGGATACAGGGATAATACGTTAAAAAAGAACAAAACCTTAGTGAATTATGTAGAATAAGACGTAGTTATAATTCTGATATCATGCCCCGCGTCTCGTGATCTATTGTTGTAACAAACGTAATTAATAATTAATCCAAGAAATAACATTATTTTTTCATTAAAATGTTTACTGTTATATATTTTAGAAAAATATTTTCTAAACTTTATACAGTCACGATTACTTTTTTCCGTACTTGAAGTTCATATTCATCGATAGTCTTAATTAAAAGATATTCATGCTCATATTGAGTAACCGTTATATATTAGTTATATTATCTTATTTCATAGCACAATTACTTTACAAAAACTAGTTGTTCATGCACCACGTCGTATTTGCAAAACGTTTTTACAATCTTTTGTAAAGTGATTGTGCTATAAAAAAAACTTATGTAACTGACACACAACGTTTATTCAATATGAGTATGATTATATTTTATTTCAGACAGCCAATGAATATGATTTGTCCTCGATCGAAAGTTCCGGTTTATTTGAAGTATAGAAATAAATCATTGTGACTATATGAAAGTTTAATGGTCTTTCACATATTATTTTTCTTCTTGAAGAAAGATATACAACGAAGCAACGCAAAGCTAGAAAAATAGTAAACTAAAGACACAATGAATATTGGTTAGTTTTGAAGCCGAGGGGGAGGCCGTAAAAAAACGAAAAATAAAATTATATGAATTGCGGAAGTCCGTACTTTATCAATATTATTTCTTAATTAGCGCCATACAGTACTGTAACTATATTTCATTATCACAATAGTTCCCGAAACATCACACAGGTATCACATATTTAACTCTGTGCTGTCCATGAATCAAAATTTTAAAATAGGTTTTAAATATCATATTATTTTACAGAATTAAGTCTGCTAGGGTTTCTAAACTCTCCATCGATGTTTCGTGAGTGCATAACAGTTCCACTTAGTGGTTTATCATTCACGGTAAAGACGAATTCACGCTGATGGCGAGGGTTTTGAATATTTTCAACTTCAAGCTTTTCTTTGTCTTCAATAGACGATTGTACATCTTTCTTATTCAAAATCCTCCGCTCAATATTTTTATCTGAAAACTTCCCACACACTGCCAAGTTTTCGTCCAAACTGACTAATTTACCAAATACTACGTGTATCAAAAAAAACTTTGCAACTTTGAAAATTCATATTAATTTATTGTTTTGACTTAAGACAAAATATTTCAAGTTTTGACTCACGCTGTACGATAGTTCAGGATCACCCTGTCTGTATGTTAAAATAATAAATTAATATGAATATTCGAAGATGTTAAGTTCATTTTGATACACACTTTATATCTTCACATAGAGATTAATTCATAGACGGAAACCAGTAAAAACTTAGTTTAACATATTAAAATTTATAATCTAACGTCCGTTATAAATTAATAAAAGTAATTTATTACCTTTTGGCGTACAATTTTAGCTATTCAAATTAAAGATTAACAATATTTCGATGCATATTTCCTACTTCTTCAGGTTTTTCTTTCAAGTTTTTGTGATGTCCAAACATAAATGTGTTTGAATATTCACCGAAACGTCATTATTCTTCAATTGTAATAAATAAAAGAGCCCGGAAAAAGTTATATATTACTTTCATCAGTATAACGTATTTTAACGTTAATGGGATTTGTAGATTTGGAAAAAGCGTTTCATAATTGTGAACTGGAACACAATATTGAGGATTTTGAGTCACAGGAATAAAATATCGAGAAAGAAGGCTCATAAAAAACCTCTGCAAAAGGCAGTCAGCAGTAATTAGAATCGAGTATCGAGAAAAGAAAAGAGAAATGAAGAAAGGAGTTAGACAAGGATACAGTCTGTCGCCCACACTGTTTAACTTATATATAGAACAGGCGACGAACAAAGTTAAAACGGAATATGGAAAATGAATTATACTGTAAGGAGAAGAAATAAAAACCCCATTCTTTGCCGTCGATATTGTAGTACTAGGGGAGTCAGAAGAAACCACAATAAATGGGATGAACGTGGACGATAGGAGTTGCGGAAAGGGAAAGAATAGATACCCTTGAAATTTGGTGTTATAGGAGGATGCAGAAAATCAGATGGGTGGATATAATCGCTGATGAGGAAGTTCTAAACAGACTAGGTTAAAAGCGAACAATATGGAGAACGTTGACCAAGAGAAGGGATAGATCAATAGGCCGCGTTTTGAGACATGAGAGTATTGTAAAATTAGCATTAGAGGGAAGTATGTGGGGTAAGAACATGGGTGATAAAAGTCAGACATTTGGACGGCACCGGACTTTGTACCGCGGTCGCTAGAATGCGGCGATCGAAGCCGGGAATAAGCACGGATTTCCTCCATAAACATTGGGGATTATTCCCAGAGAGGAGTAACAATAAAATTCATTGGTGAATATCCATACCGGCCTATTTCGGCATAGGAATTAAGAAAGTGGGGGAGAATTATTAAAAATGAGAGACAGAATCATAAGACAGATTGTAGAGACCAGAGCAGATGGTCAGATGATATTAGAGGCAGATTGTGGGGACGAGACCAAATGATCACATTATTGGACAGATAGTGTGAGGTGACGAGGCTAAGATTTGAAATTGTCCGAACCATGGACAGTAGCAGCGGCAGATGAGGCGTGATCGAGACCAGACCGAAACCGTACGAGTTAGTGCAGACGAGAGAAGACGCCACCTGGGTCTAAATTAAGCTGATGTGGTAAATAATTCTGTAATCTTTTGCTGATTTCCTATACTGCCAGGTCCGAGTAGTTTTTGTGTGAAATATTTCGCGCTATGAAAAGACCCAAAGTATACGACCCTGAGTGTAGAATTTAGTCATAAGAAATTAATTTTTTTTTGTTAACAGGCTACATGAGGGTGGTCTAGGCCGTCAAGAGGGCTGTTGAGCCATTGGAAGAAGAATATGTTGTGTTTATTATAAAGAGAGGCTGGCTATGCAAATTAAAACTATATTCAATTAGTGCACAAAAATAATAAATGAATGTTAAAATTAATATATTTTACAGTTGTCAACGATTAATTATTATAAAATAAGTAAAATCGTTTCATATTCATTTCAGACTAATCATCTAAGGAGATTCACGCTTTCTTTAATAAATAGGTTACATACATATTTGATTGAAAGGGGTATGAGTTTTCCAACAGCATAGAAGCGTTTGGCCTATCCCATATGAATGAGAGGAACAAACTTGAACAGGTTAACGAGGAGAGAATGGACGCCAAAGAAACTGTAAGCCTTCATTTACACAGGGAAAAATTGAAAACCACTGTGTCTGTGACGCGGCTCCGTATCCGCCGACGATGTCTCGTCCTGAATACACCACGCAAGATAGATGATTTAAGTTGAACATCTCCTACCCATTATAATTTAAAAGTTGATTCACATGTCGCCCGGAGCATTTTATTTTGCACTTGCCGACTGATACGAGGCTTCACAATATTTAGGCGCGCATGTTATTGTCACCTTGAAACAACAATGGCGCCCCTAACGAGACGCCCGTGGCGAAAGGTTATGACAGGAGTTCCCGGAAAGAGCGTTTATTCAGATTCCTGTGGTGATTGCTGTCCCAATTCCCCGGCTACCTGGCGAGTGTCATTCCAGCCTCCGAGACAAAGGCCGTCCGCGCGACTAATCGCCCGAATACAGCCCTAATTTAATAGACGACTTGTCACGACCTCCACAATATTTGCAATTAACATTTCTAATTAGCACTGTGCGTGACGTGTCCGGGCGATTTCCATACATGTTAAATCAGGGACGTGAATAGGCAGCGCCGCTCCGCACCGCGCCGCGCCGCATCGCACGCTAATCGCCCGACATCGCTGCGTGTCAAGGAAGTCAGGGGGAAAACTTGTGTCTCAATGGCCTGCCATCAGGTGAAGACTGGAAATTTTCCATATTACAACGTTCATCCTGTCAAGATTAATGACGGAATGCTACGTTCAGTATTTAACAGGAAAAATCATCATGGAATACCATAAAAACACAGATTTAATTAATTTATAATAGCAATATTAATTTTATAATATTATTGTGACAAATTTGTAGAACCAGAAACTCGTTTTAGCATTGTAAACCTTCTGTTATTAGAAATTAATTAATAAACACACCTGATCTAAAATGTATAAGTGACTATTTATAACTCCAAGAAACACTGCCTATACAACACAATAATTAGGCTCATGATCCTAATTACATAAAAGAATTTGTGCAGTACTGGTAATAACTAACATATAGCATATAAAGTAAGGCTCATTCAAACCGTGAGAGACAGGCATCGTGCTGGATATTTTATAAAAGGGTTTTTAATGATTTCAAATATTAATTATACATAAAATAGAAAACTATAATTCGTACTCATTATCGAATCTGAACAATCTTGAACAGTATAACATTTGTATTCCTTTACTAAGCACACGAATTTAATCGCAATTTTGATTTTACAAGCCGTAATATTAGACGTTAAACCTCACAACAGTAAAAGAATAATTTTCAATGCTACTTATTAAGAATATTTGAAACACTGTTAAGATTAAAGTTGAACCAAAAATGTAGTTTCCTTATTTCAATCCTTTCAGGTAGTTTACAATAATATCTCTCACTTCGTTACACTTATTTTTCCCATAAAGCTTTACTCAATTAATTGGAAAAATCACATTTATTCTCAGGAAATAAGCTTGCCCCCATCACAAGAAATAATGTACTTATTCCACTAACAATAAAGGTAAAATATTAATACTGAACTTGGATTCTAAATTGACTTGGAAAAATCATATAGTGAATATGAGCAAACAAATTGAGAAAAAGACAAGAGAACTAAGTGACTGACAGGAAGAAAATAACGGTTATCTTAAGGGGAATTCCAATTCCCAAACATATATCTCACGATTTTCCCTTCATTGTATACAGATCAACAAACACCGACGTCACTAGTTGTGCACCAATCACGAGTTAGACGCGTATACGTGGGGAATCTAACTCTACCAGTTCCCTGTGGACAGTAAAATCCTGATATATAAAGCTGTCATCAAACCAATGCGATTCATCTATGGAAGTGTGCAACAAAATCAGACAATCCAAAATCCTCCGGTAAATTGTTAACGACCCATGATACGTAAAGAAACCACTCACTGTGTACAGATTTAAAAGTTCCAACGGTAGGAAAATGCAGTATTAGATAATCATCCTAACCGACTACTAAACAACCTTTTAGAACCAATGATCAATAAAAGCTTTAAAATTATGTGGCGTAGTGAATTATTTTCTGTTAAAGTAATCATTGTTTATTTAAATTCTACCTTGCAATGCTGATGGAAAATTATATGTACCTTCAATAAATGTGGTACAGTTACTGCTGAGAAGCAATTTAACTATTTAATCCATACAAGTTTCAGTCATACTCAAGATTATAAACATTAAATTGTACTGACGTAGGCCATGTAAAAAGTGAGTCATATATTAAAAATAATTTTTTCGACAGTAGAAATATTTTAGGAAATTTTATTCTTCAACCCTAATAACTCAATGGCTTCCCTACTCTCCGGATTCCTATTTCTATAATCTGATAAACTTAAAGAACAGTCATTTTGAGTATAGTGCTTATGTCTAAATTTATGACTAAATTTGACAACAATATTGGTAGTATTTCATATTGAACCCTGCAACTTTGGTACACTAACTGACTATTGACAAACTTGAAAGAGATTGCTTCTTTTAATCCATGTAATTCGAAAACTTATTGATTTGTGGCTAACGACTGTATTTTTTTACATAAGTTTTTCATGTAACTTCTTTCGTTAGAAATTCTTGTAATACTAGAGGCCTCCAGTATTTGATAGTTTCTTAGCTCTGCCCCGATGTAAATACCAAGTTATTTTTTTATTCATATAAAAAACTTTTATCGTAAGGATTATTTTGGGCAATAATGATTCAGTACATAAAATATTAAAATATTATAAAAATAAAATAGAGTATATAATTTACATGATACGGTGAAGGTAGGTTAATCCATTTAATTAACCTACTTTAGTAGAATGGGTTAGGTTTATTTATTTTTGTGAGTACCTAAGAGGCATACGTTATGCGTATAAAATGTCAGTTTAGAATATATATATAATCCCCAACGAATTCGCAAACTCATAACGTCATTCACTATAATCTCTGACATGTAAGCTATATTTTATTATTTACTACCAACTTCGCATAAATAATTATGCATCCGGTTCTACAGACGATTAATTGACATATATATGATGAAATAATTTCACGTGTGGTTTCGTTCACATTATTCCAGATATTATAAATTCATGAACTGTCTTTTAGGTAATATTTATCAGTGAGGCAGCTGTCGTCTGCTCGTGACGTATTATTGGAAACCATGGAGACGTGCTAAGTATTGTTATATTGTCCATAGCTGAGCGCCCATTCCATCAGTGGTGACGAGGCCGAGGTCTTGGGCTCCGGGCTCCAGGGCGGACGAAGACCTGCCTCTGGTCTTGTCAACTCTGCGGAGGGATGCAAGACGTCGGGGCTAGCCCGGCGATGTATGCCATGGAGCAGAGGCGGTGGTAGATCTGGTTGACCAGCAGGGCGGGGCGGGGTTAGTCCCCACTTCCTAAATATGTGAAACAAATTCTAAAAGACGGCAACCGTGATCCAGAGTCAACTCGAAAGACAGCTACAATACTTGAGTTTTGTTTAAAGATCTGACTTTGTCTATATAATTAAAATAATTGAATACAAAACAAAAACAGATGGTTATTGACTTACCTTAAATTGAGATCCGGTGTTGCCATATTGTGCAGGAGAAAGCTATTCAAATTTTCGGAATCGTTAAAGTTATGGTGACCGGGTATTTATTTATTTTAGCTCGGTCACTAAAATTCGTCACTAAAATATTTATCAACCTGAAATTTAAGACTGTCTTTCTTTGAAAATTATTTTTTCACGCTCCCTACTCTACCTATGCCTACGTAATGTTATTTTCATGAAATCCGATATGATAACTCAGTATCTCAGTCAAGTAAATAAATCTACTAGTACCTTAAATAAGTACAGTAACTTTAAAAATTATAACAACGTATTTAATACAATGGTTCTTATGGGAGTCAAAAATTATTCGACACACTAAGTTAAAAATAATCCCGGCACGATAGGTGCGTTAAAATTACATTCGTTCCCCTAAGGAAGTCTAAAATAATCCTGATACCCTAATAATGCTAAATTACTATAGCATAAAAGGATCCATATTTCTCCTAGTACCCTAAGAGAGTAACAAATACTTTCGGTACCAAAATATTAACAATTATCCACGTACCTTAATAAAGTCAACAATATTTTCAGTACCTTTTTTTAATTCCAATGGCTCAACAGCCCTCTTGAGAGCCTAGGCCTACCGAGGCGGGTGCGGACTGTCATCAGGCGTGATACATTCCGAATTTGGGGTGATACTTGGTCAGTGTATCAATTCCCCAGCAGCCTTAATCCCGGTCCTAGCGACCATGACGACACAAACATCCAAGCCCATGCCAGGATTCGAACCCGGGACCCCTGAGTTGTGAGGCAGCAACGTTAGCCACTTTCAGTACCTTAAGAAAGTTAAAAATATCCCGGAACGTAAGAGAGTGAAAAATACTCCAACTCTCTCCCATTTATCTGCTGAGGGTATTTTACATATGCAATTCATGTTCGTAAGTAACATAGGTATATAGTTTTTAGAAATATCTCCAATTGTACCCGGATAATTCTTTCATCCCACTGCTAGAGGCGGAGTATCGATTATTTTTGTTTCATAATTACTTAACGGTATTTCTAACCATTCCTCCGCTAGACCTGAACTCGGACTTAACCCGTATTTTTAAAACCAGAGTTAAACTCAACGACTCCCAAAAGCACAAAAGAGATTTTTCTAGTTTTTAAGATTTTTTTTTGTGTAATGCTATTCGCACTTTCATTCCCACCTTCATTATCATAGGAAATTTAAGGCAGGTATTGACTGTTTCGAGAATGACACTATCAAACTAAGTGCCCCGTAAACTTGTTAGCTTGTAGTGCTTTACCCAAATAGTATTATCTCTTCAGTTGTAAGTAACTTGTCCAAAAATTTGGTACGAATTTCTTCGGGGATTTAAATTGTACGCAGAACTTTTTCTACCCTTTCCATCCGAACGCCTAGGGTCTGAACTACATTGAGCCGGCATATTGAATACCAGAATCACAATCACCTAACTATAATCATGCATTCGACACCAATCTCGGTTGTTTTCTATTTTTTGTATCGAATCTGAAAAAGTTCCTCCCATGTCGAAAGAGCAACATCGGGAGAAACACTCCAAATATACTTTTATTTTAAGGTTTCTCGTCGTGCCTTATCTCCACAGCGTTTGTTTTACATTCGTAAGGAGCGCTTAGTTTTATTTATAGGAAAATTAATTTTAGACATTTCCCTTCCCAAGGTTCAAAAATTAAAAACTAATCACCCTGAAATGAGGCCACGATGGTATCCTCTCTTTAGCCTTCTCACTACAATACAGTACCAGAAAAGATTTTGTGAATGTATCATTCTATCGTGAAAATCAACGTTATTAATGGAAAGAGCGTGAAGCACCGTTGATGCGGTTTATACTATAGGATGTGTTCCATTTCCAGGAACTCCAGAATAAAACGTGACTGCTAATCCCGGAAGATGTACAGTAAAGTTACCAATATATATTTTTAAAAAATCCATGAATACCCGTACTTTTGAACGATTATTTTGAAAAAATTACTGTTGAAACTACTTACTAGAATAAAAAGTCAATTATTATGATTATGTGCTAAATATTTGTTTTATCGCTAAGACCGTTACATTAATTTAGTTTTGCTGCGGATTTCGGTCAGGACGCAGTGCTCTCAATTCCAGTTAGGGATATGGTTTACTCAGGACTTTTACCATTCTGGTGTACAGAAATTATTTCCAAAGTGACATAAGGGATTGTAATTATGTGGAAAATTAAAAAAATTAATTTCTAAGGGATGTATTTACATACTGCGAAAATAGGAAAAATGTATAATCAACATAATAAGATTGCTGTATGTGCGTGTGCTTTTTTTATGTAGGTATAGTCGGCATTCAAATTTAAAAGACTGGACCAATTTCGACCAAATTTCTTACACGTGTTCTTTGCTATCCGAAACTTATCTCTGTCAGTAAAATACTCGGCAATCTTAAGAGGAAGGGTCGAAGACGACGGGAATATTTAAATAAGAAGAAACGACCAATATTTCCAATATATAAATATATTTCTGGGTGACTTAATTTGATAGTTCGTCCTCAGATACTGTTAGCGTATAATTTTAACCCCATCTATTAAACCAAATGGAAGTATTCTTAGGGGCGGAGGGTTATCACATAATAATAATAATAAAACAATCGAAATTGTTTTCACGAAGTAACGTGAGTCGTTGAGTTTAATTTTGACATTAAAATTGACGCCAAGAGGGGTTGGAAGGGGATAAAAACTTCAGCATAACGGAAGTCTTTAACGGATGGAACAATTTTGACCAAATTTTGAACACTTGTTCTTAGTAATTAGAAAATCTACACAGTTAAGGTAGGACACGGGGGTGGAGGGGTCAGAAATATTTTAATATCAATAAACAATACTTATTTACTTCTAATATATATTTTATGGGTCAATTAAGTTCATAGTATTGTCGCTGCCCCAAAGCAGAATATTCTTATGGAGTGGGGTTGGAGAGGCGTCACATGAAAATAAAAATAAAACTGTGAAATTTCGTGTCAAAATCGGAGCTATGTGATTCTGTTGTTTAGCATGCAATTTAAATTGCACTGCATCCCCTAAAGGGGGGTAGGAGAAGGGGTAAAGCAATTGTACTTAAAGGATAGAACAATTATAATAAATTAGGTTTGCATGTTCTTAGTGACAAAAAGCGAACACTTTTGTGATACGATATGGTTGCCACCAGTAAGATGGGAGGGAGTGGAACTGGCGGAAAGTTTTTAATATCCAATAAAGGCCGATATTTGAGTCGAATAAATATTTCTTGGGATACATTACTTGGATAGTGTGAACCACTACACCACTTGCATATAATTTAAACCCTTTCCAGCATGAGAGAGTAGTAGGAGTGGAGGTCGCTGACATTTTTTAAATGAAAAATCTTCAAATATTTGCGTCGAATAAATATTTACCAGGCTAATTAATTTTATAGTGTTTCTAATACAATATTTATGTACAATTTAAACCCCTTTCAGCATTTGAGGGGAATACTCATAGGGGTGGCGGTGAAAATGAGACATTAAAATAACAGGGAAAAAATCGAGTTTGGTACCGAAAACAGGGTTAGGGAAGTCTGAGTTTAATTACGATTTTGAACAAGAATTTCAACTTCCAAGGAAGGAGGAGGGGAAAAACAAGGTTCCATATACGAAATAATTCTGCAGGTACACGGCGCGACTATCACCCGCAACCCGTAAGAGCAAGGGTGAAGGAGGCGGCATACAGGAAGTAATTTGAGTCCTGGTTTAAGATTACTGACAAATTAAGTTCCTTAGTGGGCTAATATAATTTAATTCCCGGGCTTCGCCGGGTACCCAGCTAGTGGAAAATAAATTTAAATAAAAATAGTTTAGAAGAACCATTTTGTTTTCAATTTTTGTAAGCGTTCTGAAAATGTTAAATTGTATTAATTTATATGTATTTATAATATTATGGTTTCAGATTGTAACCCACGGTTTGTCGAGAGCTCCAGATTTGAATATATAGAGCTTTTTTTCTATGAGATATCAAAACCAAAAATTTAGATTGTGAAAAAGTGATTTTTATCCAAATTTGCAATTTATTTTGTATAATAATGACGCTGAAATATTAAGCATCTCACCTTCCTATGTTATGATTGCAGTCTTAATCTGTTTCTGCACGCCTGTGTCAACCTGCTACCGCCACCAAATTACTATGTCTCATTAACTCATTAAAATATTAATATTATGCTATTACATACACGGGCAGCCTCGAATTTGTTGCTTCGAGCCACTGAAACTCAAATATAGCTGTAATATATATAAAGAGCAAAACCTCTAGCTTTAAAATGAATCCGAATTATACATATCTATTGTTTCGGTACGGCAGCGCTCTTTGTAAAAGTGTTCGCTTAATATACAATTCTCGAACGATTTCCTAAGGAATCAGAACCAGCGTGCGTCGCAGGATGCTGGGTATCCGCGTCTTTGTGGCTGTTCTAATTGTCATTGAGTGTCGCGGTCGTTTTTGTCTGCCGCGGAAGCCCCTTTCAGCGTGGAACAATCGCCCGGTAATGATTTGTTGTCGCGGGATCGAGGTGCGACTATTGTCGAGCGTGTGCACGTATGGCCGCGTGTGTGAACGAGCCCAGGCGTCGAGTCCCACATGCGGGCACGCACATCCCACGCATGCGAATGAGGCGCTCTAACTACGCAGCTGACGCTCATCTCATCTCAGCAGCCACCGATCTAGTATGCCTATGACTGTTTTGTAAATGTCGGACTCAAATCCGACGATAATGGTTACGGATATACTTTATTTCCTTGATTTGATTACACCAGGCAATAAAGTGAAATTGAAGATCTTATGCCCAGAAGTAGTTTAAAGCCAAGAAAGCTCTGTTAAAAAATACAATTAAGATAAACAACCATTTTTACAATAAATAATATTAAAAGTGATATAACCATTACGTAATGCATAATAAACGGAACATGAGATGAATAGCAATAAATATCGCAAGTATTGAAGAAAGTGATTCAAAGCAGTGATTGGAAGGAAACGAATGACACAGCACAATCCCCATGAAAAGAGATTGTTTGCTTTCTACCTAGTCTTGGGTCCTACAATTTCCACCGGTTTGGCTGAGGCAGCCTTTGCAGTTTCTCGATGTAGCAGAATATGGCCTTGACTCTTCAATCGTTGCTGGTTCAGAACGTAGAACGGAAATGAGAAGTGATGAATTATATGGAAGGGTGGTAAAGATGAAAGAAAGTCAGGAACGTGGGTAGATCTGCCTGAGTCTGATCAGGTAAGAATCGCAAGGTTGGGGTTTTTACCAGTTAGAACACGGACATGTAGTTTTAGATATGTGTTTAACTACAGTCAATATTATACACTGTAAGTACGAAATTAAAGGAAGGCTGTTAGGATAGAAATATAACAGGGAAGCGAAATGGAGCCTTCGGCCAAGCTGTATGTGATTGACTTTGCTTGAACTCGGGGAGTGAGAAGCTTTTAAAGATGCGTGGTAGATGTCATTGCCCTAATATATAAGACCGCTGATATGTCAGTATTCGTCAGCATTTCTGCGCTACTGTCGATTTTGTTCACCTGTATTGCGTCTTAAGGATGCATCCATCCACCAAGGTAAATGATCTACACTGTGGTAAACAGGGCTCAGTCTGGACCATATGATCCAAACTCTAAATCAGATGGTACTATAATGCGCCTTATAGGATGATATATTTAGGGATGAAAGAAGAAATACTTCAATAGAAATATAAGAATATTACAAAATAACCTCTGTAAAATTGAATTGAAAAATGAGGATTGGAATTATAACAGAAATTAATGAAGGCTTTTTATAGCGGTGAAAGACACCCACTACTCTATTTAATTATGGTGTCTACACTGAGCGTCACAGATTTGTTCCAATGACTCTAGAGGGCAGAAGACTTACGACTGTAACTTTTCTGGGAAATCAGTAGTAAGAATTTTCTCCTTCATGATCAAAAAACTCACTCCATTTGAATCTTTTATTTTATTTCCAGAAATTAAATAAAAAATATAAATTATATAATTATATGACGTTAAATTATTTGACGATTTTGAATTAAAATCACCTTGTGAAACTCAATAAATGTGAAAAAATATTACGCTGCAAGTAGCACTTAAATAAGTCTGGTGAGAAGTGCAAAACCTTAGACTTCATCTATCTTGCAACATAATGAACCACACTCTAACTTTCCCTGCATTTACTTTTGAAAACTCAATCACTCCTCTGACCTTATCTGTCTTACCGCAGTTTAAAATTTCGCCCTACAAATTCAATTGACTGTAGCATGGCGATCACACGGAGTAATTGCGAAGATATGGTCAAATGACGTGATTTAACTTTATCTCGATTTTCGAAGCGTCGAAACCAGTATCAGAAAACTGGCTGTACAAGTGACGTTTTCGAGAGCTTGAAGATATTAAAGCTTATAAGGAATAGACTACCAAGCAAAAATCTGAATCTCAACGTCAGGTTTGTGGTCGACATAGACTACTCAATGCTCAAACTGAAAGGAGACATGTCAGAATTGTCCAGTGCAACAGAAGAGCAACAGAGCGTCAAACAGAGGAGCGATTTAATCACGGACTAACTGTGAACGTCTCTGAACGAACTGTTTACCACTTATTACACCATATGGAAGCAGATGACCTGTTCTCTGTCTGCCTTGAACAAGAGCAGACGTTTCAGTTCCCCAAAGGAGCAGAAGGATTGGGAAAAGTGCCATGTCACCTGATGAATCGCGATTTCAAATGCACCATGCAGATTGTGATGAGTTCGTTGACGCGATTTTTCCTTTTAGTAGATTGAATCGTGATGACTTCTGTGGTCTCTTTGATTAGAAGTACTGCAATATCTTGGTATTTGATGGCTTGAGGGCCCGTCAGGAGTTTATTGGTAAAAGGAATTTGCGTAGATTTGCTGGTATTTACTTAAATGCTCTATCAGTCGAGCCAACTTTCTAGGTGCTTCAAGTGTGCCTGGTGCCTTTCAGAAGCTTGAACCGCGTCAGTATTTCAATGTCATCTGCAAAGGTAGCAATAAAGGAGATACAGGAATGGACCAAGAATGCTTCCCCGTGGACATGGGTAAGACTTTGGGTTAGATATATAATTTTTAGTTTCCTTTTGATGGTATCCTTGATATGATTGACTATTCTAAATAATTACTGTATGGAGGATTGTCTTTCGCATCAACCAAACTGGTGAGAGGGTATCATTTTCTCTGGAGGTGTTACAACTTTGAGTCTGTATACCAGCAGGCGTTCAAATATTATTGATACTACAGGTTATAACAATATTTCTATAATGTTTATTGGATATATTATTAACGAATTACGTCCATCCCAGATCACTTACAATACCAGCATCCAGATGATTCACCTGCACATTCTACTCTCCGTTGTGGAATATCTTTCCACTCAACGGTTATTACTGCATTTATTAAGAATTATCGCTATGTTTACTTGGTGCCAGTTATTTTAGTTCTCCGGAAGAATACAAAATCCGCAGGCGGAAGCAATAGCCTTAATCCATCACAGTAAATACAATGAACAATTTATATTATTGGTTGCGACGGCAATATAACGTCTGCTGACCCCCTAACTTTGTTACTTCTTCGTTTTCCGCTTCGTAAACTTTTTAAATATCTCTCTAAATATTTTTGTCGCGTGTAAATTTACAAGGTAACATAGCTCCACAGTCAGAATATAATACGCACTATGTGCAGAACAAATAATATTTATTTGATTCAATCATTACAATTATGAAATAAATTTACATCTATACCAATAAATAATATTGAAATGTTTGTCTATCTGTCCAAATATTTGTCTTGAATAAGTTCCGAAACGGCTCAACGGATTTCAAAGAAACTTTAAGATTAAGAAAAAGGAGACATAAGTTAAATATTCATGCATGCTTAATTTCGATATATTGCAGAAGATATTAATATAATATGAATATAAATAAAAATATTAATTCCACGGGAAGATTTCTTGTAATTGCCGCGCAAAATCCGACCTTGAAACCGACTGCGAGTCCTATTAGCGTTCCTATATCATTCATTCCAGTTACTATATATTGTTGCAGCAGGCTGAGAAAAAATGAACTTCTTCGGATCGTCCATACGATACACACGTAATTTGATAAGTTGGTTTTCTTTCTCGCATCAGGTAAATTTTAAAATTTAGTAATTGCTAATATAAAAAATAAAAAGGAAACTATCGAGTTTGGTGACGAAAGTGGTGTAATGCGAGTCGCTGAGTTACATTATATGTGAATTAAGTGAAAATTTAACTGTTAAGTGAGAATAAATTTTATTCAGTTAGAATACTGAAAATATATTTATTCCTGTTATTGTACCGGGGGCAGTTTGGACTCTCTCGAGATACTGGGAGTATATTTGAGGTACATAATGTGCCGTTTTCGATGTCGGTTTAGTTATGCCTTGATCAACAATTAAATAATATACCGGGATAATATAAACAATTACCCGGTAACCGCCGGGTCACCAGTTATTATTAAATATTTTTACGTGAATCCTCACCATCACATCTCCCAGCTAGTCTTCAATCTCTCGCAGTGATAGTACTTAATTCTCTCCCATCCTCTAAGATACAGATAATACCTTTAACCACCTGAACAGAAAGAACCATTACAAGATAACAGTTTTATCGGTTTTTATTGTGTGGTTTTTTGAAGTGGTTTGCAAGGCTTAGAAATCATATTATTACGGCATTTTTAAATAAGTCTGGCTTTCGATATGGCTCATAATATGAAACGATGTCTACCTTCGTATCCAAAACTATTTAAATCACTTCTGCTTGATGAAATATTTTGAACAAGAGTTAATCAGAATCTTGTTTAATCAGATTTGGGGTACTTCAGACCCAGTACCCTACCTTCTATAGACCTCGGATTTACCGACAAAATCGATCTTTGAAATTGCTACTCTTGCAGATGATACCGTAATTCCAACCAGCCACGAAAACACAGACACTACTCAGAATATCTGCATAATTGACAGCAAAATGGTTAAAATAATAACAATAAATCTTCACGAATAAATATAAATGTCACGAATGGCGTATAACCTGCTTTTTATTCAGTAGTGTAACATAACCAAAATAAAATACAGTACGATATCTTGGAATACATTTAGATAAGATATTAACATGCAAAGTTCATATAAAAAATATCCACCCTAAATTCAAATATTTTTATTAGATAATAGGTATAAAGTTCCACTTATATTTACAAGATAAGATAATTACTTAGAAAACTATATTGAGATCAAACTCTAGACGAGGGGGAGGGGGTTACGAAACTAAATGAAAACGTTGCCATTGTTCTAAGATACCAGTGGAAAATACTGAAACTCGGACACACGCCTCATGGCACGTACCAAACGACGCCATTGACAATGGCCTGGTCGTAGCCTGGATCAAGATTGTCATAAAAGAGCACTACTTAAAAGTATAAAGACACTCCAAACTACTATTGCAGCCATTCGCAGCTAAAAAGAACAACAAAAGACTCAGAAGACGCCCACCACTCAATCTCCAAGCCTAATGAAGGAACCTTCTTCAAATGATGAAGTATTTGTCTAATCCACAGCATCGTCTCAATATTTATACATAATATGTAATGCAATATTTTTTGTTTCACATTTTTATCCCTTAAATAATAATTTAATAAAGTTAGTGGTGTGTTTGTAATTCCAGTAATTGATCCGTTATGGTGGAGGTCGCGACGTAGGTGGCTAGATGCGGCGGCGATAAGCAGCTGCTCTAATGGACACGTCAAGGCGCCGGAATGCAGGGAATCCCCGCCACCGGACCAACATTTGTTGGAATTGCGTAATGACGACAGCTCGAGGGAGCAGCCAGATGCCTATCTCCTCCAGTTAGCATTTGTACCCTTCCAGAGCAGGCTGGGTGGCCGCTAATTCGCGAAGCAACAGTCGTAGGACAACACTGTTAAGTCGCTCTCAACCTTCTTTACTATTATTAACATTTGACAAAACCAGCATTCATCATAGATACACGATTCTATGTTCTCTTTAATTGTGGTTTGTGGGCCAGCGTAGTTTATCTGATAACCTTAGCGTAGATATTTACTTGATGACAAAACCTATATATCCAATTTTATATGTCCATTTACCAAAAAGAAAGCCACGATTTATAATCTTGTAGATACGGCTGTCTAGTTGCCACATCACAAATACCACATTGAAAATATAAATTAAGTTATAAATATCCTTTTACTAAGTTCTTACCCAATAAATTTCGTCAGCAAACATTTCAAAATAAGATTGAATAAAATTAGGGATTCTGACAATAATTTATCTCTTAAAAAGACTAATAGAAGAAAAATATTTTCTTAAAATTTTAACTTATATACCTAACAGAAAATATAAACTAATTGACTTGTTTCATAACTACGGTATAGTTATTGTTTTTAAATGAATAAATAATTTAAATTTCGTTAAAAATATTGTTTACAAAATTAACTTTCTGGAAAGACATAATATT
This sequence comes from Eucriotettix oculatus, assembly GCA_034510155.1. NCBI lineage: Eukaryota > Metazoa > Arthropoda > Insecta > Orthoptera > Tetrigidae > Eucriotettix > Eucriotettix oculatus. Next base: position 227,093,295 of record CM067376.1, on the reverse strand, counting down.
ATCTACGCAATTAATTGTTTAGGTTGAATGCAGTGTAAAGCGGACAAACTAAAAGAGCTTTAAAAACAGACATAAAGGAACATAAAACTAATATTAAATTAGATATTCAAAAGTACACAATTGTGTCCAAGCACATGCACTCAGTCTTAAAACTGGTCTAATGAAACCCTCCATGCCAAACTATCTTGCGCAAGACTTTTCATTTCCACATAACTACCACATCCCATTTCCTCCCTAATCTGCTTAGCGTACTTCATCCTTAGCATCCCGCTTCTGTTTTTACCCCACACACTTCCCTCTAAATCTAATTTTCCAAAACCCTCATCTCTCATAACGTAATTTATTAATCTAACCTTTCTCTTAGACACAGTCCTCCAAATCGTTCTCTCTTCCCCTATTCTGCTGCTTAGAACACATAAATCTTAAGAATCATTTCGATTGGCAAAGTGAGGGAATTTTAGATGAATAAAATAATTACTTCTCAAGAATGATGAGTGAAATGTTATATATCCAGTGGGACCCTCATGCACTCAATTATACGAGTAATTTACACAATATATACGATTCTGTTTTGTTATAAAGGTTGAATGTTTTTTAAATTCTTTCTCCGTAGTTAAAATTTAAAGGAAATTTAACTCGTTGTTACCACATCATTTCGGCCGCACCTGAGGCCTGAGATTGTCCGGGACACCAAATTTCTCACATTTAAATAGTTCAAACATTTATAATGTAAGTCTATCGTTTATTTTACTTTATATTGAACATTAAACTTCATATCTTAACAAAATTTTATGAAATCGAAATTAATTTCGTTTCTAAATATCTATTGATGTATTGTCACCTGAATTACTTCACAAATTTGGCCAAAACGTGGGTATGTGTATAATTAAATATTAATCAAATTATTTCTGACTTATTGGCGGTCTTTTATTTATTGTTTCTCTCATTAGTTTTCTTTGAATAAACTACCAAAAATATTACTGGAGCTCAATATTGCATAGAATATAATATAAAATAGCAGTCTACTTTGAAAAATTTACTATTGCTTACAACAACAATGAAAGGTTTACTTTAATTCAAACAATCGTTTAAATACATAATGCAAATAAAAGTAGCATGTACATATGATGTTTTTTGATTATAAATTTAAATCCGCTTGGAACATTGTGGTCTTTAGCAACTGTCATGTTTTATATTACATATTTATTCAGATAACAATACAATTTGGTTACAACTTGTAAGACTGCTAAGGTTAATGAATGCTATTATTGAGCTGAAGTAACACGTCAATACCTTGGCACTTTATTCTTTGATTGTCGCATGATAGTTTGTAAGAGGTTCAAGGATTTTCAAAAATAATATTAAATTTAATTTCAGAAATATCAACAAGCTTCTTCATTGTTAATATTAAGTGAAAACAATAGAAAATTTTATACTGAATAGCAATGAGTCTGCTGCACTTATTTCAATTTAAATGTGCGTTAATTCACAGACTTTTTGAAATTGTCTCCATTATACGCCAAGCTAATGCCGTGTCGATGTGATGGCAGCGCCGATCTATCGGTAAACTATGTAAGAATGTGGTAGAATTGAAAAGTTACAATGCTTGACGTTTTGTGACGAGTTTGTTGAATTCGTAAATAAATTAATTAGTGTTGATTGATAATGTCAATTATTATTAAATGTGGGTTTTAAGTAGTAGATGCGAGTGTATTCAGGAAAAATACTTAAATAAAGGACGAAAATTACTAGAAAGCTTTCACGTTATTGATGTACTAGAAGAAACGAGGAATGATTTGCGAGTAATTACGGGCACGGTTTTTCGATCTACGCCTGGTGAGCATAGAGCTAAAAATCACGAGATTACTTACAAACCGATTGTTCCAGTATACATTTTAAATAAGATAACAGCAAAGCTAACGAATAATATCCAAGCAAACAAAAATACATGTAAACAATTTTTTTTAAATCGTTAAGCTTTTTTTGAAATTTTAAGTAATATTTCTTTAATTTTTATAAAATTTCTATTAAAATAATATGAATTGTAATTATAAAATGTAAAGAAATTTACAAAATATCCCTAAAATTGATTGTTATACTAATTGTTTCACTATAGGTTAATGAAAAAAGAAACATTTTTGTTATGAATTTAATAAATGAATCTATCACATTATGTAATTAAATAATATATTAAAGTTATATTTTATGCCCAATAACATTTCTTCAAAAGTACATCAATTATTAATGATATATTTGATGTAATGTTCAATCGGAAATTAGTTTAATTCACTAATTACTCAAAAACATGTGAAATTATATTAGTATTATCGAATAATGTTGAAAAAAGTTATACTTACGGAGTGAAATGTACGCGAGTAATCCATGTTTTATTCCGACCGGCTTCCCACTGGTTATTCGGAAAGCTAAAGAATTTAAAATTTGTATTTTTCAATACAGTATGTGGGCACGGAGGAACGCAGAAAATTTTTCCAAAGCTTTTCGTCAAAGATTTACTCATTTTGAATCATTAGTTTCTTTCAAAACATCAAATGCAGTGTATATTGCATGTAATAACCAAAGCCGGAAGTACCCCTTTACTTACACAATTCTCATTCAGAGGTAGCACGAGTCGCCGTTGGTCGGGCGTATTGAAAATACATAATATTAATTGTAAATATTGTACTTATATAATTGTACAATAATTTCGTGAATATCATTTTGATATAAATTTGGTTTTATTTAAATATTATCATATTTATCAGTTGTTATGCTATACTAGGACAATACTGGGACTATTTTCATCAATATATAATTTGTTACACCTGAAAAACGCCAAAAATGTTATGAAACGTTTTGTTGTTGTGATAATTCGTTCTACATAGCTAATCCTCCTTAATCTGTTTAGCATTTTCCATCCTTGTCATCCCTCTTATGTTCTTACCCCACACACTACCCTCTAATGGTAATTTTAAAAGACTCTCATGTCTCAAAACGTGACCCTTTTCTGGGCCAAAGTCCTCCAAATGGTTCTCTCTCTCTCTCTCTCTCTCTCTCTCTCTCTCTCTCTCTCTCTCTCTCTCCCTATTCTGCTTTGAACTTCCTGGTTAGTTACCCTATCCACCCATCTGATTTTCAGTAATCTCCAATAGCACCACACTTTTTAAATTAAATTATTTATGACAGGTTTGCCGTTTTATTTTTATTTATTAATTTATGTAACTGTTGTCAGGTGTGCATAACTATTAAGGATAATGTTATCCTGTTTTCCGCACGACGTGATGTAAGCCTATTATTAATTACCTCATATCTTTGAGGATTCTGGCACATAATCAAAACTGAATTGCATTCTACTTTCAGTAAATTGGTGTTATAATTAACATTGTAATTCGTTCCGTTTTTCGTTTGCTTGAAGTAGCTTTTCATACGCTTCAATTTAATAATATCGGTGACCCAATACTGTATGTAGTTAAGAAAAATAAAGTTAAATGCAGTATCCTCTCTGTTGGAAGATCTTTAGTAGAATTAATGCATTAAACGAACTAAATAAATTTTGAAATGGAAATTAATCTGACATTTCTCTACTGTTGAATGATGTTAAGAATTTTATTTAACGCCCAAGAAATTATCTCTGTATAATAAAATTAATTTAAGTACAAAACTTTGTCAATTATTTGTTAACTTTCGCAATTCTAGATAATTCTTTAATTTTTTCCGAGGTCGTAAAATAAAATTCTAAATAAATGAGGAAAGCTAATCTTAGATTGTCATTAATTATTGAGGTTTGATCATTATTTCAATATGTTTATTGAATCTAGCAGATAAATTAGATAAACTTTTCGATTTATTTGTAATTGATTTATTTCAGGATTTTGTAGGTATAGATCCACATATTTGTTCCTTGCTGTAGAAATTAACAAAACCAGACTTCGTAGACGCGAGTACTTAATTATCGGTGTGCTTCCGTTCCCGTTTGTGTTGCTGAGGACAGCATTCCAAGTCCGTCCTTGTTGGCACAGGGGGACATTGCCTTAGATTATGTAGCTGTTCGTGGAAAGAACACAAAGGCACGCAGCTTCGACACAGCACTCTGTACTACGCGCCTTAATTGCTTTTGTCCACTCTCCCTTTGCTATGGATCACTCAACTCGATTCTTCTTTAAACAAATGCTATCAACTGACATGACTGACGCTTCTCGGAGCTCTCATATGAACGTTATGACATCATTTTAGTGATTCGTTAATTTATCATATATATAGCGTCACAAAGCCAAGATATTTTACAAAATCAGAGAAGAAAAATTCTGGCGTAAGAATTATAAACAATGTGCAGTAACATTCTAATAATTCTCAATTTCAAGTGAAAACTAATAGAATCTTAAAAAAGGAGCGTTATCTCTTGAAATTGAAAAGAAGGAGAATAATAATATTGAAAAAACAGTTATTAATATTTAATGCAAATAAAATACCAATAACACAGTTACATATTGAAAAATAGAAACAGACCGCATGACATTGGGTCAACAAATTGTTTCTGCTGCATTAAAATTATCTTTTCATGTGACATAAAACATTCAGACTTTTTATTTATTCTTATTTTTCATTTAAATGAATTATATTTCTTCGAGTAATATCCGACCTTAGAAAACAAAGTAATGATACATCATTGTCAGTGTGTTTGAGAAATTTGTTATTTAGTTTGTTCAAGAATTTATGATTGAAAGACTTGAAAATCAATATAACTCTCAGAAGACTAATAATTGCAAGGATTTTAATTTTCTTAAAAAAAGTAAGGAAAGGCTTAAGCTTGAATAATAACACAGAATATTTTACTTGAGTTCAGATTCACGTGATAAAACACTGAAAATTATGTGAAGGAAAGAATGTTAATCTCAATTCTAGAGCACATTGAAAACATAATTTTTTTGTGTTTACCTTCAATTGTGGGGCTGAAGATTGTTAATATTCATTTTCCATTTAATATTATATAGTTAATATAAATATTATTAAAATCTAAATTCTACCATTACGCATTTTAATCAGGATGTGAAATTTCATTGCGTTCCAGATTGGCATTGTTTTGACATTTCGATTTCGCATAGCTAAGTTCCAATATATTCCGTGTATTGAAATTGCGTGCATACAGAGTTAATTATTTATCTGTTAATTCGGCATTAAGCAAATGAAGTGTATTTGAATTAATATTTTGGGAACATTATTTGAATTACGATTTATACACATGTTCATTCGGTGGCATTCAATCTAACTTCCTAAATAAAACATTTTATTTTCAACGCTCATTTGAGCGATTTCGATGATAGGTTGCGTGAAAAGGTAGGCTAATATAAATTAATTACCGTGTAACGCCGGACACTCAACTACTTGTATTACAAAACGGAACAACCCCTCTGTAATGTAAATTCCAGTTTATTTTAACTTCATATAATATGATAAAGTTTCATTTACCACATTAATTACAGTAAATTCCTTTATTTTGTTAATGACTTATTATCGGAAGTGCTTTGACCTATCAATTATTATTTTTTGCTTTTCTATGTCTCTTATCACGTGTATGATCATTTACTTCATATAAAATGAAACACATTTGTAAAAGTGGGTTGTTAATGAAAATGGATTGAGGATAAATAAATATAACTGCAATAATGTGAAACAAACTAAATTGAAGCTTTCTTAAGAGAGGGACTATCACTAGATTGCTTAAGAATATGGCTTCATGGAAAACAAATCATCGTGAATACGAAAGAATTCACAATCCTGTTCTAGTTATTCAATAACAGGCCTTTAAGGACCTATTATACACTATATGGTATTGTCCCAGGATGATGAATACTCATTAGTGTAAGTATCCTAGACCAGTTTACTCTACTTGAGAAGATACAGCGCGAAACATCATTCAAAATAATTCAGTTGGACGTAGAGGGAAACCAATTTAATATTTTTTGTTGTTAATTGTCCACGAGAGAGTTAATTTGTCATTGATAATATAAACTGTGCTCCTTCTATCTCAGATGCAAAACCTTACAAAACTCAGTCATTTAATTCATTTTGACGTGAAAATTATTAAATTTTAATGACACAAAGACCCAGAATTATGCAACTATACAATGAAAAGAAGCCCATTGTATAGTGATCAGTTCCGACAGTATAAGAGATAGGCTACCAGAAGGTAATCCGCATTATGACCAATATTGCCAATCACTATTTTAACATTAATGGCCGAAGTATTAGATCTAATGCTAAGAAGTCTAGACTAAATAATACGTACAACAACTAATATTTTAATATTTTTCCAAGGAAATTGAAATATATATTCTTCGACAAGAGTGAATAATTTCGTACAGTACTTTTTAAATTGTTTTCATATTCATTAATACGGGGTTTTAATGAGCGTTAGGCTGGACCAGTGTGACAGAAATCTAAGCAGCTAATTTGGTATAAAACATAATGTTTATCGGAATTATTAATTTTTTCTTTAAATTTTTAACAAAAAATAATTTATTGCAATATTTAAGGATGACACCGAGACCATAGTTTTTAAACAAGTCAATTCGTTTTTGCTGAGTTTGGGGTGAACTATAAATATATATATGCGTGGAGCAAATTTTGACCAAGTTTGGCAAACGTGTTCTTTGTGACTCGGAATCAGTATGGCTTCAAGCCCCAGGATAGGGAATGAAAGGAGCGGAAATTTTTAAATATGCAAAAACGGCCTATGTTTCTGTGGAATAAATATTATTGGAGATAATTGCTTAGGTAGTGTGTCCCCGGACACTATTTGTGTATAACCTCAACCTCTACAGCATGGGAGGGATGATTTCATAAGTGTTGTGGTAGAAGAGCTTCATATGAAAAAATAAATAATCGAGTTTTTTTGTCTAAAGCGGCGTAGTGTGAGCCGTTGATTTTAATTGATTAAAATGCGTCTTAAGCTACAGTTCTTCCGTTAAAGGGTTGGAACAATTTCAATAGAATTTTGTTCTCATGTTCCTTGCAACGCAATTAAAATTCTGAGATGTTAAAACACGACTACCACCCCTTGGGGGATGGGGGTAAAATTGGCATAAATTTAGAATATTTGTGTCGAAGAAATATTTCTTGGGAACAATTACTTTGATTGTGTTTTCCAGTAAACAATTTGTGTATACTTTCAACCGCATTAGGGTATGGAGGGTGGACGGGGTGGAAATTCTTCGAAAAGCAAAATCTGCTGAAAATTGCGTCGAATAAATATTAAAAATATAATATATAATAGTTTATAAATATAAAGACCTCGTTAAAATATTAATTTTGTATCTGTGCAATAAGAGTTACATTTAACTAATTTTAAAATAAGAAAAATAGTAAAGCATTATTGTTAGTGCTTCTGTTAACAAAAGGCCACTTGATACAATCTTCATTTTTCGTCTAATATAACCAGAAGATGTCGGCAATACAATACAATAGTTTATTATCGATTATAATCTTCCTTTAAAGTTGAGAGACTTTTGCACGGCGTGTGATTTTATGTTTAGACCTCAGAAAATACATCAGATTTCGTTTTTGAGATAAATATTCCTTGCTTCTCAACTAACCAAAAACCTGATTGGCGATTTACAGAAAATTAATTTTCCATATGAAAATTGTCACGTGGTAGTTAACTAGTTACTGTGGAACACTTCTGCTAATTCTCGGCTTCCTGATAAGTATTATAGTTTTTTTAATTTATTTAACAAGTTCGCATCGACTGCCTGGTCATTAGCAAACACAGTGACAATTATCAAAGATTGAAGGTTTTCCCGGTGTATATTCTGAATAAACAATTCTCAACTTTCACTTGAGAACGATGGCAGAGTACGCCATAGAAACGTCGTGGTTTCTTTTAACACGGGTGGAAACCCAAGAATTGTTTATTCACAGTGACAATTATTTACAATTATGATTTTACAAAATAAGATACTGGTAATGTCCATTTTTTTGTTCGTCACCCACTAATTAGTTATTTATCTTCATTACATTTGATTTTTAAATTGAAAAACACAAAATAAAATACATTAAAAATGAATAAAAAATCTTACTGTCCTTACAAAACTTAAAAATGTCTTTTTGATATTCATGGGAGTGAAACATGGATTTGTTATATTTGCCCTGTAGGTATTTTAGTCTGTGTTGGTGGTATTTGGGGCATTGATTGAATACATGGTCTATATTTAAGGCAGTAATACACAGATCAAAAGACGGTAGGTTGGATCTATTCAGCAGATAAGTGTGGCTTAATTTTCAGTGTCCAGTTCTTATTCTGGTAATGGAAACTGTTCCTTTCTTCCAAAATCTGTGTTGTTTCTTAGAGTATAGAAGTCTCTGACGTTTTTGTGAAGATCACTGGATTTTAAAGTTTTTCATGTATTGTGCCATGTCTTTTATCATTTTGTTACAGGTATGTTTCAACATATCGTTCAGGGTATGAGATCACATAAGCGCAGAGTTGCAGTCGTGTAAGGTATTCCTTCGTGTGCTACATTCCTGTATGGGGTTTTGAGTGATTCTTATGCTTACTGAGACTCACGCCAATACCTACGGTCGTTAAGTCATGGCGCATTTCATGTATGACATTGATCATTTCCATGCTGTTTTTCCTGTTATAGATGTTATGTATTGCAGTACGGAAATTCGAGAATATGATAAACTTATTAAACCTTACTTGCTTGATTACTTTCATGAATGTCATTATTCCACATATTTCCGATGTTACAATACTGGCTTATCGGTGAAGGTTACATTTTATTGATACACCACTTGGGCTTTTGTTCCTTGCTCATTTCAGTGATATATATTCGTTGAGAATGTTAATTAATTCAGTAAAATTATGGTTCAATATTCTCATGTGCTGATGAGTGGCTAATGATAAATCAGTCTAAATATCCGGAATCATCCATGGTTGGTATTTGATGATTCTTCTTGTTTCTATTATTTTATGTTCGATATTTAGCTCCTCGAGCATTCCCTCGACCAGGGTTTCCCAAACTATTTTCTGCAATGGAACACTTTGCAAAATCAGACATTTTAACAGAACTCTTGGCTTCTTTATTAGGTTGGGTAATTTCTACTAGTAAAATTAAAAAAAGTTTTTGTTTAGTAATTAATTTTAAATAAAACAATGTAATATAATATAAACATAAAAATAATAACAAATGAAGCACTTAATGACTTTGACGATTTTGGGTCCTTGAACTGCATATCTTCTTGATATAAGGCAAAATATTTGTATGCTTAATTTAAATATTTGGTGTTGACGTCGAGCCTGTCTCTGCACTTTGCCTTCATTGCAGCATAATAAGAAAATCTCAAATCGGTTATAGGAAACTGAAGTAAAACAGTAATAGCCTGATTTTAAATATTGGGGTACTCTTCTGACAAACTCGCCCAGAAATACTTGTATTTTTGTTTCAAATTAGTAACAGATTAAATGTTCATATTCACTTGCACTTAATTTTGATGTCATAGAAAGTGTATTTTGAACCCAGGCATCGACCTGACTATATTGAAAAATAGTTGATTTCAAGTTATGCAGGTGTTCTAAAATCATTGTGAAAATTTCAGCGTCTACTTTAAAATTTAATTCATTCAAACATTCATTTAAGGTAGGAAAAAAATTAAAATCTTTGGATACAACTGATGAAATTCAAAATTATATTTTTTTATCAAAAGATGCTTGTAATGATATTGTACTTTGTAAAAATATCTGCAGGTATTCAGTGTTAAGACTGTTCTGATGCAACCCTCTATGTTAAAATATATTGCGCAAGCCTTTTCATTTCATTATAACTAGCACAACCAACATCCTCTCTTATATGCTTAGCGTATTCCATCCTTCCTCTAACTATGAAGGATTTGTTAGGACTTCAACAAAATAATGACCTTAAATACTTTGTTCATTCAAGAAGACCAACAGCTCACTTTGAAACACAAGAAGTCTTAATAGTGCTTTTCCTCTGGATAGCCATCTCACTTGAGTATGTCATAAAAGTTATTTCTGTTTACTACCCATTTCAACCTGAAAAATTTTATTTAATCTGGATTGAAGTGGTTTTGATTTTACGTAGTTTATCATTTTCACGGTTTCATTCATAACATTTTTAAAATTTGTGGAAATTTTTTGTCAACAGTATTTTTTCTAAAAAGAATATTAGATCCTAGTTCTCTCCACTTGCTTTGTTTTACTACTTTGTGAGCTTACCAATAAAAACATAATTTATGTGTCTTAAAATTTAACAACTTAATAAGGAGATATTTTTTAAATGGATCATTATGACAATATGTCAAAAGCATCAGAAATACGTAAATTAATAGATACTTTAGTGACTATGTTTTTTGTATGTTAGGAAAAAAATTAATTATCTTTCGCGGACCACTAAACTTTTTCTGCAGGCCTTCGGTTGAGAACCGCTGTTGGACTGCAATTATGTGGAGTAGTATTAGATTCCACAAACAAATGTGTATAAGGTTGGTTTATTTGCTGACCATAGCTGCTCATTGTAAGTATAAATCTGCGCTAAGGGGCATCTCTATCTCCCTCGTACAGGATTCTAGTTGATTTAACACGTCCGCGCTTGCTACCCACGATTCCTATAGTAGCGGGAAACAAGGAACAGAGTTTCTACATTTCGCAACGTTGTTGAATCGGTTCCGAAACAAGCTAGAAACAAAGAAAGGTGTGAAAAATGATTCCACTTTCTCGCGTTAGATTCAAACGGAGTTTTCGTTTTACGAAGTGATTAAGTGATATAACAAGATATTATATAGCATGGATAGAATCAGTCTAAACTTTTTGCGGTACACCTATTTTGGGCCCGCGGAACACTAGTGTTCCACGAAACACAGTTTGGGAAACCCGGCTCTTCACTATATTCTATATGGGTATGTAGCGCTGGTGTTCATTATTCAAGTATTATAATTGTTTCTGCAAAAGGTTGTGGGTTTTCTCAATGTATCGAAACACTCCTGTCAAAGAAAAGAGAAATAAATCTTCAAAAGCCATTTGCATACGCAACACCGCAAATAGCGAACAACTGGCAATGTTGTTGTTGTTGTGGTATTCAGTCCTAAGAATGGTCTGATGCAACCCTCCATGCTAACCTATCTTGATCAAACCTTTTCATTTCCTTATAACTAGCACTACCCACAATATCCCTAATCTGCATAGTGTATTCCATCCGTGGCCTCCCCATTTTGTTTTTACCTCACACACACACTTCCCTCTAATGCTAATTTTACAAGACCATCGTGTCTTAAAACGTGGCCTATTAATCTATTCCTTCTCTTAGTCAACGTCCTCCATATTGTTCGCTTTTCCCCTATTCTGTTTAGAACTTCCTCGTTAGTGATTCTATCCACCCATCTGATTTTCAGCATTTCAAAGGCTTCTATTCTTTTCCTTTCCCCAACTCCTATCGTCCACGTTTCGCACCCATATAACGCCACACTCCATATGAACATTCTTAGTAACGATTTCCTAATATTCACACTTATATTACCAATACGTAAATTCCTCCTTTTCGCAAACTCCTTCCTTGCCTGTGTTATCCTACTCTTTATGTCTACTATAGTTATTACGCTTCTCAAGTAGCAGAATTCCTTAACTTCCGTCATAATATCCCTTCCCGATCTAACACCCTTTGTTTTCCATACTACACTCCATTACCTTGCTTTTCCCTCTAATAATCCTCATATTGAACTCTTTCTCCAGGACTCCGTTCATGGCATTTATTATAGTTTCCTTCTGATTCCCCGCAAAGCGTAAGTTTTTTATTTATTGCCTTGCAGTATGATTACTTTTCCATATTCCGTTTTAGCATTCTTCATCGCTTGTCCTACATATAAGTTAAACAGCATGGGCGAAATGCTGCAACCTTGTCTTACTTCTTGGCAATAAGTAGACAATATTCCTGAAACGCAATGTTCCGGTAAGAAATAAAAGCACAACCAACTCATGTATCAAGCTCAATATATAACGTTTTAAAGCTTATGGATCAATCTCAAATAATTTATTAAGTTCGGGAGTTTCGGTGGATGCTTATGAAACAAATATTGCAACACCACAGTTGGCTACATTAAAAGAGAGAGAAAGGGAGGGTATAGGGGGAGAAAGAAAAAGGGAGGGAGGCTATCGAAGAATTCACACATGTAAATTGATTTTAAGTCACCCTTGTTTATTTAAAATAAATCTATTTAGTTTAAATAACAAATAGAATTCAAACTTCTCGTCTCGCTAAAATATTTTATCAAATTACTACTACCTGCTTGCATTACATAAATGATTTTAAGCGAATAATATTTTTTTAATTCGTGAGAATTAATTGATATTCACCAGGATACAATAGACAATGTAACGAGGTCTTGTGATGGATTACACGACGCTCCATTCAGCCTGTCGCATCTGAATGGCACGTCGAGTGCGTGAGAGTGAGGAAAGCATGAAGACGTAGACGTACGCAATGGCGGCTGTTGCATGCGATGATTCAGGCTGTCGCAATTACCCAGCCTCGCACGCCAGCACAGGTAACCTTGCACGAACGCGGCCACGTTTTTGTGCGACACTTCTCAGGATAAATGTATTCATTGGAAGCTCAGTTAGTTTTTGTGACGCTGCGCGTCATTACGTGTCTGCAGTGGTAATTGGTTGGTCTTCCTGGCGACCGTCACGAAAACATCAATCCTTTGTTTGACTCGCTTCATTTCGTTCGGGAAAATTATTGTTATCAAATTGACTAGTTTAACGTCATATAGTACAGGAATCATAAATATTTTATATGTCCCATGCAATTATAAAGACAGTAAATTAGTATTATACGTCCATGTGTCAAACGGGGAAATTTATTGCCTGGGAATTTACTACACGTCAGAGAAATCATAAATATAATTTAATTATTATGAATTCAATAATATAAATTTAGTGTTGTTGGACAGTGGAGACAATATAAATTAGTATTTTAAAGAAATTAATATTATGAAAATCGATTGTATTTGTCATTTCATAGCTATAATGTTAAATTTGGATTCCGTATTTCATTTGTACGAGAAATAGTTTGAATTTCCTTTCCCATCGCCCTTAAACTTTTGTACATAGAAAACTGACAAATTTGTTGCGAAATTTGTGGTAATGACGGTGCGAAACAACGGTTAGTGTGTGCGTGTGCACACTTTCTTTGCCTATCGATCATATTAAAGTCATGACAGGGTGGAATATAGACTCCGAATCTGAACTTCATTAAAAATAATAAAGTTAATTTCATAAATAGCATTATTTGCATTACGTTAACAGAGGCAGATATGGAACTATGTGAATATCTTCTAATTTGCCATTTGTAGATAGTAATCATTATTCTAATACCCATAATATATTTTTTCAATTCCTACTCGTAATTACAGAGATATCTATATCTATATTACGTCACAACTGACTGCGCTACAATCCCTAGCCATTTGCATGATGCGTACTTATCCCAAAAGATTACCTCTATTCTCAAAATTGGGTTTTAAACAACTTTTACATTTTATTATGATGTTACAATATAGAAGCATACAATTTAAAAGAAATTTAAAATACACACAACCAAATTTGTGCAATTAACAAACATTATATTAAACTATGCCCACGACTTCGTTCGAGTGGAAATAGCTCTTTTTTATTGCCATAAAAACGAAAGTTCGGTAACATTTATGATCGCATCACGGCTAACCTTTTAACTCGCAGTTGGTTTTTAACAGGTCCCGCGTTTACACGTTGGCAATGATAGATGGAGTGAGAATGCTCACCCCGTCTCTCTCTATTATGCCACCAAAATTACGCTTATAATAACACAATAAGTGGGATGAATTGTATAGGAACGCCAAATAAGACTTTTAAGTCGCAGTTGGTTTTCACGCCACCTTTCGCGTGGCAATTCAGTGGATTTATAAATATTTACATTAATATCTTCTGAACTCTGCAAGATTTCGAAATAAAACATACACGAAAATTTTATTTAAAATTTGTTTCCATCCCTGAAATTTTCATAGAAATGCGTTATTTTGGAGCATAAATGTAGAGTATAGGCAACCCACAATTACCTTTTAGAGATTGGAATGCAAGAAACATTACCGTAGTATTAATATATATAATATATATATAATTATTGAGATGAAATGTGCACGAATATTCAAGATAAAATTCCCGTTTTTAAACCCTCAAATTTTCATTGAAATCTTGGAAGAACGAAAGTGCTAAAAGAACGAAACGTTTCTGTAAACAAGTTGATTAATATATTTGGAAATAGTGTAGTGTAGTGTTATAAAAGCTCAAAACCTGTTAATTACTCTGAATTGGAGAATTTTTAATAACAGAAATTGTAGTTTATAACTGTCCTTATGCATTTGTCAAAAGAACTACTTCAAAATACTTCCAGCTTTCTGTAACAAAATCATTATAAATTCATACATTAAAATTAAGCAACTGCTTGACCAATTTCTCTTAAGGTATTGTTTCAGACCGTATTAATTATTTTTCTTTGTTTTGCATCCAGGTAATATAATTTAGTTATTGTACTAACTAGTTGCCATTGTACTAAGTGGTTGCCCGTCGTTTCCTTAGAATTTATGTATTCCAGTCGAGTATTAGACCACTGGCTTATTTTTTTTGGAGGGGAATTGAAAACGAAAGATGTGGAAGGTAGAGAAGTGCTGCCAAGGGCTAACTAGGGCCCGGGGCTATAGTTTTACGGAGATACCAATAATTAAAACAATAACTCTTAGGGCAACATCACAAACCAATATAAAAACATTTCTCATCAGTGATAAAGGAAATTATTAATAGAAGTGTGAATAATTAAATTGAAACGGACAGTAATACCACTTCTAAATTAAGCAATAGTAAACTGAAATATATCAAGCTATGTTAATGATATTACTTATAAAATTATTAAGGCTTTCTACGAGTATGAAATTTATGTCAATCACATTTATAACTCATTAAGTTAAGTAAAAGTTAAGATTGACGTTTTAAACTCTAACCAACTTAGTGTAACAAATCGAGTGTAAAAATTACGATAAATCTTATATTGGCTTTACAACTACGAATATCGAGTTGCAACACTAAAAAATAAATACAGGCCTGTCAGATCATGCAAAGAAGACGAATCATATACACATATTGTACACAAAAACATAATGAAAATCATCTTATAATTGTAGAGGGAATTCACATAAATGATTATATAAACATTTTCGAATTGCAGGAACTGACGTAGAAACACAATATGTGAAAGTCGTGAATTTATTACGCAAATAAATTTCTGAAATTATGTAACTAATAGATAAGAAGGAACATATTGAAAGGCTTGCATAAAATGCCAGTGTATATAAGAAATAATGAATATATTCGCGGCTCTATGTATCATATTAGGAAAGCATTAGTTATGCATTGGTATAAAGAATATACGTGTATATATTAATATGCTAAGTTAATATCCAAGTTATGTTTCAGTTTTAAATAGGAAGCATACATCAGTCAAAAGCTACCAAACTGAATTAAAAAAATAGATAAAGTTATGATTACAACTTTATATTGAATTATACAGTAGTCTAATTCAACAACTTGTTTAGCATTTCCATTTTATAACTCAATCAGCGCAACTTTGCTATTGAATGAAAGCAAGCAATCTAATTCGATTTTGGTTTTTTACTTTTGTGCCTCTAAGATCGTATACATGACAGAAAGTATTATTATTCATTACTATTTGTTCTTGAAATGTAAACTCATTTTAAAATTATAAATATCTTCAGTTTACTGCTCCTGTGTGTAAATTTCAAGACAATGCTGAATCTAATTATCTTTAAAGTTTCAATTTCATGTTCCGATAACCTGTTGAATTTAATGAAGAACTTGTACCTGAAACTTGGTTACTTAACCTGAATACAACTTTCCCGTTTATTACTTCTAAGACTTAATCAAGAGTGAATAATAATGTTAGTGGGCAATACGCGTAGCTGATGCACTGTGTATTGGTTTCCAAGAGCAACGCTTCCGTGCTGAATATTACCTTACAAGTTGGTAATTAGGCTTAACTACCGTCCACGTTAATTGCTTTGCAGAAGTGTTCCTTAATTTAAGAGCTCGTAATTGACCCGGTTAATTATATTACTCCATAACGGACGAAAGGTCTGGCTTTACATCGTCTAAATTTCACTCGTTAAATAAATTAGAGCATATAGTTTACAAATCGAGTAATACCGTTTTACGTCATGTGATATACATTTACAACTCTATGCCTCTATTTATAGACATGATTTCATAATACTGTTCAAACGTGATGCCGAATGAAGTGGTTCCGCATAACTGTATATAGTTAAAATTATAGGCCTTGTAACGTTAAATAGGGTTTGGATTTATTTTAACTTAGATAATAGCAACGAGAATAAATAATAAGGATGATTACAAATTTAAAATTATATTTAACACAAGAAAACAAAAATGAAATTAAATAAAAAAACTTATCTCCAAGCTCTTTTAAAAGAATTATATATTTTAGAAATGAATTAACTTTAAAAATTAAAATTCAAAGCATATTGATTCTGTCTCTTAAAGGATGACGGGTTTAAATATCTGGTGAAACACTACTTGATAGTGGCAATGGCTTCTGTGGCTTTCAGTAGACGGCATTGAGGGATTTATGGTTGTTTAATACGTCAGGAACGACGTAGGTAGATCTGGCTGGAGCCTTTGGAACCATTGAAGACATCAAAGTAGCAGCTTATGGATTGGCTGCTACTGTTGCCCTCTGAAGTCTGCTGATCTCATCGTCCCTGCAAATCCCCAGGTATTTTCGTCCGATCAACAAGCACTCTCCAAGTCCCGTTCAACGACCACTTAACCATCCCCATCATTTACCAACTAACTCCCTCCTCAATCTTTTACCAAACACGAAAACTGTTATTTCCCCTTTCCGATTCAAATTTTGGCAAATAGGAAACATTCTTACATTTTCGATTTCCCAGATACGTTGTTCACTCGTCTGCCCAAAAAGTCGCAAAACGACACGCACCAGAGGTTACTCAGTCTCCTGCGGAAACGTCTGAAACGTGACAAAATATTGACTTTGCTGGCCAGCTTCTTCTAAATTCATCAAAATTTCTCTTCAATAGATGTTATGATGTTGCGAGGCCCGACCGGATACCTGAAAAAGTTAAGGACCCTAACTATTCGTAGATCCGATGAAAAAACGCTTATAGTTATTTAGAAAACATGTGTCACAAACTAAACTTAGTAGCTAGTATACGCCAATAATTTTGTTGGCAGCTTCTTACATACAACAATTTGATAGTTTTTTATTTTTATAACAGAACTCGTTACGGAAAATGAATGTAAACAGTATGCATTTCTTTCATGAAACCGTAAATAACACCAAAGAGATTATTCAGAGATATTATGACTGATACATGGAAAGAATATTTAGACGGTAAAGTTCTGTATTTAGTATTCTGTAAATTTTCAACTGCATAAAGTATAAGAATAAAATCATATTGCTGTGAATATAAATAGACTATTTTTCAAACAATGTGAATTCAGTTATTGGCATAATCTGAAGAGTTGAACACTAAAATACTACAAGAAAAGATGACGAATAACGTGTCTGAAGATAATGTACAGAGAACATAATAAGAGATTAGTTTAGAATGGCAGAGGAAATTCACATAATATGAAAAAGGTTGCGAATTACAAAACTGCAGGCACTGATACGCGAAAATTACTATTTATTAGGCAAACATATATTTACCTGATTTCCAGTTATTAATAGAAGGTTGAAAAGATATTTAATGGTTTTTAATAATTATCAGGAAACAGTACGTGACCAGACCGAATTCTCACTCTTATATCTCATACTTTATTCAACTGAATTACATTACCAAATTCTGATTTGCTGTCAGCTATTAAGAGAGGTCCTTAACGTTCCGTGTCTCCATTAAAACTAGTATGATCCCGTTTAATTTTATTTATAAAGGATTAAATTATCTTGAGTATTAGTTCGTAGCCCCCGTGAAGTAGCCTACCCGTCACTACGCGTAATTACTTCATTTTTTCCCCTTGAAGTTTAATGTCGCACCAACGGTTATGGTCATAAGTGACAACACAAAGTCTACATAATTTTACCAAATATAAAACATTTGCAATTACAACAATTTGTACAAGAATGAAATACTGTTCTTGATAACTGTAAAAAAATAAAAACGAAAAAATAAACCAATAAATCATACACAATATACCATTTTCTCATTTCTCAATAGTCTATTGTTGCTGGGTTATTCCTGAAAGGAAGTACTTCTTACGTCGCTGCATTAGAAAGGACGCTAAAACATTACCGTTCCATTGAATTATCAACATAATTGTATTACCACAAAAATATAAAGACGAGGAGTCCGGATCTGAGAAAACTCCTTCGGCCTGCTTAATAATTGCTGTTTTAACGGCAGGGTGAATTTCTGTAATAATCTGCAGTATACCTTCTGCAGAAAGGTTATAATCCCTTAAATTAAACATACAGATTTTAAAACAAAAGGCACTTACAACCGCGCTCTTCACAATGTCAAAACTAGACCGAGAGATCCAGGTGTTAAAACATATCTCTACCAACTTCAGTGGCGTCTTCCAAATTTGTATAATTTTCGCTGTTCTGCGACTGCTTAATTATCTTTAGCATTTTTTTATTTAAATAAGCAAACGTGAACAATTTTTTCATCATATAAATACATTCTTGGATCTATTAATTGATACTGTGTCCTCCGATACTGCTAGCGTATAATTTCAACACCATCCATATCGAAGGGGTGTATTCTTAGGGGTGGCGGTTAAAGGGTATCACGTAAAGGAAACTATTGAAATTGGGCTCTAAACCGGAGTAATGTGACCCGCTGAGTTTAATTCTGACATAAAAAATGCAATCTAATTCATACGCCATCCCGTAAGAGGAGTTGGAAAGGGTAAAACAAACTTACACTCGCTAATTTTAATGGATGGAACAATTTCAACCAAATATTGTGCACGCAGTGTGAAGATCAAAAAATGTTGGGGTAAGACAGGGGTATGTATCATCACTATGGCGAAGGTGGAGGGGTAGAAATATTTCTAAATAATCCCAGATAGTCGAATATAAAGGCCACAGCAAACAAATGTTGATGTTCCTTCCATTGCAACAAGGGTACAGTATCTACATAATTGGAGTAACGTCTGCGTAGTACCTACAAATAGATAAAACATAACAAAAGCTGATCACTATGTGTAGTTTTTTTCGATTCTGATATATATATATATATGTACCATACGTTTTTTGTTATATATCAATATTTTACATACTATCTACGTAAACTATTTATTTAAGTTCATTACTCCGTAAAAAACTATTCTATCTCCACACAATGAGATAAATTAGAGGAACAATGCGAAAGTGAGTTTTAAAAAATACATGCACGTTATTTTCAAGGACGTGGATGTGAATATATTGACGAAAAGTTTTAATTTTTCGTGCGAACTCAGAGCAATTTCTTCTTGTCAAAAATTTTATAAAACGATTTCATTATACAGTGGCATATGAAAGTAGAATTTTATTCAAATAAGGCACGTAAAGCTTTGAATTGCAAAATGAGGCCAATGCTCGAGTTAAAGTAAACGGTCGGACATGCAAACTATGTACAGTACTAGTGTTTGGCCAATTACGCACATGTGTTTGAATCTAATTTGACGGGTGGTATTTCACTAAAATGCCTACCTTACAACTGAAATTAATCATGTGGTAATCCAGCAGTAAGTCTGAAAGAATGCACTTCCAGGAATGAGAAGTAACTTACCATGGTGAAGATTATGAATGGCGCGAACTGCAGCAGGTGTGTGCAGTAAATCACACTCAAAACTTCACGTTATTAATTTTATTATTCCATTAGTCCAAATTGGTGTAAATTGGATACGTCAAACCATGCATGCATAAATATTTGTTTCAGTTAAAGTACAGTAGTTAATAGGGAAGTAAACTTACTTTCAAATTAAGTAACATATTCAAATAGTAATAAAATGTAATCGAATGTAAACAAAACAGACGAGTTCTGAAAATAAATATACATGATCACAATTTATATCCACAGCATGTACAACACGAATTTAAATGATATCCAAACCCAAGGAGATTAGATCAAGGAAGTAGATAATCTCGTCAATATAGTCATGTAGATACAGTGGTAACAAGTCTTCCTTTTCAAGCAACGCAATTATCACGTCCTGCATGTAAAGAATAAACAAAATTGATCTGTTATTAAAAATGCAGTAATTTATTACTTTTTATATAAACGAATGCAGAGTACTAGTAAAATAACGGTATGATTAACGTACATTCGAATTCAAGATTTTATTAAACCCATAAGATTGTATATTTATGCTTCATTTAACACCATGATTTAACTTCAAATATTTCAGGGAAGCACAGCAAATTTCAACCCTGAATTTATTCCTAAAGCACGATTCTGGAACACGGAAGCTCCTAACTCGTATTTCACGGATTTTCTCCGTAATTATTGACTACAATAAAGATATTTAGTGAAAAGTTAATGTTATTTCAGCGTATAGCCATGTCACATCAGAATGACATAACAAATTGTACAAAAACAAATTTTGAAATTAAAGGCACGCAAAAAAAATTTCTGATCATTTACATATAAAGGAAAAACATAAGGATGCAAAAACAATATGGAATATTTTTATAAATACTTACGTTTGTACGTTGATACTGATTCAGTACAATTCATTGGTTTCCAGTTGCTAAATAATTGCACAGTCGTACGAGGTTTACTGACAAACTAATTACTAGAACATAGCTTTACCACAGCAAAATAAAGTTCCTATTTTATGAGAATGAAAGTTACGTTTTAAATTGCATAAAATTTATATTCTGGTGATTCAATACAATTGAATCAAATACATTTGTATTGGATTGTACGACACGACACCTTAAGAGCGTCTGAATATTAACTATGTGCCAAGTGAGTGAAAAGTTCGTAGAATGGAGAAATAAAACATTGAAAGGATTTAAAAATAGTTCCGGAGTGTAGGTGAGTTGTTAAATTTAGGAATATTAAGTGTGCCCTTAAATTTAAAAGTGACAAAAAATAAAATTTAGGGCTTATAACTAGAATCCTGTACCTACGTTATCATTGGAAATTTTACATTTTGTTAGAAATATGTAGACTTGAGCTTAAAGAATTGCAATAAACTCAAAAGTAAAAAACTGAAAAACTCTCATTTATATGTAAATACACGCGTATATTATAACACGAAGTTACGGCCCCGTCCCTAAGAGTAGTCAAGCCGCTCGAGACTCGTTTATAGTCGGCCTTGTTTGAGAGATGCCAAAAGAAGATTATATTGTTCAGATGGCGCCTTACGTGCGCTGAACGGGGTAAGTGTACGGAAATATTGGGCACTCGTTGACGAGGCATGATGGCAAAATGGTGGAATAGGATCCACGAGAAATCGCTACCGGAATAGTGGAAGTGAGACGCCACACGGATTTGTGTGCTTTTTATGAGAGTCGACGGTGAGGCAAGGCAAAGTGCGAACATTGTATTGTTTAAATGACCACGCCCTATGGATTTCTTTTTCATTCACTGCTCGAAATAAATTTCTATTATTTAAATAAATTACCTGGCGATCTGTAAAAATAATTACAAGGATTTATTATTCGACGAACTGAGCGAAACACAGCGGAACGACTGAGACATGAAATCCAATGCTACAGTATATGTTATACACCTTGTCGTTTTTATTGCATAATTGATATGAGAGATAAAGTACAACTTAACTTGGAAAATAGAAGATGCCTGCCTGGATATGATTATTTATTGGAATTTTACAATAGAATACTCGCTCGAACTTAAATGTCACTGGATTCAATTCAGTCAGGTTTTCGCACTCATACGCTAGAAACAAAATTAAATACACTCATCTGTTGAAACGACTCCGTAGTAAAACATGGTACAATGCTTGAAATAATTCGGGAATGCCATGAAGGGCTAAAGAAAGGAGCCTAAATCTTCAAACATCGACAAAAACGTTCTCCAAGATGAATATTACAACTAACAAAAACATAATTGCTTTCGTATAAATTTAATTGGATCGTCTAAAGTAAAATTAAGGTGAATTCATTTTTGTTTACAATAGATGAATAGATTGCCAAAAGTTACATAAAAGTTAGAAAATTAAAGATTTTACAAATTGTGACTGACATAACATTGGGAATATAAATAAACCAAATTAGTTATACTGTTTAATTGATAGTGATGTTATTGGTTATACAGGGTGTTAAAAGTGTTGAATATTTTTAGAAATAGTATTAACCATCAAAACAAGAAAATAAATATAATAAACATGGGTCCGGAAACGTATACTTGCTGAGATTTATACATTTGCCAATAGCGGTTGAAGACGTTTGAATGTGAAGAAAGACGACTTCTCTTGCACTCCACAAAATAAACAGTGGAAGTCATCGGTTGGCATACACATCTCAGTGGAGACGCATGTCCTACGTTTAGTGGAAGAAAGACCTGGAACCAGTGTGCAGCGATTGGCATTAGCAATAGGTGTGAGTCATCACCTTGTATGAGTGGTACTACGTGAACAATTGCTGTATCCATGCCATCTTCATCGTGCGCTAAGGACAGAAGAACACAGTAGCAGATTGATCTTACAGAATTGTGCTGCAGATACACTGTTTTTGTAGAATGCGACAGGCTGCCTAAGAGATGACGATTTTAACTTCATAAGCAGCGTGTTGTGGGCTGATGAAATTCCCTATGCAGTTGCAGAAAGAGGGCATCAACATATTTGCAAGCGTTTTTGTAACGATGATTAAATGGAAAGTCACGTTGAACAGCTCATGGCATTTTTGTCATGAATGGACGTCATGTTGAACCACTCCTGTTAATAAGTGTACAGATCCCAGAAAGTATTCGATTCCGTACCCCTGTATAAACAGATCTTTTTAATACCAGCGATCAAACATATGTTACGTAATTCGCCAGAGTTACTACCACTTCTCAATATTTTTGATACTTTTTAAAGGCCCTGTAAAATTAGGGTAGTGTTTAGTCAGAAAATTTAAAATGAAATTATTACATAAATCTATACTTTTGAGTTTTCAAATTACTAAAATTTGGCTAATTATTCCATTATACAATTTATTTAAATTTATACAATTATTATTGTATCATTATATATATATTATTGTAGATATCTTTTATTTTGTATCCCTAAGTTATTTATTAAAAGGAAGCTGTTAATGACTAATGAATTTTGTGACAAAAATATGCGTTTATTTTAATAATCTTCGAACTTTACTTGATTATATAGTTGTTGAAGTAGATCAGTTATTTTAAAATGACTCTCTTCTAAATGTCAATTGTAGAGGGATTAACCAAAATTATTGGAGGAACCGTAGCTTTATTCTTTCTTTTTGTCTAAGTTAATATCCTTTCCAACAGTAAAACTACGACTATGCAAATTTGATTTCCCATTTTCTGTAACGGACGATCTAGACTACAGACAGAAAGCAAGTGAGATGAATAGTAACAAATCATCTACTTAAAGTAGTTGTTACAATATCATGACAGATTTATGGGGTAGATGCGTGATGTTTTAATATCATTTGTTTTCAAATATATTTTCAAAATTTATCAGGAAGTATTTAGTTTCCTTCCTTTGGATAGGACGTTTTAAAGTTTTCAGATTCCTTCTTCTCGCATCTACAGTGGTTCCAAAAAGACTGTGGTCAACTAACATGGACGACTAACACAGCGAAACCGATTCGTTATTTGTATTTATTGTGCTCGGTGTATTAAGAGAACGTTCGTATCGCTACCTATTAAATGAAGCTGGACTTATTCACACGGATGTTCTACCTTCCATGTAGGGTGGAAGGGCGACTAGCAGCAAGAAGTCTGTTTTTGAGCACACGTGAAAGCTCGTAATGTAAACGTAAAGGCTGTTTTCGTGTCTGGCAGAGCACTCGCAGTCACGCCTGTCACGAACACTGTCAGCAGTACAGTTTTCACTAACGATTCTTCTACTTTCTAAGTGGTCAATGAAAGAATATGAGTCATACCATTTTCCTTCTTCTGTAGTATTCTATTGACTTCCTCGAGCATGTGCACGTTATGGAGGAAATATTCAATAAAAAGTTGAGTTGCAAATTTTTCTAGACGTGCTTGTCTATTGGTAATAGACTCGGATATTATTTAAGAATACTTTTTAACGTAATGTATTATTAAATACAGGGTGTCCATTTCAAACCTCCTCTCATGTTGAGGTGTATTTATAATTATTAAATAAATTCTTTGAGATGATCTAGCAGATTGTTCAATTTTTTTACCTACTGAAGACTTTAATGAACCAACATTAAATGGTTGTACTTCATTTTTATGACTGATTGACTATTTTATTTATTTAAAAAGCGAAATGCTTTACTTAGATGTACCGGAAGTTTAAAATGGGATAGCCTAAATAATAAAACGAAAATCAAAAGGGAAAATGTTCCAATTTATTGACGTCACCAATTGTGAACATGTTTCTGGCCTTGTTACATAGAGGGGTCTACATTATGTACAAAAATATATATGAACATGCTAACCCCAGTCTGCTATAATGTTTACATTAAATAAATAAATATATGATGAAAAGATAATTAAAAAAGCCTTTAACGGTCAAAGGTGTTTTTATGAAAAATAAATTTATTACAACGGTAGAGATTCGGGAGGTTAAAATTCCATATGCATCCAAATTACAAAAACAATAGTATACGAATCAATCAATTTCCTATCAGACATAATTCAATTCTTAAATATATATATTTAAATATATAAGCTTATATAAATAAAACCTTTACGTATCTATTATATATGTGCATAATTTTGTCCTCTAATGTTTCGTTCATACTTGAACCGGTATACATTATTAATAAATTTTATATTTTTTAATCCTGTTGTGATGAGTTAAATATTTTCATGCCAAAACTGTATTTAAAAATTTAATACTTGGCAAAATTGAACCTTTTTTCCATGAATTAATGACCTTGTAAGGGAGGAGAAAAGCTGTTTATGGTTGTTCAACAGATGACATGTTTAACATATAACAATTTTTAGTATTTTATATTACTAAAAATATTGAAACGCTTTTTAGAAAACAAACATCAGTTCGAGGCCTGAATGATCAACCACTCAAGCGTGTTCAAGAGATAAATTATTAAAAATGCAATCAGATATTTAAATAATTAAATTTTAATTTGACTTACAGGAAATGATTTTTTTATTATATACATAATTATTATAAAGTAGATAATTATAATATTAATAAAATGAGTAACTTTTTCTGTGTTTATGGCAACTTTACTTTAAGATTCGTCAAAACATTGTCCTAGTATATAATCGAAAACACAAATAATTGCTGCACCAAAAGAGGATTATTGATTTTTAGACTGTTTTTTAGTTTCTCTGTGTTGTCTACAGTGTGTTCTCTTACGTCTTGGTAAATTGATTATTGTTCTCTCTTGGTTGTCTTCAGTTTCCGATTCATCTCATGATTCTTCAATATCGTCTTCCGGCAAAATATTTTTTAGTCTGAGATATCGCCTAAAAATATATTAAGCATTATTCAAGTTGTACACAATTTTACTTATATAGCAAAAATGTTCATTCTCAGAAAAAAATTATAAAAGAAAAAACAACAAAAAGTAAATGTATCCCCTTATATATTTTTTGCTAATAGCTATGAAATTGCTACTAAAATAACTCAATAATCGTAACGTACTGCAGCAAAGAGAAGCGGCAAAATACTGGCGGAAGAGGGCGCTGTAGGTTCCCGGAACCTATGCTGTGTTTCTATCTCAATCTCTCGTTAATTTCCTTGTCTGTAATGTGATCTAGGCGGACCATTGTAAGTAAACTTATTCTTCTGAGATGCCGTGACCTGGCTTTCCAAATATAAAAGAAATTAAAGGGCATAGGTCCGATCGGCATGGGCACTAACAGAAGGTTAATTTGAATTTAATTTTATTGTATAAATTGTAATTACAAGAACCCTATTCCGTTGTGCCGCAAGGGCGGGGCATAGTCAGTAATTTGTAGGTCTGCATTCAAAAATTCACCAAAAATCTAAATTCAATGTCTTAAGTTATGTTGATATTAGATTAACCAAATAATAAAATAAACTAATGTTTATAACTTAATGAAGCGAATTTATAAAAATGTTAAATAGTAAGTGTCCCGTTCCACCCCGATTTCCCTTTACTGACGACTATGGCGATACGCAATCAAAAGAATCAGATTGAATTGATAAGTGAGATTAAACAATTAAATGAGTATTTGTAAGCGTTAGTATTTAATGTAATTGTAATTAATATACATATCGTACAATTTTTTAATATACCCTTATGTAAGACAAGGATGCAGTCTGTCGACCACACTGTTTAACTTATACACAGAACCGGCGACGAAGAAAGTTAAAAAATATGGCAAGGTTTCATAGTGCATGATGAAGAAATAGAAACCATACGTATTTCCGACGAATTGTAGTGTTAGGGATGTCAGATGAAGACTTGGAAACCATAATAAATGGCGTGAACGTGGTCAGGGAGAAAGAGTTCAATATGAGGAATAATAGAGGTAAAACCTAGGTAATGGAATGTAGTATAGGAAACAGTGGAATAACAATGGGTGTTAGATTGGGAATGGATATTTTGAAGGAAGTTAAGAAGTTCTGCTACTTGTGAAATGTAATAACTAGGGATGGGAGAAGTATAGTAGACATATAGAGTAGGATAGCACAGGCAAGGAAGGCGTTCGTGAAAAAGAGGGACTTACGGGTAATATAAGTGTGAATATTAGGAAATCGTTACTAAGAATGTTCATATGGAGCGTGGAGTTATATGGGTGCGAAACGTGGACGATAGGAGTTGGGGAAAGGAAAAGAATAGAAGCCTTTAAAATGCTGAAAATCAGATGGGTGGATAGAATCACTAACGAGGAAGTTCTAAACAGAATAGGGGAAAAGCCAACAATATGGACGTTGACTAAGAGAAGGAATAGATTAATAGGCCACGTTTAAAGACACGATGGTCTTGTAAAATTAGCATTAGAGGGAAGTGTGTTGGGTAAGAACAGAAGAGGGAGGCCAAGGCTGGAATACGCTGAGTAGATTAGGAAGGATGTGGGTAGTGCTAGTTATAAGGAATGAAAATGTTTGCGCAAGATACGTTAGCATGGAGGGTTGCATCCGTTCAGTCTTAGAACTCAATACCACACCAACAACAACCTTTATGCTATATGCTTTCACATGTTAATTAATTGAAGCTGGTTAGTGGCTCCAATCTTCTACCAACACATACAATAGAATAAAAATACATTTTTAATTGTATGCCATTTTACTTTAATACGATCGAAGTAGATTTGCTTTATATTCGTTATATGGATGTTGTTTGAGTAAGGTCCATGACCGTCGGGAATGTCCATAAGTAGAATGTTTGCTCGAGCACAAGGTTCCGGGTTCGAGGCGAGGCGAGGCGAGGCGACGCGAGGAGAGGAGAGGCGAGGACAGGCGGGCGTGTCGCTTTGCTTTACGGCCGTGGTGAGGTCGCTTGTAGCGGAGCGATTTGTCTGTCTGGCCGGCCGGTGGGATGTTCGGGAGAGAGATGTTCTGCGGGATAAGCCGTGCTTTGCGGCGGGCGGATCCTCGTTAAGCGGCCACTAATGGAGCCGTATCGGTTCACATTCGTCTCGCGACTACCGAGGACGCCCTCGCAAGAATGCAGACACTAACACACTACTTCTTTTTCTCGCCTTACAACTAATTTATTTATTAAGAAATGGAACAATTAAAATGGTAAAAGGGACATATTACATTCTACTAAAACTTATTCCCAACTGTGGTCACTGATAAAATTTCGAATGGAATTTTCTGATCAGCCTTCCTCTCTTATTGCTGACAGCGAGGTTCTTCTTAGCTTGGAAAAGAGAATACTTTATCAATATGGCTGATACTATAGCATAACATTTGTTATTTTAAATATCGTAATAATACAATCTTGCTTTTATAACTTCTCTTAACATCTACCTGTTGTCGTAAAAAAGAAAAGAAAATTCGCTACGATAGTGAATATTTCATTGTATATACCCATCACGTTTTTTTGTTTGAGTTAGAATTTACTATTCACTACTGTCATACTGTTCGGCTATTAACATTCTCTATGATCTTTGACGCTCCTCCTCTGTTTTTGGCCCTGCTCGAATAATATATCGTGTAACGTCATATCAAAGCATTACACTCTCAAAGATACAGTAAGGGTGGCCGCGGGTGGTTGACCCAATTTCATGTAAGACGCTTCTATTTTTATTATTGTAGCGTCATTTATCGTAAAAACCATACATCTTTTTTGCTTTGGTAAAAATAACAGAAAACTCGCAGTCAGTTGTGCATAATGTAGTTTACAAGCTTGATTTGTTTTGCTCTACCATCCGCATCCCCCCTTTTCAATTCCCTTCCTATGGTATTAACGGGGAGTTGCCTGTTTCAGGATCACCCGCAAGTATCCTGTTAACAAAAAAAAAAGATACGGAGAAAGGAATGCTGCGACCCCACAGCAAACTCGTTTCCCGTCATTTGGAAAGGCGTGAGAATAGTACCCAATGCCCTACTTACCTGATGCTGGTTTTCTAGGGTTTACCCTGCATCTCTTTAGGTGAAACACCGGGTAGGATCCTTAAACCATAGTCAACCCTTGGCTACCTTGCTCTACCTTCCACATCCCCCCTTTTCAATTCCCTTCCTATGCTATTAAAGGAGAGTTGCCTGTTTCAGAATCACCCTCATGTAGCCTGTTAACCCAAAAAATGTTATTAGTCACTCCATCTGCTAGGCTATAGCGACTGTATAGCATGTAGGGATATCACAGTAAGTTTACTCAAACGACACATCGTCCAAGCCCATGCCAGGATTCGAACCAGGGACACTTGTGGAACATAGCAGAGACACTAACCTCTACAACACAAGAAAATAGCGAGCTTGATTTTGTAGAACATGAAATACAAGTCAACCTACTCCATACCTGGGGTAGGCTGACTAAATGTCAGGTGTAAGCTGACTTAATAATTAATTGGTACAAATATCACCATGACATAGATTCAAATATTGGTAAACCGTTTGCAAATTTTCTAATGACAAACTTACGTAGCTTTTGTTGGATGCTGTGACTCGAGAAAAACTCGCAGCTTGTGGATACCTTATAGAGAGTCAAGACTACGTTTCAGGAAACTTCCTAAGCAATCTTCACCAGCAAGCAATTTTCTGTTTCACAAGTCAGGGATGGATTTATTGTAAATTCATATCAATTTTCGTATTTAACAGGGTGCAAATTCATAATAATATCAGCTCCATCCCGGACGTAACTTCTTAAATGTCATTTCTTCGTCCTCACTAAATATTTGTCTATATTTTCTGTAACAATCGCTCTTCAAGGTCGATTCATATCTCTTCAGTTCCGGATTACTTTCGAAAATTTTACAACGTTTTATACGGTAAAGCAAATTCTTGTGTCATGGTCAATCGAAGACTTATTTGGGCGTATTTCCTCGATCAGTCTTTATTTTATACGTCCGCACGGTTCTGAAACAAACAACTTTCTGATCAATTTTGACAAATGAATGACTTCATTGCATGTGAAGTATTGTATATCTCGACTCCTTTAATGCAGGTTGACTAGTTGGTCAACCACCCCCGATATGAATTAGTCTACCAACCCTTGGTCGCTTTTTAATATTAAATTATATGATATAATCTAAAAATTTCGGCTTAATCGAAAAGAATGACACGTAATACAAAGGGGAACAATAAACTCTAAATATAAATTTGTTGAATTAAATATAAAAGAGTACATAGGCGACATGAGAAAAGTATTAAGAGAAAAATGATCCCTTAGTTGTACTGTTTTTGGATAATATGCTACTCCACAGGAACAACGCTCGTACGTGATGGCTAGTTTTCGATGATTGAGCGGGGATAGGAAGCGGTTTCTGCATAGTATGTCGAGCTTTTTGCATTAGACAACCTAACCTACCCCTGTATTAAAGTATTCCCTATTCAATTGGAGATAGTAATTCTCCAATGCAGTGACTATATTTCTATCGGAGAGATGGTGAAATTCTTCGACAGTTTTGACATCTGTATTTCGTTGCTGTCGCACGTATTATCTTAAATATATTTACGACTGCCAAATTTTATAAAAAATTGCGTATTGAACAGAACTTAGAATTTGTCAGTTTAATAGATTGGTTAAACAATAATTTTGTGCCGTTTAGACAAATGATTTGATCTCTGATGTTGTGCTTCCCTTTTAGCCATATATTAGATATGTACTTTATAGCTTTAGAGTTCATTGTCTTGACACTGTGTGTTTTCTATTATTAGGTTGTTTTCTTTAATTCATATGGAGTTGTTAATAAAGATTAATCAATAAATAGATGTCGGAAACGGCCCATTTTGAGGCCACGGGAAGGCTGGGGGTGAAATAAATAAAATATTGGGTAAACAGTTCTTGGGTTTCCTTCAGGGTCAAGCGAAGCTTAAGCCAAGAAGTTTAGAGGCGTACTCTGCCATCTTTCTAAAGTGAAAGATGGTTAGTACGCCATCGAAACGTCGTAGATTAAGCTTCATATGACCGCGGTTGAAAACCAAGAACTGTTAATCCAGAATATTTCTCTCTCTCAGAAGGCGCTACAACGATTTATTTCATCGTCTTGGCCTGCTCAATAATAGCCTTCCAACTTTTTCTATTCATAGCCTTTTCCGTCCAATTCTTGATGTTCATCTTCTTAAGATCTTGCAGAACATCATCCCTCCATCTATTTTTTGGTCTTCCTCTTGTTTTTAATGTCAACGGGTTCCATTGGTAAACTTTCTTTACCAGTCTATCATCATTCATTCAAAATACGTGACCCAGCCAGCTTATTCTGGAGGCTTTGATTTGATTTATTATGTTATTCACTTTTATTAACATATCCAATTCATGGTTATATCTTTGTCTCCGGATATTTTCTTCTAGCTTAATGGGTCCGTATATCCTTCGCAGAATTTTTCCTTCGAAAACCATTAGTTTTTGAATTTCTGCTTTATTGAGGGTCCATGTTTTGGCGGCATATATTACTATTGGCCTTATTGTGGTTTTATTAAGTCTTATTTTGGCTGATTTGGAGAGTAATTTGGTTTTATATAAATCTTTATTTGCGAAGTATGCTCTTTTCCCTTCAACAATTATTTCTTTAATTTCCTCTTCGATCTTATTACTTCCATTTACCACTGAGCCTAGATACTTATATGATTTTACTTCTTGATAATTCTCGCTTCTATAGTTACACTTTTGGGCTAATTTATTGCTGTTAATTATTAACCCATATTCGAGGGAAATTGTTTGATTCAAGAAGAGAATCTTTTAATATACACCTTGAAAATCTTCG
Source organism: Eucriotettix oculatus (assembly GCA_034510155.1). Taxonomy (NCBI): domain Eukaryota; kingdom Metazoa; phylum Arthropoda; class Insecta; order Orthoptera; family Tetrigidae; genus Eucriotettix; species Eucriotettix oculatus. The sequence goes on along the minus strand of CM067376.1, from coordinate 227,061,732 downwards.
ATCTTTGATAAATAAAAACTGGCAAGTTCAGGAGGAGTCACATTATTTTATTGTTTCTGAGTTCAACTCACAGATTCTTCCGGCGAGTACGAACTTACGATACAATACTGTCGCCAGTTAAATCATTCAGTACAATGATCTGCAAATCAACACGGTAAATTGTGCGCTTGATGAGCCGTTCCACCAGAGTGATGAGTTTGTATACCTGGTGTTTCTTCAGAGTAAATTAGAAAGGATAGGAATGACCACGGTTAGAAAAAAAAGCATATACTTTAATTGGAAGGTAGTGTTCAATTTAGGCACCACGCTTGGCACACAAGAGATAGTTCATGTTGTCCCAAGGTAAAATTTATTTCACAGTCACTGCTAGATACACGCTTTATATTGGGCCATGCGTGATAGAAAATCTTCTGTAGTGTTACTATGGATTGAAAAAAATGTTCTTTGGAAAATTTCGACCAATAGCAGAATATAGCAAGAGAGTATTTATAAACGTAGGAGAAAATTTCGAGAACTCAGTAACATGGACACTAAACTTCTTTACGAAATATAAAATAAAAGAGTTATTGATTTTTCGCGGAACACCATTACATATCCAAAATCTATTAATATAGTGAGTCAAAAGAAATTAACTTCTCCATTCCATTTTTTCCCTCCTGAACTATAGTGGCGAATGTTTTTTAATGAAATGTCACTTTTCGTATGTATTAATTATTTATAAATGTTTTTCGTAACAATCGGTAGCTCAATTAAATTGGCAGAAGTCTCGGATAAATTTCACGTATTACAAAATCATAAATAAAAAGTTAATGTGTGACAACGTACAGCATTAATGAACGTTACTGAAAATATAAATTATTAAATTAGTTAAAATTCAGAAAAATTTGTTGTGATGTATTTTCAATAGCTTCAATATGAAAGTTTTCCTCCGACAAAGACACATTATTTTTATATAGTCTATAACAATAAATAAAATTGAAGTGTCTGTCTGTATGTATGTTTGTCTCGAATGGATTTCGGAATGGGTAAACGGATTTCAATTAAAATTTAAGGGTTTAAAAACGGGTAATTTATCTTAAATATTCATGCATATTTTATTTCGATATATTTCAAAATATATTAATATAAAAAATTGTACGAGAAGGTTTCTTCATTTACGTCCATTTGGTTGTCCAAAAAGTGAATGCTGGTTGCATATACTATTGATCTGTTTATGGCCCGAAACGGCTAAACGGATTTCAATGAAAATTTCAGGGATTGAAACTGGAATTTTAGATATCTTGCAGAGTTAAGAAGATATTAATATAAATATTTATAAAATCCATTGAATTGGCGCGCGATATGCGGCGTGAAAACTGCCAGTTATATGTCTTCTCATTCCATCAATCGTTGCAACAGGATTCGCGCCGTTATTAATCTAGTGTAGATACAATGCATACGAAAATTTGTCGCGTCAGCTTCATTTTAATATTAAGTAATTGCTCATTTTTAAAAGCAAATAAATAATTAAAGTTGCTGTCTCTCTAGAAGTTTGTATCGAATTGCTCCAAAACGTGTGAAAGCGGGACCTGTTCAAAACAAACTGTGAGTTTTCAGGTTTGCCGTGAAGCGATCATAAATAAATGATACCGTGACTTTTATATATTCAATGAATTTAACTTTATCGAAATTCTGTACCTGTCGTTTCGTTTTTAGGGCAAAATAAACAGAGCTGTATCCGCGCGAACGAAGTCGAAGTCGCGGGTATAGCTAGTTCCTAATAATTTGAGAGGGGGAGAGAGGAGGGGAGGGACGCCTATCTGGCTGCTCTAACAAGTTAACACTTTAGGTGTGGGTCTAGATTAGCTCCGCTTCGGACAAATGAAGCGCAGTCAGATCCCAAAGGCCTTTCAAGTCAAAAGCCAGATCGGGCCATACATCATAAAGGCAGCGCAGAGTAAATTATAGCCTTCGTCTTTGTGCTGGATTTATTCAGTATAGAGTGTCTGAATGAGGGGCAATTGGGGTGATCGCCAACGTCACGGGTCAAGGTCAGCCGGGGAAGATGCACAAAAGAATCACAGTTCCACAAGGACTAACTCGTGTGTTACTCGAGGAGAACCTGTGCTACCATCAGGCTGACGGCACTTTAATAGTTTTACATTTCAATACGTTTCGTTTCGAAATTCAATTACGCAAAATTGTTAATATCACATTAGGCATCTATCGAAGAATCCCTTACGCATTTTAGGTAATGGCACGAAAATTACAATCAAAGAACAAGTCAGTAAAACTGAGCGTCCCTTCCAATAAAAGAAACGTCCTCTCGTAAAAAGTTGATTAACGACATCAAACAGTTTATCAATTTAAATATTCACTATCTTCCCTTGTTATTTAGAAATTATGAACATAAAAACTAAATTGAACTAAATTTCGTAGCCTGTGACTAGAAAACATTTACGAGCCAGTACGTGAATGGCATTTGTGACTGTTCAAAGCGGTGGTCAAGTGTTACTTTCTTTTATCGCTTCTTCCAACCCCAACCGTTATTTGTTTAGTTTTCTCTAATTACTATACTTCTTCCTTACTGTAAATAATTTCTGTGAGCGTTTCACCCGTAAAACCTCTTTTCCCCTATCATATTTAGTTTTAAAATTCAGTCATTTTCATATCATCATCTATGTTTAACTAAATAATTGATCAGCTGATGAATACATTCTTTAATACATGATTTCCAGTAGTTTTGTAAGATAAATATAAATAACACGGACCGACGATTGCAAAATCTAACTCCGTACTCTCCGTTTGAAACTATTCTTAGCTTCTGAGATAATACTTAAATATTATTGTGATGTCATATATAAAATCGGTGATACAGCAACAAATTTAATTCTATTCACTCAATTTCTGTATAACTTCACTATCGTCTGTTAAATATCTTCGGTATATTTTATTTTAATGACGGCCTTTAGTTATAATAAGGCTATATTTCTATAAATTATTTCGCATAAATTTGTAATTGTATCATTAAAATAAGTTCATAATTTTTTTAAAAACGAAACATATTGCTGTTAGCTAAAAATATTTTTAGACAGCGAATGTTTTTCCAGTGAAAATGTTCCAAATACAATTCTCGTGTTTCATCCCGGTTCAATGATGTTTCGACAGGGTTTCGACGGCAAGCTTCGCCGTCGTCGGAACGTTGTTGACATAAGCAAACATCCAATTTTCAGTTTTGATATATATATGTTCCTTTTTTTTAAAAAAAATAGTGTTGTGTTTCTGTGTAACACTGCGATTTTAATTAATTAATTCCATTAAGATTTTCTACTCCGTTATCCACATTATATGAATGAATGAAAATAACCTTATGTTGTCCCATTCAGGGCAAAGGCCTCCTACAAGTAGGGGTAGCTTTTAGTAGTCTCACGCGGTGAGCTAATCCACGTAACATGTCTTATTAGTTCACTACACTACACTGTCACTTAGTTGTAGTTCTAGTTCTTTCCACTTATTTCTGTCTCTGGCTATTCTGATCCATTGTCCTCCTGCTTGTTTTTTGAATAGGTCCGTCCACTTGCGTCTTGGTCTTCCTGGGAGTCTCTTGCCTATGTAGGGGTCCCATGTGGTATCTTGTAACGTCCATCTTTCGTCTTGTAGCCTCACAACGTGTCCTCCCCATTTCCATTTGGTCTCTGTAGCCTGTTGAGCAACGTCTATTGTTGCTGACATCCTATGTATCAAGTTGTTTGATACTCTATCTTTCAGAGAAATGCCAAGGATCTTCCTCTGCATTTTCCTCTGGCATACTTGTAGAGTGTTTCTCTCTTTTACTCTGAGAGCCCATGTTTGACACCCATACAATAATACTGAGAAAACGCAGTTTTCTAGTGTCTCCATTTTGAGCCTCTTATTTAGGGTTCTGTCCAACAATATAATCTTTAGGGACCAAAAAGTTTTCCAAGCTGATGAAACTCTTCTTTTTACTTCTTCTTCCATTTTGTTGCTAAAGGAAATTATTTGTCCTAGATATATATATTGTGATGTATACAGCAGCTCTGTTCCTTCAAGATATATTGGGGTTTGTACTCCGTTTGTCATCACTTGTGTATTAGATTTATTCACTGAGAGTCCTGCCAACTTGCTGTGTGAGTTTAACTCTTGAAGCATTGATTGTAACTTTCTTGGAGTTTTGGCGAATAGAACTATGTCGTCTGCAAATCTCAAGTTTGTTAGTCTCTTGCAATTAAGGCCTATTCCATGTTTCTTATTCCATTTTAATTTTCTGAATATGTCTTCCAGCATACAGGTAAATAGCTTTGGGGAAATAGGGTCCCCTTGTCTGACTCCTCTTTCCACACGGAAATGATGGCCTGTTTTTTCAGTTTTTACTTTAGCATAACTTTATTTATAGATTTTTCTTAATAATGGATGTATTATAATAATAATGGATGTATTTTACTTCTACTCCTTGGTTGGTCAGTGCTTGAAGTATGTTTGGGTGTTCGATTGTATCAAAGGCTTTGTTGTAATCTACAAAAGCTAGGTAAATTTTTAAGTGATTTTCTTCTGACTTTTCTATTATTTGACTGATGGTTTGGATATGGTCCACTGTGCTGTAACCTGTACGGAAGCCTGGCTGTTCTGAGGGTTGATTCTCGTCAAGTGTTTTTGTTATTCGCCTTGTTAGTATTTTTGTGAGCAGTTTCTATAAGTTTGACATCAGGCTAATAGGTCTATAGTTGTTCAAGTCATCCTTCGTACCTTTTCTGTGAATGAGTATAATTGTGTTTATTTTCTATTGGTCGGGAATGATCTCCGTTTGTATGATTTTGTTGAAAACTTCTGTGATTATTGGTATTTATTTATATTATCCCCGTACATTATTTAATTATTGGCCAACACATGTTTAAACGGGCATCGAAAACGTCAAAATATGAACCTCAAATATACTCCCAGTGTCTCGAGACAGTCAAAAATACTACCTGTACAATAGCAGGGCTAAAAATATTTTCAGTACTCTAACAATAACAATTCTTTCCCACGTGAGGGATGCATATTTACCTACATAGCATCTTAAACATCATAATGTAACACAGCGACTCGCATTACACCGTTTTCAACACCAGACTCGATAGTTTCCTTCATCTAAACACCTCACATGCTGGAAGGGGTTGAAATTATTCACAAATATTGTCGTGGAAACACTATAAAAATATTTACCTGAAGAAGTTTTTAGACTCACATTTAAGCCGCCTTTATTGCATATTAAAATGCCGCTAATTCCACTCCATCTCCCTACTGGTGGTAGACGTGTCTTATCTCCAAAGTGTTTAGTTTTGGGTCACGAGGAATATGGAAACAATTTCATCAAAAATGTTCTGTCCTTTAAATTTATTACGCAGAAGACTTTTACCCCGTCCATCTCCCTGTTAAGGGGTGAACTGCAATAATTTCGATAGCAAATTTGACTGTTTTATTTTTATTTTCATATGACGCCCCTTATGATGATTGGGGTTGAAATTATAAGCAAAATAATTAACCGAATTGACCAAAATATAAATATTAAAAGTAAATAACGGCATTTTATGTATTTTTAAAAATTACCGCCCCTCCACTCTGCCCCAAGTGGTTGTAGCCCTGTATTACCCTAATTGTGTTGAGTTCGCTACGCCAAGAACACGTGTTCAAAATTTGGTTAAAATTGTTTTATCCGTTAAAGATAGTATGTAGAAGTCTCTTTTACCCCCTTACAAGCCCTCATAGAGACTGAAATATGACTTGAATTGCATTTTTTGTCAGTATTAATCTCAGCGTCTCACATTACACAGGATTAGAGCCCAATTTCGATTGTTTTCGGACTATTTTTATATTTTGCCCCTCCATTCGGCACCCCTAAGAATAACCTCCTTCGATTATGGATGGGGTTTAAATTATACGCTAGCAGTATTGGAGGTCACATTATCAAATTAATTAATCCTAGAATGGATTTATATAATAAATAATCGGCCAATTTTTGCTTATTTGAAATTTTCCACCCCTTCCGCCCCCGCCTCTAGGCGTAGTAGTCTAGAGTCACCCCAACAGTAATAATTTAGGAGTAGCAAAGAATACGTGTACCAAATTTGGTCAAAATTGGTCCACTCGTTTAGATTTGTATGTGGAACATACAGACAGACACAACCACATTTTATTATACAGATTAGACAACTTTGTTAAAAATAATGCCTACAACTTGATTTTTCTCGTCCAGGATATAAATATAAGCAGTTTTATTAAATGTTAGCACCCTGCAATTAATATTAAATCCATTATTAATTTTGTTCAGTTTTTTTAAAAAAAATTGGGCAGCTCTGACTTACGATGCATGTAATTGTTTTATTTTATATTTGTGTGTTTAGATTCATTTAAATGCATTAAGTAACAACAGTTCTGCATTGACAATAGATAATATTAAATAAATAGGCAGAAGACAAAAATACAGCAATAAGAATTGCCAAAAAGTAGTAAGCCAGACAAAGGTATAGCAAGAATAATTACTTTAATCAACGATTATCCACCTTACCATAAATTTTATCTTTGCTGATAATTTCTTTTCAACTTTTGTTTATTCTAAAACCTCATTAACTTAATCCGTTATAGGTAATGAAAAACCGGACAATAATATCCACTAATGAAATTAAATATTTTTGCAGATAAATTTCGAGAACCATCCTTGCAACTGTTGTGCCACTATTTTTAATTGGTTGCATTTTTATGCATTCTAAAGAAAATATTTTTATTTTATGGATCTTTCACGATACGAGAAAATGTCAAGATAACGAAGGAAGAGTTTTAGGTAATCCATCCCTGTATTTGACGAAAAGAAGACGAGTCCAAAAGTCTAAAGAAACTTTCAATGTGTTGCAGTTTTGTAGAAAAGGTAAAACACTATGACTACAAACTATATGACGGTAAACCACGCACGACATCAATGGCAACTATTTCTGTATTCAGTTACTACGACTGGTTGCATGACAAGCATTTGATTGTTTATTGCGTAAGCAACTTCATTTGTCCCTTCGGGGTTTTGGGGAATTTGACTAAAATGTTCTAAAATACACACACTTACATATGAAATAAATGTGATATGAAATACAGTTTAATAACTAATAAGAGCACAAGGAAGATAAAAAATTTTAAAATTTTGAAGTACTTTTATCAGACCATAAATATAAAACTCTTTAAAAAATTAAAATAATATCGATCAAGTAGAATTTTGAATGTATAAAATATCTTTCAAATAAAAGTGAAATCATTTATGAATCCATTACTTTTATTTAAAGTTGATGTATGGACAGATTAATCGAGTTAATTTTTATTAAATGCGACACTTCGATTGTGTGCTTGAATTTTCTCTATCAGCAGGAATCATAGTTCATTAGATTTACAAAAATATCCATAGTGCACTGATGAATCATATTGATTTCTAAAATATTCATAAGGGTTTAGAAATATTATGGCAGTTTTAGAAGACATCGTTTCACGTCCATTTCAAACGTTCTAGAAATTTCTGTGGACTCACATTCGTTATATAGGACTCTACCTGAATTTAAATGTCTATCATCCTGAAAGTTATGGATTTGATTGAATATAGACCATATGTACTTGTGCCCCAAGCGTTCTTAGATTATGCTGAAATATATAAAATATATATATATATATATATATATATACGTGGTCGCGAGGACCGGAATCAAGGCTGATGGGGAATTGATACACTGACCACGTATCACCCCAAATTCGGAATGACAGTCCGCAGCCACCTCGGTAGGCCTAGACCCTCAAGAGAGCTGTTGAGCCATTGGAAGAAGATATATATAGCATTTAGCATGTTTCCCATAAGTTGAGTTTTTCCAGAAGAATATCTATAAAATCATTTTCAACGTCCTTTCCAAACCTCCTACCTCTGACGATATGTAATAGTTGTATGTATATTATAGTACTTGCTCTCCTTAAATTTCGATTTCTGTTCAAACGTTTACTTTATATGACCAGAGTACACATTCATTTTCCTTTCAATAAATGGTGACATACGGTTACTACCAAAAAATCGTGTATGAGGTAAATGAACATACAAAGTGGCTATCACACGAAGAGAATACTGTTATTAAACTTTACCGAAGAATTTAGCTGCTATTCGTGAATCAGCGTAGGTAATGTCCTGGAAACAGAGGTATGATTTACATAAGAGGAATAATTTAGGCACACGCGCGGCTCGGATTGTAGATTGGGTTTCTGTCGCTTCCGCTCTGCCATTTATCAAACTAAGCTAGACTGTTCTTGCGTGTCTATTGCAGATACAACAAAGGAACCAGTTCCGAATCGATAAACCTTTGCTGGGCGCAGTCTTCACGCTTCACACGAAATTGAAGACTCGTACAGGAACGACTCTCCGAAAACAATGCATTGCAGTTATGATTGCTAACTTTCCTTAAGACGGCTATTAAGATTAATATATCCTGTCACGTGTTTGCCTGAGATTTTAGGTCCTCTAGAAGCCGTAAACAAGAAAAGTAGGGATCCTTTTCAGCTTTTCGAAGTAGCAGAAATTGGCCTTGACTCTTCAATCGATGCTGGTTCGAAACATGGAAAGGAAATAAGACGTGGGGATTTCCTCTAAGGGTAGTACAAATGCAATAAAAGTCAGAAAATCCGATAGTGTGGGGGAAGGTTTACCTGAGTCTGATCAGGTAAGAATCTGGAGATTAAGGTATTTACCAATAAAAACTCAGACATGTAGTTTTAGATATGCGTATAAATGCAGTTAATATTATACACTGCAAGAACTAGCAAATTAAAGGAAGGCTATTAGGTTATAAATCTAACAGGGAAGTGAAACGGGAAAGCTGTACGGGGTCGGATTCCCTTGAACTCGTAGAGTGACAGGCTTTTAAGTTGCGTGGTAGATGTCATTGCCCTAAAATGTAGGACCGTTGATATGTCAGCATTTCAGCGCTACTGTCGGGTTTATTCACCTCTATTGGAAGTGTTTTAAGGAATGTGTCTATGCACCAAGGCAAATCACCTGTGCGACAAAACGAGAATTCTTTACAATCCAACAACTGTCCCTTGTCCTTAAAAATGTGCTCAACAGAAGTAGGTTAACTCTTTTAGCCATCTGCATTTGTTTTCACGCGAAACGAGGGCGCCTCTGAGGACAGTAGATTACATTCCATTTATCAGTAGGTTCAAATATTTTGTCTCAAATTTTCTTATATTTCATATTTTATCAGTGCAGAAACAATCTAAAGTAAATTTCAAATCTTTAATTATTCATTTATGCCCAAACCAAATTAAATTAATACATCAATAAAAATCAGGTAGCATACATAATTATAGTTATGTCATAAAATAATTATCGTCATAAAATACCTTTATTTAACCTGTTCTCAGGTAATTAAAACTAATTCAAATATTTATTAGTATCAGTATAATAAATTAAATTCAAAGTAAAATAATACCAAAAAATAAACCTGTTACTATGTGTCTAGGGGCAGTCAAGGCGGAACGGGAAAGCGGGATAGAACGGAATACCTTATTTTATTTTACAGAATAGTGCTGGAGGTTAGTAAATAGGGGTGGAACATTGTAACTGGTCAAGGAAGAAGTTCTGGCAGCCGATTTGACCAAGTTATGAATGACCCCACCTTGTGAATAAACTCTTGTTTTGGCGTCTTTTATCTGTGGATTTATAATTTTTTGATGCATTTCGACAGAATATAATTCACAAAACTCCTCGGTTTTGACACTTTCATGGTATATATTCGTAAACTAGCTCACTTTACCTGATATAAGTTACGTATAAGGCTAAAATCTACTTATATTAAGGCTCGATGAAAAACCTTTAATTGAGACTAGCGGATGGGGTGGATTGGATACTACAGTATAAGGCAAAATGTAATGTGTTCCTTAAGAAAGAAAGGAAAAATTGGCATACTCAACTTATAAGAATTAGTTACAGGGTCACGTATCCAAAAAGAATAGATTAAGAAAGAAAATGAATGGAACAAGTGGGAAATATTTGCAAAGACTGTGCAGTTGCAATAAAAACTCTCTTTCCGAGCGTAAAAATGGATAAATCAATGAACCGTACGCTAAATAAGTATACCAAAGAAAACACAAAAGGTGTTAAGATTTTTAAAAATTAAATTTTATTTTATTACACTAATTTTATATACAAAACACACCCGGGGGATGAGGCAGAACAGGAGATTTGTAAGTTTATTTTTAAAAATTCATCAAAAATCTAAATGCGTTGCTTTGAGCTATATTGATATTAGATTACGTAATTGATAAACCCTCTCATTTACGTGACCAGGACACCGTTAAAGAATTTTGCCGTCCCCCTTTGTACTCTTTCCAGTCCCTCGACCTGATATTTTTGGAACGGATACCAACAAATACAGCCGTAATCTATTAGAGGTCGAACGAGATATTTATACGCAAGTTTCTGTTTGAGAGTTTATCTTTTTAAATGCGCATAATGAAATTTAGTGGCTTCCACGCTTTCATATTCACATTTTCTATTTGATGTTACCATTACGTATTAGACAACAATTTACATATATATCCAAATTCTTAGTTACTTTCTTGTACTATTTTATTACCACTCAGCTTATTGTTAAGTACTATTTCAACGTGACACCTACAAAAACTTATTGTCTTGCTCTAGTTATATATATATAGGGAGAGAGAGAGAGAGAGAGAGAGAGAGAGAGAGAGAGAGAGAGAGAGAGAGAAATGGAGAGACAGTCCGAAAGTTGTAACCCTATGATTTCATGGGTTCTCTAAATGCTCTTGATAGAACGTTGGTTCGTAAATGGGATGATGATTTGCTTTTTGTCTCACCATTGGACAGTATCTAGGACCAAAGATTACAATACCTGCTGAATTGATAGTTGTATATAGAATTTATTTTCCGTCTGTACAATGTCTGACTGACTTACCTAATGTATTTCGCAATTGATAAAGGTTTTTATGAATATAATTGTGACTACTTTTATAAGTATAATTACTTTATTTTTCAATTATCCGGTCACGTTTTATGTCTACGTTTCGGTCGAAATCATCGAGCATTATCATGGCTATACCAAGACTGCCAACCTGCCAATTCGTGGACGTTCACGGTCTATATAAGGTAAGAAATTCATCATTAGCTATATTTGTATTTAATTATTTTATTACGTTTAATTTCAACGAGCGAGAATATTAAGTGAAAAGAAATTTGTTTCACAGAGCACATGAATTTTCAAAGCTGAAGATCTCTTCCTCCTCATATACCCTGTATGTTGATAGCACTTTCCATTATAGTCATATTATTTACATCTCTATGGTATAGAGTACCACTGCTACCTAAATTCAATTAAAATTTGATTTATATTTTTCGTACTTTGCTTGAATCTGTTATAAATATTACACCACCATTAATTATTTTAATATAATATTATTTGTATATATATATATATATATATATAATATACAACTTTCCATCGGTAACAACATTTCCTGCCTAAATGTGATTTACTCTGTCTACCCACATTAATCCAAATAAAACACTGGCTGGTCGGTATGTGTAATATATTATTCAAAGCACTTTATCATTAAGTAAAATAATATTCAAGTTTAATGTAATTTGGACGACCGTTTTAACTTGCTTACAATTTATAATCTTCCCCCACATTTTCCTCAAAGGTCGGTTTTATCCAGAGAGCGCCTTTCATCATCTTAGTGACACTTTTCAAACTACCAAATATCAGGGGAGGTAATTATTCCATACCTAAAGGGCTGCTCCATATTTCAATAAACAATTTCAGTATCCTGTGTGACTGGAGGAAAACTATAGTTAAACCACTTCGTAAAGGGGGACGTAAAACTAACGTGAATAATTAAAGACCGATAAGTCTTACGTCAATGCTTTGTAAGCTGATGGAGCATCTTATCGTGGAGTACATCCGTAATGAGCTTGAAAATAACGGCTGGTTTTTCAAGAGGCAACATGGTTTCAGAGAAGGTTATTCATGTCAGAGGCAAAATAATTTTTTGTACCGGGACATTGCCAACGACCTTGTCTAAGGAGGAAGAGCGGATGCCGTGATCGTAGATTCTGCAAAGGCTTTCGATCTTGTACCTTGTGATTATAAGAGAAAATGTCCAAAATTTGGATTAATAGTTGAGTGGTTTTATGTATTAGGAAATATTTACGAGACAGTCAACAAATAGTTAAAGTTGGGAACGAATTATCGTCAGTGGAAAGAGTAAATCGGGAGTTCCGCAGGGTTCCATGATTGGTCCCTGAACAGTCTACGTAAACGATTTAGTTTCTCACATTAATTCTCAGGTGCGACTTTTTGGAGACGGTCGCAATATAAATCGATCGAAGAAGAATTTCTCCGAAAAGATTTAGATATGATAAATCACTGGGCACTTAATAACAAAATGAAAATTTAAAGTAACTAGAGCAAGGAAATAGGTTTTTTAGGCGCCACGTTGAAATAGTACTTAACTATAAGCTGAGTGGTAATAAAATAGTACAATAAAGTAACTAAGAATTTGGGTATATATATGGATAGTTATCTAATAACATTAAAAATAAAATGTGAATAGGAAAGCGTGGAGGGAACTACATTTCATTATGCACATTCAAAAAGATAAACTCTTAAAAATAAACTTGCGTATGAATATCTCGTTCGACCTCTAATAGAGTACGGCTGTATTTGTTGGCATCCGTTCCAAAAATATCAGGTCGAGGGACTGGAAAGAGTACAAAGGGGGACGGCAAAATTTCTTTAGCGGTGTCCTGGTTACGGAAATGAGAGGCTTAATCAATTTGGTTGAGAAATATTAGAAAAACGACGGCAAAATTTACATCAGAAATCGTTTGTAGGCCTAAAATCCTGGGAGAATATTGCTTCAAGATTTTTGAAAAGCAAAATATTACAGGAGATGGGATCGCAATTGTAAAATTGGACAGAGCTGCTTTAAAACTGTAACAATTTAACTGCAGAAGTTTTTTAAAGAAAACTCGAAATAGCAAAGTTTTTCAGGGAATAATGAAGAAGTGTGATAGTGAAGTGCAAGTGTAATGAAGTGTAGTGCGACGAAATACTAACTAAACAATGGAGTGTTTTATTTTATTTTTAAGGGTGAAATTTACTATATTTTTGGTATGGTTTTTATTGTTATTATGCATATTTGATATTTAAGCTTATTGTTTGTAGCTGACACTGAGTGTAACTCAATTGCACGTTCAATAAATTCATTCATTTTTACCATGATCCCCTGGGTTTTAGTATATTCCTCTCTATGGCCGTCAACCATTTCCATTTGCGTCTGTGAATTTGTGATCTGATCTCAACCATTCCTTAGGTGGTTTATGGTTCTTTCAATATTTCCTTGCACAATTTAATTTGGCTTCAAATCTCGACCTTTATCGTCCATACTTCTTAGTGGAAAGCTATTTGTACTTACTTGACAAACAGCGATCACTCCACTTCAAATGATACGTTTTAATGAACTTGTGATTTTAGTATTAAATATTGATATTCATCATTTGCAATAGATACTAGTGCAAATTTAACGTCTCTAACAAGTCTTCTACCGAGTGGTTCATCAGTTTACTATACATACTCGTTGAAAATTTTGGTTTTAGCGAAGTTGGGCTACAATCCTGATCAAAAACTCACATTATTTTTTCCCGAATCATATTCTGTTTCTAGGGAATAGAGAAGAGCCTTGTTGCATTCTGTAGCTGACTTCATTAACTTAATTTGGGTATAGTTCACGTTCTCCTCGTAGAAGGTGTTGTACTGCGGCAATTTCGCAGCTGGAGTGTGAGAAGGGTGACAACTCGGGTCTGCTAGCCCGGAGCTCCTTGCGGAGGCCTTCAAGTCTCGTGGGAGTCTGAGTTCGTGCAGCCACGCAAGGACAAGGGCGCCCTCAATTTCCCTTCGACCGTTTTTCTTGTAAATGATGAGAAAAGACGGCAGCTCTCTCGCGTGCACGCAAACAACTTATGCGTGGGCGGGGCCGTACGCACCGGCACGAAGACACCTCACGCAGCTACCTGACTCTGCAATTTGACAAGCACGGCACGAAATTGGAGCGTCTCAGTTCCGTCTACAAATATATTCTTACCTGATTACTATTTGCTACCGTCGACCTAACTTCCGTGTTTGAAATTACCGTGTGGTGTGGATAACATTCTTGGAATACATTTTTAATTACCCCTAGTGGTCAGTTAAAGGACTACCAAACTGAACTTCACTTTTAGACACATGTAATTATCTCAGGTTTCTTCTAAATAATATACAATACTTTTTCATAATTATTCAAACCAAAAATGTGTTTGCACAATCACGAAACATGTTACTCGTAGCTGAACGTTCGAAGCACCGAAATCGATAAAATATTTATGTAATATTACTTGTGTATATAATATGCGAGATTAGAATCAGCCAAATAACAGCCGTCTATCTAATCAGTACATACTAGACAATTTCAAAGTAACAGATCTGTGGAGACGCCGATTAGAAATCAATATATAATCCCTAATCATTGTTAGTGGTTTAAAAGGCGGCTTAATAACTCCACTCTAGTTTGTTAAAATATCATCTTAAAAGTAGCAACTGCTACATTTTCAATGCCTACGGACATCGGCAACAGTCAGGCCTCATGTATAACCCTACCAAATAAATGACAAAAAAAAATTTCTTAAAAGCTGAAAAGTTAATTATTAATATTAAACTACTTTAGAAGAGTCAGTAGGTCGAAGTGAAGAAAAATACTAATTAAAATTTCCGAGAGTTTTAATAAAGTTAACCCTATATAATCATACTATTTTGATTTGATCTAATTTTGTTAAGTATTTTTCTTTTAACATGAAACAGAATTTCATTATTTCAATTTTTCCATATTTTCACATAAACCATTGTAATTTAAATGTTATCATTTTTAATCCATTCAGTTTGTCCAAAAATATTTCTGTATGGCATAGGCAACTTCTAATAGCAAAACAATTTTTTAATGTTCGTTAAAGTCAGTTTGAACCGTTCCAATCATTTTTAGGAAAATGATCAATTTAAGTACATTCGGAATCTCGTAAATTCATTCGTATGCTCTCTCCTGACATCATGAAGTGTTAATATGTAGTTTTACACATTACATTACCCGAAATGTTTTTCGCACATTGATCAATGCTATTATAATTCTAAAACATTTCAAAGAAACCGCGACTTCCATGTTCTATTTTCTGCTGTCGATATAAAAAGTATGGGTTAAATAAATTAATAATAGGATCACAAATATCAGTCTATGAATTGACATTAAGTTGATAAAATTATAAATTACTCAAAATATTTCTGTTTATGCATTGAATATCAATCTTGAACATTAAACCGATGACTAGTTTTATTATATACTAGCTATGCCGCGACTTAGTTCGCGAGAACGTATTATTTTGCCCAAAAAACTAGGAACAGGTACATAATTTAGTTAAAGTTAAATTCATATATAAAAAGTACGGTATCATTTATTTATGATCGCTTCAGGGCAAGCTTTATAACTCGTAGTTGGTTTTGAAGACGTCTCGCTTTCACAGGTTTTGGAGACAGTAAAAACGAGCAATTACTAATTATAAAAAATGTACTTAACGCGACAAATAAAATCAATTCATGTAAATACGGTATCGACGATATAAATAAGTTTGTTATTTCTCTGGGAGTTTTTCTCTGCCAAAAATGAGCAAATTACGCCGCGAATCCAACTGCAACAATAGATGGAGTGAAAATACTTGCGCTCCCTCTTTGTCTCTCTATTGCTATCCAAATCACGCTCATAATAACACAGTAAGTGGAATGAATGGTATAGGAAGGGCTAATGGGTTTATTAACTCGCAATTGGTTTTCAAGCCGCCTTGCGCGCGGAAAATCAATGTATTTATAAATATTTACATTAATATATTCTGAACTTTGCAAGATATCGAAATGAAACATACATAAAAATTAAAATTTCTGTTTCAATCTCTGCAATTTTCATTGAAATTCATTAAGACGTTTTTGAGCATAAAGAGATCAAGGGTAAAAGCAACCCACATACACTTTTTAGAGTCTCCCATGCATATATGACAAGAAACCTTCCCGGAGAAATAATATTATATTAATATCTTCTGCAATATATCGAAATGAAATATTCACGAATATTTAAGTTAGAACACCTTTTTTTAAACTCTCAAATTTTCATTGAAATCCGTTGAGCCGTTTTAGAATCTATTCGAGACAAATATATAGACAGACAGCCAAACAGACAATTCGATTTTATTTATTGGTATAGATTACTTGTTATTTTTGTAATTAAATATTATTCATTGAACACAGAAACACTAGTATAGTAACAAATTACAAGCAGCGATGCACTGAACGGACTATTAAGTTGCTGACATGGACAAGATGACATAAAGATATATATTACATAAAATTAATAACTGCAGAAAATGTATACAATTGGCCCAAATTTAAGGTATATAAAGTAATAGTATCTCGTTTTTCCCACGTGCATAAAACACGAAAAGAAAAATAGCAGTGCAATTATTAAAATTATATCTACAATAAACTCTTTCCGTCTATCAGAACAATACCAGAAAATTATAGATTATCAAAGACGCATATGATGTGAGTGTACCGAACAAAATATTATCCGATTAGTTGTGATATCCATTGATGCTTATTTTTTTCAGTTACTAATGATTTAGTATTTTTATAAAATATTTTATAGCCCTTAGTTACATCATTTTCTTTCCAACACAGAATACTTTTCAATAAGAGAATTAGAATTTTCCGCTCCGAAATGACTCGTTTATTTTTTATGCCATTGATACACTTTGTTAGATTGAAATATGTTATTTGAATCTTTGAGATTAAAATATTACATAATATAAGCATATGGTAAAAGGAATATATTAGTTTTGTCTTACCTGGGATGTGACCACAGGTAGCTGCCTCGTATTTTATAAAATACAAATCAACTATGATAAACTCTTTAATATAATTTGGTGTTAGTATCCTTAGATTAAATTATTTATAGTTTTTGTCTATACGATAGTCCTATTTCACCATAGTATCAATTTGAAGCAACGAGAAAATATATGACAACATAGTTCTCTGACTTAATCACTATTTATTAAAAATGACGTTTCGTCTCCTTTTTGAGACACTCTCAGGTCTACTACAAACATAATATTACAAGAAATGAAATATGGGTTACAACTTTTTAATTTATATATAACAAACATGATTCAAAACTTACAAATTCATCATATTTAACTCCTTGACTTCCTCAGCCGATGTACACGTGAAGAATTCAGTGATATTATATTCTTCACATGTAATTCATGAAATTCTTCACATGTACATACAATAATCATTTTGGCTGAGGGAGTCAAGCAGTAAATATGATGAACTGCTAAATTCATGTTTTATGTATATATATATACATTAAAAAATTGTAAAATAGAACCCATATTTATTTTCTTATAATATTATGTTTGTAGTACGTCGGAGGAAGTATCAAAAGGAGACGAAACGTATTTTTTGAGTAAATAGCTACAAATTTGTATGCAAAGAAAATATATGTTTTGTGTTAAGTTATCGTCGCCTGGTCTCCTCAGTTTATGTAGTGAATGAGACAACTTGTTTATTTTGAAGGCCACTCTTAAATGGATTTTAGTCCAGTGTAATCAGTGTATCGGATAAAAAGTAAGACCTACATTGTAAATAAGTTTTACAACAATTCTGTGCATAAAATTATCGATCCTTCTCTTACGTATTTCACGATCACTCATATTGTTTACATCTGCTCTGAACCTTGGTCCAATAATAGAGAATGAATAAAAATCTGCAATTTGTTACTCTTTTATAAAGTTATATTTACTAAATACGGTTTGGATGTAGTTCAGATCTGGCAGAGGTATTGGATGTCTAGTTTGTCCTGAATGTGCTTTAGTCTCAACTGCAGCGATTCCCTTTCCAGTAAATTATTGTATTGTATCATTGACCACGATCCTTTTTCTGTATTTTTAATATGTACTTTTCTTACATAATTAGGGGATTTCACGAATAACCGAAACTTGATGAATAGTTTTCTTGGTTTAGGGTTATCATAAATTTTGTATTTAACTCATCCAGATGTATAATAATGGCCGCTCTGACCCACGGCCCTTTAAAATCCATAATGTGTCTAGTAAGATGACTATCCGTTTACAAGTACGTTCATAGCATTGTTGGAAGCGATGATGATTGGAGCGTGTTCTCTGCACGTAGCCAGTGAAGTTTAATGTAGAATTGTGCGTTATGCCAACCACCTGTGCGAGAACACTGCACGTGCAGCTCGCGTGCACTGAATGTGCGTCCATGCATAGTCATGAGCGCGTATCAAGCACGTTTCGTGATTGGCCAGTTCCTGGAGGGGCGGCGCTAACGCGTCGATATGAGCTTTCCCGGCGCCGTGACGTCAGCGGCGTCGGTCGCCATGTTGAGATCGCCACGAAACCAAGCCACTTCTTGGCTGGGTAATTGCGAGACTGAGAAATGGAGGTGGCTTGACCCGATAACGTCAGAGGAATCAAATCTCATACAACACGCAGAGCTGCGCTCCCTAGGGAGACCCACACAGAAACTGAGATTAGGTGCAGTCACGCTTACCTTCATATCTTTCTCATGTTTAGAAATACACTGCTTCATGTGAAAGAAAATACAAAGTTAAAATGGACAAAGAACAAATTAGATCCAAAAAAATATATATAACTAACACTGAAATATATATAGTACATCAATTAACATCTTATCAGAGAATGTAGGCTTTCCCGGTGGATGGACTGAATAAAAAGTTATCGGGGTTTTACCCGGGTTAAATCATTGGTAAAATACAACGTTTCGACAGCTAACTCCACCATCGTCTTCAGGTAGCTGGAGACAGCTTTCGAAACGTTGTATTTTATAAATTAATAACCTGGGTGAAACCCCGGGGACTTTTTCTTCAACATCTTATCAAATCAACCAATACATTAAAAAAGAGCAAGATTTTTTACATAATTGATAAAGCCTTGTTACTACCTAAACATAAATATCTTTATGAGAATGTAAAATTGTTTAAAATATTCTAATTCATAATTATTAACCGTTTAATTTAGTAATAAATAAATTTAATAAAGATATGGTAACCGTAAAAGTAATTTAAATTTAAGAAGAAATATAATTATAACAAAGAAATCAAGTTAATAAAGTAATTAAACAGTTCATAATATAACTGTTTATGGTAAAAATATGGAAAGGAGAAAAGATGTTAGCAAGAAAAATAATTATAATAATGAAATCAAGTTAATAAAGTTATTAAACAGTTCATAATATTACCGTTTTCTGGTAAACTTAGTGAAAAGTAGAAAATATGTTAACAAATTTTAATGTTAAAGTCATTTTTAAAATTACTAATTCAAAATTATAAAAAGAGGAAAAGATAAAGTTAAAAAAAAGAAATTGTGGGGAACGTAATTGTGGAAAATGCTACATAGGGCAAACGAAACGCGCTCTCGTAAATAGGTTTAAAGAGCGTAAAAGCAATCATAAAACCATGAACCAATTATATTGTGACTATACATAAATTAGAGACGTGTCTTGAATTTGATTTATTTAAACGAAATATTAGTTATTAAAATAACTGTTAATAAACTAAATTCTCATAATGAAACCTTAAAATTGAATAATATTTATAGTTCTTTATTTCTCAACTTAATTATGTTATGATTAGTTACATTTTTTTAAATTGACAGATTGGGATATGATATATTTAAATTCTTGTTATATTTTCAATAAGTTTAATATTTTTATTGTTTAGTGTTAACGTCCCTCTTTTACATATTGATAAGTTTAACACTGTGACTCTGTATCCTTGTGTCAAGTTTCGGTTGAAGATTCCCTTTGAGGAGGCAAAGTTTGGATGTTTCCTCATTTGGCATATTTTCATTGTAACTATTTTATTATTTGTTATTACTAATGTTGTTAATATTCTGATATTTCAATAATTTTTAATGTAAATATTTTGTATAATTTTTGTATTGACACATGAAGAAGTCCCAAATGTGTTGACGAAACGTCGTTAAATTAAGTTATAAACTATCTGTAAAACTGGTCGTTAATTTATTTCATTTAATTATGCATGTATGTATATTATTTAAAAAATATTTTTTAAATTTCGTTTGTGTATTAGTTGACTGTACTGAAAAATATGATAAATACATTATTTTTAATTTATTATTTAGAAACATTTTATCAAATGAATATATAGGTCATTGGCTATTATTACAAAAACAAGTGAAACAATTACTACATAATAAATTGCAGTCAAAATTTGCTACTTAATACTACGTACTGATTTTAGATAGGTTATTTGCATATTTGAATTTATGCGGTATTTATGGATAGATAGTCTTTCATTGTTGGTTCCTCGACTGTTTATATTTTTATATTTATTACTACTTACATTAAACTGGGGTTGAAAGTAAAGACCAGCAAATGAAGGCAATTGAAAATAATAAATTACATTAACTTGCCAATCAGACTTCATCTTTGCGCCAACCTTTATAACACCTAAGCTAATATTATCTCAAATATTTTGTATGTAAGTCATTTCTTCTTCTTCCTTGGCTCTGCAGCCCATTCAGGGCCTTGGCTTACCAAGTCGTCAGCGTACTGACATCTTACATGACACATTCCGATTTTGGAGTGGTACGTGGTCAGCGTATTGATTCTCCAGCAGTCTTAATCCCAGTCTACGTGACTTATAAGCATTTGCAACAGCAAAATATTGACTGTAAAAGCTAAAAATGAGAAGCAAAAATTGTCAGAGGAACTAAGTTTGTCAAAATAAAATCATCGCTTTGAGAATTTCAATTAACCAACTAGGAAAATACTACATAATAGTTGGAAAATACTACATAATGTTATTTTTTTAACCCTTTCTACGAGTTGTTATCCTACTCCAAAATAACTCAGCACACACCTCAACAGAGACAATACCAGCCAAACAACATCTTCTAATGACACTTTAAAGCTTGGTATAATTAATAATTATGAAAAATTAATTTATTAATTAAAATATCAACCTATATTCTTAATGTTTTTCATTCAATGCCAAATTTAATACATTACTAATAATGTATATATATTGAATGATGTATAATTGTTAATTACTTTTTAATAAGTTTTAAATTTAATGTTACAAATTTTGTATTAGATTATTACAATAATCTTAAATTTTTAAGGCCTCATTTTTGTCATGGTTGTGACTATATTATCTGTTATGTTGTGAACAGTCCTGATGAATGTATCTATGTACTATTTTATCTTCTGCTTCTTCAAAGTTCTCTGCTAATCTGGATTACGCCTTTGTGTTGCAATCATAAGCTCTTCCTTAAATCCTAAACTTGAAAAGCCTTGCTCGTGCTAATAATCTCTTAGCGTGAGAACTGCCAGTAACCAAACTCAAGAATGGCCTTGTTTTACCTCCGGGAGTCTATTTTATGTATTCTCAAGGCCCTCACCTAACTTCTATAACGTCCCCTATCATATTTCAAGTTAGTTCACACTAACAATTCAGTCCGCAAACGACAATTAGCATTTTCTTCAGTAGACCTATGCAATGCTCACTTCCTGTGCGTCGAAAATAATAAATATTCTTGATTATTAAGGAAGTCAACGTTAATTGCGTCTTTGTTACGGTTCATTCTTATAGAGCAATTTTATAACAAACCAGGCTTTACGTTTTGGAGTTTTTTCCACATTAATTTTATTATACTATGGTTTCAGAAGTTTTCGACCTAATTAAGAAACCAAGGTAGAAAGTATTGTTATTTTTCAATGTAAACTCCTCCAGCACTTCTCCCAGCGACGATCAATTTCTCCGATTTATTCGAATTAGCTATTTTTATTAGATAAATGTAAAATAATTACAACGAATACTGCATTAATTGGTATTCGGTAATCTGTATTGTTGTTTTATTGGTGACTTTCAGTGGCATCAGCGGTTATCGTTCATGGATAAATTATTTTCAGTACGAATTAGGAAAAATAGCGTTTCTGAATGATTGCAGACTTACATAACGCATAGAAAAATAATCCACGGTTGAAAACATTTAAAAAGTATACAAGGTATGTTACAATGATAAACTTGTTCATATAAGCATTTGTTGTGGCTACACAGAAGCACAAGTTCTCACGGGATAACAAAGGTTCTAATAATACGCCCCTAAGGTATAAGAGGAACACGCAAGTAAATACCTGCAAAGGAATATAGAGCTCAAATGGGGCGGATCCGGAATAATTTCAGCAAAACTAAAATCAATCATGAATGATGCGAACACGAATATGTCCCAACTCTATTTCCCTATGGTATATCTTACTCTTGGACTATATATTTTAAAATTGTGTACAACCATGCAAGTTTCGTGATTATATTAGGAATTTACTTCTGTATAGTTTAAATTCAAAATGTCAGCCAGTAATAAACAATATTTGAAATAAATTGTATATACCTGACAAAATAAATATAGTAGCTTATAAGTCCAAAAATGGATATTTAAAGTATTTTTAAGGTATAAAACTACATTCACAGTGAAAGGACGTATACAGGTCTCCGTCAGGTGAATTAATAACAAATAATATAGAACATAATTTTCTTTTTGAGCCATTGAATTATGATTCTTTGGATTATATTAATTGTCAAATATTTTCCCAGGAAATAATTTTTACAATATTTAAAAATTTCATGGAACATTCGCTTTGCCAGTTAGAGCAAAAGATCCCCTGGAAGACAACAAATACAACCAATAAGCACAAATCGCCCTAGTATTTCATTTGTTCATATAATCAAATCCTGGAGTAATTATTGATACAACTATTAAAATTTGCAGAGGCACCAGACCTCTGTTTCTATTATTATATAAATATTGTCTTCACAAATAATGTGAGTGAAATTTCCGTATTATTAATAAGTTCTTCAGTCAACGTGAAACCTCCCTATCAACAATTTGGACTGCGTAAGTAAGTAGCTGAGTTTATGACATAATAGTGAACAGTTGACAAAATTCAAAGAAAAATTTCTTATGGTGCTATTTATATAGTATATTTGTGTGTATATTAATTTTTCAATTGTATTAGATCACTAATAGAGCATTCCTATTCTGGATAAAGTAGATCGGCCAATTAACATAAGTCCATATATAATCTAGTTTTGTTAAATGTAACAAAAAAATTATCCTTGCCTCCAGTTTAGTTTCTGAAATTGCAATTTAAATTAAATACGCGAGACAGCCAATATGTACATAATTGTTGAATTTCACAAATTTTTGTCTTTATCAATCATGTTTTATAGTTACAAATGGGCCTCATCAATGTCTCAAAAACCACAAAATTAATATTTGTCTAATTTAATGAAATACTTACTTAAAATAAATTTTCTGAAAGTAATAATCAACCCTTTCTGCCTTCTCCCCTCCACACCACCCCTTTTCAATTCTCGTCCATTGCTATTAAACGGAATTATCAGTTTCTGGATCACCCTCATGAAGCCTGTTACCCTTTATCGGCATCTAAAACTATTTTAAAGTGGGTATGCGGAAGGGAGATGAAGGCGACTGGGGCTGATAGATGCAAACAGAACAGGAAAATTAGCATGTAAAATATTAACAAAAGTAGAATATGGAAGGATGGAGCGTCCAATGGAATGCGAGTTAGGAGAAGATCAGTTTGGTGTTAGGAAGAATGTAGGGACAAAAGAAGCAATATTGACTTATCCTCTAATTTTAGAAGACTGGATAAGAAAAATCAGGCCTACGTTCATGGTATTTGTAAATTTAGAAAAAAATTTGATAATGTGAACTGGAACACACTATTAAGGATATTGAAGACCACAGGAATAAAATATAAAGAAATAAGGCTAATACATAACCTCTAAGGAAGGCAGTCAGAAGTAATTAGAATTGAAGACCAAGAAAAGAAAGTAGAAATCAAGAAAGGTCTAAGAATGGATGCAGTCTGTCGCCCATGCTGCTTAACTTATATATAGAACAGGCGGTGAAGAAAGTTAAAACGGAATATGGAAAAGGAATCATTCTGCAAGGGGGAAGATATAAAAACCATACGCTTTGCCGATAGGAGTTTCGGAAAGGAAAAGAATAGAAACCTTTGAAATGTGGTGCTATAGGAGAATGCTGAAAATCAGATGGGTGGATTGTAGCGCGTTATTAAGTATAGGCGTAATTAATTCAAACTGAGATTTAGACAGTGAATCACGTGAGTAATGATGAGTTGTTGAGTACTGCCATGTGGAATGTAAGGAACGTCCAGAGCCCGGGGTTGAACATCTGGAGGAAGTGAATGACAGGCCTGCAGAATCGCCAATGCAAGGGTAAAGGAGCGGACCCCCTATGGCGCCTGCCCGAATGTGCATAATATGACACATACCCCGATGGAGAACAAAACAGATGCCCTGGTGATGGAAAGTTGTGGAGTTTTTGTGCCTTTAAGAAGCGCGAATTCCCAAAATTATTTAAAGGGCATGTAAGCGGAGATGAAGAGATAATCGCTGGCAAACTTTGAAGAAGACACTACAGAGAGCAGTCCCCATCATTCGATGGCAAACGACAGAAGCCGCCAGGGTCCATGATAAGCTGACTACACGATGTCACAAAGGGGAAATACCAGATAAGTTCCACTCATTGTAGTCCTTAACATTCTCGTGATTATGCAGACATCGTAAATCCGTCATTTTTCCGGACCAAAATTTATCCCACGGTCAACCCGAGATTTTAAGATTTCATAGCTGAGTAGCCAGTGGCAGAACAAAATGTATTGAGTAGGATAGGTCCACCAAAATTTGTTTTAAATAAATTTCTATATTGTTTATGTCTTAAATAACAATGATTTAACTCCCCTCTCTTTTACTAAATGGAAAAAGGACATCCACTCTGGCGCCCAAAAAAATAAGAGAGTATGCCACAAGATAGAGTAAGTAACGAGGAAGTTTTAAACAGAATAGAGTAAGAGCGAACGATATGGAGGACGTTTACCAAGAGAAGGGATAGATTAATAGGCCACGTTTTAAAACACGAGGATCTTGTAAAATTCACGTTTGAGGAAGTGTGTGGGGTAAGAACAGAAGAGGGAGCAAGGATGGAATCCACTAAGCAGTTTAGAGTGGATGTGGGAAGTGGTAGTTATGCGGAAATGAAAAATCTTGCGCAAGATAGGTAAGCCTGGAGGGTCTTAGAAAATTATTGACTTAATCAAATTTTACAAAAAATAAATTACACCAGTTGCACACAGGTTCTTATAATCAGGAATAATAAAACAATATTTCCAACTCGTAGTATATAGGATCGCCGACCTCCTATAGTGTAGTGGCTAGCCTCTAGTTGCTGCCTCACAACCCAGAGGTCCAGGGTTCGAATCCTGGCATAGGCTTCGATGTTTGGGTCGATATGGTCGCGAAGACCGGGATTACGACTGTTGGAGAATCAATTCGATGACCACGTGTCACTCCAAATTCGGAATGTGTCATGCAAGATGACAGTCCGCAGTTAACTCGGTAGGCCCAGGCCCTCAATGGGCCCTAGAGCCATGGAGGAAAGGAGAAAAGTGCATAGGATCAGATTGTATTATTCATTGTCACCATGTCATATGTTTTCTCTGAGGTATTAAATAGTCTTGCTGGGGATTGTATGTCATTTCTTGGATGTCCCAGCAGGCTGAATAGCAAGTGGCAGGCGTTGCTGTTAGTTGTGCCCACACATGCTCACGGGTTCATGTATGTAACATGGACTTCCTTCTACACGGGCCGCATACAGAGTCGTTCTCTGTCTCTTTCCCCCAAGTCTGAATATGCATGAATAAATGTTTGCAACCCAAATTAGCGTGTTTTATGCTATGAACTCAGTGTCTTAAATTTAGAAACTTCAGTCTTTAAATCTGGATGCTGAGAATCATTCCATTGAATCTAGGAATTAATGACTTTCGAGTGACGTTATTGAGTTCACGTAGGCCTAAAATCGATTTCTCGGTCACCCTCAGCCTCCATTTCAGAATCGTGTTTCTTCTTACTTTATTAGATCATGTCAAGGCGTCGCTAAAAAAATCATCAATTAATTTTACGAGTTTACACTGCTCTCTACCCTTAAAAGTTTCATGACTTACAACCATTAGTTGGGTCCTCTTAGGAAATTCACTGCCGACAATTTTCAAACTGTAAACGGTAAGTGTTTAATAATTTGATCAATTACATGCAATTGAGATTTTTCATAACATATTTTTTGGTACGCACACAATATGAAGGTTTAAACTGAAATATGGTATAAATGCCTGATATTTATATTGTTGCTGAAGTATGCTTACGAAACCATTTTTCTCATTCGAAGTTTATTGGGAAGTAAATCTAAATGAAAGGCAGCAAAAATGTACTAATACCTCCGGGAAAAGGTGGCTAATGGTAAAATCGTATTACGTGTCGCAAACTTCTTATTTAAAATGTTGAGTTTTAAACGGAATCACGACGAACGAAGCTGTTAACTAGAATCCCCAGGTTTATCACCTTCGTCTTACCTTAATTGAAATGTTCATAATTTTAATAGTTCATAGAATACCTTCGTATCGTCGTTTGTATACGGCATGAAGGTACACGAAACATTTATGACGTCTGTCTAGATAATATAGGTCGAATAAATGTCTTACTGACTTTATGATGAAATGAAAGCAGAAAAACGTAAAACAGCACTAGTTTTGACTCCTTGTTGATACAAGGCGTTAAAATTATTTTTATACGGTAAACTACGTATGCCATATAAATGATGTTAATTTTATTAATAGAGCCAACGTTACTGTAACATAATGAAATGAACAAGAGTTTTGTAAATTTGTAAATGTACTAGATTTTATTTAGAAAAAGTGTATTTTAAAAAAATACATGATATTATTGATACACTTGTTGACTATTTTTCCAAATAATCGCCATCCTGTTCAATGCATGTTTGAGCCGTGGCACAAGCTCCTTTATGCCCTTCTAGACGAACTCTCCCGCCAGATCCTTCCCCCCTCCCCTTTCTGTAACTGCTCGCCGGTTGAAAATTTGAATCCACCCATGACTGCCTTCAGGGAGGCAAAAAGATGATAATCTGAAGGCTCCAAGTCAGGGGAGCACAGAGGGTGGTATAAAACATACTCACAAAAATTACTCCAAGAGCACCTTGGTACCTAAGTCTGTGTGATGAAGACTCCGAAGACTTTGTTTAGTGTCGAAGGGACCTGAAAAAAAATTATCAAAATTGTTCTGTCCTTTAAAAATATTACACATAAATGTGTTTTACACAGACTCACCATTTTGTTAGGGGATGAATTTAATTTGAATGCTTATTCCCAGAATTAAACTCAAAGAATCCAATAGCACCGACTTCGATACCAGACTTGACCGTTTCATTTTTATTTTCATATGACGCTCACTTCACACCATCCCTAACAATACTCAACTTCGACACCGAATGGGGTTGAAATTATACGCAAACAAATTAAGCGAAAACTATATCAAATTAATAGAAGCATAAAAAAATATATATTCGAAGCAAGCTTTTATAGATTTTTAAATTTTTCATCCCATCCAACCTCGCCTAGATGGTGGTATCCGTGTCTTACCTCAACAGTGTTGATTTCCTGGTCGCCTGGGTAACTTAAATAGTATTTTTCACGTCAGAATTAAGCTCATCGTGCCTCATTTCACCAATCTTGATTGTTTTCTGGCTATTTTAATGTTATGATCCTCCACTCACATTCCTAAGAATACTCCACTTCGATTAATGTTGAAGTTGAAATTAAACGCTAGCAGTATCGGAAGACTATCAAATTAATTGATCCTAGACTGTATTTATATGATGGAAATATTGGCCGTTTTTGCTTATTTTAAGATTTCCACCCCCTCCACCGCCATCCCTAGGGATGGTAGCCGAATCTTACGCAAAGAGGACTGATTATCGGGTCGTAAAAGACACGAGTACCAATTTTGGTCGAAATTGGCCCACTAGTTTAGATTTGTACGCAGACACACATACAGGCAATTTTATTACAGAGATGCAATACAAACTAATAGAATGAATAAAACAAATGTCGGATGATTTTTATCTCAAGTATTAATAAATTGTAGACGGTGTGAAAAGTTATATCGGTCTTACTGTACAATAATGTTATATATACATTTTAATATTATTATGAATTTATATGTAGAACGTTGAAGTATAAATCGTGTCACCATCTAGTTCATTTGACGCCATCACCTCTAATATTAATAACCAAGTGCTACCATAATACACTGATCGGAGTAGCTACTAAGTGAATTCTTCGATATGTTTATTAAGTCTTAAAAAGTATTCTTACTTTAAAACATTATCAACGTTTTAAAGACTTATTCTGCTAATGTCGATGTTTATCGGCGAGAGAAACAGTAACAATCAGTAGCCATAAAGTTGTTCGGGTGTTTGGAAGGTTTTGTGTGGTGTTGAGCTCTGCGAGCCATAAATTGCGTGAACATCTCTAATTAGCTGGTCACGCGTTATCTAGGCACGTAGCTTCAACCGCTATCTGTGCCGGACAATTCAATTACAGGCAATTAACGAGATTCGGAAGGCGTCGGTCTTGACAGCCGGGCTTAATGAAGCCTTGCTCCTGAGGATTTATTTGGGAATCGGTCCGCATCTGGAACAACCTACGGAAGAAGGGAACCTGCCAACACGGGAACTCTTTCATTAAGGTCAACTACATCAGCGGAAACATTCACTGTCGATGCCCAGCCTTGCATGGGCGTTGTTCATAGATTACGAATTAATTCCGATTACGAAACCAATAACTTGAGGAACTCTACTATTTTGAATTCTGTTGAAGAACTACTTCTTACTTAAAATTGTAGAACATTAAATTTCACTTTTTGTTATACACGTAAGAGGTTATTTATATATAAACAAGAATAACATTAACATAATTGGATCTAGATAAATATATTACCATACATTTTCCACGTTCTTTTAAATAATGAAATTCATATATTACATGCATTAATGTTTTCAACTACTACATGCCTAACCGTTATATTTTAATAACATTTATTTTAACAGTTTGATCTACAAATACACTTGAAGTTTCCTAACACGATTCCTATTAAATTTGAAGTATTTATTGAAGAGATATTGGTGATTTATACACAATATGAAGAACAAATTCGTTCCTTATTCAAGAAAAATTTTCTTCTACAAAATTTGAAGCTACGTGTACATAATTGGAACCAGCAAACTGCTAGACTCACGCAAAACATATTAAGAAACTTGTTCACAATGCGCGACTTATATTTTCCTATTGAATACATTTTTGTAAATGCCAACCTATGGATGCTATTTCAAATTCCAGCTGATTGGCTACTAGAAAATGGATAGCTTAATTCGTAGCCATTCGAGGTGAAATGGACATAAGGTTTGGCAGAGAGTATCAAAAAATTGCGGACCGCTGGCGAGAAGAGAACTGAGAACTGAAAATTTTGGTAGAAGTTTCGATTAACTTTCCAACCAAGAAGTAATCGATGCAGCCAGATCATCCCTACGAAGTCAATTAGAAGCTGATTGCTTAACAGGCGCCTTCGATGATCTTCAACACGAAGCAGACCGTACAACCACTACCAGAAAAAAAGCAGCTGCATTCTTTTGTCAGTATCGTTGTCATAAATTTTCTGAAGTTATCATTCATTAAATAATTTTCTTTTCTCTTTGAATCCTACTTCAATTTACCATTATGACCAATAAATATAATAAATTTGATTACTATTGTCACAAATTAAAAATATTACAAATTAACCTTTTTATTTATTACAAATATCGCCCAACGTAAGGATTATTAAATAATTAATCATAATAAGAAAATTAAACTTTTTATTAGATCGAAAACAACAATTTTGAACCAAAAATTGTGTTTACAATTTTTTCCATTTCTACGTTTCTCAGCCTTTCAGTGTGTCGATTTGTTTCTGGAATTTTCTCTGAGCAACATTATTCAAGATTTCTAGGATTTACTGACTAATTCTCTAATTACATCACAGACAATTTTCTTCTCTCTACTTCACGATGAATAGGTTATTCCGTTTAATATATCGCTATCACCCAGAAATTAGTTGTTCTATGTATCTGAAGTAGAGTTACTCTTGATTTTACTTCACTCCGTTGCAATATATACAAGGTTCCACTTTTCAATCTTCATTAGTTCTTCAATTTTCTTCAAACTTTTAATTTGAGATTACTGTCTTGTTTATAAGTCCTCTGTATAATCATACACAGTCGCTGCCATGATAAACTAAATAAGATTTAAAAACAGTCGGGTAGAGTTATGAAGTTATTGTTTTGATGGGTCAGCGTCGCTGGCGGCGGTCTGCTTCTGGTGATCGTTGTGATCAGCTCTTTCAAAGGTGCTGCAGAAAGTCGTGGTGGGTGAACGACGTTCCGCTGATGGATTGGTCACTTTGTCACGAGTGATGGCGAGGTAGCCGGCCCGCCAGCTCATAATACCCTCGTTATTCAGTTTACGACGCGCCGATGAATACAAATGGCTGGCCAGTGAGGTCGTCTGTGCACTCAGTCAGCGTCGCCTACTCCCCGCCTGTCCTTATTCTATTAAACTGCTTCCGGCACACAGACATATTCCACAAAACCACTTTCTTTCCTCCAAAAACTCGTTTATAATTCTAATACGTTTGACACGAAAATAAATAAATAATGATAACAAGGACGATAAAAGAGCTTCCAAAGCCTTGAATTAATTTTTTGGTTCGTTTGAGATACGTAAGTTGTCAACGACTTTTATGACATTCTAATATAATAAACCGTCCTAATTACCTCTACATTTAAGAGTAAAGCTATAGTTATCAGCTTTAAGATGAGATTGTCAGAGCTGGATTCATTTTTATCTCACCAAATTAGCAATAATAATTTCAGAATTGTTAAATATTGTGCATTTATTTTCACCACTATGAGATTCTTTTATACACGCTTTTCATAAATATAATCCACTGTTGTATTGACTCTATTTGCATGTGACTTGTATCATTTTGGAGGGGCGTTGTAGTTAAAAATGTTAAGTTATTTGATAAAAAGGAAGTTGACGTGTAATGAATTAAGATGAAGTCAAAGAGATGGAATATTAGATTGCCCTAGCAATGGGTCCGATGTTGTAAATGTTTTGCTGTAAAATGAATTGATTTAATAATTAATTTTATGAATTAAGACAATGAAGTTGATTGAAATCAGAGAGTAAAAGTAAATAAATATATGGGCAAAATAGTAAGACTATTGATGATAACTTACAATATATGTGAAGGAATAATAGAATTTATTTGAGATTACACAATATGGAGATTTGTAAGTTCGGCACCTACGCATTGATGACAACGTCATCATTATCGAATATGTTACAATTAGATCCCCCCGCCCCCTTAGGAGCGGAGTCAGAAGAAGACTTGGAAAACATAATAAATGGCATGAACGGGGTCCTGGAAAAAAAGGTCAATATGAGGATTAATAGAGTAAAATCCAAGGTAATGGAGTTTAGTATGGGAAACAGTGGAATAACAAATAGTGTTAGATTGTGAAGGGATATTTTGACGGCAGTTAAGGAATTCTGCTACTTGGGGGAAACGGAATAACTAGGAATGGTTAAAGTGAAGTAGACTTAAAGAGTAGGATAGCACAGGCAAGGAAGGTTTCCGCTAAAGAGGAATTTAATTACGGGTAATTAAATTCTAATACGTTTGACACGAAAATAAATAAATAATGATAACAGGGACGATAAAAGAGCTACCAAAGCCAGTGCGAATATTAGGATATCGTTGTTAAAAATGTTCGTATGGAGCTGCGTTATATGAGTGGCAACGTGGACGATTGGATTTGCTGACAGGAAAACAATAGAAGCCATTGAAATGTGGCGCTATAGGAGAATGCTGAAAATCAGATGGGTGGATAGAATCACTAACGATGAAGTTCTAAAAAGAATAGGGGAAGAGCGAGGACGTTTTAAAACATGAGGGTCTTGTAAAATTAGCATTAGAGGGACTTGTGTGGGGTAATAACAGAAGAGTGAGGCTAAGGATAAATACTTTAAGTAGTTTAAAGAGGATGTAGGATTGGATAATTGTGTGGAAATGAAAAGGCTTGCGCAATTTATGGTTGCGTCAGACCAGTCTTAGGACTGAATACCACAACAACAAACAATTATATTTAAAGTGTTTGATTTGATGACTTTGATGATACGTGAACATTAACTTCCCTCAGATAATATCGTTCTAAATCAGCTGAACGACAGGTGTGTAAACCACCGGCATAATAAAATTAATTTGATGCCCTCTTGGATATATCCAATGATATTAATGTTAATTGGAAGTTCAGGAATGGTTTATAATTGCAAGCCGGACAACTCAAACTATTATCGACTAATACAATCAAGGGAAAAGTTTAATACAAACCTTTACGGCACGAGGAAAACGTCTGATAATGGAATGATATTATACTGACCTTCGTGTTTACGAGGAGTTCGGTTACAAACTGTTTCTGTTGTCCACATCAAAGCCATTGCCAAAATTTACTAACCCCGCTAAACTAGTGAAATTCTCCCTGTATGAACACCTCATTGCCGATTTCCTGTGGTTTAGTGGCTTGCGTCACTGCCTCAATACACAGAGGTCCCGGATTCGAATCCTGGCATGGGTTGGATGTTTGTGTCGTCATGGTCACGGACACTGGGATTCAAACTGCTGAAGAATCGATACGCTGACGACGTATCTCACCAATTTCGGAATGTGTCATGTAAGATGCAGTCCGGAATCGATCCGGTAGATCAAGGCCCTCAATGGGATACAGCCAAGGAATAATCAAAAGAAGAATATGATGAACATTTTAATCCTTTGTTTCCCAATTGGCATTTTTAACGTTTAAAAGCTAATATATTAAAGCTTTCGCGTCCTAGAATTTATTGTAATGGTATCTCTTGCTAAATTTATTACATTAGTCGTCAAATTTCTTTTAAAATTTTCAAAATTATTTAATTTGGAACTTGTCGAAAGTTGACATAAATAGTTTCAATTTATATAATCATATATAGTTGGGTGTGAAGTAGGGAAACATAAGGCTGACAAAGCCAAAATAATCAATTAATTAGGATGGAAGCAGAGATCTGGTCGTCTTACATTGAAAATAGGCGTCGACTGGCTTGGATGTGGAAGACATCAGAGCCTAGGACCCTTTCTTCAAGGCAGTATGTTTCCTAACGTCCTAACCGTTCCGTATACACTTCCACGCCGCTCAGACTCACTTTGTTGAAGAAGGGGATCAGGGTCTCCAAAATTTAAGATGTTCCTGTACATCACCCAGTTGACGCCTACTATTCATTTAAGGTAATTAAACTGCTGCTATCTTTCCTAACCAAGTTACTTTCTATGTATTGCATTTGATACCTACTCATCGTGTTACGAAATGTATATAAGTTCATTTAATGTTACAGCACTGAAAAAGAAACTCGTGCCTCTAGGACGGAATACTTTGGCTTTTGGTGACCTCGAAGAAATAATAATAAATGGGCGATTGATCCAAATAAGTTTACTGTTACTTCATACGTGAGTCATGCACTTAAAAAAGTGAAATAACATTTAACAGCACGTTATTCGAAAAACCGAGAGACATTATTTGTCGACAGCGCACTATAGTTGACTTTGACCCTAAATTTTAGACTCTATTCGTCGAGACACCAAAACTAAACATACGTTTCCTATTACAAAACGTTCTGATCTTTCTAATGTTTTCAACTAGAAAACGATATCTGGTGTCCTCCTGAACGATTTATCCGTCTGAAAAAATATCATTTTGGGCGTTTTCCACTTTAGTGCCAGGTTTACTGCACCAAATTCTGCAAAGTATATTGTTTACAAAACTGTAAATACACTCAGCAGTAGACAGTTATGTAGACTCGTGAACTACAAAATATGAATGCTGTACATAATTTATTCATACCAGTAGGTTCCTTTGGAAATACGAAAAAAAATAAGGCGAAATTTTTTAGCCAACTTGGTGGGCTGATATGTAAGTAGCTTTTAATTATTCTTTTATTTATCTACGCATAAGATTTACCTTAGAAAAGAATTTTCAGGGCCTATTCTCTATTACTGTCACAATATTAAGGCTCAAAATTGGTATTTTTAGTTTATTCTTTCTCTGAAGAACGAAATGCATATTTTGAATTGAAATTTGCAAATATACGTCTAAGGAATCTTGGTACAAAGGTTCATTGAAATCGAAAATGGCCACGCTGGGACCCGTAGACCACTTGACATGAAATGAACCACAATTATTTGACACAGGGTTTCCTACTGTCATTAAGAACCATTAATGTACACCCACAAATTCACTCCAAATATATGTTTCTTCCGACAACTTCTTTCAAGTTCTTCTGGTGGGCATCGATTCAGACCAGTAAATACTGATTTAAAACTAAATTGAAATACAAGAATGGTCAAAAGTAAAACAAAATTTCCTAGATGAAGTAGCAAATTCATCATCCTTTGTTAAACGACAGTATATATTTCATAGCTCACGTAAAACTTGAAATGAGGTATATTATGCGTGCCGCTTCAAATTGGGCTACAGCTGCATTGCTGCGACGTCGTCTCTGGTTTGCTGTTTTATTCTCTGAAACTCACCTATCTGTCTGCTGACTTTTCATCTGAGGTCTGACGAGAGCAACTCTTCATACCTCTTTCTCTTAGATCCTATGTTGTGCGTGATTAATGGTGTATACAAAATAACAGATGAATACTCGCTGTCCTCTAATAACTCACGCCTCGAACTTCACAATTCCTTGCGCCTCCTTAATTCGTCGATATCTTTATTCCTGTTCATCTACGTTTGAATTACAATGGTCGGTGTTTTTCATTTGAGTTTTAGCGAAAAATTGTTTTGGATAAATAGACAAATAACTTTGTTTTGTCTGCTTCTGAGAGAATTTCTGTATGTATTTCTCGTCATGATCAGACTGCTTTCGAAAAACTATTTGCGTAGACTACCACTTGCTTCTTTTCAGACACCCTACCATATCCTTAAAACTCAATCCACTATAAATTGTAACTTTATTAAATTATTTTACAAATTCTGTGGATTTTATGTACTTTATTACTAGATCAGTAGTTATTTATGTGGTTTTTATTTCTACTTACTCGTAATAACAATTTATTCTATAATTTTCTTTTCTGATTGAATTCAATAACCTGGGCACTTTGAAACTTCTTAAAGGTTTATTATTAGAATTCAGACTTTCTTTAGAAATAAGGAGTCATCCACGTAAACCTTTGGTACGAGTCTTGGGTGTGATATCTCTGATTTTTAAAGTAATAGTGTATGTTGAACTAGGTATAGACAGCTTATTTTTTTCCGGATTTTCCCTTTATGAGGAAAGGAGCAGCCATATGAATTGGAAGGGGAATCTAGGTCGGGAAGAGTGAGAATTTTCTAAATACAAATATTTATATATAAAATACAATTCATAAATGTATATAGTAACATTCATCCATGTGACATAAAGTAAATAAGAAATAGCGGGATAATGTTTTGTGTAGTTACGCGACGCACTGACGTTTAATTTAGCAGCCCGTTTATTAGAATAAAATAACAGGGAAAAAGTTAAGATCGCTTGAATCAGAAAGAAATTATTAAGGTAACATATGAACAGTTCCTAAGAGTAAGGTGTTACACAAGTTTAATAAATTAATAAAAGCTTAGTTTATTTCAATTTAATTAAAGAATTTTGTTAATCTAAATTTTCCGAGCTGCGGGTCGTCGCTCTTCAGGTATGAGGGCTGGCATAACGGCATCTATTGAAGTAGACCTTCGAGGATTAAGAAACGCCGCGGCTTACCCAGTCAGGATCGTAAGTCTTTTGTGTGGATAAGCCTCGATCTCAACATTTTGATAGGTCCTTAACTTTCCCACAGAAAGCGCTATAACCTGGTCCATAATATTTCATGACTTCGAAGAAAGACATGTGATCCACGTATTGGGAACATGGAAATGTAAGATGAACTCCTATTGGCTAAAGTCGTGAGTAATCGCATCTAGAGGTAGAGATCTGAGATTTCGAGGCTGGTGGAAAAGATTCAGGAAATCAGTTGTTGTTGAGAGGTTGTTAAGTAATTGTTCAATTGGGATAAAGAATTCAGAAAGTGCAATTATTGAAGTTATGGTTAAGATTATAGAGAGTAATTAAGGGAATTTAAAAGAGGGCATTTGTTGAGAAGTGGTTATTAAGATTTCAGATATAGAGGACAGTATTTGTAGCGATTAATAACAATTCAGTCAGGCAGTTGTCAAAGGAATGAGAAAGGAGATTAATGGGAGAGATTAAAGTTCGAAATAGTCAAATTGTTTAACGGATGTGTGTTAGTAGTAACTTCAAACATGGAATTTATTTGTTACACTTTGATATGAAGTGAAAAATTTATTCCTTTAGAATTCATTTAGAATAGTTTTATATAGTTATTATTGAACAAGTTAGTGTGAAAATAAAATTTAACAATAATAATTCATACATGTTATTTACCAGAAAATAAAGTTTAATGAACAAAAATGAAAAAAAACAATTTTATTAATATAAATTAATACTATCAAACCTACGACGTTTCGTCCTGACACTAAGAGCATTCCTGGTATTAATAATAATTACTTAGAAGACAATTGAAACTAAATTTATGTGTTAAATTTTCTAAATTTTGTATAAAAGGTGTAGAACAATCAGTTAACTATTAAATATCAATTATCTGTAATTAATGTACTACTCTAACATCAATAAATACAAACAATTAAATATATAAATGTGTATTCAATTGTATCACATTACTAGTAAAAGTCAAATTATTATAATATAGATTCTAATTAAAGATAACCGATAGAATTCCGTGGGTACTCTACATTGAAGTATAAATTTCAAAAGAATGATAAGGACGTTTCTTTACACGTGTCTCTCGGACAGCGAAGAATTTCGAGGAAGCTAAGCTATTAAGACGATCCTCAAATATTGTCCCTCGACCTCGGCCACTAAATCAAGAGCTCAAGTTATGCATTGGCTGGGCAAACAGTTTCTCGTAAGTGCCCTTGTGATTGGCTCATTTATCAAGTCTCGTTTGAGATCTATTCACAGCCAATCACTGAGACTGTGACTAAATGGCGTGCATCAGTCACTGTTGACGCTTCTTCCAGACACTTACTCGCAATTCGCTACCTTTGCGATTTCACATCATCGTAATACCATCAATTAATTAATATTATTTTCTTTTGTTTAAATATTCATGCAATCCATAGCAAAATATTTTTGAGTCAATAATTCAAACGGTCATTAGTATTTCGATCTTAACGAGTCTATTATTGACACTGTAGAAGATTCTCCAAATGGATAAAGAATTAAACGTACCAAATTGCAAATAAATAATAAAACCAGACTTACATTTTAAAAAATGTTTATTTTTAAACATTTTGAAATCTTTGAATTGTAATGCAATATAAAAATGTCACCAGAAACTTCTCTGTGACGTATTAAAAAACGTTAAACTTTGTGTTCGCATTGTTTTGCAGATCATTAATTTTTTGCATCTGCGGATATTTTTTCTCAGGCTTCCTTCTCTTAAGTCAATCCTTTTTTTATGGAATAACTGAACAAAGGATATACTCGTAAAAAATTCAATGAAAGAACTATCGCAGGTTTGCTTACGTTTGACAGCGCCTCATTTGTAATTTTTTGTAGCTTCTTGAAGCTCGGGCACGGTTTCAATCTCTTAAAGATTTCGTGCACTTAAAAATTTTGATAACAACGAATAGTCACTGAACTTCGTATCGAATCTGCTTCAACCTATGCCACACACTCACTAATGTGGGGAAATTCCGCGCCTTGATTTTCTACAGGAGGGTGATCCTGAAGCAAGCGTCCCCTTTAACAGCATAGAAAGGTTATAAAAAAGGGGTCATGTGGAAGGTAGAGAAAAGTAGCCAAGGATTAAGTAGGGCCCCCGGGTTATAGTTTAAGGATCCAATCCGGTGTTACACCTAAAATGATGCTAGGAAAACCCTAGAGAACCTGCATCAGATAGGTCGGGCTATTGGTACTATTCTCACGCCCTTCCGAAGAACGAAGAGAAGCTTGCTGTGGGGTCATAGCATTCCCTTCTCCGTGCCTTCGCCAGTTTTAGAAGGCAGCCGGCCGATTAATGCAATGGAATCAACAGAAAACTCTTACTGAATGCTCAAGGTCTTTGAGCCCAGTATATACACCTCCTAATAAAGGTGAAGATACCTCGGCATGTGCGAACCTTGAAACTAGAAAGATAACGAGGCATCCCCAAAGGTAAACCCCACTATCACTCTGTGGAGAAATACCTGCGAAATTTAGCTCCCATCAGGTAATCCTTTCGGCCCTGGGTTGTATACTTTTCTTTTGGGTAATAGAATTCATGAGGGTGAACCTCAAACTGGCAATTCCCCTTTAATTGCTTAGGAAGGGATTTGAAAAAGTGTGATGTAGAGAAAGGTAGCCAAGGGTTTTCTAGGTCCCCGGGATACAGTTTAAGGATCATATCCTGTGATTCATCTATAAGAGATGTAGAGGAAAATCCTATAAATCTGTAACAGGTAAGTTGGGTTACTAGTACTATTTTGACGCGCAGATGAGTTTTTTTGGGTCGCAGTATTCTCTTCTCCGCGTCTCCGCCTGTTTTAGGTTGGGATCGTTGGACAATTGGACAATTCTTACCGTATGGCCCAGGTCTTTAATCCCAGTACATACACCTCCTAAAATAGATTAAGGTGGCTCGGTATGTGACAACGTTGAAGAAAACAGAGAGAGAGAGAGGGTATGAGGCATTCCCAGCGCAATCAGGAGAGCCGACAGTCAACGTTCTGAGAACTCCTTGCCAGAAAAAACTCCCATAGGCAACCTCTGGAAAACCTGTTTTTTTTTAAGCAGACAACTCCCCCCTACTAGAATTGAAAGGGAATTGAAAAGGGGGATGCGGAGGGTAGAGCAAGGTAGCCAAGGGTTGACTAGGGCCCCCGGCCTGTGGTTTAAGGATCATACCCGGTGTTTCACCTAAAGAGATGCAGGGATAACCCTAGAAAACCTGCATCAGGAATATCGGGCATTGGGTACTATACTAACGCCCTTTCAAATGACGAGTTTGCTGTGGGGTCACAGCATTCCCTTCGCCGTGTATCCACTAGTTTCAGGAGGCAGTTGGCCGACTGATCCAATGGGATAAGCGGACAACTCATACCGTACGCCCAAGGTCTTCGACTCCAGTACATATACCTCCTAAAATAGTTGAAGGTGTCTCGGCATGTGAGAACTTTGATAAAAAGAAACCAGAGGGAGTGCGAGGCATTCACTCTGGAGTGAAGAGCCTGTGAGAAAACTCCCGCAGCGCCTGTGATGCGAATACGAGGCTTAAAGTTGACCCACTTTATTTTCTTCGAGACGTATTCCGACCAGTGGTCGTCAAACTGTTACTCGCGAGCCCGTTTGCCTGTTTGGTCCCTTGAAGTCGCTCTTCCACAAAATACCATGTGTGGGCTCGCAATGTTTCAGCGATATGGAGTTAAAGAAGATGTGATGTCAAGGATTGAGGTAAGTGTGGTGAGATAATTTGGACACATATACGGGACGTAAGAAAGGGGGATGATCTCGGGAACGTTGGAATGGTCTATCACAGCAAACGTATCTCAATAAGATTCGAAAATTTTTATGCATACCCTAATTAAGATAATGTGAATAAACTAACCTTTGTACATTGAGGGTAAAAATATGACTCTTGAAAGAACTTTTATCGTTATTCTCTTTTAACTAGCGTGTTTTCTGATCACTGGTGTAAGCGATCTTTCCACACACTGTTCAAAGAAACACAATAAAAATGTAATAAATGAACAAAAAACTCATATTTTATTTTTTCAAAGCAAGTCACAAGTCTTCCTTGTCTGGACAAGTTAGTTTCACGAACAGTATGTATTATCGAACTTTTTAGCTTTTATCCTCAAAAACTCACTTTTTCATTAAATATGCTATATTGTTGGTAATCTTTTGAAGTGACTGGAAGATTAGTTTGTCTATAGAATGCAGTATCTGAATTTGAATAAAGAGGTATCAGTATAGATGGAGGAATATGCTGCAGCTCAAAGAAACCACTATCTGGTTTCTCATTACACACTTCTATACTTTGAAGGCTGGGATATTAATTATGTTGTAAATGTAAAAAAGGGACTAGAAACAATAACTCGGTATTTAAAAGGAAATAAAATGTTATTAAATATAAGTAAATTTAATTGTATGATAATATGTCTCTGGTAGGATTTGTAGTCTTCCATCGGGTGGTTCCCCAGGTTTCGTGTTAGAAAATACCCGTGGTGGACACAAACTAGAATAAAGCTATATCGGCTATGTTTTTCAGGAGAAATTATAGCCGTTATCATATTCCCGATGAGATAGCTGAATAGTAGTTTTATAGCACCCTATTGTGTATTCCAGAGCTAAAATGGTTCCTCAATCAATAAAATAATATAAATATATTTGTCCATGGCACTCTTATTATTATTGCTATTTTCTTTCCTTGTACACTTCTTGATACCTTTTCTCGTTAAAATCGTGCTTAAATCAGAAATAGATTGAAGAAAAATGATAATAGCCTAATAATATTCCAAGGATGATAACTAAATTTTTGATAATGGTATATCAGGCAATTTAACAACGATATGAAAAGGAAATTATGAACTAAATACTTTAAATCGAGTTTAGAGATATTATGTTACACGTTAGAGAATCGGTGAATTAATTTAGTTGGTTTACTGAGCTTTCTTTACAGTCACTTATGTTCATTTCTAAGTGCGAAGCCAAATAATGAAGTAGAAGCTTTGAGGAATCACTTGTCGAAAGAGTAAAATAATTTTCCAGTTGTGGTATTGTGCCGCTGGACTGAATTTGAAGCTGATGCGGTGTAAC
The DNA here is from genome assembly GCA_034510155.1 of Eucriotettix oculatus. Classification (NCBI taxonomy): domain Eukaryota; kingdom Metazoa; phylum Arthropoda; class Insecta; order Orthoptera; family Tetrigidae; genus Eucriotettix; species Eucriotettix oculatus. Next base: position 227,020,585 of record CM067376.1, on the reverse strand, counting down.
TGTTCTGTGATTGTAATTCTTAGTGGAACATAACGACCTATGAATGCCGCTGTGACAAAACGGGTATAACAACAGGTAGTGTACATGTACAATTCTGAGAACTCCAGAGAAGATATGAATACATACATATATATATATATAACATGTTTCTTGACTGAAATCAGTATTATATATTGACCTGAGAATAATATTTACACCTAGTTTACTGTGATATGAGGCAAACGACTCTGAAAAGCAAGGTAGAAAAATATGTCATTTCTATTTCCTACCGATATATTCAAATATATTTTCTTACCAAGGAGCTTATGTGAGCTCCGAACATAATCTGTTGATTATGAAATGCAGGCTAAAAATAAAGAAACTCAAAGAAAATGATTAAAAAAAGATATTGGAATTAGAAAAATTAATATAACAGGAGGTGTTTCAGAGTTTCAAAGAAGATATCCAGAGAAGATTAATAGAGAAAAGAGAAAACAGTATAAAAAAAATGGACAATCTTGAAGAAAGAAATGACAAGAGCAGCCGACGAAAAAATAGATTAGGCCAATAGGAAAGCATGAATAATACAATAATAACTAAAAATTATTGATGAAACGGCGTGAATATAAAAACGCGAGAGATGAAGACGTTAAAGAGCAGTACAGACGCTTGAAGAAGGAGATAAATAGGAAGTGCAAAGCAGCCAAAGAGGCTTGGTTCCAAGAGAAATGCAAAGCGGTTGAAGATTTCATGGTGAAAGGGAAAATAGATGCAGCTTATAAGAAAATCAAATAAACGTTCACAATATCTCCAAAAAATAACAGCAAAAACATCAGGAGAGAGGATGGGAAACCAATTCTGCATAACGAAGGAAAAGCAGGAAGACGGAAGGAATATCTAGAAGATCTGTATCACGAGGGAAATCTAGATCATTCTGTAATAGAAGAAGAAGAGGAGGTGGATGATGGAGAACTCGGGGACAAAATTTTAAGGTCGGAGTTTGAGAGGGCGCTGCCGGACCTGAGCAATTGTAAAGCGCTAGGAATTTATAAAATTCCAGTGGTGTTGTTAACATCATCAGTGACGAAGAAATATCATGGCTGCTCAGGATAGTTTGCGAAATATGCCAAACAGGAAGAATGCCAGAATTTTTTAGGAACAACATGATTATCCCTATAGCGAAGAGGACTGGGGCTGATAGAAGCGAGCTGCACAGGAAAATTAGTTTAGTAAGTCTTGCATACAAAATATTAACGAAAATAGTATTTCGGAGGATAAAACGACAAATAGAATGCGAGTTAGGGACAAGAGAAGTTAAATTGACTCTGCGTCTTATTGTAGAAGAAAGGATACGATAAAACGGGCCTACGTTCGTGGCATTTGTAGATTTCCAAAAAGCGTTTGATGATGTTAAGTGGAACACACTATAAAGAACTTTGAAGAGGACAGGAATAACACATCGAGAAGGAAGTTTTATCCAGAAGGCAGTCAGAAGTAATTAGAAATGAAGATCAAGAAAAGGAAGTAAGAAATCAAGAAAGGAGTAAGACAAGGATGCAATCTATGGTCCCATACTGTTAAACTTATATTTAGAACAGGTGATGAAGAAAGTTAAAACAGAATACTTCAAGGAGAAAATATGAAAACCCTACGGATTGTCGATGATATTATATTAGGGTAGTGGGAAGAAGACTTGGAAACCATAATAAATGGCCCTGGAGAAAGAGTGAATTTGAAGATTAATAGAGGGAAAACCAAGATAAATAGAGCGTAGAATGGGAAGCAGTGGAATAACAATGGGTGTTAGATTGGGGGGGGGGGATATTTTGAATATAATAAGGTTTTTTTCTACTTGGGTCATAATAACTAGGAATGGTAGAAGTATATTGAACATAAAGAGTAGGATGACAAAGGGAAAGAAGGCTTTTGTAATTAGTTACGGGTAATGTAAGTGTGAATATTAGGAAATGGTTGCAAAAATGTTCATATGTAGTGTGGCTTTGTATGGGTGCGAAACGTGGACGGTAGGAGTTGCAGACAGGAAAAGAATTTGAATTGGGGTTCTATAGAAGAATGCTGAAAATCAAATGGGTGGGTAAAGTAACTCACCAGGAAGCACAATAAGAGGAGAGGGAACAATATGGAGGACTTTAACCAAGAGAAGGAATATGTTAATATGCCATGTTTTAAGACATGAGCATTAGACAGAAGGATGTGGGAAGAGAGCAGATGAGGGGGTACATGTATGGAATACGCTAAGCAGATTAGGGAGGATATGGGATGTAGTAGTTATGGGGAAATTAAAAGTCTTGCGCAATATAGGATAGCATGGCGGGTGGCATGAGACCAGTCCTAGGACTGAATACCACCACAACAACGACATATTCCAATGCTATTATTTAGGAGAGTGGGAACAAAAATATTTAGTCATTTCTCGTATATTCCTAGAACAGCATAAATAAACAAAACTCTTGTTATTAGAAAACTACACACCAATTTGACGTTTAATGGTGATATCTGATTTTTTTTAAATATATGAGGTGTTTTAAGGAACAATACAGGGATGGCACCAACTAAAGTCGTGTAGTTTTTTGAATATCATAGAGCAACAGAGCATATTTGTTCTTAATTACCCATAGAGATCAGAAAAGAGCGATGATATAATTCAGGGAAAAAAAAGAGGATGGTGACAGCTTTTAAATTTTCTGTTTTATTGCGCTGGCAATGTGTCATGAAACATATTTTTTGCTTGTTTAATGTAGTATTTCTCAGCTCATTTGTCTCAAGCTTTTGTTATATGCAGTGAGTTATGAGCCCCAAGTAATAAATGGCACACTCTTTCATTTTTAAAGTTCGTGCTTCGTAAGCATTTTGCTTTCATATTTCCAAGGCGTAATATGACGTAACTTTTACGATTCTTAGTACTGAATATCTCAATGAAAATGAACCTTTAGAATCTGCCTTTTTTCGCTATCACTCGTGTCTGAAAATTGAATAATTAAATCAGGGCGACGGTTAGCCATAAGTTGTACGGCGTCACGCAACATTCTGTATTCTCTGTCTCAACATATGTGAGACGAAATATTACATGAAGCTTCTTCAGATACATTTCAAAGCGGCTGATCAAAGTTACACGTGACGCTCTATAAATGGTGTATGGAACGAAAATTCGACAGGCCCCGAAAAAGTTCAACTGCCCTCGGAAGAGCTATAAAATATTCATGAGACGAATATGTTTGACAAGGTGTTTTAATATTTTAATACCTGTACTGTTGCCGTGCGGCGAGTTGCAAATAATAAATAACTTTCACTTTCCTTTTAATTGGACAAGGACATCTGTTGCTGATATCTCTCGTGCGTAATGAGAAGAGTATTTATGAGGCGCGACACACCTGTCCTCTTTGTTTCGCTCTGAGACTGTGACACGTAGCTCAGTCACTACGTGTGGAGGGGACTCACTGTGCAAATCAGACTCGGCTCTATCAATTTTTGCCAGAGATCAATCATGGAAGTTTGATTCTATGTAATAATGGTTGGGACACTAAAGAACATAATAAGGCCATTGATCTTATTATTATTATTTTTATTTCGTTGATAAAATAGCTACTCGATAATGTATCCTTACACAATATTAACATAAAAATAATGGCTCCAAATCCCAATAGGAGCGAAGACTCAGAACATCCACAAAGCGTCCAGCATGGCAGTTATACACAGATGAATTTTCTATTTAATGTTCCACTCACTACAGGAGAATAAATGCAATTTTCTGTTTTTTTTGGGTAACAGAAACAGGTAACGTACCTTTAATAGCATAGGATGGGAACTTAAAAATGGGGTGTGAAAGCTGCAGAAAGGTTGCCAAGGGTCGACCGGTTCCCCTGACCTATAGTTTAAGGATCCGACGCGGTGATTCATCTAAAAGAGGTGCAGGGAAACCCCTAGAAAACTTGCATCAGGTAGACTGACCTATTATATAAAATTCTCACACCCTTACTAATTACGGGAGAGGGGTTTTCTGTGTGACCACAATATTTCCTTGTCCGTGTCCCCATCAGTTTTAGAAGGCAGCAGGCCGACTGATGCACTGGAATCAACATCACCTCTTACTGTATGCCCTAGGTCTTCGACCCCAGTATATAGCCTCCTAATAAAGATGAAGGTGGCTCGCCATGTGAGAACCTTGAAACTAGAAAGAGAACGAGGCATCCGCAAAGGTAAACTTTCTCAAACACTAACGCGAAGAGTAGAGACGCGGAACGTATAAATTGCTCGGAAATTAAAAAACTTTGCATTCTAAAACAGGAAAGAAAGTCACATTGCAAAGCAAAGACTACTGAAACGCAAAAACAATCAATTCATATATATTACTAGTCTTATAGAAAATTGGACATCTTATTTATATTTTATGTCTATATCCTAAATGAATTTTTTCAACACCCTCAGTTTAGTTGTGAATATTACTCCGTTTACTGTTAGTTTGATAACTTTTTTTTCCAACTTATAAATTAATATCATGGAATCTGAATGTGTATAATCTTTTACAAGAATAAAATCTAACTCTCACTACATCTCTATTATTTTTAATATATTTCTTTAGGTTTCAAATATGCCACATTCCTTTATTTATAATACTTTTCAGACTGTTCACATTTACTTGGCTTTTTAAGAGGAAATGTAATGATGGAATAGGTATTATCAATTGACTCCTACGAGACAGCACATTTCTTTACCCACTTATTTGTTTTACTATTTTTTTTCAATGAGTAATAACAGATGCCATAACATTTATTATAATTACTATTATACTTAAAACCTTACAGCACCATATTACATTGCATATATATAGTTAGCACATTATATATTATTTAGCAATTTTTATTTAATGATGAAAGTCACTTTTATCTTTATAAATAAAAATGAATCCATCTCTGAATTTCCTCGTAACCGTTACGTTAGTATAAATAAGATTGCAAATAAATTTTGGTTAGTTGCCGTGTTTACCCCTGCGTAGAATTCTGTAGATCTTATAAAGATTTAGGCCCCTTCCTTTCTCCCTCTCAAGCCAAGAATTCACCCCTCATCGTTAATAATAGCCACAGAAAGTTTAAAGCAGAAAACCCACCCTGAAGGTTTCCCAATTAGGTCAAGCATTTTAGCATAGTTGGCTACCGAGAAGTTTCAATATATGAGCGTATGTCATACTGCTTTCGGTGTATGAGTTTCAACAAAACTTTGTGTAAAATATCCTCTGCCCTCTTAACCTACAGGGAATGTCTATGCCTTTATTGCAGCGGGATTATTCTGGACTTTCTTACGGTATAGAGTACCGGCTGAATTTTGGATTTCCTTAAGGTAACGGGACTGTTTGTAGCTCCCGTAAGATGCATGTGCTGCTTTCGTTTTACTTCGTTTATTTACCGCAGGCATTTTGGGATATCTTTAGGGTTACTAGAGAATTTTTAACTACTTTCATGCACCAGAAATATTTTCTTTTGCACTAGATAGATATCTTAAAGTACTTTACTTTGTTAATATATCTATCGAGTTGCCGCCTATCATCATCCTGTTTAATTTAACACTTAACTCTTCGGCATCCAGTGGCTGAGGAAGAGGAACGGTCTCGTTTCCAGTCAAATCGCGTGTTGATGAAGAAATTAGGATGGAATTCATTTTTCTGATTAATATAGCCTAATATAATTTCCCTGACAACGCTGGGCCCTCAATAAATCATAATAAATAAAAAGACGGCCAAAAAAGTCAGCATTAAATATATGACTATTTATTACGGGGTCAATGACCTTGGACATATGGCAAGAGTTGTCCGCTGATCCCATTGGATCAGTCGGCCCAATGCCTCCTAAAACTGATAGAGACGGAGAAGGGAATGCTGCGACCCCACAGCAAACTCGTCTCCCGCCATTCGGAAGGGCGTGAAAATTGTACCCAATGCCCGACCTAGCTGATACATCTCTTTAGGTGAAACACCGGGTACGATCCTTAAACGATAGCCCGGGGGGCCTTAGTCAACCCTTGGCTACCTTGCTTTACCTTCCGCATCCACCTTCCTATGCTATAAAGGGGAGTTGCCTGTTTCAGGATCACCCTCATGTAGCCTGTTTACCCCCCAAAAAAAGCGACGTTTCATCTCCAGTTTCAGACTTTCTCAGGCTTAAAATTTAGCAATACATCATATTTCTTTTAATTCCTCACACTTTTGTGTGAAGAATTTGGTGTTGCGGACCATCTCCAGCGACGGTTACGGCCGAAAAATCAATAAATTATGTTTATCATCGTTACCTTTAGTGTCCATTTTTTTATAATTTCTATCACTGATTAGGGTCACGGAAAATTGGTAATCGTTTACTGGATAATTGTATGTTTATTGATTTAACATAAACTGTTTCAAGCTTTTGTTCTGCGTCTTTACTCGTCAAGTTTTGAACTAAAATATCTAGTATTCCTTTACCATTGCTTTAGGATAGAGAAGACCAAAGAAGCATAGAAATCTAAATCAGCGTAAGAATGATTGCCTTGACGTTGAAAATAGCTAAGTGTACCTTACACACGTCAAGTGTGCGGCAAATGTTGTGACTGAACGTTGAAAAGCTGGTAGGAAGCAGGTTTCCAGTCGATTGCCCCTGCAGCCGTCGAGGCCCGGGGAAGACGATGATTTATGGAGGCCCGTGTGTCAAATCCTCTCCTTGTCCTAGTAAGACAGTAAAGTGATGACCGACACAAAGCCGGCGTTATAATTTAAATATTCTATTTACAAATGGTGCTATAATTATATCTCTCCGGCCGGAATATATTACGGTTCCCTTTCATTTATTAGGTAGTTGTCCGCTATCGCCCATTTATCAGAACACGTACAAAGACACGCCTCATCTTCGCCGGCCGAGTAATTAGCCATAAGTTTTCGTCTAAGTGTTTTGTAAGGGGTCCTGGAGCACATGTCCGGCGACACATGTTTTCAGATCGGCCGATACAGGCACTTGTGTTCCACACACCGGATACGGCAGTTCATAAATAAATATGTATCTGTAATAGCGAGACGTTACCGGCTTCCGGTTCGCGGACACCTGGAGGGAACACCCGCCGGCCTTCAATGGAAACTAATATCAACACAATGTGGAAGCCGAGCTTTCTTTCCACTCGCACAACACAGGATTGCGGTTATCCCACTCATTGACTGACAAAACTGTACAATGCGTTAAGTTCATTTTGACCAGGTGCAATGTTATCCTCTTATTAGGGTTGACAGATTTAAGGGAACCAAAGAGAAATGGCCGGAAGAGATCCATTTCTTACAGTTTCCTCAGCTCGCCTAGGTGCTACATTACTGCCAAATTTATTACTTACGTAATACTTACTACACAAACATTATTGTCAAGTAAAATTATCCAAAAGAAATATGTGTATATCCATTCTATGTCTCCTGTTGTGGATACACTTAAAGACTCGGCACTCCAAGCCTTGAGCGAAGAGCGATTCAGTGATGCTGAGCCCTGCACTCAATGTGTAGTAGTTTTTCTCAATAGCCCTTTCATTTAGAAAACCACTCATCGTCAGAACTACAAGAAACTTCATATTTGATTTTTTTTTGGAATATGATAGGATAAATATAGCATTAACATGAGATTACATATTTAGTTGCGTTACAGAGGATTGACGTGCTGGACTAAATTCTCTTGATAATCTGCTTAAATAAGTACAGAAGGCGAAAACAGAATGTAACTGATTCAAATAATGCCTGGATATATATCTGGCACGCGACTTTAAATTGATATAGAGGTAAAACCTCATAGTATTCGGTCATTTCGGGAGAAGATTAAAAGGCTGATATAAATTTGGGGGAAAAAAATAATCCTTAAGTATTAATTTCTGAGGGAATTGAATTTACTCAATTAAGTGAAATAATAGTAACTGTTAGAGTATAAGTTACCTATAGTCAGTAGTTTTTAGTACTTAATGTATTTTTTCGTTGTTGTAACTGCCACCGGACGTATGTCCCATTGTAGTTTAATAGATACATAGATCAAAAATCAGTGCAAAAGTGTAATTACGTTGAACCTGTACAGTATATAAGTAAATAAAATATTAGATATTTCTTTATTATATTATAATTAACCTCTGTAGGTTAGACCTAGATTACAGACTAGAACATCGTTTCCCAAACATTTTTTTATCGTGCCAACCTGCTTTTCTAAAATTCTGATGCCCTTATTGTAATATATATATATATATATATATATATGGGGGGGGGTTGAGTGTATATTCAAAAATGTTATTCTTTCCTAATTGATGACTACAATGTGTTCAGCACAGAAACTTCAGTTTTATGCTGCAACGACTTTCTCATTATTAATAAAACAACAGAAAATAAATTTTGAAACATATAATAGACAAACAAATTTAACTGAAAAATAAGATCATGAACGATTTTCTGTAATATTTTAACTTTTATTAGTTAATATTGAATTTCAGAAACAGTTGTCGGGTTATCACTCGGGTACGGCTGTGATTATGACGTAACGTTACGACGACCACTTCGCTATAAAATGACGGCAGAGCACGTGTCGTTTCATGATATATACATTCAAAGTGAGGTCAGTTCTAGTTTATCGAGACTCTTGTACTTCTCGCGAAGATTCAAATTTAGCCAGATTCAGTCTCAATTCTCTCCTATTCACAACGGTGAGACGGCCATCGCAATTCAATCCTCCAGTACTGTACGTACTATTAATTTTATAGGCATAGGAAACACTCCTCTACGAGTAAATTGTGACTTATTGTACTCCAAACTTTCATGTGTTCTAAAACACATAAAAGTAGTTAGCTTTAAATTATATAGCCAAGCTCGTTTTAGAAGTGCCTCCCTGTAGAATGAAATTGTATGGGATCACCGGAGTAGATTATCTTAGGCTCATGTTCAAATAAGACCTACCGGCAGATCGAAAGTGTCACACTATTTTTCCAAAATAGTTTGTGGTTATGTTGACACACAGATTGGAGTTCCTCATCAGGACATAATTCTCTGTATTGTTGAGCTAGGTATGGAAACATTACTTCGTTAACAAGTCAATCATATGAAGGGGACTGCTGCTCAGTCGTCAACTAGACCATTCAGATTGAAGAATTTCCAATTTCAGACAATCCCAATTATTTTATACATGATAACTCTCCTGGAGAACGAGTTCAATATGAAGATTGAGGGAAAACCAAGGTAATGGAGTGTGGTGTGGGAAACAGAGGAATAACAAAGGGTGTTAGATTGGGAAGGGATATTTTGACGGAAGTTAAGTAATTATGCTACTTGGGAAGCGTAATAACTAAGGATGGTAGAAGTATAGTAGAGATAAAGAGTAGGGTAGCACAGGCAAGGAAGGCTTTCGCGAAAAAGAGGGATTTACTTACGGGTAATAGATGTGTTAATATTAAGAAATTGTTTGTATGGAGCGTGGATTTATATGGGTGCGAAACGTGGACAATAGGAGCTCAGGAAAGGAAAATAATAGAAGCCTTTGAAATGTGGTGCTATAGGCGAATGCTGCAAATCAGATGGGTGGATAGAATCACAAACGAGGAAGTTCTAAACAGAATAGTGGAAAAGCGAACAATATGAAGGACGTTGACTAAGAGACGGGATAGATTAATAGGCCTTGTTTTAAGAAACGAGGGTCTTGTAAAATGAGCATTAGAGGGAAGTGTGTGGGGTAAGAACAAAAGAGAGAGGCCAAGGATGGAATGTGCTAAGAAGATTAAGGATGGTGTGTGTTGTGCTAGTTATAAGGAAATGAAAAGGCTTACGTAAGATAGGTTAGAATGTGGGATTGCATCAGACAAGTCTTAGGACTGAATACCACAACAACAACAACTCTCGTCCTCACACAACTTTGAAGAAGTTGGAACACATCACGAAATAAAGGTGGACATTTTAACCCCATCCGCCTTACAACCCTGACCTAGCTCCCTCAGATTTTCACTTGTTTTGAACCATTGAATAATATCATTCATGGGAGAGATTTTGAGGAAGACGAAGACAGTGAAGAAATGACTTGGTGAACAGAACAAGGAGTGGCGTACACGCCCTTGTGTCTCGCTGGAGGAGGGAACGAGATTACGTGGAGAAATAAGGAGTGCAGAACAAAACATCATTCTTTCTTGTGTATAAGTTTCATTGTGGTTCCATAAATAATTGATGAAGTAAAGAAAAAGTCATGCAATCGTTTCTGGGCCACCTTTGTATATTTCATACTACAAAATATTGATTATTTCCTTCTCCTGTTCTTCCTGTCCCCAATTTTCATTGAATTAAATAATTACTCATTATCTGAGTATTTCCCACAATAACTCGAATTCTGTAAGTTGATTAAAAGGATTTTTCCGTCGGAAAACTTATTCGTTTCTTACTCATTGGGACCATTTAAGACTGAAAATTCTTCAACACTTCTATTCCAAACGCTTCCAGTTGTAATCCTTCCACGCATTCCAAACGACTTCGAGTCACATTGATAGGAACAGTCACTCCCGCATATAAAGTTCGAATAATTCTTTAATTAGTTGAAATTCATGTTGAAAAACGTATTATTGCGGAACTTCAGAAAATATATACAGTAATATCATAATGTACTCCAAAATGTGTTGTCTGTATATAGTTCTGTTTTGCAGGCAATCGCAGAGATTGTAGATATTAACTGAGTAAGAAAGGAGACAGAATTTTTCTTTATATTACTTTTCTATAGTCTCGTTCACACGAAGCGCGCAAAACGAACTATTCTTCACAAATGTTTCCAGTCTTATCCTCGCCGGTTACCTTAATTTAATACCAACAGTTAAAGGATTACAGTGAAATGTAACCTTCGACTTTGAACATTTATTCTCAAACGTTTTACTAGGGTTCCCAGTCGCCTCAGTGAGTATTTCATAGTCTTAATATACAAGTGGTTTGTGCAGGCGCAGGTAAATAAAGAAGTAGGACACTTTGGATTTCAAATATTCTCTTACAGGTATAATTTTTCCAGGAATCCTGTCACTTCGAGCTACACCTTTATCAATTAAAATTAAATTATTCCAAGCCAAAGGTTACAATGCGGTGTAGATTATCTATTCACTGCTGGTATGAAATAAAGGTAACTGAGGGAATATAAAAAATTCAACTAATCGATTGTCGACATGGAGTCGCGTTTGTCGTGACCAAAAAGGCGGGACAACGGAAATAGAAACTGCCGTAATAGTTAATGTTTCATAAAATAGTGAGCAAGATGAATATCGTAGTTCACGTTATTGGAGTGTTCAATAATAAGTGGTTTTAGATGATAATACAAGTTGTGCTGTTTAATAAAAATTAATTAATATCTTACGCAATATTAGAAGCAATAAATAAAGTCGCCAGAAACAGATTTATATTTAAATTTATACTTTACTCAAGAAAAAAGAAGCTGAGACTTGAATGTTATGAAACTGATATTTTTCCAGTTACAGAAAATCAGTTTACAATGCATTCCAGTGACAATATAACACCACGAACCGTAATAGCAATTTATTTCATGAAGCTTCGTTATTCGGCTTTAATGTGGACCCTCACCAAAATCATTCCATTTAAATTTCACGAACGTAAAGAAATAACAATTTTAATTTATATCAAAATATTTGATTGTGCTAAATTAAATAATTAATTATTGTAATAAACATTCACAAAGGCGTCCTCCCGAACGTAAGCGAAATAAGAAATAACATTTTTACGTAGAGTACTTTTAATTTTAAAACGGAGTGGAAGTTATTCATAAGAGTTTAAAGGGGCACATACTGCTTAGAGCAGAAAATTTTTGACTAATTAAACTATTTTTTTCTTATTAAGTTTTATTCCTATGTCAATGTAAGTTAGTAGATTATAAAATCTGTCTTTTATATACACTAAAAAATATTTTAATGAGAGAAAAAAATATTTATTTACAAACGTTTTCAAGGTTTTGAATGACTTCTTTTCACCGTGCAGGTATGAACCGTTTTTTGAGTTAAATTCCATAACAGATAATATTAAAAATGCTGTTCTAAATTTAAATAATTTATACTTTATCATTTTCAAAGTATATATTACTTTTATCTGAAAAAATATTAAATTGACATAAGTGATTTTGCACCATATCATAGATAAAGCATGAAAAAATCCACCAAAAGAAATTTACAATAATATCTTTGATAGGTTTTGAGGTATCGGGGAAACGGTTTTTAAAAATTTGTGGAAAATTAGTGCTAGACATTTATTTAAATATCTTAGTGAATCTGTGACAGAAGCCAATTTTTAAGATTTATGATGGCATAAGATATCAAAATAATTTTTTCAGGAAAATAATCTAAAGTAACTACTCCATAAAATTAAAATAAATTTAAAGTTTTTGAAGGCTTTAAGCTGTATGAGCCCCGTTTAGGACTGAGGAATGGAGAGAAGGACTTGAAGCAGCAGCTGCAGTGATGGTGCCGTGACGTAGTTGGAGGTCAAGAGCGCGTATTACAGAAGCTGTGGAAGAGGCGACGAAAGCAACCGCTAAGGAATACGTGGAATGTGGGCTGATTTGATGGTTATCTATCAGTAGCAGTATGTGTGTGGTAGAAATTGTGAGAGGGCGGAGACAGGGCAATGGGGGAGGTGGGGGGCACATTCTGACGGACACATCTGTGCCGGACAAGCAAGAGGGAGTCCATTAGCGGAACAATGACAGTCGTCGCAATGGTGTCCAGGGCGCCGCAGAGGGCCGCAGAGGCTTCACGGTAAGGCCCAGCCCCAGGATTACCAAATTACTCTTTTTCTCTTATTAATAATTTATATATTAATCGCAATAATGAAAATATGAGTTGAGGGTACCTACTAATATATTACAGTAATAGAATAATATTAAAAATTATTTATCTGATGCTTACTATTTGTTTTCGACTGTATGTAAATTAAGATCCGAGGAGCGGGTCGGAACGCAAGTACGTATACTGTATTGTAGACTCTACTGCCTCGAATGCAAGGGTAACAATTGAGAGAATGCGTGGGAGAGGGGACTGCATTAACGGAACCTATTATTAAAAAAAGAAAGAGTTAACCGACGTTCGAACAGTACGAAATGAGGATAATCTGTCAATTCACGTGAGAAGTACGGAAGTCCTTACTTGTTTAGCTCGTGTTAAGCAACAGACTTCTTACGTCAGATTGTAAGCAATAAACTTACACAGTACTATCTTTCTTTAACTCGCATTTGGTCGGCTAGTTTAAAATTTGAAATATTAATAATGCTTTTAATAGGGTTCTTATTTTATTGAACTCCATATGTGTTAGAATGATACCCATTGTTCTTCATAACATATAATTGGCCCATGCTATCTGAGCTGAAGGGCGAACTCACTTTCATGGAAATTTTCTCCACGTATTTCTACGCTCAAGATTTGTCCAGCTATTTTGAATCAACAAAATCACAGACAGTCAGTTAAAACATTTAGTAAGGATAAGGATATGCTACCAGATATTTATAAGATAACTTAGTGGTTTTTTTTACCAACTGTTAAGGCTCTTGCTGAGATTTTATTTTATGATGCTACCTTCATTTTCAGTTTAAAAAAATGATTATTGAAAAAAAGTAAAACGTTTATGACTTTAAGTTTAATAATTAATAAATAAAACTGGGACACAATAGTCAGCAATTAAATTTCATTCAAAAATTATATTGATTTTATAAATTTTTTGGTCTATAGTTACCTGAAAGAGTCCACCAATTTGGATGAAACGTTGTATTTATATTAACTAAATACTAATTAAATTTATTTACTGTCTTATTTGGCTTTATTTTTATTTGTTTATTACTAAGAAATTGTTTAGACTGTTAAATGTGTTGTTGAACAAGATATATATATATATATATATATATTACGCAGGATAAGTTAGCATGGATGCTTGCATGAGACTAGTCTTAGGACTCAATACCACAACAACAAAAATAGCTATTAGTTTTAGTAATAGTAAATGCCGCCCAGTCTATTGTTAAAGGATTCCTTGGTCCGATCGACATTCTTCCATTCTTTTCTTTCTAAATTTAGCTATACGCTGTTTAAATGAGCTTCAATTAAAGCATTTCTAATTCATTTGACTTGAAAGATTTTTATGAAAAATTTGTACTGTCTTATAAACTAGAAATAATCATGTTTCGTTATTTATGACTTGCTATTTATATGGGTTACTCTCTCCTCAACTCGCCGTGAAGAATTCTTAATCTACAAACCGGTTAAATTAGTCTGCATTAGTTTGGCTGTTATATAATTGGTTTAAGTATATAATAATTTATGTGTTCATTGTTCTCCATCATGTACTGAAACGAGTTTTGTTACTACTTGACTCAAAAATTCATTGTTTATGGTTAAAAAATAAACTTTTAAAAGAGTTTTAAATGAATAGCATACACATTTTGCCAAAATAATTAGGCGCAAATAATGAGCAACTATTGAACTGGAATCACAAACATATATGTGTGTGCGTTTGCATGTATCTCCGTAATCACGTGTAAAACTGTCAACTAATTGTGTGCATTCATTTTCACAATAAAGCTGATTACATTTGTTGACAGGAAATTTCATGTTCGTTAAGAACAATAAAAGGCAGACTTACGAAGCCCTGGGAGACGTAAAGAAAATACTTTTGTCTTTAGTAAGGTGCTTAGCATATGGACAAAACAGCTGTCGTGTCAACAAGAAACGCCATTGTGCTGACGCTGAACCAAGACTAATGTGTATCAATGCTAAATTAATAACTGCATAACACACGGTCGAGCGACGTGGTTTCCCACATTCAAATCGAAGACTAACGTTTCGAATGCATTAACGAGGCCCTACAAAAATTTTGAGTAGGGAATATATGTTTGGCCATCATAACACGATCTGTAAACAATTTTCCTTCAATAATATCAGCCAAAAGTTTTCTTGAACATTTTTATAATTAATATGACTAACATTTTTTTGTATTTTTCCCGATTAGTTTTTTATTTAATTACGTGTTTAATAATAAGATAAATTAATAAGTTTAAAAAATGATTTTATAATTTTGAAATTATTTGTACAAAGAAAATAAGTTTATTTATTATTAAAACATATTTGCAATTTAACAAGAACTACAAATAGATAACTAATTGAAAACCTTAATATCTTATTATCAGAGTGAACCATATTATTACACATTTCTATAAATATTCTATACGATATAATTTATTATTTTCTTCGTAATAATAATTTCAAAGATTACACCGATTTCAAATAAAATTCGCGTTTATCTTTCGAAAAATCTATGTTACTACTAACCTGCGGTTCAGATACATCAATCCTATACGACTCCGGTTTTTAAAATTGTAGTTTCTTTTGGGTTAAAAGGCTACATGAGGGTGATCCTGAAACAGCAAACTCCCCTTTGATAGCATAGGAAGGCAATTGAATAGGGGGATGTGGAAGGCAGAGCAAGGTAACCCAGGATGTACTAGGGCCCTCGGGTTATATTTAAAGGATTCTACCCGGTAATAATGTAGAAAATTTGTGAAATTGTATTACTATTAAAGATGCGAATTATAAAGAAACATTGGAATATCACCGTTAAAGTTCTTACCTGTATTATTTCTTAGCTTCCATGAAAATTTTCTCAATACATAAAAATAGCACTTTTGTATTATAATTGAGTGATTTCAACATTTATTTACAATTAGCTATGTCCGCGACTTCGTTCGCACCGAACTTGACAAATAGCTCCTTTTATTTTGCCCTAAAAACGAGACAACAGTTACAGAATTCTGATAAAGTTTAATTCATTGCATATATAAAAATTAAGGTGCCATTTATGTACCTATTTTATTTTTGGTATCTAAGAAAACAAATATACATTTATTTTTCATAATATTCATACATAGATTATATGTATTTTATTTGATTTTAAAAGTGAGCAGTTTCTAAATACTCAAATTAAGCTGGCGCGAAAAATAACGGTCCAAAAAAATTTATTATTTCTCAGGGAGTTAGCTCTCTTCCAACATTAGGTTGATTACAGCGTGAAATGCTAATAATTTAAAAATATGTATTGTTATAGATCAAGAATAAAGGCAACTTGATTTCACTTTTTAGAGATTTCGATGCGCGAATGGGCCAAGAAACATATCATAGATTTTTTTTACTTTGTTTATATTAGTATCTTTTGTACCCTCCAAAATACCGAAATAAAACATGCGCAAGAATGTAAGTTAAAACTCGTTGAAATCCGTTGAACTGTTTCGGAGCCTATTCGAGACAAACTTACAGGCAGACAGACACTTCAATTCCATTTAATGATATAGATCATGGATCACGAGTTACTAAATCGTTATGATTTGAATTCCTGTCAATCTCTAACTACATTTTCCTTCTCAAGTAAATGACCGAGCAGTAAAACTTGATGTAATTATTATGAAGAGGTGTCAAATTGTTTTAAACATTATTAAATTGTCATCTGCCATATTAACATTAAATGTCGAGCGTTCCATATAACTTGGTTTAAGGATTGTTTTACTTTTATAGAAAGAAAAGATGAGTACGGTAAGAACTATTAAGTGTTAACACCAGGATCAAATGGTTTTCATCTGAATCAAGTAATGATAATATGTGAAAAAGCTTCAACAATCAAAAACTCATTTAAATAATATCGTGTCTTACGGTAATAAATATTTCGTTAAATCCTAGGATTTGTGGCCTTTTTTTACCTCCGCATAATTAATTATATTTCTAACATTGATGAAGTGGTTCGTAATGGTATTTTGTGTGTCTTGATTCTTTTACTTTAGAATTTTCGAGGGCCCATTTTCTAAAAACCAGACCACGACATTTTAGATAATTTATTTAATTTCAAAATAAGCTACTACTTAACATTAAATATAAGAATTGAGTCATATGATAATAAAATAAATCTATTGGGAGACTGTAGTGACCGTTCGCTAAAATGACGCTAGGAAAACAAAACGTCTTGTAGAAGTTGCTAATGATTACAGAAAGTTTTGCATAGCAAAGCGATAAGCGACGAGAATTCAATAATTCGTGCACAGTAACACGGAACTATGAGTGATAGCAGTTCAAACATAATGAGTTAGATAAATAAGGCAAAATTTTAGTAATGTAAGCAAAACAAAACTTGAAATACCAATGATATTGTTACATTTTTGATAACATTTACAATATTTTTCATCGCAGTAAATATTGAAGTCGTCAGTTCTGCGTAATCCACTTCTCGTCCCCCCTCATCGCTCCATCCGAGAGAGAAAAAAACACTGAAAGCTACAGATACTGTTATCCAGGTGACATTATATTGGAAAGAGGCGAGCCGTGTTGCTGATACTGGGACAAAATTGATATGCGCCACTGGTCCATTGTTGGTCAAAAGTATTAAGATATTTCATTTATCTGCCATTACCGAACTGGTCATTTTATCTAACAATATTAGAATAGCGTGGAGCATATAAGGATATTCATAATTGCACGTGAAGTCTCACCACCGACTGAATATGGGGATTTGTTATAGTAAGAAATAATAAATGGTTAACATAATTTTTGAGCGCCATCATTAACTTCCCCGTGGATCACTGTTCCTTAACGTTTCTGATTGAGCTCATGTTTATATGTGGGAACGATGTGTTATAATTTCTAAATATGAACTAACCACAACGCCAAATCATTTTAAATGTTGCTGTCTTACATCCAGCAATAACTTTTCACGCCTATATACGCATGGCACACTTGCAACTTGCACATACTTGCAACTGTATGAAGCTAAGAAACTGTGGCAACTATGGGAGTAATAGCTTCTATATCCCTTGCTAATTTTTCTTTCTTTCTTTTTTTTCTCCATGGCTCTACAGCCCATTGAGGGCCTAGGCCTACCGAGTCGACTGCGGACTGTCATCTTGCATGACACATTCCGAATTTGCAGCGGCACGTGGTCAGCGTGTTGATTCTCCAACAGTATCCGTTGCTAATACAATGCAAAATGAAGCGCACTGAGTTTAAATGAAAATACTATTTAAAATTTTCAATGTATGTTCTTAAGAACTATATATATATATATATAATCACTCTTAAAATTATATTCGAATGCTAGTGAGCTCTTATTTTAATTTATATGTACTATTATATATATATATACATATATATACACACATTGCAAATTAAAAAAAACATTAATCAGTCCTCATGATGTTTTATTCATTTAATGTCAAGTGGCCTAATTTGAGGAACGATCGTCATACGACCAATTCAGATTTAGATGAAATTTAAAAATTTTTTACTATGAAGCGGATGGAAAATTTCAGTTCAAAATATGCATACGGGCATTTTCGTCTAAACCTGTGGTTCGTCGGAGAAGACGTCGTTTCAAACTTCCACTTTTGAGCTTCAATATTGTTGCAGTTATTAGACAATAAATCCTGAATATGCGTTTCTAGGATAAATCGCATGCGTAGATAACGAAAACAATAATAAAGTATTATTTATCAGCATTACAGCCCATGGTGGGTTTCAGCCTTCTCAACGATTTTCTTGTACTCTCCCCTATCCTCTCCATTTTCGTACTCCCATGATCTTCATATCCGCTTCAACTCCTTCCTCCCATCTTTCCCGGGGCCTTCCTCTTAGTCTTCAACCTTCTTGTTTCCACAGCATAATTCTCTTAGGCATCCTGTTTTCCTCCATCCTCATCACATGCCCAAACCATGCTGTTAATAAACCTTATAATGTTTGCTTGTTTGATTAAATTGTCCAGTTCATGGTTCATTACAATCCTGTAACTACCATCGTTATTATAACAATAATAAATATTTAAACAAACTTCATTCCTGGTCACAATAGACACACAAAGAAAGCAAAAAAAAATTTGACATTGGCAAAGAATACTGCTGGGATAAATAAAGTACGCATGGTATCTAGATTATGTAGATCGCATATGTACAGAACTGTTTACAAGTCAGAGGATTTACAGCTTTGCAGGCAATATACTTTGGTGAATTTGAAGCAGCGCAACTGACGCCAAAGTGAAGAACGTCAAAAATGAGCGTTTTAAGAGTCATAAATCATTCAGGAGGACAACAGATATCGTTTTCTAGTTGGCACCATTACAAAGAAAAGGATTATTTGTAACAGAAAAAGTATGTTTAGTTTTGATGTTTTGACGGATAAGGTCTAGAAATTAGAGTCAAAATCCACTGTAGTGCGCTGTCGACAAATATCGTCTCATCGTGTTTTAATGTGCAATAATCGCTCCAATAATGTGCACTTAAGTACTATTTCACTCTCTTAGGTGCATGATTTATATATAAAGTAAAAGTAAACTTGTTTTAATCAATCCCCTATTTATTATTAACTCCATGATGTCACCAAAAGTAAAAATATAACTTCCTAGAGGCGCGAGCTTCTTTTCCAGAGCTGTAGCATCAAATGACTATCTATGAATTTCGTAACACGATGAGTAAGAATCAAATACAGCGCACTCAAAATTCCTTGTGGGGTCAATGAGATAGCTTTGTACTACCAATCAAAACTGGTATTCCCATGGTCCAGAGTCACCCATGGGAGGGTTTCTTTAACTGCAGGTTCCCAGGTCTGATACATTTATATAAATTTATTATAATTTAGATTTAGAGAGAGAGGGGGAGAGGGACAGGGAGAGGGGAGAGAGGGGGGAGAGAGCTCGCACGTGGCAGGGAGTCGGCTTAGTTAGCTCACAAGTAAGAGTGTTTACCCGATAAGTGGACGTTTTGGGTGTGATTCCATGTACAATCGAGATTTTTCCACTCTGGTCTTCTACTTCAGCTTGTTACTCCCCACAGATTATTTGGAATTGAAAGCATTTATTGGTGTTCTTGAAGAAAAATGTATTTTAAACCAAGTTTTTATTTCCAACTACAGTTTACGAAAATGTAAGAGACACTGTTCATATGAAATTAAAGACTGATAATGACGTTTCTTAAAACGAAAAATTCTTTGTTTGTCTATTATCCATAGAAATTTAAATGAACACATTTTTACGACCCGGAAACTGTTGTGGCACGACATGACTAGCAACCATAAGGTCGATGGTGGAAAGGGGTGTCACTTAAAAACATGCACTGGTAACCATTTTTGCATAGAATAAATTAGATTCAAAGCGTCTGTTGTCATAGTTTCCATGTTTAATTGAGCCCTTCTCTGCAAGGGACGGTGTTATCTTGATTAGCGGGATGTATAAAAATGAGAAACGAACCACTTTCAAATTCGGGGTGAAGGAAGTTACTGAGTTCTAACATTAAACATAAAGGTTCAATTGCCGGTTCAGCAACTGTGAGTGGGAGTGTAAGGAATAAATCAAACATGGCGCTTACCTTAGACGCGTGGAGCAATTTCTATAAAACTTTGTATTGATGTTACTTAGGTTCCAGGATCAAACTCTGATTAGGTACGACATCATTAGCATCTAGAGGAATGGGGTGGAAAGTATTAGGATGCAGGAATTATTTTTGACACGATTACAGAAGTACTCCATACTCGATTACAATGTCGGAGTTCTAAATACAACGGCTTGTAGAATCTCCGTGCTTATTTAAGATACCAGTAGATTTCTTGACGGGATTGAGATACTGTAATTCATCATGCTTGTTATGATGCAATAACAATCCTTCAGCATAGATTGGGGGTAATCTAAGGTGTGTGAAAGGGTAATCGTTGCTAAATCACGTGTTGACCAGGCTTACATAAATAAATACTTGGGGAACGCCGAACACACAACTATTTATTATTTAAATAAATAAAACTCTTTGGAGGCTGGTTAAGTGTTTTCTAATTACCAACAATTGCTTTCAACAGTTATGATTTGCTAAAACATTATACATATAATAAGTAATGTGTATTTAATGGTTCTACAGTCCTAAAGAAGCTCATTTTTAACGAGAAAGTGTGCATTATCGGAATTACAAAATTATTTTATTAAATGTTTCGTCAAGGTAAGGCAGAGCCTGGCTTGCGGCCAGATGTGAGGAGTGGGGGTGGCAACAGCGGCCTGGCCAGCCAGCTGAATAGTTGCACAAAAAAAGGCTGGAAAATAAATAAATACGCAAGGACACAAGGGTTGGAACACGTGACCAACGTCGACGCCCGGACACCCCTCTCATTGTCGGCTACACGGAACCCATTTCGGAAATTTTGAAATTTATACACTGGTGAGATACACCTATTTTACCTTACGATTTTCATCTATTGTCGGACCCAATCTTACGTTACTTGGCCCAAAATCCTCTGAGAAAAAAAAGAGTTCATTTATAACCCGAAAGTGAAATTGCTCTATGTATAATTCAACTTCATTGTCTTATTAACGTTAATAAATTTTAATGTTTTCTAGTTTGTAAATTGGAGTTACTTATTTAATTAATCACAAAATTTTAATTAAAAATTAAATTAAATAGTAGAAATATTTTCATTACAATACATACATATATATATTGAAATGAAAATATTCTATTATTTTATTTAATATTAATTAAAATATTGTGTAATATATATTTGTGTGTGTGCATTATTTGAATGGCCCATGTATGTCCTTTCATAAAAAATAAAATTTTGTTAATACCTCACGCACAGTTTGTTTTATTCCATTTCAACACCGAGCCGCCATTATTGAAAAATCTATATGAGAATAATAGACCTACCAGCATTATTAAATACATATTTCAGCGTTTTGACTCATACAAAATGTTATATATCATTAAGTCGTAAGTAGTTGCTTATTTAAGTGGCGAGAATTACGTCTATGTTTAAAAGTTGTTGGCTTATATTATAATTAAGTACAGATCACATTTCCGTATGATATGAGCGTCCGAACGGAAGAGACCTAGATTCAGTGTTCTATGTGAGACACGTCTACACGACTTTCGATTTGTTATCAGAAAGACTTTTATATAATGCAGCGGGTTGAGGACTCTTGACGTTCATGAGTTCAACGCTTTTGATGAATATTTCAATCTCTTTGGATCACGCTTGAGGCTACAGGCTGGGAAGCGCGCCGTTCAAACTACCGTAAATATTCATCAGTACGCCATGTGTCACGGAAGACCACCATCGGAGACTAAAAGATTGTATAATTCTCTCACAATCCATATACGCTTAATAATACATATAATATTTTTTTTCCTATTTGGCGGCTTCAAAACTGTAACACAGTTTCGAGTTTTTCATATGGATCTCATGGAATAAATTTGTGTTGGTTTATACTTAATCCCTTTGAAATCATATAGGAGTGAACACACTACTGAAAGAGCGATTTTCTTTCAGGTTCTTGGATTTTCTTAGACTTTTGTTATTAATGCCTTATGTATCGCTAGTTATTTCCTTAGGCACAAAAGGTTTGCATAATTGGAAGATTCGGTATAAATAAATTTATTAAGAAAAGCAAATAACTACAAAATGAACAGCAGACCTCCAGTAAGGTGTCCACTAAAGAAACACTTAACTTACGTAAAATATATAATAATAAAAGTTTGACAACTTCCCTAAATTGACAGCAGCTTTTTCAAGAGCAGGGCATACAGGAAAAAACTGGATATTTCGCGAGGAAATTTAGAAACTAATCCACTATACTTAATATCCTAGTTTATTCACTGGACAACAGACATAAGTGCTGAATTTGTATACATATGAACATTTTTAGGTTTATTGTCATATTAACGCATTGTTCGTCAGCGACATTCATACATTTAAGATTTCTTCTTCTTCCTCGACTCTGCCCTTTGAGGAGGGCTTTGGACTATCATGTCATCTACGGATTGTCATCTTACATAAGACATGTTGAATTTGGAGTGACACGAAGCAAGTGTATCGAATCTCCAGCAGCCCTAATCTTAGTTTCCTTAGCCAGACGTCAGATGTATGCAAGCCCTTGCCAGGATTCGAACCCGGGACCTCTGTGTTGTGAGCAAACGACGCTAGCCACTAGACATTCAGATTTACAGTGTTTAATTTTACAAATAGTATTTCATTACTTGGAGGAGACCATTTTCGACAGTAAATTCTAAATTCTAGCAGGCGTCGCATAGAAATCCGATTTTTAATGGACGGTTGTAATAGTCCTTATGTTACTATATATGAGGCAAATGGACAAATTATTCAGTATAATAATATGAAGAAATTATATTAATCACAAATAGTTTTAATCAAAATTAATTTTAAGACAATTATAGGCAATGAAAAGTAATTATTTTACAGAATAAGTAACATGTATTTCGAATCAATTAATTTAATAACAATATAACAGAATTTAATGAGTGTGGCGTGTTTTGGTTTTATTTTAACGGTTCATTTCAATAAAAATCCTTAAACGTTTCTTAGAAGTATAACTCTTAACGAAGACTTTGGAATAATGAACGTTTTACATATTTTTATATAGAAATTTAAAATAAAAGTAGAATAATATTTATTTCCTGTAGATCTATATTTATAAAAAAGACTTTAACATGAAGAATTAGAACTTGTCTCTGACATTTAGCTAATTCGGAACTAGTTTCCACAGGAATCGGAATATAATTTCTGTGCTTATCCCGGAAAAGGTAAATCTTATCATGAGTCAATTATAATATATATTATCTGCAAATTTATAATTAAATTTATTTATTGACTTCTAGGAATTTTATAAATGCAAATAACACAAAACAAAGTTGAGAATCTCCTATTCGTTGACAAGAAAATTTAATAAACAGAATTTTGGCTTCGACGAATGTATTTGTGTTTACACTCACTTGACCGCACGACACAACTTATTTAAGAAACAAGAAAGATTTGTTCTTTCGTCCCCATTAATTTCTTAAAATTATGTCAAATTATTTCTTGTTTAATATTTTGAACCACCAATATTTAATCATTCTGTTCCATTTATTATTGAAAATTAGGTCTTAAAATTGATAACCATTATATATAAATATATATATTGTGCAAATAAAACGAGTATTTTGTACAACTTAGACCGAATAATAAGTCTACATTTTGTGGAACATTAATGTATTTTAATTTAATATCATTCAATTAATTGTAACGAAGATAATTATTTTGTTATTAAATATACATTTATTAAATAATAAAAATTAATTTACTTTCAACGCTATTAGTACCAAAACGAACCGACACGACTGTCATATTTAATTCGATCATTATTAAATGTAAGGAATTTGTAAATGTCAAGCACTCAGAAAATTCTTATTAGCTTACCTCAGTGAAAATTAAATCAGGCTTAAAACAAATAATAATTTTCCGTTAATACTGTGAAATGCCTAGAAATATATTTTAGGTGTTAATAATTTTCTGCTGCTATTGATTCTCAGGTAGCCAAATCTAATTATCCTCAATTAAACGATTAAAATACTGCACATGACTTCAGTACATAGATTATCGTAATATTGTAAATATTTTAGAACGTTGATATTTGTAAGGATATTTAAATATCATAATATTTAAACAAAACCGAGAACCATAATAATTTTCTTTATTGTGACTTATGAAAAACAGAAAAAATAACACCATCATATGACAATCTGTTGTTTTCATGTAGCGCGTGCTTATTTGGGAGTGAAATTTTCAATGAAAAATTTCTAAACTGGAATTTATAACATCATAACTGTTTCAATTATTGACCTTGATAAAGGGTTCTCGGTTAATGACGTTAACTGTGAACACAGCTTCCCGTTTATCTTCCCATTTCTTAACCAAGATGATTTAGTCAGACATTAGGTATTGTTTCGCTGAACAGGAAACATAATAAATTTCCCCACTGCACTAGATGTTTAATTTAGATAAAGATTGGAGCAATAAATTGTAAGAGTTGGGGTAAGGCATAGCTATATTTTTTTTACATATTTACGGGAGCTGCAGTGCCATACATTTTGGCGATGCTAATTTTAATTGCGAACGCGAAAGCCCATTAAAATTTCCGTACCGGTAATTATTATGAAGGCAGGTTAAACATTGTGTGTAAATTTCTTCCTACTGCGAATGCGGCCAAGCACTGTTTAGCTATTCAAAAGCAACGTCACGCAATTGGCTAGTTTCCTTTGTACGCTTGAGTGATCATCCATAAATAAAACCCTCCGCCCCGCGGAACGACGACCAATAGGAAACCCAGTCTAATCATAGCATGCAATTTTAACAGCGTAACCATTGCTCAAAATGGAGTCTGCTCCCCGTAAGCAATAATCGATAAGGCATTTTTCTTTTGTGGCCGGCGGTAATTAGGGTTATTGGTTGCGCATTGCATGGCTAGCGAGTGAGGGTTGCGTGGTCTGCATTACGGATTCCGACTGTGAATTATGCATGTAGCCCTTCCAGCCGAAATACGCCATTGTGGAACACTCACTAATCACACCCTTCACCCTGGGGTCGCTCGCTAACCTCATTCACACGTAACATATTTTATTTTATTCTTGGTCCTGACTTTCCATTTTACAACGATCCATTGCGAGATTTTTTTTCTGATGAATACGGGAAAGAGTCTGGAAAGTATCAGTGTGTTACTGACTAGGTCCAATTGTAGACTTAGACTTATTATTTCCATTAGTCCTCGATTGAGTAAATAGAATACGTCAAATACAATATTACAAGATATATACAAAATTTTACAATTAAGAATTTAAGGACAAAAAGAGGAAAGATAAAATTCAATCTTCAATTTTCAGTTGACGGAGAAGGCAGCAGAAAATCGTGCATAGGTTCCCGTCGAACATGAAAAAGAAAATAAATCAGCAGTTAAATTCTAGTAGAGTATAATTTCTGAATAATAGGAGAATTTTATTGGGCACCAGTAATCTGTTTTAGTCCTTCCTATCTAAGAACTCTTTCAGTGAATAATACACTCCATTAACAGAGATTTACAACTCTTTATAAGCAATTTTTGAACCTTTAAAGTTTTTATTACCTCCGGAAGAGTATTATATAGATTTATACCGGAATAGTGAATGCTTGTTTTAAAAAGGCTTAGACAATGTTTTTCAACACGAAGTTGAGAGCGATTTCTTGTGTTGTATAAATGGCTTGAACTATTTACAGCATATAGATTGACGTTGCCCCACACAAATTTTAAAATTTCTAGTATATACGTTCAAGGCAAGGTTAAAATTCCAAGTTTGCAAAACAAAGGCTTGCAACTGTTATTCGACTCCGCACCAGATACTATTTGTACGGCCCGCATTTGTAGTTTAAAGATGTGAAGCTCGTGATGCGAATGACCCCTGTTTGCAATATCGTAACACATGACAGAATGAAAATATGCATGGTACATCATTTATGATGTAGCTATGTCGGCTTCCCGAGCTAACACTCGTAATGTAAAGCAAATTTTTCTGAGTTTTCCCGATATTTTTTTAATGTGGTGATTCCATTTCAAATTATTGTCAATCAGCAGATCAAGAAAAAACGCGTGCTCTGCAATGTCTTTCAAATTAGGTGATAAACTGTTTGTGTTTGCTGTGGAGTTAAAGATTTTGGTTTTCTCTAGGTTAAGAGAAAATTTGTTTGCAGTGAACCAAAGGTTGAGACGGCACATCGCAGTATATCGCACATAAAATTTCCGAGTCAATGGCTGTCCGTGATTACCAAAATTTTTGTCGTCAGCGTAGAGGACTGATTTTAAGGGATCTAAATAATTAGGTAAATCGTTAATGTATATGATGAAAAATAAAGGTCTCAAAATTGAGCCCTGAGGGACACCGTAGGTAATTGTTTCCTATTCTGACAGATACTCATTTCCATCCGAGTTTTCAATCGCGCCTTTTTAGCGTCTATTTTGCAAGTACGATGTCAATAAAGAAAGGGAAACTCCTCTGATTCCATAGAAATCTAATGTTCTGAGTAGAATATTATGATCTACCAAATCAATCGCTTTCGAGAGGTCAGCAAAAATGCCAGTCACTTTTAAGTCTTTCATCAAGTGCGTCATGAATCCTTTGAACGAAGTCGTACGAAGCCGTGTTGGTAGATTTTCCACTAATGATGTGGAAATAAGTTTGAATTTGTAAGAAAATCTGCAACTCTGATATGTATTGCTTTCTCAATAATTTTTGTGAATATTGGTAATAGGTAAATAGGGCGATAATTGGAGACGTTTGTTTTGGAACCCTTCTTGTGTAACGGTATAAATTTCGCGTCTTTTAGAGCATCTGGAAATATACCGGAGAAAAAGCACAAGTTAATTATGAACTGCATTGCAATTGCAATTTCATTACAGGAATGTTTAATGAGCTTACTATTAATTCCGTATATGTCACAAGCATGTAATTAAATTCCTTAATTGAATAATCACCGTGCTTCAAGCGTGAAACTTATACTTTTCTAGTTCATCATTCTGCTAGCTTGAAGCCCTGTTTTTGATACTATAACTTCAATGACACCTCAAAAAAATTTTAATATCTGACTTATTTGTGGAATGTGATGTCATCATTCTGTTAGTAACAGATTATAAGTTTAGCCTTAACCTAGACCGTAGAATAAACTTGGCTAACCAAAATATACGTCAATTATTATTTTTGTAATTTTCACTTTCCAAAATATTGCAAGATCATTTGTTCAATCATGTAATCATGAATCACGTTTTTCATTCGTGTATCTGGAACCAATGTTATTTCTTATAATTATGGTAAAATAAAGAAAAACTATTTTACGCTTGTCTTTGGTTTACTTGACATTTTGTGAATAATATTTATATTTGGACAAAAACTTACACACAGTATCATTGAAGCCAATCCTCCAGGCTTCGTATATGAAATAAATACGATTAAGTGACCAAATGAATACGACAAATGTAATATTGGCTACGAATTTCCTACAGCATTCATTTAAGATAGCTTAACATAACTTCTGATTAATCTATTACTTTAACTGCGTCTGGAACACTTCAGCGTCATCGGTACAGCAACAATCGTTTTTACAAGCAGAAGAAATCCATACAGTTCTCTAGTTATTGACGAGTATATTTCGCCAAATTCAACAGAAATAGATTCATTCAATGAAAATAATTAATTGTAATTAGATTTTATAAATTTAGTGACTACGAACCTTAGAATTATGTTTTTATGTAGCTGTGCCTACAGCAACAGTTATCATAGTATTCTTATTTCATAAGAAAAATAAAACATGTGGAATTAATCAATTATATGTCATTACAGATATACTCTATTCTTATGATATCAAGTTCAAGATGCTTATCCTGAAACAATATTTTCAATTATCTTTTAAAGAGCATTGCATTAAAAATTATAGATCGACTGACGTGTCTACTGTTGTATTCTCGTTTCAATTACATTCTCTTTGCACATCCATTTCTACAATTGTTTATAAAAGTCTAGCCGAACCAACAGTAAATGGCATTGAACGAAATACACCAGGTTTCATATCTATATATATTTATATATATAACGGAAAATTCAGTAGTAGGGGAAGTAGGGGTGGTACGGGACACTTATTGTTCAACAAAGTTTATATAATTATGGTAAAAGAAAAATTACTTCTTAAAAGTATAAAACTGGTTTATTCTATTACTTACTTAATCTAATACCAATGTAACTTAAAGAAAAAAATTAGTAAATTATGCAAATTTTTGAAAGAAACTTACTAATTTCCCGTTCTGTCCCACTCCCCATTTTCGCATTTTTCCGTTCCTCTTCTTTCTTAATCTATTTATTTTGGGCACTGCATCCAGTAAATCATTATTATAAGGTGAGTCTGACTGTTTTTCCATTTTTTCTTGAAGATCACATTACATTTTACCTTATATCCCGTTCCGGCTCGCACGCAAGTCTCAGTGTAAGGTTTTTTACAATCCTTAATACAAGTTATGAAAACTTATATGCAGATAAAGACCCCAAGTTTACGAATAAATATCATTAAAGTGTTAATAGCGAGGAGTTCTGTAGATTATCTTTTGTCGAAATGCTGCAAAAATTATAAACTCACATGGTCATGTTGGCTGCCTGGACCTCTTCCTTCACCAGTAATAATATTGCACCCCTATTTACTAATCTCCAGCACTATCATGTAAAAAGATTGTGTATCACGTTCTACCCCGTTTCGGCTAGACTTCTCCTACGTGATAATTTTTTGATTGACTGATAGATAAATAATAAAAACCGAAAACAGAAATTTAAAGAGTCCAAGGATTCCACAAATTAAAAGCAAAGCCTTTCTAAACAAAAATTGGAAAATAGGTCCTGATGAAATAATTATATCAGAAAAAAATCTTTGTCCGTCTACAAGCATTGAAGTGTTTGAAACTGAATCAGGCAGTGGTCTCATATCTTAGTATAACCAGTGAGTAACTTAGTTTATAGAATAATAGATATTCCATTTTTCAAGAGTCACATGAATCGTCTCACATAAATTAAAAGGAGGGAGGAGGAAACATTTTCATAGGTTATCAAAAGTAGCTATAAAATACAAACAATAAATTGTTGACTCGATATCAGCGAACCACTCACCATTGTTGGATGCAACCGTTAACCTATGTATGGATTCTTTTATATTATCTTCTTTCTCATACTCCATTATGCTTTCTCCATAACTGTATGCGGTATAATATTAACAATTAATGTGCTATGTGGAACATGCATTCAGAACCTTACTGGATATTACAAATAGTAAGTGACGATTGTAACCTATTCCATACTAACCGTGAGAAACGTTCTGAATGAGTGCTTGAATCATGTTGTTTGTTCTGTGACATACTGACATACTGTTGGCTTCTGTTTCTTGAAGTATGGTAGAACGTGTGGAACATCGATCTTTTCTGCTTCTATACACCAATAGCACCATTAATTACAGTAATCTACTCTAAAAATTAAATGATGACGATGGAATAATCTAGACGTTGACCGGGAATCGAAAATGGGACCTCCACGTACCACGATGTGCTGTCGTCCAACTGAGAAGTCCGAGCCAAGAAATTTTATTTTTATAGAACTGCATTAACAGCTGAAAGGGGTCTTAAAGGAGGGAATAATTTGTGCTGACGTTCCACTCCGTCCTGTTGAGCCGAATTCCAAGAACTGCTACGCACTTTACAAAAACCGCTTACTGGATGGCGGTAAAATAGATGGAATTCTAAACAGCCCAGGGGAAATTAATTATATGAATCGAAAATTGCGTATTTCCTGAAGTCTGTCTACAGTAGCTGTACGCTCTAATCAGTTCAATGACTTCACTCTTGAGTTGTAAGAGCATATGACGAATAAATGCATTTAGAAATAATATAATTCAAATAATGTAAAATTGAATAAATTTAAAATTTATGAACAAAGAGAGATAACAAATACATATATTGAAATATACTCATACAACATTGCGTAACGAATTTTTTAAATAAGACAAATCTGTTAAATTTGAGTTCCGTCAAGTTGTATAAGTTTTACAAATTGATTTCTCTGCACCTTGCAGCGCTGACTCATTTCTCTGCTTCATTTTTTTCTATCACCTCAGAATTTATTATAATCTTCTAAGTCCTAGAATTAGAACCAATACGAGACTTCAACATAGACTTAAAACTTTTATTCTTATAATAATATATTATTAAATAGTATTAACAGCTGAAACTTATTGGACCCATAATTTATAAATAAAGTTACTACAAAATTTTTAAAATAATTTGATATTAATTTATTTAAGCAAATAAAAAGACGGCCAATAAGTAAGCAATTAATTTTATTACTATTTAATTAATCAAAATACGAAGTTTCGTCTCCCTTTTGAGCCTTCATGAAGCATAAAATTTAGCAATTCATGATATTCATGACTCCCTCGGTCGAAATTATTAGTAAATGTGTGAATAATTTACATGAGAGGAATTTGGTGCCGTGGACAATCTCCAGCGACGATTTTTAATTATTTTTTTTTCAGGTACGTTATGCCTTTGGAAACCAATACACTTCCTCACCTATTATTAATATCGATGAATGTAAAATAGAAATTTATTCCATGTGTCCAAGCTATTACTTGACCGCTCAATCTCCTTATATGTTCCATCTCGGTTAACCATCCAGAATAGTCAACAATAAAATTGTAATTCCCCGATTTCCTTGGCACTTTCTTTGCATTTCTTTGATGTCTTCTCACCCGTCTCTTACCCAACAACACCCAAACTTCCAGGAAAATATTTCATATGTGAATTTAAAATGTAAACTTTCAAGCTCATGACACAGTCTAAATTTATACTGCAGCATGTTTTCAACGATTGATTTGTAGTTCGGATCCTTCTTACCAAGAATACTCCCAATGCATCTTTCTCTGCGAATTTCATTCGTTTATCAAAATTGTAATCTTCGAGAATTTTTCTAATGGCAGGGTCAGTAAGGACACCCACTTGTATTATGGCGGTTGGCAAGTCCGTAAATATGTCACAGATTTATTTAAAACATTCCATTCTTTTAGTAAGGCTTTAATAAATTTCGTCGACAAACATAACTTGATGTGAAGATTTTTTTGATAACAAGCAACATGAGTTTGATCCTGGAACAGGCAACTCCCCTGTAATAGCATAGAAAGGAATTTGAAAAGGTGTGGGTGTGGAAAAGTACAGCAAGGTAGCCAAGGGGTGACTAGGGCCCCCGGGCTATAATTAATGGATCCTCCCCAATGTTTTGCCTGAAAGAGATGTAGGGAAAACCCTAAAAACCTGCATCATGTCGGGATACTGGGCATTATTCTCACACCCTTCCGAATGACGGGAGTTGTTTTTTCTGTTAGGTCACAGCATTCCGTGTCTCCATAATTTGATCCAATGGGATCAGCGGACAACTCTTGCCGAAAATGTTAGACCCCAGTACATACACCACCAAAAATTGATGAAAGTGCCTCGGAATGTGAGAATCTTGAAAAACCGAAGAGAGTACGAGGCATTCCCAAAGGTGAGCTCCTCAATAAATCTTGTGATAATTTCTACGAGATAAAGCTAACACAGGGATCACTTCGTAATGACTTGATAATGTAATTTTTTATTCTTTTTGGATAACAGGCTACATGAGGGTGATCCTGAAACAGGCAACTCCCCCCGTTAATAGCATAGGAAAGGATTGAAAATGGGGGATTCGGAAGATAGAGAAAGGTAGCCAAGGGTTGACTAGGACCCTCGGGCTACATTTTAAGGATCCTACCCGGTGTTTCACCTAAAGAGATGCATGGAAAACCCTAGAAAAACCTGCATCACGCCCTTCCGAATGACGGGAGACAAGTTTGCTGTGGGGTCGCAGACTTCCCTTCTCCGTGTCTTCATCTTTAGGAGGCAGTTGGCCGACTGATCCAATGGGATCAGTGGAAAACTCTTGCCATATGCTCAAGATCTTCGACCCCTCCTAAAATAGGTGAAGGTCTCTCGGCATGTGAGAACTTTGAAAAAACCAGAGAGAGTTCGAGACATACACGACATAATGAGGTGAGCCACGCAGTCACTCTGGAGTGAAGCGCCTATGACAGAAAACTCCCACAGGAGCTATATGTTAATGAAGAAGATATGGAAGGAGACATTTATTAATAACCTTTCATGGTTTAACTATAAGAATGTGTGGTGTACTTTTTAAAGATTCGATTACATGAAAAAAAACTTTTTCCACATATTTTTCCACATTTACAAATATTGAAATTTGCATATTGCGGCGAATCCTTGACAAGTTTGAGTAAATTGAAGGTAATTTTTAGATTGAGCGATGCAAAGTAAACAACTGTAGCTTATTAAAAATCAGCCACGTCAGGTATGTGTAGTCATTGAATTCATTACTGAAAGTATGAAATAAGAATCTTTGTATTAATAGTGACTCGATGTCTCCATATGAATGACGTGTTTAAGTGCTTTCGTCATTTTCTATCTGTGGCGTTGCGATTGAGATGTTTTCGCACGCGATACAGTTCTCTCTTGCGCCGACCGACGAGAAGTGTTTCGCAGGTTCCTGTGCAAATACGCGAGACCAGGCCAGGCAACCTGACAGACTAAGTAGCCACTTCCTGCTACAGTAAAAGCAGGCAAGCGTTTGGCGTAAACGGCAGCAGAATGCGCCATAAAACTGGGAGCTTTTTCTTTAATTACAGAGCGCGCGAGACAATGCAGCGGCGGTAATCTGAGCGGCAAAAAACGCCAGAACGGAATAATCGACCGTCCGTGACCGCGGCTCTGTAATTAGAGCAACGAGAGCGGGTCACCCGCGTCTCCGATTAGCGTGGGTCAGCGTCTTGCGTGCAGCAAACCTACTCTGCATCACAAATTTAATTCATTACTACATGTATAAAATAGTAACCTAACTCTTCTCGGCTTTTAGGTTAGCAATTAATATGCGTACTCGATTTGTTTTAGTAACTACCCACAAATGAGTTCATATTTCATTATAGCGTTAGTCAATATATGTTTACTTGTTAAACTGTCATCAACTCCTATTTTACGAATTAAACATAGACTTGATTGATAATAAACTTAAAGTTATTAAATGTGTGAGAACACCAGCATCAGGCTTAAACTCGGCAGACGACATAACATAGCCGTTTAAAATCCAGCAAAATTACAGCTTGACACGTTGACTTCGTTGAGCCACGCACTTCGTTACACAAAAACAGGTCACTAATTGACAATACTCAAATGTAACTTAACAGACTTTATGAGGCCTGCAAGTACCGTCCCAGCATCTGTGAATCGATTAGCGAAAATACGACAATGTGAAAGAGGTAACAAGATAAATATTAGAACAAAATACAGCATCTGCGGACCCAAGAGTTTCGGGTTCTAATCCTAGCTTAGGCTAGGATGTTTGTGTCGTCAGGGTCGCGAAGACCGGGATTAAGACTGCTGGAGAAGCGATACGCTGACCACGTATCACTCCAAATTCGGAATGTGTCCGGCAAGATGACAGTCCGCATCGACCTAGTAGGCTCAGGCCCTCAATGGGCTTCAGGGCAAAGGAAGAATGCCGACTATAAGTATAATGGACGATATCCACAGCTTATCGTCTCCATTCAGGATGTAATGAACAATATCACGTGTTTTTGGACTATTAAACGTGGCGCTATTGATTGACAATATTATTATTTACATTATTTTTCTTAGACCCAATAGATTTCATATTAGCTATCTAAAGCTGTCCCTCGAGTCAAAAATATTACACTGTGAAATTGAGAATAGCTTAAATAGCAAGCAGTACTCTGTTGCTGAATCGTTTGGCTGGATTTAAACTTGCAAGCAATTGCTGCAATTCACTACTACAACGCGGGATCACTCTTGTATACCCTTCAATTATGTATAAAAACTTTTTTTCATAATGACAGTGAACAACAATTAACATGAATTAATAAAGCAGTTAAATTTGACAGAAATATATTTTAATATTCATTATCAAACGTGCTGACATGTTAACATCACCGTGCTCTTTGCTTTCGCAAAATCAACAAGAAAATTCGATGATGGAGAAAGACCGCTATTTAAAAAATTGGTATACTCAAGACCTAGAAAATTTCCTCGACTAGTTTCGAGTTATTGCTGTGACGTTTAATCAACTGCCAAAAATGAGAGCCAAAGAAGGAGAATGAATATGGTGGGATTACTTTTTGATTTACTGTCTGTCGCTAGACTATTAAATCATATCATATCATATTATAATTATGTATATTTAATTATGTATCTGCCACCGCGCTTGCGCCCAATTGAAGATTATTAGCAAATACAATACAATACAATAAATATTGGATGCCGATGAACTGTAGATTCAATTGATTTTTTAAGTGGTGCTGGACTTTTTTAATAGCTGATTCATTTTCCCAAAAGAATGATACGAGAAAATATTTCAATTGATTTACTTTTTTGGTCACTATTTTATCTATATTTGATGACCATATTTAATAAATTATTGAATAACGTAAAACACCTACTAATTTTCTTAGTTAATATGGATAGCGTTTGAGGAGAGGTTCGTAAGCGTTCCTCTTGACCGAGGAGGCGAAAGCAGTTCCCGATTGAGTGGCGTCACCTCTGGCCTCCGCCGGATATTTGAGCGCAATTAACAACAGCCACCTGTAGCCTCTGCGATCAGAGGATATCAGCAAAAAGCCCTGCCAGGAAAGATAACCATCAACACCAAAAACTGACAATAGCGTTCCACAGATGCTCCGGCAATTAGCATTCGCTACTTACTGTGTCCGTTTTTTTCGATCGTAAGTATAAGGTATTTACATTATCGCTCAATCTTCCCTGTCTGTAAATAGCGTAGTGTTACGAGTCCGCAGGTGGCGCTTTCAACGCACCAACTGCCGCTTCCGCAGCTTAGCGATGAATTTTAATATATATAGATACACTACGTTAAACGCTTGTACTTGCTT
This sequence comes from Eucriotettix oculatus, assembly GCA_034510155.1. Classification (NCBI taxonomy): domain Eukaryota; kingdom Metazoa; phylum Arthropoda; class Insecta; order Orthoptera; family Tetrigidae; genus Eucriotettix; species Eucriotettix oculatus. The sequence continues at coordinate 226,985,230 of CM067376.1, read as the reverse complement.
GCTGAATCCCTTTTCGCATCGCCAATAAGGGTGCATATAATAAACACCTAACAAGTATTGTAACGATTGCTTTCTCAAAAGATTGAAATTTGATATGATACTGACATATTTTTGGATGTGATGTTGGGTGGCGAGGCATCTTTTTTTGGGGGGAGATAATATGATCAGCTTATAAGGAAAATAAAAGAAGTGGGTTCAGAATATGGATGCTTAAAAAATATATTGGTTGAAGGTGTGGAGTAATTTTATTTGAACATTTTGGACCAGATATTTACTTTTCTACTTTCTTTCATGCTACATGGCATGATGGTCTGGTTTCATAGTTGAGTTGTATGTTTGGTTTTAAATTTTATCCAGCATTTTATCACTGCCTTACAACGCAGAGGTCCCGGGTTCAAATACTGCCATTCGTCACGGAGAGAATGGGATTAAGACTGCTGGAGAATCGGAGCGTTGACTACGTGTCACTCCAAATTTGGAATGTGCCATGTAAAACGACAGCCTACGGTCGACCCGGGAGGCTAAGGCCCTGAATGGGCAACAGAGCCAAGCAAGAAGATGTAGAAGAGTAATTAATACATTCTCTACGTGCCCTAATTTTTGATTTTGTGAATTTTAAAACTATTTGTTAGTGTTGCAACTTGAATTTTGCTATTGTTTGAATTATAAATAAATATAAACATCAAATAAAATTTTGTTTTTAATTTTAATTCACTACATAATTTTATGGCAGCCAATTTGAGCGGCACTTAAATTTATAATAGTATCAAATGCTTGCATATGAATTGTTATTTTTTCATTATAGTTAAGATTTTAATTGAATTTTACGCTAGTTAAATTGTTAATTGAATAGGAATTTATCAGAACATTTTAAAATAGAAGAGGATTGACGAAACGCAGTTTCAATCAGTGTCGCAACTGGTTAGTAAACTCCCATCATAGTCGTTTACGTTAATGTGCCATTAACATTTTTTATTCAACTGCTTACATTTGATTCAGAATCTCTGTCTTAAGTTTACTATTTCCTTCCAATTTCGTAATTGCAGGTCGATACAATCGTAGTTTAAAAGCTATTTCGTTCATGTACCTTAGAGAGTTTTGCATAATCACACAGAAAAAAATCTAGTGGAACGGTGAAATAACCGGCCATATATCCGGCCATTACAAACCATAAAACAGACTGAAAGCAAAACGCTCAAGAAAGCTCAGCTGATTACTGAGAATCTGTGAAAAAGATAATTAATTTAATTAAGTAATTTCTATTTGTGTTTCTATTTGACAGTTGTGCATCCTACCATGGTCAATACCAGCAAAAAGTACCAATAGGTGTAGGTTCCAGTAACTTACGAAGTTATACGACTTCAAATACAAATCCTCTCTCTTAATGCCGTTGCAATTCTAGAAGCCTTACAGTTCGGAGTGTAGATCGCGGCTCGCAATCGCGTGAAATTTCAATTTAAATATATATATATATATATATCAAGTATCAACGGTGAATGTAGTTTAGTGTGATTTCTCAGGATTACAGCCAGCCTAGGTTAAATGTACAGTGAGAGGCCAAATTATTGTGACGACCCCTTTAATGCAATGTTAGGCCACCTGTCAATCTTAATACTGCATGAATTTATCTGAACATGAATTCTATGAGATATTGGCAGGTGACAGGTGGAATTTGAGTCATTCACTGGTGAACTGCGCCTTTCAATTCCTAACTATTTGATTGTACGGGATCAAGCTGCCAAATATCATCCCATAAATTCTGAATTGAACCGTGATCTGCTGATTGTACAGGCTAACGAAGCAAGGTAAAATCTCCGTCATGCTCTTTGAACCATCTGAGGACGATTCCAGCTTTATGACAAAGAGGATTGTCCTGCAGAGAGTATCCATCTCTTTGGCAGAGTACACCATTAACAGAACAGAATTTACTTGATATGTGCAAACACTTAGATACCGTTGGTCATTCAGACGTTGTTTCACTGAATCAAATAATCTATACCAAGAAGACATCCACCAAACCATAATATTGCCCCTACCAGCTTGAAGTGCATTTGAGTCGATGCTTTCGTGTTGTTTTCTGTTATTAGAACGATGCATTCTTCATAGTGCATTTGAAATCGCGATTCACCAGACACATGACCCTTTTACGGGCATTTACTGTCCAATCCTTGTGCTCCTTTGAGAACTGAAGACGTCTTCTCTTGTTCAAGGCAGACTCTAGAGTATTTTGAACAGGTCGTCGGTTTTCATAGCCCATAAACTGTAATATGTGGTGAATAGTACGATTATAGTCGTCCAGGGTTGGTCTTTGATTGATTTTATTCGCTATTTAACCAGCACTTGTTCTTCTGTTGTACTTGACAACTCTGTCAAGTCTCCTCTCAGCTCGAGCATTGAGCAGCTTGTGACGACCGCAAGCCTGACGTTGGCGCCAGGCTTTTTGTTTGGAAAAACTAATTTCTGCTGCTCTGGAACACTTTACAGGTGCCTACGATCATCCCGTGTTCAAACTAAGGTTAATGACGTTATTGTCCACATTTTCACAGACAACACAGTACAAGTGATGATTCGTTTTTTTTTCAGGCTACATGAGGGTGATCCTGAAGCAGGTAACTCCCCTTTAATAGCATAGGAAGGGAATTGAAAAGGGGGGATGCGAAAGATAGAGCAAGGTAGCCACGGGTTGACTAAGACCCTCGGACTATAGTGTAAGGATCCTACCCGGTGTTTCACCTAAAGGTGATGCAGGGAAAAACCCTAGAAAACCTGCATCAGGTAGGTCGGGCTAGTGGGTACTACTCCTGCGCCCTTCTGATGACGGGAGACTGTATTGCTGTGGGAACGCAACAAAACCGTCTCTGTGCCTTGTTCAGTATTGAGAGGCAGTAGCCGACTGGTCCAATAGGATCAGCGAACAACTCTTACCGTATGCCGAAGGTCTTCGACCCCCGTACATACACCTCTCAAACTGCCCAAGGTCGTCTCAGTCTGCAGGAGTCTTAAATTAGTTACCTTGGCCATGGACCAAGGGGGGAGGGAAAGAGGAAAACCAGGAAGGAGGAAATCAACCTCCACCTGGCTCTCACTCATTTCCCATCAGGATATCCTCCTGATTCCTAATTCTATGATTCGTTTTACTTGCATTCCTATTTTATAGCTATCTCGTCCTCTAGCCGCAACACTGTGACGTTCTCAGGTAGTCATAATAATTTAGCCACTCAGTATACAAGAATAAACAGAAATCAATCTCAGCGCCTTCCAGTAGCTCAAACCTGAAGTCCTTCTTTTCAATCTTATTTTTCTGGAAACCTTTGAAGGAATTTCTTCTTGGTGCTATAATGATCAACCTTATCAAAATAAAATTATGCCATTTATTTGCAGTATTCAAACAGAAACCTTGTTTGTTGACGCGTATGCATAAATATAATAAGCACGATGTTACTAATATTTACACCCTTTAAGTACTTCTACTTAAGAGAAAACCACCTCATTCATTTTTCCTCGTACACATCATACACGTTAAGAAATCAATTTAAAACAGTGTTTAGATTCTATAAGTCACACGGAGAAGAAAAAGATTGAAATGTAAATATATTAAACGGCCGAAAACCTCACGATGCTTTATAAGGCAGATAGTTTGCATCGTAAGTATGAAATCGACGCCTTTCTGTAAGGAAGAGTATCCTCTTTAGGAAAAGCCAGCCTGTAATCACGATGGCTGTGGAGATGTAGGAGCAAGCAGGTGTCTTAGCTGCGCCCACGTGGGTGGCAGGCCCTGTAATCACCAACATTACTATTACTAAGCTACTGCTTACATTAAACAAGACATTATAGTTAATTCTCTAGAATGTTATTATTATTGATGTGCGTCATATCATCTATAACAGGTTTGAGAAAACGAGTACACTCTAAAAATACAGTAATTACAGGATATTAAGTTAACAAAAAAAATAATCATATAGAACAGAAATATTTTCTATTTTAAGTAACATTTTTATCGTCCACCGATTACGATCGTCAATGAGGTACAGCGAATTGTCCATCTGATGTAATGTTTTAATGTCTGATACTCCCGCGTAATGTGTGCAATCAGAGTACTCTGGATGATCTTAATCTATTTAAGTCAGCATGAAGTTTATCATTGATAAAACAGATCAGTAATACACGATCTGCGAAGTGATTTTGCACTTGGCGACAATATATCTATAGGGTAATCCATACCACGTAGGTCAGATATAATAATTGGTTGCTTGATCATCTGATACACTGATACATTTACCCCATTATGGAAATCACGCTTTTTTTTAGTTCAGAATTTTATACCTACTTTGAACAGGCATTCCACCCCCTCCCAAAGTGACTGCGGGGCTCACTTGATTATGTCGGGAATGCCTCGCACACTCTGTTTTTTTTCCTTCAAAGTTCTTACATGCCGAGACACCTACACCTATTTTTGGAGGCTTATGTACTGGGGTCGAAGAACTTGGGTATAAGGCAAGATTTGTCCGCTGATCCCATTGGATCAGTCGGACAGCTGCCTCCTAAAACTTGTGGAGACACGGAGAAGGAAATACTGCGACTCCACAGCAAACTCGTCTCCCGTCATTTGGAAGGGCGTGAAAATAGTACCTAATGCCCGACCAACCTGATGCAGGGATTTTGGGTTTTCCCTGCATCTCTTTAGGTGAAACACCGGGTAGGATCCTTAAACTATAGCCCGGGGCCCCCAGTCAACCCTTGGCTACCATCCTCTACCTTCCGCACCCCCCCTTTAAATTCCTTTCCTATACTATTAAAGAGGCATTGGCTGTTTCAGGATCACTCTCATGTATCCTATTAAACCAAAAAAACCAACTTTGACTTAAATCTCACAGCTTAAGTTTGATACAATATGCACTTTTAATGTATGCAATTTTTAAATATTTATCATGTCCCCCATAATAGATATTGAAATTGTAACTATGAAGAAATATTTAAAAAAAACAATTTTTATTTGGGTTTTATATCAAATTTACGTAAAATCTCAACGTTCAAATTTATACTATGTATTATAACTGTGGTAAATCTTTATGCAGGTTTCATCTTGGGGTTATATCGCACAATTTAAGCTATAATCCATTAGAGGGTTACACAGCAGTTCCTTTTTATCATGAATATTCTACTTTAATATAACATAATTTCTTTCAAATGTGATCCAGCCCAGATTTAATCTCCTTTGTATGGAAGTTGCCCGATGTACAATGTCAAATCTGATTGACATCCACTTTTGGGAATTAGTTTCACACATTCCTTATTTCAGTTATTTAGTTCATTTATTGCTGGCATATATATTTTGTTAAGGGGTGTGTCGACTATTGTATTAAATTTATATAATTTACTATCTAATTAATTAAAAATTGAAGTTTCTTGATCAATTAATTATAAGATTTTCTTCTATGCAAAGTGCAAGCCATCACTTTAATGGAAAACAATAATTACATCTCGGGATTTTGATATGAAAATCTAAATAATAAATCAAGTGAATTCAAATCATAAGAAAGGGAACGAAAGAATATACCTCCTTCTAGTGAAATTAGTTCCGAAAGGAAATAGGAAGTGGCTACATCTGCTTCCTTATGCGTCCCGTCTCCAAACTCAGAATTTTTCTTGTTGTTTGCATCTCCTTCTCCGAAAGTATTTGGCGACATGCTTCTCTTGTCAAAGATGATGTATTTTCCCCTCGCTTTTCATCCTACGTTCCACTTACTTGGGAAAACTCCATCTCTTTTACCTCACGTGGCCTCGACATTAAAGTTCTTTCCGATCAACTCTGGCGTTTTCGAGCGGTGTAATTTTAAGTAAATCATTATTTCGAAGTGCCTGGTGGATTTACCATGGTGGACAGTTTTCATCTGCATTTAGAACCAATTTGGAATTTCTCTGAGAATTTAATAGCAGTCTGGTGCATTTGGAAGGTGGTCGTCTGCGCACACAGAAAAAGAGAGGGGAGAGAGAGAGAGAAGTCGATAAACAGCAATGGTATTACATAACCACCGATTACGGAACGTAATTACGTTCGTGCAGCAATTTAATAATCAATTCCGGTCAAAAAATTAATTAATTTGTTTTTAATCCACTGTAAAATATTTATTTCAACAGTTGTGTATTCTTTTGCTGCGGCATCATCACAGCTGGAGGTTTAGTTGTTAAATTTGTCAGTCAATCGACATGTATTCGAATTGTTGAAGTCTCAATTCTCCAACATGCTTAGGCCACACTCAGTAACATTCGTAGTTTTTGTATTCTTCTCTCATTAATTTTTTAAAGAAAGACAACGACACTTGCCGTCATCCGAACACCTAGCTATAACTTTACGCTAGAGTTTTTAATTAAACTGTTACACTGTAAAACATTTTCTTACTGATTTTAACTGTTATTTTATACTTGCAGAAGGTTATTATAAAATTATGGCTGTATGACTAACCACAAACTTGAAACTGGGTCACGCTACGTTTCGCGAATATAAACGAGGTTATTAACTTTCTTCAATGTTTTGATATTTGCTTAGAATTCATCTAAAGGTTCTTAGTGAAAAATGTTCTTGATATCGTAATGCGAAAATGAGTGGTTACAGTACTGGGCAAAGAATATAATTTTCACGGAGTCTAAGTCAGCTTAGTGCTTTAATTTTGAAATGCATTTAAATATATTAACAGGTTTTTTTTCATGGTAAAGAATAACGAGATGTTCAATATAACAGTGATGTGTACACAAAGTGAAGTTCTTCTAAAAGTCATAAAGAAGGAGTCTGTGGTGTATTTAAACGCAGTAATCCTTTAAGTTTAGAGAAAGTGACGAAGAAATAGTTTTTAGCAACGGAATTTATACAACGGAATGTAATTTCTGTTAATTAAGTAAAATTTCCAGATTTGTTGTCATAATGTTTTTCGATTCATCGTTATACGGTTTACACTGTTGCAAACCATGTGGTTTGAATGATAACACTTGCACCTGGCTTAAAATCGGGGCGAACAATCTTCAGAAAGCAGATTAATGCACAATGCAACTTACGCATATATAAATTACTACCTTATTGTCAATTTATTTCATAATTTATTTCCTTACGACAGTTCTGATGAAAAGATCTCGTGGAATGCGATATGGGGAACGGACAACACCTGCATCGAAAATGCTGAGCCATTGCAGTTAGGCCTGACATTGCAGTTACTTGACAGCTAACAATTCACTTTTAATTCCTTAAATTTTGTGGAAAATACTGGTAATAATATATTCAATGATTTTTAATATTCTGCTTGATGTATTCTGATGACAGGCTCTGCTTAGCATTGATTTGGAAGACTTTTAATTAAGCTTGTGAAGAACACCTGTTTACGATAATTGATTAATGACTTATCTATAGTGCCTGCCATTTATTAGGAGAACACCTGTTGCCAGATGTCAACACTTCTCGATACGATTGTTGGATCGCAGCGAACTGCTCGAGACCAGACACTTCCGGACTCGAAACGATTGTCAAAATGACTTCATACCTTTTACAGAACGTCAGCTGCTTCACCTGTGGCCCAGTGGCAATGGCAATCATGGTTTTGCGTCGTGGATAAATAATGAGGCATAATTTTATATTCTGAGCGTGGTTGAACATACAATTTTCAGAGACATTTGTCAGGAAAAGCAACGTTGTATTTTTTGAAAATAATTAACACACAACAGCTCACGTCAGCCATATATGACTCGTTTAGAAATACGTAAAATGAGTATTCATTGTTCAAAATAATTTTTAGTGTGATAGGTTAAATGAAGCTGATCCAATAAATGGCTACTCCACTTTCATAGGATACAAAGAGAATTTAAAATGGTGGATTCGGAAGGGTTGACTTAGGCCCCATGGCTATAGTTTAAGGATCCTGCCCGCTATACTTCTGAAAGAGATGTTGGGCAAACTTTATATGGGTTGTGCTGTTGGGTAGGCCCTTCTGAATGACGGGAGAGGAGTTTGCTGTGGGTTCGCAGCATTCCTCTATCCTTATATTGTCACGTTTCTGTAGGATCGTAAGATACAATAACACACACACACACACGTAGAGGTTTAAGTGTTTATTTAACAACAAAATGCTGTAAAGTGGCTCGTACTGCGTAAGACTGACTCGGAATCCTGTACAATTTATACATACATAGAATAATCCAGAAACAGAACATACTAGAAATTAAAGGTAAAGTTAACAAATAAAAATGGTTGCATTGAGTGGATCTCGATCCCAAGTTCACACTACTTCACTCCAGCTCGATACACCTGAGCCAGCAGTGCAGGTTTTCAAGTGTGGCATTGCTCCCTTCTTTGTAAAAACAGCGTCTCGCTGTTAGTTCCGTGCTGCCCTGAGTCCCCTAGATCTCGTCGTTGGTCCATTTGTACGGTCTTGGGTTGCCAGTCGTCATTTCTACATCTCCGTCTCCGTGTAATTCCGCGTCGTCGTCGGGTCGCGTTTGGTCTTGAACCCACCTTAAGCGTCGGGTTCGTAAACGACTTCATCCTGAGTACGTGGACGGAATTACGGCTCTTTCCTCGTCACGAATTGGGGTCGTAATCCTCGACCTCATAGGTAACGTCGGATAAACGTCGTAGCACACGGTACGGACCAAAGTACCGGTTCAGGAGTTTTTCCGAAAGGCTGACTTTGCGAATAGGAGTAAGATCCAGACTAGATCCCCTGGCTGGTACAAAACTGGACGATGTCTTGCGTCGTATCGTTGTCGGTCCCTTTCTTCAGCTTGGAGCGTACGTATGCGGGCTAGTTGTCAGGATTCTTCGTCCCCTCGTCATTAATTGACAAATGTAAGGGTCATTCACATCGTCGGGATTGAAAGGTAATATCGTGTCCATTGTCGTTTCTGCCTCGCGACCGTGGACCAGGAAAAATGATGTGAATCCTGTTGTTTCGTCCTTGGCGGTGTTGTAGGCGAACGTCACAAATGGGAGTACGGTGTCCCAGTTCTTCTAATCGACGTCGGTATACATGGACAACATGTCGGCCAATGTTCTGTTTCTGGAATATTCCATGCATGTATAAATTGTAATGGATTCCGAATCGGAGTCAGTCTTACGCAGTACGAACCATTGTACAGTACTTCGTTGTTAAATAAACACCTATAACCTTTGCGTGTGTGATATTGTATCTCACGATCCTACATAAACGTGAGAAATGTGTAAATGTTGAATTATGTTGGTAACAAACTACAATTTTTTAAACTCATTTGTTTGTTTATTATGTCAGATGTTAGCTCTTTACCAGTTTATACCTTAACCTTAATTATTACAGACTTTGTGACATCAGAATGTCTCTCCATTATTGGTCTTAGCTTACTTTTATAGTCGAACTAGGTTAGGTTTGTTTCCAAATTATATTAACGTCTTCTTTGTATTATCTGTTTCAATGTAAAAACATCGTCAGAATATGATACTCTCTTCCGTAATTTTGCTTGTTTCTCAATAAATGTGGTATTCGTTATTTTTCGAAGTCTTTTACTCATCAGTTTCTCTTCAGTTTTATAAGGAATATTTAAAATGCTTATGCCTTTATAGTTGTAACACTAAAGAGCGATATAAATTAGATGAAGTACTGAACCATGTTGCTGAATCATTAGGTGCGGCCATTTCTTACGTTGAAAATTGCTCATTTATGATAATTCTCACATACTACAGTTATGCTAAGGTAGTTAGTGAAAAAATCAAAACATATGACGCATAAAAAGGCTTAAAAATCGTTCTTTATGAGGTTCATAGAATTGAATTCATTGTGTGATGTAGATGTCTCGACGCCCTGGGCGCCATTCCCACGGGAACCCTCACCTGTCCCCTCAGGGGAAGGACAAGGGGAGGCGCTTCGTTGTGACATGTGGTGGACATCACCATGGAAACGTCTCATTTTGTCCTCCGTGTCTCCAAGAAACCACAAATTAAGTAGTCCAGCAGACTGTCTCCCTCGAACCGTTTCTATGCACGAACAATTATATCTTTACGGAATACGAAGTATTTTGTTTTAATTATATACCTTATGACAACGGTTGCGATCTATAAAAAATCACAGGATTTTAGAAATCAGTAATCCACATACGGAAAATAAATTTGTTCAATAACTTCATTTAATATGCAAGCGTAAAATAATACATTAAAAATCTTGAAATAAGATTGGAATATAAAGAGGATAAAGAGTGCAAGCTATTGCACATTTCTCTCTATTTCAAACAAGTATACGTTATTACATATTTGGTATGATTCGTGTTGGTTGGGGTAGACCATCCTCAAAACGAAACAGATATATTACCAGGAACCTGGATTACGTAGCTGAAGTTGATTTGATATTTTAATACGATCGAGTTTAATTATTTATTAAGGCAAACTTTTATTCTACTTTTAGTATGAATTTGGAACGTGAATAATAAAAGGTATTATGAAATTGATACATATCCTTCGTACTTATTGTAACAGCAGTGGCTGGATTCCGTTTCAATTCAAATGATTCGTTCTGCGTAAACAAGAAAGAATATTAAAAATTCAGAAATAGTGGAAACTAATTTTTATTCCTAGTTATTGGAAGAACCTACACAATCAAAACCCTTCAATGTATTTCTCAAGTGACCTCTGGTCTAAGTGAACGCTAATTGTTTCGCTCCTACACTCACCATCTCAGTTTTGACGCATCTGGTTTTTTAAACGCACAACTCCCCTAATTCTTCAAGTCTTCATCATTCCTTCCATCGTTCGTCCATTCCATTACAGCCTTACAGCCTGAAACTCTCCACGTCCTCATTAATTAAGCCACGCTCATACCATACCGAATACGTAAAACGTACAAGCTTACGTTTTTTTCGTTAAAGGTCGATATAGAATAAAATATATATACTTACGTATTAAAGAATCTTTCATATTGTTTATCATCCTTCCATGTGTTTTTTACAAAATATAATTAATCAACTGTGATATTAGCACACTGTGAATATAACCGCCATATTTTGGTGGTTAAATATGGCGGATTTTCCTGACTGAATGAATGGCGACGTTAAAACCTTGCGCAGACTGACAAATTTGAGTCTATTTTTAACTATAATTTATATCACGTCTTTGCAAGGAGTTTCAAGTCCGCTCAGTGGTTCTCCTCGAATCTTTAAGAACCTGTGTACCAAGTCTTGTTATAATTTGTCCTCACATTCAAATATGTATAAATAATGTACATTCTTACAAACGTCCTTTTTACTATTTACACCTCTCCTACTTTCGCATGTTTTGTGACTAATAGAGCTTCCGTGTATATTTCTCTAAGTTTGTCAGGATCTTAATATCTTTACGCTTAACAACGTACAAAGTTTTCCTCAAAACCCTTTATTAAGTTTCATAAAATTAAATTCCCTTACTACTTGAACGTGGTTACTTTGCTCTTTTTCCACTTCTAAATGCTCCTTCTTCTGATCCCTTGTTGATTGGTGACAACTTTTCATGTTATTTACTATTATTTTAAGAAATAATATGTATGTTTTATTCATATAAAAACCTTTATCGTAATGAAAATAATATTTCTTGCGTTGGAAATATAGTAACAACGTCCAAAGTAAATAAAGAGTTCAAACTGACCACGGTTAGGAACAAGGAAATGAATTTATAACCTCTGAGGTTTTACTTCGCCAGGGCAAAGATTCACTAGAGTCTGAGGGCTATTTATTTTCTAAAATGAGATACAGCCATAACGGTGTGAACGACCCAGCGTGTGAGTCGCTGCGGTAATTAGTGAATCAGGTTCATCGAGATGCATAGGTAATGACGCCTATCTGCGATCTGAACTCCGGAGAACGAGGCGGAACGAGGTCGCACGAGTTGAGAGCGCACCCTTTGTTCTATTCAGCGTCTTGATGAATTTTATTTTATTCTGAGCTGCAGCCATATTGGCTGGGTTTTGTGTTGTGGAGCCAGTAACGCTGTAGTAGTAGAAATCAGTGGCTGCATACTAGTTCCATTGCTGCTCAAAACAAATGTTTTGACAAATGTCAAAAACTCCTAATTATGGCAGGTTCAAATGTAACCGTCAGTCGGAATCATATTCATTTAAGGTAACTTATTCAGAGAAAAAATACATTTCGACGTTCCGCCGGCAATCTCTACCATCGTCTTCGAGTAGACGTTTCGACGGCTAACTCTGGCATCCTCTTCGAGGGTTCCTCACGCGAGAATCTTTTCTTAACTCTGTTTATCGGGAAATAATTACACTTTTAACATTTAGTTTTGCAGAAACGTCAGCAGTATAAATAAATTATAGGTATAATAACTGGCGCTATGTTTTTCACGTTTCGTGATATAGATAAAAGGCGACAGAGAAATGAAATGACGCACTCCGTACTCACATACTTCCAGTGTTGAAAGGGAGTGGAATGTGACATTCCTTGAAGGACAAATAATAGCGGGTCTCTATCTAATATACAGAGGAAATTAGTTTATTTTTAACATAATATCAATATACCAATTCTTTATCACATGCAAAAAGGAATGCCCTTGTGCAACTGAGCTAAACTATTACATTTTTGAAGGAAGAGAAGTTAATATTAATACTAATAAAAAATCAAGCGTAATTTGCTTCAAAATCAGAACGAGAAAACGTGATTTTTAGCATGTAAAATGTAATTTGTGAATAGAACTCAGAACCTCGTCGCAGTTGAGTGAGGTGAGTTACGTTAGCTATTAAAGTAAAGCCAAGTGACTAGACTTACTTTTTCAATTGCTTTGATTCTCATATTGTTGAACAGTGATTATTACTACTGACGTTCTTTTATCATTTCACCCACAGCCAGTATGAAGACAATGCGACGTAACACTAAATGTTCCACGAGAATAGACAATTCGTATTTTCCGAGAAATAGTAGCTCATAGACGTTGCTGAAACCAATAACAACAGTCCAGTCTCGGAGGGAGTTCAAGAATGGGAACAAATTAGAGATGGAGAATGCTGTTGCAAACCAATTAAAAACAACAGAAGATTAAAATATGCTGAATGAATGGGACTACATGAAGACCAGAAAACATCTCAATCATGCTACTCGAAAATGGTTAGTATCAATTATAATGATAAATATGAAAATCATGTAGCCACGAGTTCCTTGTAACGGGTTACAACATTACTAAGGATTGCAAACATTTCTCTTAAACCATGGCATTTATTTTGTCCAGAATGATGATTTGTTTTGCTGAGTTCATGACATTAATATTTTTTACGATGCTCAATTTATGCCTTTCATGAAAGCCAGCAATGGTAAATTATTTTTTCCCATATAATCTCTTATGTGTAAAATCAAAGGCTAAGTATAAATCAATAAGTAATAAAAATATTTCCATTGAAATAAAAATAAGAAATAATTTAATAAATTTAAAGTATACAATAAAATTTTGATACATTACTGATTATCCAGTAAATATTAGTGCCCGGGGAATCATCATCTCTATTCACTAATTATTATCATTGACCTTGTCCTACCATACTGTCAGATAACTGGACAAATTCAGGAATTATTTGAAGAAATACGTGGTCAGCGTATCTATTTTTCTTTAGGCTTAACCCCAGATTCAGTGACTATGACGAACACAAGCATCCATGTCCATGGCGGGCTTTGAAACCGCGACCTCTGTGATGCGGGTGGTAACGCTTACCGCTACATTGCTTATTACATTTTTTGTTCTTTAGATTAATTAGCATTAGGAGAAGTACGATGCGGGGTTTTTTACGTGTCTTACTGACTAAAATTCACTGGTTATTTTTTCTGCAATTGTATTCTATTGTTGCTCTCTCAGGACTGACTTTATACTTGCTGCTTCCTTCTTACTGTTTCACTTACTAGATAAGTATCACCCCCCTCATCCAATTCTTGCCCTCCATCGGCCATGATATAACGGCTAGCTCTGAAACTAATCATACTCTACGCTAATCTGACGTTGACTGACGAAGTAAGTAGTTGGAAATTAACGAAGTAGATTTTCTTTGCTATACTCTCTCAACATAAGCAGAATAGGGGAAGAGCAAAAAATATGGAGGACGTTGACCGAGAGAAGGGATAGATTAATAGGCCACGCTTTGAAACATGAGGGTCTTGTAAAATTAGTATTAGAGGGAAGTGTGTGGGATAAGAACAGAAGAGGAAGGTCAAAGATGGAATACGCTAAGTAGTTTAGTGAGGATATGGAATATTGTATTTATGACGAAATGAAAAGGCGTGCACAAGGTAGATTAGCATGGAGGGTTGCATCAGACCAGTCTAATAACCGAATAGCACAACAACAATTTCAGTCAGTTCATTTGTAGTATGACGAATTCTAACAGCAAAACTGGTTATTTAATATACAATAGAGGATATTTCATTAAAATAGCAGAACGTGGGAAAATAGTTGGGTTTTAATATTTAACATTGATATGGAAAATTCTATATTTTTTCTGATTAAGAAAAATCACTGAAATGATAAAAAACGATATATTAATAATACATTTTTGAATATTAAGATCGGTGGTCTGTGAAATCAAAGGAAGTGTATTCAAAACTTGTAGGTTTAACAGAGACACTGGTTTTAGAGTTTTCTGCAAGCAAATATTTCTAAGTCATTGATTGTTTTCATCAATCGTTTTACAGGACGAAATCGCGTAATGACTTAACTGAATATCTGGAGACAGTTAAATAATAAACAGATCAACTAAATTTCAAGAAAAACAAATCGTTGCGTAATACTTTGGAAAGGATTTTATTCCACGGAGTATAATGGTTTGGTGCATAAGTATAATTTTGTAATTAAATTTTCTGTGGAAAGCTCATTTCATTTTCTATGACATGATTTCTTACCTTTTCATGCTTTGATTAGTAGCACAGAAAACTTCAAAATACTAGCACAAAGCGAGGTTTCACACTTTCTCGAGTTAATAAGAATGCAATGCGCTCACAAAGGCTGAAATAATTGAAAATTTTATCATTACCGCAAATCGATATACTTTTATACACTTTATGAAATAATTTAATTGAGTTCCTGGACAATTCACGAACTCAAGACATATTATCGATTATAAATTTTCGGGTACACGACGTCAGGTATGAGCTAATTGCAGACAATTTTACGAAACTTTATTCAGCAAACGCACAGCTTTAAATGAAATTAGCCGTCTGTTTGAGGTGAGGAATAGTCTTTTTTACGAAGGCTTCCAACAAAATCGTACAATAGTGTCATCAGAAAAATACAAGAACATAATCCGATAGTATTCGACATTGTAACTGCTTTTTTCTATGAAACTCGCGCCTCAGTTCATTTTTGTGACACTTTTCAAGAGTGGCAAACGTTTAATCACGGCAGATGTTACCATGGAAATTTTAACAGTCAGTCGTTCCGCAGGTTAATCTACATGGAAAAAAAAAAGTGGTGGGAAGGTGAAAGTTAATACCAGTAGTTGCGAATCCGAGATTGTAGCAGTCTGTGGTTTTTCCTTGCATCAGCTGTATTATTATTAAGTTTTTTATTTAAATTAAAATATTTTATATAAATTTATACAATTATAATATAATTTGTGAATAATTTTTACAGATATTTTGGAAAAATGTAAATTTAATATTCATTAAATAATTCATTTTAACGAAAATAATGAATACTGGCTTTTCTCAAGCAAGCAAAAAATAATCTCTCCCCTTATATAATATAAATTCTTTTAGGTCGAATTGACAACGGCAGTGTGCAACCGATGTTACAATGGTAGTATGCTTTCGGTTTGGGCAACAGGAGGGTCATGTCCAAAGGATTAGTTGTTACAAAGTGTGATTTTTTTGAAATATTAATGAACGTAGACTTTCCCGGTGAATAATTCGGATGAAATCTTCACGGTTAACCAACCGGGTCAGGTTTTTTAAAAAAACAACGTTTCTGCGGCAATTTTCTGCCACCGTCAATATAATTAGGAGTAGAACTCCCGCCTTGAGTATGGTGCAATGGAGCAATGGCTTCAGCTCTGATCTTGTCGAGGTTGTTGCAATCGAAGACGACGTGTTGAGTCGTATGGGAATGCTTCAGTGCGTGGATTCTACTTGAAGAAATTGACAAGGAAGAGCAACAGTGGTCCACTGATCCTGTTGGATCTGTCGGTCAGTTGTCTTCTAAGCTTGTTAATGCAGGGAGAAATGAATTATGCGAACTAATAGTAAACTCTTCCCTCGTCATACTGATGGGCATGAGACAAGTACCCTGACCTACCTGCTGAATGTTTTCAAGGGTTTCACCTGCATAAATTTTAGTTGAAAACCGGGTAACAGCTCCAAACTTCAGCTAAGGAGCCCTAGTTATCCCTTGGCTGTCTTCCACTCCCTTCCGCATAACACTCTTCAAATTACGTCCTATGCTATTAAAGGGGAGTTCCCATAAAGTGAATTACCGTCAAGTAGTCTGTCACCCAATAAATAGGATATTAACCAATAAGTAACCAAATATTTCATGGACTATTGACATAAAATCTTGAAACACCAAATTGATGTTTGAGAAATCAAATTATTTGATGCAAAAGGTATTAGAATTTTTCTTTTCTAATACCTTTCCATATTGCATTTAATATATTTGAGTTTTCCTTGTCACCATTCCGCTCTTTACATTTGCTTTAACTTGCGTTTCAAACAGTTCCTCTTGGAGGTCTGTGAACTCCAGCTTCAAAGTAAAGTAGAAATGATATGGCACACACGTCCATGAAAAACCAATTTTTTCGTTATGCTGATGATTTTTTATGAATACGATCTTAATCTACATTTTCCTACAATTTTTATTGTGTATTAATAGTAAACGCGTTCATACTGTTAATTTTTTGTGAGCGATTTGTGATTTCTAATTACAAAATACGAAAATTATGTCTTATATTATTTGCCTAAACTGATATTCATTATACAGCAATTATCTTAAAATATATATAAGTGGGAACAAATTGTACTTCAAATCGTTGTTTAACAAATAAGCTCTTTCTTCTGTGCGGAAAGACGTTATATTTTTAAATAGATATTCCTTCAAATTTTAGATCTTTCCAAATACTTTTTCTTTGTAAATCCACCTTGTTGTTTAATTTTTGAGGTGAATAGTATTTATGAAACCATTCCTTAAATACCTGCGGTCTTTTAATGTACGTAATTTTTGTTCAACGAAAAATTTATCTCATTTTATTCCTCTTCATTTTTTATATTCGAACGAACGATAGGCATAGACCATAAGTAAACAATCTTACTGAAAGATGTCGTGTTTCGTCACAATAACCTTTAATTTTCATACTGTCTCATAAGCCCTTATGTCTTGACGAAAATTGACGAAAAATTTTAAAATTGCTCTAGACAAAGTAGTGGACAAGAGGGTAAATATTTGTGTTTAAATATAGGATGAGAGTTGTTGGAAAAATGTTTGCATCTACAGCAGGAATAGATGGTTCTTATTTCATCTTGAAAAATAAAAATATACCAGAGAATACCAGGCAATCGCCCTTAACTGGTAACCCATTTATACTTTCTAATAATCCATGGGATGTTATTTCCAAGACTACTCGTGATAGACGGTACTTTTATTAAGAAAATTAAGTTAATTTAGAATTTTTAAAGTTGAAATCCGTCTCGTTTATTAGAAAATACGTTTACTCTAAACAATGCCACTTTCTGTCTTAAATACTTCTACATCACGCGGTAGGCCTGCATTTTTTAGTTGCGGTACTTTAAATGTCGAGGAACACCGAAATCTCCATGACGATGAACTGCCAGGGTTCTTTCAAAGCCTAGGCTTGGAAGTGTGACTTCAGTATTCCAAGTATTCGGCACATTATTCGCTACTAACACGTGAGATATTAAATCTGGATTATATTATACTCGCTTGATCGATGAAGGAGTTACAGTAAAGCGGCCAGTCTGATCGCCGGACCTTAACACACCGTATTTCGTCTGTTGAAGTTGACTAAAAGGCGCTGTTTATCAAGAAACTCAAACGAATTGCGAAAATAAGACTGTAATAGTTAAGGAATCAGGAATACGCCTAAGTTATACCACCTATTATTATTATTATTCAATCCATTAGTCCTCGGTTGAGGAAATAGGATACGTCAAATATAATAGTACAAGAAATATACAAACTTTTACATCTAAGAATTGACAAGAAAGGAAAGATAAAATTCAATCTTCAATTTTCAGTCGACGGAGAAGGCAGCAGAAGATCGTGCGTAGTTTCCCGTCGAACATGAAAAAGAAAATAAGTCAGCAGTTAAATTCTAGTAGAGTATAGTTGTAAAATAATAGAAGAATTTGATAGGACACCAGAAAATAGTTTTAGTCCTTCCTATCTACGAACTCTTTCAGTGAATAATACGCTCCATTCATTAACAACTCTTTATAAATAATTTTTGAACCTTTAAAGCTTTTATTTCTTCCGGGAGACTATTGTATAGATTTATACCGGAATAGTGAATGCTTGTTTCAAAAAGACTTAGACGATGTTTTTCAACACGGAGCTGAGAGAGATTTCTTGTGTTGTACGAATGGCTTGAACCGTTTAGATCATATAGATTGATGTTGCTCCATACAAATTTTAAAATTTCTAGAATATACGTGCAAGGTAAGGTTAAAATTCCAAGTTTGCAAAACAAAGGTTTGCAAGTGGTATTCCACTCCGCACCAGATACTATTCGTACGGCCAGCTTTTGTAGTTTAAAGATGTGAAGCGTGTGATGCGAATGACCCCAGTTTACAATACTGTAACACATGACGGAATGAAAATATGCATGGTACATCATTTTTGATGTAGCTATGTCGGCTTCCCGAGCTAACACTCGTAATGTAAAGCAAATTTTTCTGAGTTTTCCCGATATTTTTTTAATGTGGTGATTCCATTTCAAATTATTGTCAATCAGCAGACAGAAAAGGCGTTTGTTCTGAAATGTTTTCCAAGTTAGGAGGTAAACTGTTTGTGTTTGCTGTGAAGTTAAGGATTTTGGTTTTCTCTGGGTTAAGAGAAAATTTGTTTGCAGTGAACCAAAGATTGAGACGGCACATCACAGTAACAACTTTCTAGCATAAAGTTTGCGAGTCGCTGTCCGTGATTACCAAATCTGTGTCGTCAGCGTAGAGGACTGACTTTAAGGGATCTAAATAATTAGGTAAATCGTTAATGTAAATGTAAAATGTTTAATTTGGTTCCTGTCACTTGAATCAGTTAGAGGTTCCATGTTTGTAAATTTAATTGAATGTAATTTTTATAAATGAAGGAATTCAGATAAAAACATACGTCGAGAAGTAAATAAAAACACTGTCAACGAGGATGAGCCGCCCGGTGTGTGGTATATTTATTCTTAGCGTAGTTGTACATGCTAAGGAGATGAGAATAAGTATTTCACATGCGTTTTTGTGAGGAGGAGTCTGGAGTAATTGACATGCACGTGTGGGCCTGCGACAGAGACCGTTCCCACACTGGTCACAGGACTAACGGGGCGTGTAACGAGCTCAACAAAGCCGCAAAACAACGCTCTCCGTGCGCAGTG
Source organism: Eucriotettix oculatus (assembly GCA_034510155.1). Classification (NCBI taxonomy): domain Eukaryota; kingdom Metazoa; phylum Arthropoda; class Insecta; order Orthoptera; family Tetrigidae; genus Eucriotettix; species Eucriotettix oculatus. The sequence goes on along the minus strand of CM067376.1, from coordinate 226,965,683 downwards.
ATTTTCCACATAACGCCCAGCGATCCCATGCCTCGTCAGCTTCTTGCGCCCTGGAGATATGGGAGGTCCGGATAAATAATCAGTGGCGTCGGAAGCAATTTCAAGCGCATCAGCCACGAGTGTAGCGCTATAAATCTCGTCAAACTTCACAAATTATATGTTAATGCGGACTGGAAATAAATAATTATTCACGCCTTTAGTAATAAGAAAGAAAAACCTGTTGAATGAAAATGCTCTATCAACATGGGGCTCCTTTAAAAACAAAATCACGCAGTATTAATTGATAAGTCAAATTATTTATGGTTCAGAGGATGACGTGTCAGATCCTCTGGTTGGACCAACTGGTGCTTAATATGGCACAAATTGGGTTTCCGTTTTACTATAACGCTTTCATGGAAGGGGAAAAAAGTCCTTGGTTCATTGGAACCGATATAGAATGCTAATTGACACAGGTAACAGATATCAAAGGTGATGGAGTGCATTGGAATATAAATTATATCCACCAAGCATTTTAAATTTACTCATAAATTAATCACAATAGATCTCTATCTTTATTTATATCACACATACCGTCCATCAAATCGCTGCATGAATGGCATATAATAAAATTGATAGTCCAACATATCTCATCATACTGTCTCAAGGGAAAATCTGGGAATCGTCCATTTTGTAATTGATTCTTGGTTTCCTTTCATTTGACCACAGTGGAAAAAATTCACTTTTGCTGAACTTAATGCCGACCTATTGTAGTCTAGTGGCTGGCGTCGCTGCGTCACAACCCAGTGGTCTCGGGTTTTATTCCTGGCATGGACTTGGATGTCTGTCGTCATGGTCACGGAGACTGGGGTTAAGACTGCTGGAGACTCGTTGCGCTGACCACGGATCACGTGTCATGTAATATTACAGTCCGCAGTCGACCCGGCAGGTCAAGGCCTTCAATGGGCTCCAGGGCTAAGGAAGAGGGGAAAGAATGCCATTATACTACCTTTAAGTATAATGGACGATATCCACAGCTTATCGCCTCCATTCAGGATGTAATTAACAATATCACGTGTTTTTGGACTATTAAACGTGGCACGTTTGATTGACAATATTATTATTTACATTATTTTTCGTAGACCATTTTATGAACCCAATAGATTTCATCTGGTGCTATCTGAAGCTGTCCCTCGAGTCAAAAATATTACACTGTGAAATTGAGAATTGCTTAAATAGCAAGCAGTACTCCGTTGCTGAATCGTTTGGCTGGATTTAAACTTGCAAGCAATTTTTGCAAATCATTACTGCAACGCGCGATCAATTATGTTTGAAAACTTTTTTTTCATAATGACAGTGAACAACAATTAACATGAATTAGTAAAGCAGTTAAATTTGACAGAAATATATTTAATATTCATTATCAAACGTGCTGACATGTTAACATCACCGTGCTCTTTGCTTTCGCAAAATCAACAAGAAAATTCGATGATGGATGAAAGACCGCTATTTAAAAAATAAGTATACTCAAGACCTAGAAAATTTACACGACTAGTTTCGAGTGATTGCTCTGACGTTTAATCAACTGTCAAAAATGATAGCCCAGCTACGGAGGAAAGAAACACCAATTTATGAGTCGTTATTTCTCCAAATGCTTGTCAATTATCATATATCCTGCGACATTTGGCTAAGTATTATTTCTGACGAGCTAATTTTCGTTAATTTATTTGGTGTGTAACCGGGCACAGCTATAATAAAATTCCTGAAGGATTACCATAGCGTAGACTCAGATATATCAATGGACTCTGCTCCCTTTTCGTAGTGTACAATGCTGTGAACACATTCCGGTTTTATGAAACATCCTAACGATGCAAGTCAAAGGGTATTTCCTTATAATATGAAACTTTTAATAAAGTACTGTAATTCGCTTACCCTGAATTTAAAGATCTTGGCAGATTGAACAATTGTCATATGCGATATTCTGCAATAAGATTATAATTATAATATACGGCTGGTGGGCAAGAGCTCATTTTAACAGATACATTTATTGCGGCAACTTCTTTTTTTTAGTAAACTTGGTTAAACACCTTGATAATTGAACATAAAATAGAACTTTATTCGTTTCGTCTTTACAATAGTCAATATGATTCTTGTTATTTTTGGTTCATTTTTTCAGTATGTCAGTTACCACCAAATTAATTGGTAAGAAATGTTTCAGTCGTACCCAAATAATTAGTATGAGAAAACCATTTTAGGCAAGAATAAAACTGATATCAATCAAAAGTTTATAACCCACGTTCCTCTTCTTGAAGCATTTATTTATTACACTTTAAGGGAATAATTAACAAAGCATAAACTAATTTCGGATATTTTGACTTCAGAACTTTGCAGATGTAGTACACAACACAGATTAGAATAAAGCGATACATTTTCGCCGACCTCTTTTGGTGTAGTGGTCAGCGTCGCATAATAGAGGTTTCGGGTACGAATCGAGGCAAGTAGGTGTGTGTGAGTCTCCATACCGTGAAACCTTAAACAGTGAAGGGAAGTGAGTTCCCCGATTCGTAGATGCCGCTAAAACCTTAACAGTCCATGCGACTAGAAATAAAATTTAAAGAAAATACGTTTTAATGGTCCGAATAGCTTCTTGAAAAGTACGGTTTGATGTCATTGTAAGAAGAGAAACACATAACTCTGATATTAATGTTGAGAAATGTCACTGTTACGGAAGTACGCAAGTATTCAAAGACATGTTATGATGTTATCTAAGGAACTTATGCTTGCTGCTGATAAGAATTTTATCAACTTATTTATAACTGTGAAACTTCTTCTTTAGCTCTACAGCCCTATTGAGGGCCTGGACCTACCGGGTCAACTGCGGAGAGAACTGTGAAACTATTATAAAGAAAGTGGAGATGTAAATTATTAGAAACTGTGAAACAATACCAACAAATAAAGTAAGAAAAGTTTAATAAAATAAATTTTAATTACCTGAATATATAATGCTTGGTGTACATTAAGTTCTACACTGTATGTATTACTTAAAGCTTTTTATAGGATCTAGATACTCATTTTACAAGATACAGATATCTCTATAGTGCTTCCGTAGTAACAATGTGTGTGCGTGGATGTAAGGAAGAGAGAGAGAGAGAGAGAGAGAGAGAGAGAGAGAGAGAGAGAGAGAGAGAGAGAGAGAGAGAGAGAGAGAGAGAGAGAGAGAGAGAGATGAAGGTAGAAGGACGGAGTAAAATCGTGGTCCTGCTACCACTGAATATTCATGTATGCGTTGTAAAAGAAATGTTATATAAAACACTTTTTTTTCCGAAAGCCTTAAAAGCCTTGTTCTTTATTCCAATTTTCAAATATAGCAAAACTACCACTTGTATTTGACGTTCATTTAAAAAATGGGCATTAATATATTTTACGAAGAGACAATTTTGTCAGTAAAATTTCAAACACTTGACACATTTCAGAAAAATATGAAATGCAAACGATATGAGAACCAGTTTATCAAATAATCTGCTTTTTCAGTTTCCAACGCTTTCAATATATCACAATTGTTCCAATTCAGAACTGTAATATTTGAAGGGTGTTGGGGAGATATTTAATTATTACGATTAATTACTATATTTAATATTAATCTCTACAGTTGGGTGACAATTTAATTCATAGGTCATAAAGTGATAAATTTATGAAAGATTCGAAAGAGAACAGATTTGATTTATAAATCTGAATTTAATATCGGGTGGTCCTGGGTTCGAGTCCCTGGTCAGGTTGACGTTTTTCCATTCTTGCCTTAATTCTAAAAAATAGCTATATGCTTTATTGAATTTTAATTAAAGCATTTTCACCTCCTTAGACAAGGAAATTGAATTGAATTATATAAAAATGAAATTTGTTAGGAATAATAAATTAATATGTATTTTTATATATTTTTTTCAGTGCTTAAAAAATATTGTTACTTCAATAAAACGTCCATTAAGTTTACAAGTTATTTGGCGCTAAACAGAGGAAACAGATGGATCAACTACCCAACGAAATGTTTCACACATGTTCTTTGCGACTCCGAAGTTAGAACTGTTGGGGTGAGACGCGGCTACCACACATAGGGGCGGTGGTGGAGGGGGCGGAAATGTTTAAAGATGCAAAATAAACTCTTTTCGAGGTCAATTACTTTGACAATGTTTCCCGCGACACTATTTGTATCCGTCCTACCCTAATGACATATAGAACAGGATACATTATGCACTTTACTTAGCCTGCGTGTTTGCGTGCGTGCGGCGGCGACACGACGTTCGCGAGAAGATAAAGGAACCATAACTCAAGTTTGTTATATTTAAGAATAGATATACGAGACTTCGCCGGGCACCCAGAAAGATTATAGAAAGATCGCAGTCGTATCACGACTTTTATTAGGGCTATTTTTCGTATTATGCCACTTGCCTGTATTAAATACAACTCCCGTTTTTAATGATCCGAAAATATAATAAAGGATAGTTACTCGTTCTATTATTAATCCTTACTACCAAATATTTTCATACTTACGTATATTTACTTCAAGAAAAATAAGTTGTTAAGAGTTGAAGTCTATAGGTCGATCATCGAAGGTAACAACAATAATATTTTACTTCCAGCTCGACACTCTAGCGTCTTCTTAAAGGAAACGGGAGAAATTTTGAATTGTATCTCATTATGGGCAGTCTCTACAAGAACAAATTATGTTTCTATATATTTATAGGGTTTTACGCATCTAATTGTTTGCACTTCATTATTAATGATGAACGGAAAGGAATGCGGTAGGAATCACACTGTAGATTTTAGCGTTTCATTTATCACAAACCCTTTTTCGTGCCTCTATTATCTATTCTACTCAAGTCTATTGGACTATGATTGGACTGATTGATCATTTTAAATGTAACATTTTACTTGCTGGCTTAGTGTCCATAAAGGTTTGTATTATAGATTTTCGGCGGAACTATTAATATCGCTACGTAGTGAAATATTTAGTGGCCTCCTTGAGCTAGCGAGAGGTGTGAGTTTCCCCCGGCGCTCAATGCTCAGCCCGAGGCCACGCAACCGCCATACTTTCCCCCTCCCCGGGGCCGCACAGCCAATCACAGCACAAAAAAACGCCACTACTCTGCCATTACGCGATTTGCATGCTAAGTGCTGCGTGGGCTCCATTACCGGAGGGCCACCACTGGCTACGACCTGCGCTATCGCATTAAAATGCAAATTCCCCGCCAGGGATAATCTGTACGGTTCCGATACTTTACCTTATTTCGTGGAAGTCTTCGCGTTCTACAACCCCCTTTTCAACAATTCTGAAGATATTATTACTCTTCAAAATATTGTACTGACAAAGAATAAAAATTATTTTTTACACTTTTGACTTCGGCTTCTTATAAAATATATGTATTTAAAATTCTATTATGTGTATCAGTAAATGCATAACCATTCCCTTGTCCCGCCTAAACACGAACTTACTTTACACAATTGCGTTGAAATATCCTAGATACCGTTCTTAGTACAATAAACCGAATGTACGCATTAAAATCAGTGAAGTTTGAAATTATAATGCTTTCAATATCTCTATGAAGTATATTATCTAGTTGACATTACTTTTTGGAGCAATTCACTTGATTTTGTATTCACTATGAATATTCTTAGGCGGAATTGGTTTCCTTTATATAATCATGGAAGAACTTACATGTTATTTTAAACATTAACGTATACCAGGAGGGTTGAGACTTGCACTATCAACGATTAATCAAAAAGAAAAATATATTCGTCAAGCTGAATGAAGAGTTCTCGGAATTCGTGTCAGCCATGGAAACGTTGTGGACTACGAACTGCATCACTCGACTGGAATCCCGAGAACTCTTCATTCAGCATCTTCGACGGGAAAATCTACGTCCTCTATTCGTCAACCTGTTGACAAAACAGAAAGTAAGAAAATTTTTTGGGGGCCCGAAGTATAGAATGTGAGGGTTTGATAGGTCTTTTCGGTTACTCGCCAATCAATACCTGCATTAGGAGAAAATGTAATTTCACTATATTTATATTATTATATTAGGCCAACATTCAGTAAATTAACACACAATAACAATTACAGTAATTTTTTGTAACAACCTTTGGATGTCTATGCTCTAAAATTGCTTCCTGTATTTCTTTATTCTGAATTTAATGTGACCGTAAAAGTGACCGATGGTAAGTGGATATATATTCATTTTTTTTGGTTAACAGGCTACATGAGGGTGATCCTGAAACAGGCAACTCCCCTTTAATAGCATAGGAAGGGAATTGAAAAGGGGGGATGCGGAAGGTAGAGCAAGGTAGCCAAGGGTTGACTAGGGCCCCCGGGCTATGGTTTAAGGATCCTACCCGGTGTTTCACCTAAAGAGATGCAGGGAAAACCCTAGAAAACCTGCATCAGGTAGGTCGGGCATTGGGTACTATTCTCACGCCCTTCCGAATGACGGGAGACGAGTCTGCTGTGGGGTCGCAGCATTCCCTTCTCCGTGTCTCCACCAGTTTCAGGAGGCAGTTGGCCGACTGATCCAATGGGATCAGCGTACAGCTCTTGCCATATGCCCAAGGTCTTTGGCCCCGGTACATATACCTCCTAAAATAGGTGAAGGTGTCTCGGCATATGAGAACTTTGATAAAAAGTACCCAGAGAGAGTGGTTGCTTGCTTTTATTCGATATACTTAACAAGTAAACTCACACCATTTTAATGAAAAATTGATAATATAGGTGAATGTATGAAATAATGGTCTTCTATAAGTAGCCCTACATTCTAATAATTAATTGGTGTTAGTAGTATAACATCTAAAAAATATGTGATGAATCTTTATACCAATAGACAATTAAAATTAGGGTGGGAATAAAGGAGGCCGCATACCTATAAACGCGACATTTAATAAAATTATTTTAGTTTTTGCACAAAGGATCATTAAGTGATTTACTCATTACTAACATGAAAAATTTAAATATAGAATATTTTTGTATTCACAATTTTTAATTATTTTTAATAAAAAACTACATATTTTAATTACACGTCTCAAGTTAGTAAAATTTTATTATTAAACTATATATATTGTCTATAAAAAATGTTTTTGTTAATGCGTACCCAGAACTAATTAATCGGATATACATTGCTTCATATGAAAATAATTGTCTACGGTCGCGTTCCGACGTATTTTAAAGAATTATTTTACAATATGTTTTTATAGACATGCATTTTTCGGATGCATAAATGATGCTTATATATTTAAAATAAAGTAAACGTCTGAAAGTATTAAACATATTTAAAATTAAAGCAATTAGGCTACTCCATTCAAAATGAATGTGCATTGATTTTATTCTGTGCGTGGCGACAAAACTGTGAAATAAAGTACATTGGTCAAAATTGATCTGAACGATATTTGAACAGCAATGGGATGTATTGAAAATAGTTCTGTAATTGGGATAGAAACAATATATATTCCTAATTTTCATAAAAATTGTCATTAAAACTATTATTTCTTCAATTGAATAAATCGAATCCTAGACAATTACAACTCGATAAATAGTAAATGTAAATTCATAAGTAGTTGTGATATATTTATTTTATAAGTAGGTATATGAAACCTAAATTATATGCTGGGACTGTGTTGTAATCATATTTATTTGGTCTGAGGTTTTTACAAATACAAATACAACAAGAAAATCTGTATCACGTTCTGAAAAATATGATTTAAAATTATTTCTGTGTGACCAACCTTTTGCTTCACACTTCTGTATAGCTATCATTTTTTAAATTAAACCTTCTGATCATCATAATTCCAAAAAAATGCTTCGTAATTTCACTGTACATTCAATTGGTTGCTTTCAGTTAAATTTGTTAATAATATAATAGAAGAAAGGCGGTCAACAGAAATCCTACGAAAATTCGCAAAGAGTAATAATAACGATGTACGTTCAGCAAATATTAGTACGAAACAAGTGAATTAAGTAGATTTTAATATCTACATATTTTTATAATTCGCGGTATAATTTAAGTTTCCATACATGCCTGTTCTTAGAAAAAAAATCGAAAAGAAAGTCTGCGAACAGCTGATACATGGTAGTTAAAAAAAATTTGTAACAGCCATTTTGTTTATTTATGTATAATGCCGTGTAAGGCTTACAGAATTAAAAATAGTCACACTTCGGAATGGTCTGGCGCAAGTGGAAGAGTCCATTTTGTTTCTTTCATTAGATGCCATGCATTAAACGACTTCAATGTCGATAAAGCAGTCAAATCACAGGAAAACAACTAGTATTCAAATGAAATATATAACGATATTTATGAAAACAATAAAGATTTTGCCTATACAATCTATAACTTTACAACTCCTTTGGTTTTTTCCACTTCAGTGCGTAATATTTATTTTCTTTTTATGGAGAAATGAGTATTTCATATTCAATCGATATCGCCCTGTGCTCTAACATGTTTCGTCCCTGCAGTCTCAAACATTTCAATAATCTGTACAGAGACAATTTTCCTTAGTTATAATTTCGTCTCATTTACTTGAAATAGTAAATCTTTATAATTCGCAACTTCCTAACCTGCCTTGCATTATTGCCGGTCTTTAGTAAGATAGTAATTATAAAACGTTCACGCATATTAAATACATAAAACATGATCTTGATCTACGTGACGGCAGTTTTGAAAAGCTCAAATACGCCAAAGTATTATTGAAGTCTTATTTACCAGCAAGTGTTTGCTCATTATTCTTGAACTTAGATAATAGCCACTATTGTGAAAAATTGAAATGCAGTTTATTGTTTAAAAATTTTCGCGTAATTTGGATATTATTGTAGTAGCTGTGGTGGGACGCACAAACAAAATTTAAGAAGCGAATCGCGAAGCCGTGAACAATGGCGTGGGAGGGGATGTGTGCGTGACCGTGGCGGTTAATTGCGTGGACGAGTTAGCATTGTTTCGCTTCTGCACGCCTCGACGGAGCGGTGCTTCCCCTCATGAATATTCGCAGCTTTGCTCCCATTGGCCATCTCCCACACTTGCTTTCCCCGGAAGTGAGCTCTGCCTGTGCTCAGACGCTCTTATTCCTAGAAGGAACTCAGGCACTGCCCAACCCCTACCAAATTGGGGAACTTAATTTTTCTCAATTCCCTCATCATTCGATTTAAAGCCCTAGGAATACCGAAGCCAACTAACTGATCGCATTATGAAACTGGAAGGGTGCATGGCCAGTTAGACGAATCCTCAAATAACAATCCCAACATTAGAAACGAAACGTTTTCGAACCCGAGAGAATCATTCCAAGTATCCTATTTTTATTTTTTATTCCTGATAATTTTAATATAATTTTCTACATTTTCCTTGTCCCGTTGGTTGTTTCTCATTTATAGACAATTTTGTAACAAAATAAGTATTTTCCTTTACCTTTCCGAATAATTGTAAATTTGAGCAAATAAAAGGCTAATGTAATTAAGGTTAGGTCCTTGAAACACATTAGGCAGATTAAGGGACTGATGAAGACTAAAAAGATCAAAATATATCATCTCTAGTGATTATCATAACATTTAACATTCCTGCGTCATTTTACTGTATTTTTCACCTACAAGGAGACACTAGTTAAATATTATTATATAAATTAACTTGGATCAAGTTTGATAAATGCGATAAAAGCATCTAACATATAAACGAAATACTCTTAGCATTTTTGGCGACTACATGAAGGTGATCCAGAGACTAGAAACATCCCATTAAAAGCGTAGTAAGGAATTTGAAAATGGGGATGCGGATAAAGAAGGCAGCAAAGAGTTGACTAGGGCCCTGCATAAAGTATGCGGGCTATTGGGTACAATTCCCACGCCCTTTCCGAATGACGAGAGAGGAGCTGGCTGTGGGGTCGCAGCATTCCCCTCTCCGTTCAACGACCAGTTTCGGAGGCAGCTAGCTGACTTGTCCAATGGGATCAGCGGACAACTGTTACCGTATTCCCAAGGTCTGCGACCCAGGAACGTACATCTTCCCAATGGGGTCAAGGAGCTTCGGCTTGTGAGAACCTTGTAAAGAGAAGGACACATTCCCGAAGATTATGCGCATTCCGTCTAGTGGGAGAAATAATAGGTCACATTTTCAATTTTTTTGGGGATAGATGGTAACAGGTTACATGTGGGCAAACTCCCCGTTAATAACATAGGAAAGGGAATTGGAAAGGGGAGATGTGGAAGGCACAGCAAGGTAGTCAAGCGTTGACTAGGGTTCCTCGGGCTATGGTTTAAGGAACCTACCTGGTATTCACCGAGAAGAGATGCAGAGAAAACCCTAGAAATCCTGCATCAGATAAGAACGGATTATGGTTAATTCAATCTTACGTCACTTCTGCTAGTAAAAGTCATAATGCATATAAAATATTTGGTTCACTTTGCAGGTTTTATCTTGCTTAATTCACAAATTTTTCGATTTCTGAATTGTCAGTATTCCTTATTGATCTAGTATTTATGAAAAAATTTGCAATTCATCATTTCGAAGGAGAGATCTTATATTTTAACGGTAAATTGATATGAATCTAGTTTGATTGAAAATTCTTAGATTCTGAAAATATCAATGTTGTTGTGTTGCTATAATGGATACATCTTAACTACGTTCTTATATAAAAAGCTGAAAATATTATATCCTTTTAGTTTATCGATGTATACGACTGAAAGGACAGAATAATGTCTAAGTAATATGTGAAACTAGGATCTTATTTATTGGATTTCCGAATGTTGAAAATGTTGTTCTAATAATTTCAAAAATTATAAATAATTCGGTATTTTTGTTTGCTAGTATGTGTTTAGCTTTTCCTTGTACGCTAGAACGGAACTAAAGAATTAGTTATGGCATGCCAACGGTACATATTTTGGCTTTTTTGGTTTCTTATTCTTCTCTGCCTTCTGATGTCAATTGATATATTGATAAAATCACTTGAAGATGCAATTTTATCAAAGCGGTTGTTCTAAGAAAGATTAGTAAAATGGTACCGAATTTACAGCTAATTATGCATAATATGGTTTCTTTGAGCTTAATACTATCTGCTGAGATTACCATTGGTTAGATTGTGCCTTTAAAATATGTAAAAAGTATATTATACTCATTCATTGATTATAATCTGAGCAAACCTTTATTCAGTGATTTTTTTTATTCTTCTTCTTCGGCCATCCAGTGCCTTCGCCTACCGAGTCAGGAGGTTGGCAATGTTTCTGATTAGAAATAATATACCAAATTGATTGAAATATTTAAAATAAAATAAATTTACTTCAATAAGTGTTTTGGAATATTTAATTTTTAAGTAGTAACTAGATGAATATGTTAAAATGTTGTGCGCCATTTAGAGATTGTGGTTACTTTTCCAAGTTAACGTAGAAGAATACAGTTCTGAGCATCTTAACCACAGGTCACGCAAAAGCTTGTTGATTTTATCTGAGTAAAACCATAATCATATCAATGTCGACGCCATTACTAGCTGATCAGAATATGTAAGCAGTATGCTATAAATACAGCCTTTCTCCAACTTCCAATCACGACTTCCGATAATATTTAACAATTACAAAACAATGGCGATCAACCGACCCTAACATAATTACACCTTTTGGTCATCCAGAAACTTCAATAACAATGCACCTTTCTTGCTCTGCATCCTTTTTATTACTCGATTACTTTTCCACAAGCTTATATTTGTCGGGAGTAGGGTGGCATTTAATATATCTGATTGGATGGGTACTACCCTTTATTAGTATCGGACTAACTAACTAGCTTCGAACAAACACGTTCGCAAAACTTCCAGAAATCCCCAACAGAGCATCTGTACGTTACGAAACAAAAATTAAGACCGAATATATAGCAATATCCATTACATTGTTCAATACGTTAATGACTTTCTGATGTCAGATTTTATTTTAGTTATAAATGCTTAATTATAAATATTTACATATTTTTGCAATATATTTTTAAAGGCGTATTTGAATAATTTTTATAGGTCAGTTTATAATTATTTCATCAACACTAATATCTCGTTAAAACTGTAAATTGTGTATGCTGTTTTCTTCTATTGTTCTTGAATAAATTTTTAAAGTATTATTGCTTCTTTAATACTACGTACATTTTAAGATATTTATCTACATAGATCTCATTCTTCACTGATTTTGAATTCAGCAATAATTTTTAAATAAGTTTCAGGTTGTTGAATAGGTACAATTAGTTACGGTAAAGACATCTGTCACATTACACGGTTGCTTTACCATTACCGCATGAAGCATATAAGTAAGAAGAGTTTAAGTGGACAAAAGGCTTTTATTTAATTCTCTAAGTAGAAAATAAAACAATTTGATGTGCCAATACGTTTTATTTAGGAACTACCGGAAACGAGAGAAAATCGAAATTTAATGGGTTGATAGGAGTTAGACAACTAATTTAGTTTAGATGCAAGATCTAATAGAATCGCGAGACAAACGGAGAGGGAGAGAGAAAATATCTCACTTTATACATTGAAATAAATTATCACATTCAAGCTTTCAAAATTTACAAAGTAGTTCTCAGTATTTAAAAAAAGCATACATAACAAATAAACGTGTTAAAATACTTACGATGAAGCTCAACCATGAAGGCTCTGAAATTAAATCAGGAGAACAGGATGGAAAAACCTTGAAAGAACCGGGAATTGAACCTGAGTTTTCTGATTTTTTGGCGGGTGCCCTCCCATCTGAGCTATCCGACGAGATTTTTCTGTCGTAATCTTCTAAATTAATTTTAATGTTGTAATAATTGACGGTTTATGCAATATAAGGTAAACGAGAAGTAAAAATGTGTGGATGTTAACAATGAGCATTTTAAAATATAAGAGATGTGGTAATCGGTTTATTTCTCGACTGCAAAATACTTTTAAAAATAGTTTTTATCGTTTCGTTGCATTCAGTTCTTAGACTGGTGTGATGCAACCTTCATATGTCTACGATTCTATGTGTAGATTCTTCTAACCGTCAAACTAACGACTTTTGATTGCTTCTCTGCCATTAATGTAGTGGGCTGCGACTTAAAAACCGGGTCTGATTTACCCTTGGTTAAATTTCTTAATTAAGTTTCTCACAAAAGAGGAAGTTTATTTTTTTTTATCTAATTTCACATCTCCTTTTCAGTTCCTTTCCTATGCTGTAAAAGTTGAATTTCTTGTTTCAGGATCACTCTCATGTAGCCTGCTACTCAAAAAAGAAGCAGGATGGAAAAATCTCTATTTTACCACTTAGTACTGAACACTGATGTATTTAAGTATGATATACACTTGCTTAGCTCTCACTATAATGTTGCTGCAGTTTCTACATTCATTCCCAAGCAATTTCCAGTCCATGTTACCGTAATTAGACTAATTTATGCTCCTGAAATGTGATTAACAGCCCATTACAGTCCTTAGTTTGTGTGGGTATTGAGTTTTATTGATTATGAACCTATCTTGCGCAAGCCTTTTCATTTCCTCATAACTAGCATAGCCCACATACAACTTAATCTGCTTAGCGTATTATATCTTTGGCCTCCCCTTCTGTTCTTACCCCACACACTTCCCTCTAATGCTAATTTTACAAGACCTTCGTTTCTTAGAACGCGGCCTATTAACCTATCCCTTCTCTTAGTAAACGTCCTCCATATTGTTCGCTTTTCCCCTATTCTGTTTAGAACTTCCTCGTTTGTGATTCTATCCACCCATCTGATTTTCAGCATTCGCCTATAGCACCACCTTTCAAAGGCTTCTATTCTTTTCCTTTCCGGAGCTCCTATCGTCCACGTTTCGCACCCATATAACGCCACGCTCCATGCGAAAATTTTTAGCAACGATTTCCTAATATTCACACTTATATTATCCATAAGTAAATTCCTTTTCTTCGCGAAAGGCTTCCTTGGCTGTGCTATCCTACTCTTTATGTCTACTATACTTCTACCATCCCTAGTTATTACGCTTCCCAAGTAGCAGAATGCCTTAACTTCCGTCAAAATATCCCTTCCCAGTCTAACACACTTTGTTACTCCACTGTTTCGAATACTGCACTCCATTACCTCGGTTTTCCCTCTATTAATCCTCATATTTAACTCTTTCTCCATTTATTATGGTTTCCAAGTCTTCTTCTGAAACCCCTAATACTACAATATCGTCGACAATGTTTTAATTTCATCTCCTTGCAGTGATTCACTTTTCATATTTAGTTTTAACAATCTTCATCACCTCTTCTATATATGTTAAACAGCATGGGCGACAGACTGCATCCTTGTGTTAGTCCTGTATTGATTTTGGTTTTCTTTTTTCCATCTTCTATTCTAATTACTGCTGCCTGTCTTCTGAAGAGGTTATCTATAAGCCTCCTTTCTAGATATTTTATTCTAGTGTTCTTCAAAATCCTTAATAGTGTGTTCCAGGTAACATTATCAAACACTTTTACTAAATCTTCAAATGTCATAAACGTAGGCCGGTATTTTCTTATCCTGTCTTCTAAAATTAGTCGCAAAGTTAAAATTGCTTCAGTTGTCCCTATATTCTTCCTAAAACCAAATTGATGGTCTCCTAACTCGCATTCTATTTGACGTTCCATTCACTATTTTAGTTAATAACTTATTTAATATTTTTCAAGCATGAGTGGAATATGTATATCAATAAGAACATTATTATTAACTCAACCACAAAAAATTTTGAAATCCAAATTTTTAGTTATTAACTCCACTATTTAAAAAATTGGAATCCTAAGTTCCAGTCCGTTTCTTTTACCTTCTTTTACCTTCACCTCCTCAACCTGATTGCATAATAAAATGAATAATATTGCAAATAACTGTTACACGACCGGTGAGGCTTAAGATAATATTTACACCTATCGAGCACTCGGTCTAGCCACATTGTCAGTGATTACGCGCTCACGCACAATGGACCAATCAGATCGCCTCAGATAAAATTTGGTTTGGCTTAAAACGTAGTAAAATTAAAAACTGAAGTGTTAAAAGAGCATTGTAAAAAGATCCTACCCGCCTTAATATAGGAATTGGTACGGAAAATAAATGGTAATAGAAATCTATTTTAGACAAGATCGTGGCTATTGAGAAGAGATTTAATGAGAGTAACTCCAGCCCTGTTAAGGGAATTTGAAACTGAATGTGTTAGTGTATATAGATATTTTATTAAATTAGTATTTGGGTAGTTTGATGCTTGTCTTATAGCTGTAACTCCCAAAATTCCAGATTCTTCTGCCATTTTACACGAGATTCATGAATTAAATTGAATTATCTTCCGGATATCTTCCGTTTCCTTCTTTTCTTGATTCTGTCCATCTTAAATTTTTGATTCTATTTTTCACTTCTGGCAGACCAAAGTTTGCTAGATCGAGTAGTCAGCACGAATCAATAGGAACCGGTTTGGAAGCAGGTAAAAACCGTCTATCGGGTGAAGGAGGTTCTTGCTTGGCCTAGTAGTTACAAAGTACTTCAATGTGATGTCTCGGCCGATTCACTCGGCTGGGTCCTGACTGACAAATTACATTAGCCGAGTAATCAGGCGAACACACTGTCTCTGCCCAGCAATCTGTGGGAATAATACGGCCTTAAGGAACATTTGCGCGTGGTTGTTCGTCATGCACGTAGTGTGGATAAGGTTATAGCTATCTTAAAAAAATGAAGACACTCGGCCTAAACCTACTCAAGGAATGACGATCATTCTCTCCTTGACTTCAATGTTCTATTCCATCCCATAATTGACATACGAACTACACAAAGCCACCTAAATACCCCTTTTGATTGGAAAAGTTACGGTTACTTTGCTATCACCCACTGTGAGAATCCATCACACGAAGAGTCTTGGAGACTTGCCCAATTATATAAATTAAGGCCTTTGAATAAAATAATTGTTAACAATAATAAATTTTATTTCAGATTAAATAATTAGTTTTTAAGGATAATATATTATATTTTTATGAGTATTAACTAGATAAATACTGTTTTTAGGAATCTTATAAATATATTTCCTGGAGGATGCAGCACACCTAGCATATATATATAGTGGAAAAATCTACTAAAATAATGGGGAACTATTTACTTTGATTAATTTTAAGACGCCACATGGTATTACTACCGCGAGTAACGTCCCGAGCCACGTAGTAATACAAATTAAATTAAAATGGAATAATTTTACATTTATTCACAGAAAATAAATACAAAAACGTATACACAGTTGAAGAAAATATTTCTGACTGCACCAAATAAAATTCTTTTACCCAAGATTACCGTGTTTCGGTATAGAAACTCCAAAGGAAATTTTTCCAAAAATTATAAAATTCATCATCGCAAAACTCATAGGAAAAAATTTCGATGGCTTACCAGAAAAGAATTTCTATGACAGGGCTGCAAGGAAAGTCTGGTTCATTCAGTCACGTTGTATTCAACTGCTTCTGTCTCCGTTTTCTTTCAGTTTTCTTTCAGTTCACTTAATTTGTGGAAAACTGGTCTTAGAATCACCATTCCAATCCAGAACATTTTTTGTCTGTGAGTAATGCTTGGGGGAGGGGTAAAGTTTTCCTGGAATTCCCTGTATGTGCTGACGCTTTTAATAGACGTATATTTAAAGCGGCAATTTACGTTAAATATAATTTAAAGTAATATATAAGATAATAATTCAATGAACTGCGAAGGAGGCGCTGCAGGAATAAGTTTTCATTTATTCCAGACGATCAAATATATGCTAATATGTACATATTGTAAATAAAACAATGTCGGTTGTGGGTTTCTCAATGTATTTTTATTTTCCCGTTGTCATTTTTCTTATGAATTTCTCTGGATACATAATAATTATAAGACGTTTTACGATAGTTTTAAGCATGCTGTAGCAGATGAAAGCTATTAGTATAAGTTCAAGGGGTAAATTATAATTAGATGCTGCATGTCGGAGCTCCACTTGAATGCAAAAAAAAATAATCAACCAAAAAAAAACATTCTCAAGCAAACACGCCTCCCTGCAATTAATCACTGTGAGGAAATTTGAAGGGCTGTGTAATGGAGTTGGTGAGTAGTGTGAAAACGGGAACGAATGTAGCCAGTGGCTCGGAAACCAGGGCCATGTCAGCAAGGGTACGCCTACCTGGCTGGTTTTTCCTTACGCAGCTTCCTCTTTAATTACTAGACTTACAATGAAATATTCTGACTACATTATTTTATCAACTATATATGTTTCGCATGATTTATCTTATACTACCCCATGAGAAAAAATCAGTCTCTCCACAATATTAATTTAGTAGACCTTTTATTGTATTCTTCTTTCCGAGAATATTTCTACATAATGACGTCAATATGCATAAAATTAAAACGAACCTATAAACATTGGACATTAATTTTCGTTATATATATGCGTCACAAGACAGAGGTCTCGGGTTCGAATCCTGGCTTGGGCATGAATGTTTGTGTATCAGAGACAAGGATTAAAACTGGTGGATAATCGATACGCTGACCACGTATCAGTCCAAATTTGAAATACGTAATATCAGTCCGCAGTCGATCCGGTAGGCCAAGGTGCTGAATGGGCTGTAGAGTCAAGGAAGAAGAAATATCACTGGAGATGGTTCATGCGCGACACTAAATTCTTCACATGCAAATTTAATAATCTTTTCAGCTGAAGGAGCCAAGGGGTAAATATGATGTATTGCTAAATTTTAAGCCTGAGGAAATCTCAAAATGGAGATGTAATGTCGCTTTTGTGAATAAATAGTGATGCTTTTAATGCTGACTGTTTGGCGTAATACTTCATTATGAAATGTTCATAAACACTTAGTTATTGAGTCACTGTCACCCAAGTTCAAAAAATTAAGATATAAATACAGCTAAATATATTTATAACAGCTTTCTAATGGTGCGTAACTTGTGTTCGCACATCATAAGGCAAAATTGTAACTTTATAAAACTTAAGAAAATGAATAGTGCAGAATAACGACATATACGAAAAACTGTTACTCCTAAAAGATATTACAATAACATTCAGAAGTTGTTAATTCACATTTGAACTGATATAATATGTATTTTTATAGATTGCTATCAGGTGACTAAGAACTATCAGGTGTAAGCTTTGAAAATATTCACTCTGAGTGTCACATTCCGAATTGCACTGTACATTCCAACTGCATTTATCCGTTAATCATCAGCGATATTAATCCTCGTTCCAGTCGCCATTTGTCCCAAATCCAACTACGATGATAATGTATATTTCATATTGCATACTAATGTGACTCATGTCCCCTACATTGAATCGGTAAAGCAAAAATAATTTAGTTTAATATTCTACCGAGTCGGGTACACTAGGATCAAAGCGGGGATGGTCAAGGTCATGTCGGGGTGAAACCTCGCCGATTACATTATTTATTGTCTGGAGTGTATTGTTGAGCAGATGGAACAGAGACTGCCTGGAATTATTGTGGGCAGTTGGTGTAGGGTGTCTGCCTGAGAGAGGAGCAAAGAGAGGAAACAGAGGCAGAACAAGCAACATTTATAAAATTAGTTTCTGCACGTTTCGAGAAGAGAGAATCATTTGGTGGGGGTGCAGAAAATAATAAGATAACATTTGATGCGGATTTAATCTGAAGGAGAGGGGCAAGAGGTTCTTACTCAGAAGAAGACGTGAGACAGCAAAGGAGCAGCCGGCGTACGAATAGGAACGAAGAACGACGTCACCAAGCGTTAACATCCGGTTACGGCATTTTTACCCGGTTTTTTCTTGAAAACCATTCGCGTTTGATTGGCGCTTGTTTTTATTTCATTAATATCGTTTTTCACCCGCGTTCCCGAGAGCAGCCGTTTTAGGAGCTGCATAGATTCTTTTTTCTTTACCGATATATCCATTTTATTCGTAAATTTATTGTTACTGTATTATTCTTTTGTAAATAATTTTATATTGTATTACCACAGTATCGATCTTATTATCATAATTAAATTAATTATATTAAATTTAACTATTCATTCTTTTATAATTTCCTTATTATTGTAAATATATTGTCTGTGTAAACAAGAGTAACACCACACTAAACTGAAAATAGATAGTCATATATATATATATATATATATATATATATATATATATATATGTATATTGCTAGTAATAACTAATTAATTATTAACGGTGATTCAATGTTAGCAATGATGAAGTGTTTATTACAATTCGGGAAAGTAACCCAAATAGCCTGATTATGCATTATATATCTTTCTGCTATTTCTTACATTTAGACTTCAGCTCTGGTACTTATAATTTGATTCAGTGCTGCTCGATGTCTACCCGCATTGCAAATGCGGCATGCTGGAGCCCATCCGTTTGCTCAACTCGTAATTAGCTGTTGCGTATGGTTATATTCACACTTCTAAATTGCTTCACATTAAAATTTATGGTTTTTAAATCCGAGAATAATTGAGAGCGCCATACGTTAAATAAATAAGACCGATATATGTAATTTACAATGTTTTAATTTACACATCATGCTTCTGTTTCCAGCCACAAAATGAAGATATGGTCTGACGTTAATACATTGTTAGCGGTATTGTAATTAATAACGTCAATTAAATAGAAAAAAATACATAGGAGTTGAAATATGTTTAATTCGTAACTGTTGAATGCACGCGGTGTCAGACACATCTTGGAGGTTTAGATGTATTTGATGAAACCATTAGTCACTACTGACAATATAGAACATGTCAAATATAGTAATATATAAATACTATAACCTACACTATAATGAAACCCTGGCTGGCCTCTGTGGTGTAGTGTTTAACGTCACTGCCTCGAATAAGGTCCCCAAATGGTAGAAAGTCGCCAATGATCAGTAGTTGTTAATGCGACTCTAAACAAACAGAAAAAGAAACACAATGAATGGACATGAGAAATTAAGTAGAGAATACTACTACTAAATGATGAAATTAAAATGAAACTGTTTATTAAATAAAATAAACTTCCCGATTAACACTGAGCTTCATAAACAGCACTACACTTAATTTTAATGCGAACTCAATTAGAATGATCCAGCTGATGTCGTCAACGATTGTTAAGAAACAAAAGACTGAGTACTATTGAGAAAGATTGAACTTTAATTGGGAATAGATAAGTTGATGAAGAGAGGAGCCGAGTTATACGCGCCTTTTAGGAGACGAGTTTCACAGACTTTGATGTACTGGTTAAATTGTTCAATTTATTTACATTTTTTAAAATATCTATATAGTTTTATTTCGTAATAATTGATACTACACTCAAAAAGGTGAAGACAATGTTTATCTGATCAAAATGCTCATCGGTTTCTGGTTCTCTGTACATGATATTCACCGTTCGTTAGAAATATGCTAATTTTACGAAGATGTAGGTGCACTGCAAAGTTGTTTCCTTTGCGGATAAAGAATAGAGTACAATTATCCATACAATCTTCGGTCTTATGACTAATTTTTGGGAAAATTTCGTCTGGAGTATCCGATCCAGTGAAGGGAAAGATTTGCTTTATGGTTCAGAGACAATTATCCGATAATGGTCAACCATTAGTGTTGGTTACGCAAAGAAACAATGGTCATTGGTAAAAGCAACAGGAATATTGAAAATAGGAAGATTCGAATTTCTGGCTCTGAATATCTGATGGTTTTGGACGGTGCAATAAGTATTAAACACATGAGACGAGAGCACGGAAGTCAGTAATCATATAGACCTCAGAGGTAGATAGGGATAAGCTATGTAGATGTTTGCGTGAGAGTGAGAGACAGAGAGGAAGGAGGGAGGGAAGATAGGTATGGCAGGTGCTATGTAGACATGAAGGAAAGGAGGAGTGTGCGCTTCCGAGACACAGAGAATAGTATTTATTTCACTTTGTATCCTGAATGTAAAGCAGAAGAACTTCACATAATCTCAACCGTCAGTATCCGACTACAAGACGCCGCCATCAACAGCAAGCGACGGTAACTTCATCACTATCGTAGAAGTTGGGCAAACGTGAACAAAGCGTTATAATATTTTGAGGTCTGAAATGTTAAGTTCGGGTTATTTTGCAGTTTTAGTTATTCAATTTGGTGTCATAAAACTGTTCCATTTCCGCCATGAAATTTATTGAAATATTATACTGTGAAAAAAAGCCATGAAGTAAATTTTAATTGATAAATTTATTTACAGAGTCAACTAATAAACCCTCCTAAGTACAAGAAACAATTTATATTGTTACCAAAGTCTCCCAGTTAAAGATCCAGTGAAGTAATTTGCGGGGGAAGAAGAGGGGGAACAGTTTTGTAAAATTAATGTCTTATTAGTATAATAATTCATTTATACAACGAGAACTCACTTGACTATTTTATTTTATATCTGTTACTTTCTAAATATTGAATAGATAATAATTTTTTTAAATAAATATATATTTAACAATAATGACTATTATTTTATTATTGCCACAAAAAATTGCTCGGAAAATCCTGTTCCAAATACGTTAATCCTGTCCCACTCATTAAATGCTATAAGCGCGGTAAAAAAAACATGACTTACGTCTGCATAAACTAAACATCAGAGACATTACAATCAGGGTATGCTGGATCCCAGCTCACAGCAAGATCGTAGGAAACGAGTTATTAAGTTAAACTCACAGCAAATTCAAATCACAATTTAATATTCAATCATAAATACTCCGTAGATGACATATGGAAGATATATAATACGAATTTCTGGACCACTGGAACATCAGCAGAAGTAGCAACGGACCCTACCACCAACACTTGAATAAACCACGAGAAAGGATCAAATAGTGATTTTACAGTATAAAGGCGAACAACACCAACATGTCTCACAGATATTTTGTTTACAAAGAACTCCACCCCAACGCAATTCTTCAAAAATACACCTAAGCATGGACAACATCATTTTCCACTGCCCCAATCAAAACTCCCTGAAAGAAATACAATATAATCATGTGGACCTCGGAAAAGACCATGAAAATACTATTAAAATATCTAAAAGTAATCAACATGTAAGAAAAAAAACAAACTCAAGAAAATTTTACACCTTATACATTAATTTCAATATTACTTTCTCTTTGATGTGTTAATGTACCCTCTGTTGTCGCCAATAACATCACAGTTGACGTGACCTTAAACTGAGGAAAAGAAGTTATATTACGTTATTAGAGCGAGCATTGCGTATACAATACTTAACAATATAACAATTGTTATATGATAATACAAATTTCTATTGTTAAGTAAAGCATAATACTTCGGCTGCGTGGGCGATATTATATCAGTACGATTTATAAATTAATAGATTAAGAATCAAGAGAGTGTCCACGTAGCTATAATTGAGGGCTTATACCAATAAAACAGTGATCGAAACAATATGGTATTTGTTTGTAAATTTTTAATCAATATTGGTATAGTCCAGGAAGAAACAATATGCTGTATACATAAACTGATTGAAATAGTTATCTTAATACATCAATTTTCAGTTATTCTTCTTCTTCCTTGGCTCTACAGCCCTATAGTGTCTTGGCCTACCGGGACGACTTCGGACTGTCATATTAGACGACACATGTGGATTTGGAGTGATACGTGGTCAGCGTATCGATTCTCCATCAGCCATAATCCCAGTTTGCGTGACATTGAAGGTACAAGCATCCAAGCCCATTCCAGTATTTGAACCCGGGACCTCTGTATTACGAGCAGATAACAGGAAGTCGGCATGTTAAGTTTTTACTAATTATAAAAATAATTAATCCTTTAACAATATTAATTGCCCCGCAAAAAAAATGAAAATTACATTACTTTCCTTGTGGGAGGATGGACATTTCCTCTGCCCCATCCCCTTTGTATCGACCACTGAATGTTATTTAGATGACATACAGAACGTGGTTTTTAACGTTTCGACACATCGTTTCTAGTTGGTATTACCAGGAAACGTCATGATTTACTTACGTTGACAATATGCATTGCTTTACTAGCCGGTCACTATTCTTCGTCTTCAACAGTTCTTACGAATATTTTACCTATTTCGTCGTTTACCTTTATATGACCGTGAGTGATAATGACCCCGTTGTAAAATCGATCATATCTTCTCCGTCCAGTTCAGTTCGAGTGTCGGAGCCCGTAGTGAAACATTCACACGACTAGACCATAAATTGGAAATAAACCTTAGAAATCCTGCCATTGGTAAACTATTGTATTGTATGGAGCAAAACTGACATTTCTAACCGAAAGAAGTTTCCATCAGTACGATCAGGACTCCATTTCACTTGTAGCTCATTTATATTTTATTATTTATTGGAAATATCTGACACAACTGTAGAGTAATCTCAAGCTGTTTTATAATTCGTGAATGATTTGAATTCTCGCATTGATGAACGATCACTGTCCCTCTCGACCGGTGAACTTGGACGCCCTGTCTGGCTGGAGGCGGTGAGCACGGACACTAACAGGAGCTGAAGAGAGGCGGGAAGCTGATCCAAGGGGCGGACGTGCAAATCACTGTAATACAATGCCGCAATTCCCACGCCTTCTCAGAAGAGCGGGTGCTCCATCCCATCCGGAGCTCGTGCAGTCATCAAACGTCTTTACTACGTGCATTTCAAACTTCATGGGGCCTTAAATTGAATTCATGTTTACACAATTTTATTTTTGCGCATTTCCCTTTATTGCGAAATAGAATAATTTATTTATTCTTAACTCTTTCGATAATAGTTCGGGTACAATACTTCAATTCAAGCCGTTTCCCACAACTTCATTTTTCGTGACATTATAGAAGAATATAGAACCAAATAGAGTACGCTACTGATACACAGCTGTAGGTAATCGTTATGATTAAGCACTTCAATTCACTAATCTTCAGAGTGGAAAAATCTGAGCAACAGCTTGTACAGTCACACAGGCACAAATATATTCAGTTATGTTTGCTTGTAGAAAAATCTTCTTTTTAAAAATTTCTATTGATGGTCACACTAGCCAACGAGGCTATTATCGACTTGCTCTTTTTAAGTAGCCAATGAAAATAACTTGATACTTAAGCTTTTCCAATCTCAAGTTTAGATACGTCCTAAATATTTACGCTGAGTAACATTTCAGTAAAGTCGGTTGATCTTCGTCTTCGATCAATTACTAGCGAGAAAGGTGGTGAATTTTGAATGTATATACTATATTTGATCATATTTTATCTCAGACAGACTGACTACAATAGAGTTGGAAGATTCATAAGGAAACCCAATTAATAATATTCTCATTGCATAATATTGTGGTTATGCCTTCAAAGCTTAGAATTTATTAGACTAAATGAAACATTTATTAAATGCTATAGGTATGAGCGTTTTCTTCAACGAATTAACTGTCTGGACAAATTAACTCTGAAAATTGTGTTGATTAATAAAAGGTTCTTAAATTTACCGAAATACAATTATTATTCCCAAAAATTACTCTCATTAATTAAAAAAGGAGCGAGAAAACTTGAAAATAAAATTGAGAGTCGTAATTAACGCACAGTGTTAGCTGCATGCAACAACGGCAACATGTATAAAATTGAACTTTCTAATGTTAGGCCAGAAACTTAAATTCCATTACCATAGTTGAATTTAAAATAGTATACGTTATATAGTTGCTTCTGTAATCAATCACCTATGCTTTAAGTTGCCACTGACTATTGGTGATGGAACATAAAAACACCAATAAAAATATATCAGTCATATTAAATTTAAGGTGTTAATAAAATATTATTGTTTGAGTGAATTCATAAATAGTTTTTTATTTATTTGTAAATAATCAAGGATATACAATAAATTTCTAAATTACATACATATAATAGTTTCAAGGTTCATAATATGACGTCTCATAGTATCTGTATTAAATATAATAGCACCATAAAGACAGTCATTAACATTTGAACGTATTTTAGGAGATTCTATGTTCTTTGTTTCGTATTTATACTGAAGAAAATTTCTTGCAGTTGTAATTTAAGAGTTTCTTTCATATTCAGACTTTTCTTCGGAAATTTTCTGTAAATATCCTCTACTCAGATATATTAACTTCACGTATTTGTAAGCAAATTAATGATGAGATACTTAAATTTTGTCACAAATAGTGATAAACAGCTGAAATACATCTATGAAATGAGCCAGCCAATGCCTTAATGTTTCTATTATTTAAACCTGCATTCAAAGTACCATTCATTAACGTTTGTCGAATTGTTGATGAACTGGAAATTTTTTGATTAAGGCAACATTCAGATACAAATAAAATCTACTAATTATTTTTCTTACTTTTGGTAACAAGGGCAGATTTTAATATACTAAATGCTGCAGCAAGATTGGTTTGTAATAAATAATTTATTTGCTTCAAATAATTTTCCTTTAGTAACAAAACTCGATAAATTTGAATTAAAATGATGGTTCTACGTTTTGGATGAAGCAACAAGTCATAAGTGTAACGCTACATGACCGCAGTTCCTCGCTGTACGTCCATTCAGATCTGGTAAGTGTTGCTTTATCCCGTTGTTTGGCCACCCACGTGTGCAGCAGCTTTGCCGGGAGCGTGGGCAGCGTGGAACTTGGGTACCGTTCCAACAATTTTAGTTCATTTCACAGTTTCGCGAGACTCGTGGCAATTTCTCTGCCAGAGGGCTAAGAAGAACACAAGACAGCTCTGTAATATTTCTAAAAAAACAAACAAAAAAAAGTAATTTTATTACAACAAAATTTTACTTTCCAATTGTAGAACAATTATTTGGAAATAATTTCAGAAATCCTGGAAACGTCGAATAATTGCAGTAAATGTACTTGAAATTGCTTAAAACAGTCTTTCCGGCTCTACGTACTTCACAATCTGCACTTACTGTTATCTGGATTTAAAAAAAAAGTTTAAAATCATAAATATTTATATACATTCATTCTCCGGACTCATATTTAGTATTTAATATACAAGTCTGTTTTCGGATCCTAATATATATTTTCTGTGAAATAATACTACTATCCGTGTACTGGAAGTGGTTTAAGATAATGGCTGTGGAAAAAAATTGGTTAAAGGTTAAATTAATTTAAAACTCAGAGAATTTGTATTTACATCATGACTTCTAGGTTTAATATTTTATTAATATACCAGTTAGGCCTCTTGGATAAAATTTTTATTTTATATCATTTCACCGTAGACTGTGACAAAAAATTATAAACATATTAAATAAATTAACAAAAATGTACGAAATTCTTTTTGTAGAAACTTATGATTATAGCCCGATTACCAAAAGCTACTGTTACTGTCAATGGTGAAATAATAAAATAAAAATTTATACAGAAGGACTATAGTGGTATATTAATAAAATAATAACTCAGAGAATTTTACATAAAATAGTTGAAATGCACTTCTACGTCTGACTTTCCTGAAAGTAAAATTATCAGTGTCGAATAAAGCTGTAAAGTATGAAATATATGTCCATTAATTTCTGACATGATAATGTGATTCATATGTATTAAATAACGTTTTTATAGTTAGAAGAAAATTATTTTTCGATAGTAGTAAATATAAACAACATTCTTAACGGTTTAAAATTGTTGTGCCTAGTTTTTCTTTATTGTTCCCGTAATTTTTCGTTTGGTTTACACAAAAATTTTTATCAATACCCACAGATTATTATGACAAAGATTTATTTATTTATTAAAATGGCATGAATTTGACTTTCTATTGTCTGACTATAGAATTAGATTGTTGACGCTTGCAGAGATAGAGACAATACGGAAATATTAATGTAGTTTATAGTTCGGTACCCATCTGTTCTAATTGTGTAGTCCGGATCATTTGCCAGGAGGTAATTAGATTCCGGTTTACTAACTCGATGATATAGTAATTATTCTAAATCTATAAGACGCGATATGAAAAATCAAATAGCAGCATTACAAACAAACGTTGAACGTATTAATTTAAAAACAACCTTGCCATAAACCAAATACTATTCAGTGACAGAAATAATTTAGTTACCTACATGACACATTTATGTATAAGAATCCTCCAACGCAAGTTAAAATTATAGAATAAAACTATAAATCTTATTAAGAAGAAAATAAACATTTTTCTCGAGAATATAACTGACAAGATTTCAAATAATTACAAATAATATTTATTTTGTTGTTATTGTATCTCCAAATGTATTTATTATTCACCAGTTTTTTCAATACTTATGTAATTTTGAAACTTTTGAAACCATCTGGAGTTATACGAAGCTTTTGCTTCAATCATTTGTAGAAAGAGATTTATTGCCAAATTTTTACCTCTCAAAATTTCATATAAATAAATATTTGATATCAATAGTTGTTCTTACCAAAATGGCTTATGCAGTTATATAATTATAAACCTTTTAATAGGATCTAAATCTTTGTGAATTGAAAATATAATAATTAATCTGTTTGTAAAAATATTAATGGCAATATTTCTCTAACAACCAGGTAGTTTCAAAATTAAAAGTATCCAGAAAATCATGATTAAGTATTCTATAAAAATTGGTAACAAATTAATCACCTGGCATTTAAAATAAAAAGAGCTAAACAAATCTATAAAAATGTTTACATATATATTGAAGAAATTTGCTCAATAATTCCATAAATATAGGCTTATTAGATATACTAGAAGATGGTGATGTTGCGGTAGTCAATCATCAGATTGGCTGACCGCATAACTATTGCAGCTCACATCCAACGTGATTTGCCAAATATATACTAGAAGATATAAAATAAAAATTCGAGATTTTTGATTATGACATCAAAAGAAGTCAATTAAATTAATTCTGAATATTTAGTTACATATTTCGTTTAAGCTGTGTCAATCTACCTTGACGGAACAATTGTTTAAGCCGTGGAACAGAAAACCATTATAAATCTCTCCGTTTAGAGAACCTGTTTAATGCGGAGATCTGGATTGAGAGATATAAATCAGTTCATCCGTTGCGTAACAGCTCCCAAATCGCTCAAGTAGAACGACGTAGAACATTTAGTAGCTACCATATAAAACAATTTCATGTAAAAACATACGATATTTCGACAGAAAAATTGTACAATTCCGGACTTTCCTTTACATTGTTGTTACCAAGAACGTTGAAATTCGGTAAATTAATAAATGTCTCATCATTTCCAACACTAGCGCAAGGAACGGAAAAAGAGATAAGTATTTTCTTCACATTCCATACATTGGCATGGTAGTGGGAAAAAACTGTAGACGTTGCTGAACATTTGCTGAAGTATTCTACTAGATTATAGCGTACAATCAATAATGGTATGAAAACCATGCTCATGATTGAAGAGGTAAAATGTAGAAAAAGCCTTTCCATAAAAATATAATTAATATAATATTTTTTAATGTAAATATTTTCACTGCAGGCCGTCAAAACTATTAACTAATTAATCAAATTAAGTCCAAAACAGAAGAACGTAAGTTATTTGGAATATCTAACGGACACAGAGAGACTCTTACTTCTTTCTTAGGGTTTAATAAATAAATCTAAAAAATTAATTATATTAATTAAATTAATTTTTATAAATTTTATTTAATCATGTAAATAGTTGTGTATAGGCTTATATTACAAAAAATCGTGGTGTAGTTTTTACAAATAAACAAAATAGGATTCTCAAAAGGATTTACTTGAGTTTTATGTTTCTCTCGCACTGCGACTTGTTATAAAAATTAAAGTAATGATATTTGCGGGTAATATAATTTGTAATTGTACATGATTTAGTTTCTTAAGAATAAATATTAACATACGTTGCAATTTGATACTTTCTGTAATTTGAATTTTTAAATAAAAAAATTTGAATAGCTCAGTTTTAACTGGCATGGAAAACAGAAACCAAATTACTAGTAGTATATGCACTCATAATATTTAAATTATTAGACAATACACGTTCGAAAATATTAAATATCAGATGATATATACAGTATAGCCTACTGTGTACCTGGAATAGGAATTGAGGTTTTTATTGCCATCCGGTTAAACGATTTTGGTTTTCTCTAAGGAGTTAACTATAATTTAATTACCGATAACAGATTCTGTATCATAAGCGGTTTGGTACTTATTATGCAAAAATTTGATGCTTCAAGGAAGGAATTGTTTGCGTTTCCCAAAATATGTCAGCTAATTGGCTGCTACAACCAAAGTGGCGATTACCTGTGATTTACACAATTTCACGATAAGTCACTTCCTAATTACTCTTTTGATTGAAAAACTCACAGATAATTTGTGTGTAGTGCATAGTAAATATGTAAGGTAGAAGACAAAGAGCAATAAAATCTGGTAATATGATCAATTGTAGTGAAGGCTTAGTCTGGGCAGAACAAGTGACTGTCGAAGTCGGCACGTCACAGGCATGGCCGCGCCTAGACCCCACCTCCCGCTGCCGGTTGGCCCGACCCGCCGCGGCTACCCACCATTGGCCATTATCCGCACCAATGGCTGCTCGCGATTCTCAATTGCGTTTTGCAGGTCTTATGCATAATTAGACGCGCTCACGGCAAGATATAAGACTCCTATTCTAGACCACTTCACGATGAAACGAACGATATAAAGAAATTTAACGAGTCGTACAACTAGAATTTTTTTATACCAGTGTAAAACAATAGGTAATTAAATGCGAACGTCAATTATTTCTGGAGTTATCTTATGCCGTCAGGGATATTATTCTGCGTAGAGGAAGATAAAAATGCTAATGTTACGAATTCATCTTTAATGGTTGCTTTACTGAACACATGAATATGTTAAGAATGGAGTAATTATAAGTTACATATTTTTAATGTTGTTCGCGTTGGAAATTCGCACCGGAAAAAGTAGCGCTAAATTTCTTGAACCTGACGGGTTTAGCACCTGACGTTCTTAAATTTTCGGGGGGGTTCCTAACCGGATGTAGTTATATAAGTAATCCATTTCCATAGTAGTCATTGCAATGTTCCGCCTGTTCATAGGTTGGACATAGGTTTAAGGTGTTAATCAATCACGAGCTGCCGTTGGAGGCTTATGAATGAGAATGGCAGAGGGGAGTCCGCGCATTAGGCCGAAGCTCGCCCCCGCTGCTGCCTCCCCCCTTCCCCTGCTTGGGCTCCCCTCCCTGCAGAGCCGCGCCGCGCTCAAGCGCAGCCAGAGTCGTTCGGGCAACTGAGCGATGTGAAGGTATCATGCTCATTCCTGCCAACCGCCCCGCCGACCTGTGCTGCCCTGCGCCCTCCTGGGGCAAGATGGACCTGCCTCCTCCGGCGTCGTCTCCCAGCAGCAGCAGCCTGCTGCCCTCAGGTCAGTGCACGTGCTCCGGTGCCTACGCGCTAGTCTAGTGAAACCCTACACAGCGGACTGCCGGAATGCCTGGGCGCTAACATGATCGACACACCGACTCGAGGATACCATATGCTCGATTCGTACTTCAGTGTCACGGGAGGTAAATATCCTCGGCGGGAATTTACGAGTGTGTGAAAATCGACAAAGGAAGTGTGTGCGAGATACGGTCACCAATACAACAAAACGGGTTTCGAGTGTTGATATTTAGTTGTGGGCTTTACACACAGATATTGGTCCGAGTTCGTTCATGCGTAAAACTGTCAAATCATTTAACGGGTGTAATAGCTTTCTCATATAAACATACAAATATATTCGATTATCACAAATATCAGTAAACGCATAAATATTTGTTAAGAAATTATGAAAAGCAGAGTACAATAGAACAGAATTAAAGAATTTAGTTAATCAATTTGGAGTTTACATAACAAAATCATATAAAAATTAATTGATTGTTTAACGTAACGACATACATATTTTGTTCGAATATTATCAAATGTGGAATGGTTATTTTGGAACTGATGCTTCACATCAATTTAGAGACACAAGGGAAAACCGATTACGGAGTAGAGGTTCGGATGGTTACACTGTATGCATTATGACTTTTAATAGATTTATTTAAACATAAATGTTGACACAATATATACGTTAGTCCATTTACGTAGATGTCATGTCGTCGTTATAATTCAAACATAAAAAGATTCGGTAATACATTACACAATTTCCTTTTCTACGAGACTGGCAGGTTTATTCATTTGAAAGACAAAACTGTTAACACACAGAATAGGATGTTTCCGACAGGATCTTACCTTCCACAATCATAACAATATGTCAATTTGATGAATTATTAAAATAACTCTTACTGAAGTTAGAATTAAGTGATTGTAAAAATAATAGTAACCGAATTTAAGCTTACTCGTGCGATTATATTGTTCTTTTAATAAATTATTATTAATTAATAACATTCGTATTAAAGAAGCAAAACTTTCGTCCAATGTGTTTGTTACGCATCTTCGGATAAATATACACCGTGCTTTTTTGAAGTAAAATGAATTTATTTTTCATCAAGTTATAAGATTTCTCCATTGAGCATTGTTTAAATTAAACTTTTACAATTTAATTAAAATTCTTATCATAAGAATTATTAAATATATTGTGGAAATTTTTGTGTCAAGTGGCAATATCTTTTAACGTTGTACGGGTATTATATAATGTTATTGATGTCTATCTCTTATTTTGTCATCCTTCACTGAAGCCTCTGTTAGTGTTTACTAACACCAGATACCTCACTGCCTTGAGTAGTCTACTACTCCCTGTCCAGTCGCTAAATTGTTACAAAATCATCATTAGTTAAATAAGTATAATTTTAATTTTTCTCATCCATACAGGTCTGATTGATATTTATTACCTGGCATTCGTGTAACAGAAATTCAGTGCATATTTCTTTAAATTCAAGTGAGTCAAGTCGTAAATTTAAAAGATTGTTTAACTTAATATTCCTAATTTAATGTATATTTTAGAGTACTAACGACGCATTTGTGCGATTCGCCAATGCGGAAATTCAGTTCCGAAGACAGTAATTTGTCATGTTGAAGGAGTTAATAGCTAATTCGTTTTTTTATCAGTGTTAGAAGCAACGAACGTGTAGGTCCCATATACAAATAATTTATTTTGGTACACGCTTCTCATAGAGATATAGAATACTGATAAGGAAAAATATGTAGGCAATAGTCTTTTCTTCTGTGTAGTTGTGCTTCTTTTTACGCATTCGTGATTAGTATTAGAACCTAACCACTTCTGCAGCAACAATAAAGCTCGTGGAATTCATGACTGAGGCAGATTTAGTAAAAATATATAGCCATTATCTGTTCCTAGACAATGTAAAAGTTTTTCAACAATATAATGTATATTATTTTCTCCAATATTTTTCAAGTTTCTCTTTGGTTCATGTGATTTTAAACCTTAAATACTAAAAAACCATATAGGAATTACATGGCACGAGATGTCATTTTCAACAATATAATGTATATTATTTTCTCCCATAATTTCAAGTTTCTTAAAATTTGTGTACAAATTTTGAAAAAATAAAGTGCTAATAATCCAGTTACTGAAATGACAAGTTGAACTGACAATTGACGCCCGTCGTCAGCTACTGATACCAAGTATTGATGTAAAAACCAACTTAATTTGTTTGACTTTAATAAAAGGGTATGAAGACTAAACTAACTGAAAATAAAAAGTGCTTTAAGTCAATCGGAAAATGTTAACGGAAAGCACTACAAACACTTAAGTTCGTGGTAAAAACATCTCAGAAGCATTATGGCAATAAAAATTTTGGTAGAAAACAGTGATTGTCAAAAGCTGCGGTGAGGTTCATAAGTACTAAACATCTAAACGTATCAGTTTTTCATAATACAATTACTAAATTGTTTATGCACGGTATGATTTCCATTGTAATAAGAAGTATCCGTTTTAAAAAATATATAGGGTTACTTTCTACTATTCTACGATTTTAATTATAAATTATTTTCCAGTTACTGCATGTACACGTTCATGATAGCCCATAGGAATCCATGCTGAAACAGGCGTCAATATTTGTTTAAATTCGTTTTTTTCTCAATAATTACTAGCTAGGTCTATTATAAGTCTAAATCTGGGAAAAAAGCAGAAAATCAAAGAATATTACAACGTTTTTTATTTTAAATTACAACCGTCACTTGCAACCTCTGCACTGTTCGCAACCAGATGCATCTGTTGGTACATCTACTGATTGTCATTTATAATATCGAGTAACGACATAGTGAATAATTCATGTTTCAAAAGACGATAAGACTTTCACTACAACGGGCAGGAGACAAGTGAAAAAAATGTCAATATTAAAAGTCAGAATCTGAAATTATATTTAAATTTCAGTGTTCCACTCAAAATCAACTAAGAATTCAGTTACTGACATACCATTTCTACTCTTTGAAAAATTAATTAACAAATTATGAAAATATGTTTTAAGAAAATTTGTACAAGAAATGTAATCTTTGAATCTATTACTATTCGATGCTTATAACGTATTATTTTTCATCACTGGTTTTTAAATGATCGTTTCTAAACGAATTTTTCTCACACAGTTTATATGAAACTCCTTCTTTTCTAAATTATTTTTTAATTTTATAGTAATTACAATTTTTTATGAAATCTAAAATCATATTAAATTTCTACATTGCTATAATCATTTAAATTTAATTTGTTGATTTATTTTGAGGAGGAAATTAACAACAATTTTAGTATTAAAAAATCAACAATCATCTTCTCGTTAAAGCGTCGTTGTTGCTCGCGGCGTGTGACAAAGAGGGCGGAAGAAACGTTTTGGTTATCTGATTAAGGCACGAGCGTCGGTTACTGTGTAAGTCGGCAGCTAATGCATTGCTTCCTTCATTTCTGTGATTTCCAGTTTTGTAAAGCACTACGTTCAGGCAGTCAGGAATCGTCATGAATGAAATATTCTCTTTTCGTAAGCGAAGAAAAACAACCATTAAATTGGGAACGTACGACCCGTCTAATTTTTTTCACTATTGTTCTCAATTGAATAGTTGTTTGTTAAAGGTCAAATTTTTCCGGTTGACTTGACTAAACATACAAATGTAATAATTATATTTCACCAGGATTACTATAAATTAGTTAAAATCGAGGCGATCCCAAAGTTCTAACCTTAAATCCGAGCCATTACTCTTCATTCATAACATAAGACCTACTCAATTAATTATACCCTTATGTCTCAAAACGTGGCCATTTAATCAATCTGAGACGTGAGGGTCTGGTAAAATTAGGATTAGACGGAAGTGTGTGGAGTAAGAAGAGAAGAGGGAGGCCGAGAAGGGGATTCGCTGAGCAGATTAGGGAGAATCTGGCAGTTATGTGGAAATGAAACGGATTGACAAGATTGACAAATAATTAAATTTACAAAATAATTTATTTTAATAACACATATTTTTTCTATTTGCATCTGTGCACCAGAAATTTTTTTTGTAATATTCATTATCACATATAATAATCAAAATATTTTCATTTTTATACCCGAAGGTATTTTTAAATTATTAACCAGTTAGGAAATATGTAATATAATTATCAAAATATTAATTTTTAAAACATTGAATTTAAATAGGAATGCATGCGCTCAAATTTTTTAACAAAACTTTTTCCCGTGGTTATATGTAGCCGTCTGTTGTTGATTTAGACTGTGAGTTGGTAATTCAACGTTCCGCGTGAGCGGTTTTTTCGTTCAGACGGAACAGAAACCGCGGCAGGAAATTAGCATTGCGGTTTTGCAAATCGCACCTCCTTCCTGCTTAAACACTGTTTGGAGAAAGTGTGTGTCCCGTGATAAGGGAAAAAATGAATTTAATTTGCTCGTTCAATAGGCACGACTCAACAAACACTTTTTTTATCTCGGTCTCGCACGAGCCACTTTGAACTCCTTCATGTTTTTACACGCATTTTATGACAATTGTTTCTCTTCCTCTATTAATGCTATTTTCTTTATCTTGACAACAATACCGGATAACCAAATATAAAAATACATAGTATTCCAACTATACAGTAAGACATTATCTTACGTTCATTAATTGTTATTTACAATTTTGAAATGGTGTATTTGGTTCACAAGTAAGTTGGCAACAGTTAGTAAAATTCTTACAATCGCGCTCAAGTAAATAATAGCTAACTGTCTTGATATCTTATAAAAATTAATACCAAAAAACTTAGTTACATATATTTTAGAAAAAAACAGAATCAGAATTATTTTTCTACTTGTGCATGTTCCCACGTTTATTATTTGTAATTAAAACGTTTTGAATAAAGTTAAAATTGATTGCTCTGAAATGTAAATGATAATTTAAAACTATTAATTTTTACGCACCTTTTTCACATCATCCTGTTAAACTGTTAGGCCTTAAGCAACACACGAGAAATACAATTGCTTAGAATAGCGGTCATTTGTGGGAATAAAACATTAAATTTACGTAGGAATATGATTATCGCAAGTACCTAATCACTAACATATCGCTGTGAATCAATGCGAAATTTATATTCTATACTATAGTCAGTACAACAGTCCAGACAGGAATATAATACTGGTATAACAATGAAGGGACAGATTTACTCAAGAAGAAATATACACTAATGAAAGACGACAATAGAT
This sequence comes from Eucriotettix oculatus, assembly GCA_034510155.1. Lineage (NCBI taxonomy): Eukaryota > Metazoa > Arthropoda > Insecta > Orthoptera > Tetrigidae > Eucriotettix > Eucriotettix oculatus. The sequence continues at coordinate 226,930,195 of CM067376.1, read as the reverse complement.
GTTCCTAAATTTCGACATCAGCGTAATAAGACGTGGTCTTTACGTCAATACAAAAATTAAATATTAATTACTTGGTCACGTATTTTCCTCTAAATTGCGCGGTAGCCTGAAGAAGAATCTTATATTGAAATATATATAATTTTTAAGTCGTTTGTCTAATATAATGTTCTTAAAAGTTATCAATGACTATGGTGCAGGAGAAATACCAAAGCTTCCTCGTATTGAATCGGACTGCGAAGTTATTTTAGTCATCGTCTTAGAACAGAACTGCAACTGATAATAAGGTAATAAGCTGGACTCCATTGACAATTGTTTTTATACTGAGGAAGATCACTCATTGCGACATCTAAGACGTGCGATGAATACATAATCATAACGCTCTAAGGCATATCTAAAATGCATTTAACGATCGTTATAAATGGATTATATAATTTTCCTTTATATTTATGATATTTTGAAAATTAAATTTGTAAAAAAAATCATTCTGTTAAAATAATTATGTGCACAAGATTTTCACTGCTCGTTCCCTCAATGAATCTATATTCCATTCAATATTTATTTTGGTTATCTAAAATATCTTCAATCCATAGATCATAATTTATCTTTATGATGAACTAATAAATTTTAATGCACGTTTCATTTCTGAATCTGTAATATCTTCTGATGATCAAAATCATATACATGGGCATAAATTTTCAAAAATAATTCTTACCTATAATTCCTCTACATACAGCCTAAAATTACTGAGAAAGAAATAATTATAACGGGGGAGTTCATTTTTCCATGTCTTTACGTCATAATTCATTTATACTTAAAGGCAATTTATATTACCTGTAAGGATATTGAGCCTTTGACAGATGTAATTGACTTAACAATAGTATTCCATTTTCACTTATGAAGAATGCAGTAATACGGAGCTTAGATGCATAATAATATCAAATTTTCTCAGTTTTCTCCAAAGCTTTTACATCTAAATATGTTATTAATTTCTCGAAAAAAGAATTTTATTCTATTCTTCTCAAATTATTAGCCCCATGGCAAAGATTTGTTTGATACAATTTACGCATTGATATAATAACTTCATATTCAATAAGCGTACTATATATTATATGAGTAATATAAAAAAATTTAATATTAAAATGAACTTCTCGTGAATGTTAAATCTTCAAAAGTAAAGGCAATATGCTGACACAGAATATTTCTTCTCAATTTGGATTGTTATGATAGTTACGTTAAATAAAGGAATACTGAATAGAACGGAGAGAATGGATTGTCCACTGTGAACTGTTAGACACATTAACTAAATTTCTATTGCTATATAATTATAAAAATGAAAGAGTGCATCTGTTTTGTGGAAGCTACCAGTAAATGTTTTAATATATATATATATATATATATATATATATATATATATATATATATACATATACATCTTGTCCTTTCATGTAAATCATTGACTTAAGTCACCATTATTCATTTCAGACGTCAATAAATATATATCTGTTATTAACGCCGAATTAAACTTATATTAGCAATTTTTAATACACTTAATACATTACTTTAGCATAAACGAATAGCCATATCGAAGATATTTACTTATCTTAGTAATTTAACAACAGTAATAAGTAAATGTTCACGGCCAAAGAGTAAAAATTTATTGAATATTATTTTAAGTTAATGCATAAACACACGTTCTATAGTGTAAAATGTATTTTAATGTACATTAATTTATAAAATGAAATATTTTAATGGTTTGTTATCACCTTTAGTTGACCCACGAGTTAAAGTTTTACGGATATGATGATTTATTTCCAGTGGTTTAACATCGCATCACGTGCGCCTATGATCTGCTTCGCACAAATTAATCTCGAGAAATTTGGGGCATTTAACGAGCATTATTCTTTGAGCCAAGACCTCTCACCACGATTTATTCTGCATGGAAGTCAGTCCGATGTGAGTTATTGACTTTAATCCGAGGGAAATGTATTCGTCGGTCAGTATAGAAGAGCTTGAAGTTGATATGTAGAGTAACTGAGGCTATATATTTCAAACAAGAAAATTGACCATCCCAGTTATTCATTAAAATGAGACATGATTTTGAGGATTCTGAACATTACGCAAGAACATATCAAGCATATAATAAAAGCTCATTGCGGAATGTATGGTAATCGTAAAACTTTATCGATAGTGGTTGAAACCGGGTCCGGTAATTTATTTTTTAACGCTCATAGCTTTTTTTGTTGAATGCTTTATTCTATACGAATCATTTCCAAGGTTAAGCCACGTATCATACATAAAAATCTTCTCTATGTCAAAATGAGATTTCTCCCCTCTTTAAGCACCTTACGGAACTGAATCCTATAAATGTAGAATCTATAGATATATGAATTTTTGGAGTGGTACTGTTTTTATTTGGTTCGAAAATCTCTTCCGAAATGTATATTATATATATATATATATATATATATATATATATATCGTAAACAGTAAGGAATTAGCTGACTGCAGAACAAAACTTCAGTCTGTTTCGAGATATTGTGGTCAACTTCTGCACACTGAGCTTGCGTTGTTATTTTCATTACAAAAGTGCCGCTGAAATGACAAACAGGCCAACATCTTGTAACCGACTTTTTTCACATGCAATTGGCACAATTTATTTTATCCATATTGTTAAAATCTCTTGGTACAGTCGACGTTAGATTATATTCTTTTAAGTTAAGAATATGAAAAAGTATTACTTTGTCTTCAGAGTCAGCCAGAAGATAATTAAAATTATGGATTAAAAGGAAGTATATGGTCTGCAGAATTAAACGAGTAATTAATTACGAATTTATTTATTGAGACTTTCTTTTTATCTCCGTGTTGATGCAGCACATTTAGAGCCTTGGCCTATAGGGGCGACTGCCAGACTGTCATCTTACATAACAAATTCTGGACTTTAAGATTGGCACGTGGTCAACGTGTAGATTCTCCTTCTGCCTTATCCCTAGTTTTCCTTTTCTTCAGTCTCGGCTATACGGTATAATATGTTTTCAGATATGTTATAATAATCCTTTAAACTTCTTGGTGATGGTTCTAACCAATGTGTTGTGCGCCTTTATTGTTCTTGCCAAGCTTGGTTGTAATAATAAGCGTTTGGGTAGTTCGTACTTATCTTAAATAATTCTTATATTTAAAACGTCAAGTCAGCGAAAAATAATTCGTTCAACCCCATCCATTGTTAACGTTTTTCAGTCGTAATTTACCGATCCTCAGTTTAATTATGAAACAATTAATAGTCATTTAACTGACAAGTAAATGTTGTAATGACCTCTCTGTTTAGCAGACTAGAGTGAAGTTAGAAATTATAAAATGGCATACTGCAGCATGTGCTATCGACTAGTATCTTTAAATTCTACGACGCAGATATGGGTTGAGACATAATTTTAAGTAAGCCCAGGACAAAGTTCGTCGATGTCGTAACTCTAGTTTTGAAGCAGTATGAATTTTTCCGAGTAAGAAATTAACGACCAAGGCAAGTTGAAGTTGGAGCTAACTTCTGGTTAACCACAAGTAGCAATTACAGCTGCGAGTTACGATGGGAACCCGCCAGGTGGCGTCGCATGCACAATTCACGGTTTGCTCACCTCCTAACTCTTGCTCAATTGTGTCGATGGATCACGGAAAAAACAAACAAACTCCACAGTTTTGAAACTCCTCTTCGCTGACAACACTCAATAACAAACTGAAACTTTTAGATTTGTGTTTCTTCTCATCAATATTCCAGAGTTTGGATACACAAACATTCTAAAATAATGTGATAACTGAATTCAGCATGTGTGACAATTCTGTTTGACAAATTTCTTTGTTTACTGCCCCGTATTATATATATATATATATATATCATCCTAATCAATTTAAAATCTTTGACATAACACGAAGTACACTGAACGATCATCAAAAATATGAATATCAATATATCAGAATTATAGTAATTGAAACTCTATTTTTTCATTTAATTTACTTAGATCAAAGTTTTTAAGTGATATTACAAATCATTCATTACTTTCGAAAAAAAGTATAGGGTAAGTCGGGGTGGAACGGGACTCTTATTGTTTAACAATTTTCGTAAAATTATTGAAGAAAAAAACGTCATAAAAGTATATATTAGTTACTTAATCTAATATCAATATAACTTAAAACAACTAATTTAGATTTTTGATGAAACTTTAAAAATAAACTTACAAATTTTCCGTTGTGCCCCGGGGATGGGGTAGAATGTATTGAACTTACAATTAGTACAATACAATTAATTTAAATTTCATAAAAATCTTAACACCTGTCGTGTTTTCTTTCGTATATTAATTTTGCATACGTTTGATGGCTTTATCAGTTTTTCCTTCGCAAAGTAAGTTTTTTTGGCAACTGTTCAGTCTTTGCTAACATTTACCCCTTTTTTCCATTCGTTTTCTTTCTTAATCTATTCTTTTGGGGTAGTTCATTCTTATATGTCTGCCAGTTTTTTCTTTTCTTCCTTATACAGTAGTATCCCGTTCCGTCCCGCACAAAAGTCTCAATTTAAGGTATTTACCAAGCCTTAATACAAGCTGATTTAAACCCTACACGTAACTTATATGCAGTTAAAACACCTAGATTACGTATTGAATTAAAATCGAGGAGTTTTGTATCTCACCTTATGTCGAAATGCTGCAAAAATTATAAATTCACTGATGTAAGATGCCAAAACAAGAGTCCATTTACAATGAGCAGTCAGAAGTTGGTCAAGTCGGCAGTCAGAACCTTATTCATTGATCAGTTCAAATGTTCCATCCCTATTTACTAACGTCCAGCAATATCCAGTAAAGAAAAATAGGGTATCCCGTTATACCCCTATATCCCGTTCCGCACCGACTTTATTTATTACAACTTAAATATTACATCATTAGTGTATCTAAGTATTTACAGACTTATTAAAATAGCAAGTACAGATGTGAAAGTGCAACGGCTCATTTTGTTGAATCTGTTAATATGAGATTGGTTTTATGAGCCAATTATGTGTTAGTACTGAAGCCAGCTTATTGTAACAATACAAAATATTTTTGTAAAATAATATGAAGAAAGGGATTCTTTTAATTGGTGTAACACAGGATCTAATATAGATAAAAGGATAAAGGAAGAGAAACTGATGTGTTCTTTGGTAGCGACTAATACGTCCTTCACGTCCCGAACTCGGAAACCAGACACGAAATTGAGGTTTTGCAAGATCGTTCCTGTGCTGCAGAAAGTATTATCTGTGCCTTCATCGAAACCTTTCAAAACTTGCGCCATATTAATTAGGTACGCTTTCGGCATTGTGGCTAAAGTCTCCGCTTGTCCTAGTAACCTTTCGCAATGTTATACAACTATATTAATTTACAATTGAAAAATTATAATCTAGAATTAATTATCTTAAAAAGATATTCCTACTTGTCCGTAGATGAAATTATTATGTTTTTTAACATTCCTGACGCTATAAATAATAAGTTTACTTGGAACAGCTTTTGGTCTTTTTTCAAGACTAATTCCCAATTATTATTTTACTCTACGCCTATTTTTACTAATAAGATAACTAAAACGACCATTACGTCTATAACAATCACAAAATTAAAATAATATTTTATCAATCATTTACTATTAACTACGCTTTCGTCGTACATTTTATGCTCTATTGAAAATACAAAACTGTACTGTAACGTTATTGGTAATGAATGATTGAAAGTAAGTATTTTTTAAAATTTTAATGGCTATAACGTGTTTGATAATGGTCCTTTATTTATCTTATTTTATAATTATTACCAACAATTATAAGTGTTACATTGGTAAAATTAACGATGACAGCATTAAATCGCACAATAGACTTTCTTGTTGGAAGCGATTTTTTTTCATAGTAAAATTGGAAAACATGAATGAAATTACACGTTTTCCTATAATGTCCAAAGACTTGGAACATGTCTACCTATACGATATGTAATTTTTCCAAGAACTCCGCAGTCATTGACAGACAACCGTGATAGATAAAGTTCTAAACAGAACTCCTTAAAATTATATTTGTAATAAGGAATTTCTAGACAATTTATCTTTCTACTTATCAAAATTAAATTTTATATGTCCACCGTAAAAATTATATTTCGAAACGAGCGGTTTCAAGCTATAGATTTATATTTATTTTGTTAAATGATACATATTCGGATTAAAAAGCCAACGTCTTAGTATCTGAAGGTCTACATTCAAAGTTTTACATGAAGACACCTCCAAATATTAAGTGGAAAATAAAGCTGACCCTCTAAAAGTTGAGAAAATTTATATTTACTTAGAAGACATTTAATGCACTGTCAAAGAGGCCAACGGCAAACCAGTCCTTCCTCTTAATCTGATAATCAAAGCAGCACCTACCTCTATCCTACAAGCGGCAATTAAAATTTGGGCAATATTCCAACAACGCGCAGGAGCCAAAAATCGTCTCCTTAGTCTGATGTTATTGTCAACCGCCTTTTCAGATATTGTAAAAGTTTTCTTTTCTGTGAAAGACAGACTCATGTTCCCAATTCTTATCTTCCCTGACTGCTAGTGAAAATTTAAATGTTGACCAAAATCTTTCTTGGTTCCTCGTGGATACATTTGGTTGCGAATTGTTCTCTGAAATTCAAAACTGGAAGCGTTATGAAAATTACGATATAACATGTAACTAATCTGGTGTGATAATTATTAATGTTCCAGATTATTTATTAGTATTTACAAGTGTTTATGTGTATATTCACTGATATTTACTGAGTTAATTACTATACAAAAACCAGGACAGCAACAATCCTGGCTTGTCGATTCCAAACCAGTTACCAGAACTACTGAATCTTTAATGTGGCTAGCAACAAGCGGGCTAAAAAAAATTACAAACAAGAGAAAAAATGAAGTTTCCACTGGTCGCTCTGAGCCATTGACAGCTCACATTATTCGTGATGTATTTCTGATACGTCAGACTAATAACTGCAAATCACGAACAACCAATGATTGGTCTCGAATCAGCTTTAGGCAACAATTCACAGATGATTTCGGTCTCTAAGTGTTCTTCCGGTAATTTTATATGAAAGATGAACAAATTATATACAGAAAACATTACAAATCGTGATTAGTACAAATTGATCAGTAAATTCGCATTGACAGAAACATTAGTTAACTAAAAGATAAAATATGTTGCAAGACTTTGCTGCTTTCTTGTTTCCATACAAAATGCCATATATTTACGTATCATATAAATATGTTATAAACATTATTTCAAATCTTACACTACTGCGTGTAATATTATGTTACTTTACTCATTATATTAGTTTCATTGTCCTTATAAAGTTTATCTTATAAAAACTATTATACATATTATAATGATTGTTTTATGAAAGAATTTGCTTCAAGTACCATGAAAAGAATTATTTTACCGTAAACACTGTACCGTATCACTTTATTTTCCTCATTAATTACAGTAAAATCATAGTTACTCTCTATTTCAATTACAAATTGGTTTCAGATGAGGGCGGATCAGAGAAGAACCGAAAACTCCTGTGTGTATAAGTTTTAATAATCTTAGAGGACTAATAAAGCTTATATATATTTAAAGTATTATCGGTTTAATTGTCTTCTGTCAACACAAAATAATTTAAATATTTGAAAATTATTCTCCCGTAGTAAGTGAGAGACAAAATATGAGATTAATGACGAAATATTTTCTATGCACGCAGAAAAATCAAATCTCACTGGCGAAAACATGTTTGACATACGCAAGGAATCATTTTGTATGAGTACATTAGTTTTACACGTGTATATAATACCAGAAAAATTATTATTGAGAAAAAATGGAAATAAAAAACATCGGGGTTTTGGGGTTTTATTATGCTGGAGGCAATATAAGGTTATGTTTAAGTAAGAATATAACATTTTATTGTATAGTGTAAGGTAAAGATACGAAACACTTTAAATTAATTATTTTTCTCATAAATAAATTTTATATAAGGCATAATTAATTTAGAAATAATAGAAAACGAGAAAGAATTTTAAGAAAAGTAACTATGAGAAATGAAACCGTTTAGCAAATTATTATTTATCGACTTAATGTAGGAGTATCATTGGGGAACGAAAATATTGACGAAATAAGACCGATGCAGGACCGACAAATACGGAAGTTAAACTACATAGGAGAGAGGCGAGGCAAGAGATGGATATCAGCGTTGCGATAGCAGCTGTCTCAGCATCTTCCCTCCATTGTGTCATATTCATGAGCACTCCTTTTGTTTGCAAATGCCGAAAGGTTGGCAATGAGAGTGATAGACGGCAATCTGCAGCTCTCACTCCTGCGTAAGAGCGCTTCGTGATCCTGCAATTCCGGTCCCGTTTCCAAGTTTTCACAAGCTTCCTTCCGGCGCTCATAACTGTCCCAAATTATAACTCCCCAGTATCGAGGACAATATTTTGACTTCACGTAGCTCACCTATATAATATATTATTATATTTATCATAATAAATATGTGATCAAATTTTTTGAGTATGTGTTGATAAAATATTAAAGTACGCAGTGCAATGTGACCATTTATTGTGTAACAGAAAGTAAATCTCAGCCATACCATCGATTATCTTATTTTATTTTCAAATTAGATGTGGAACAATTTACATGGCACAATAATTCGGAATGGATTTCATTAATCGTTCACGGACACAAAATGTGAGCTGGTTAAATTTATTTGCTGATTTATCCTGTTCATTAAGTTAGAGAACGTGAAAAACATTAACCAAAAACCGAGGTCTCGAACCCGGGACCTCTGCGATGCACCAGGCCACGTATGTGACCAGAATCATCAAATTATAATTCATTCAGGGGATGGATTATATGAAACAATTATTTTTGTTCTGGCAGTATAATGTTCATTATTTTATTTACACATTTTTTTTTAATTTCTACATTAATCGATTTTCAAATTGATATTTCAAATTAGACATAGACTGCAGTGTAAAATATAAATGGTTATTAAATAGCCCTGTTTATCATTTAAGAAGTAATAATAAAGACCTTTCGTGTGATTGACAGAGAAAAATGTGGGCGTTCAGAAGTGTATTAAGCGAAATACTGCTAGTATTCTATTAATACATGCCCAATAAACAATGAAACACAATAAAATAGATGTGAAGGTCTATTTAGCTTCCGGATGAAGTAATATAAAATACAGCATTTAACTTCTGTGTAACAAAGCTATTCTTACGTGTGAAAGGAAATTTTCATAGTTGATTTGTTCACAAAAAGGTAACCAAACTGTAAACAATTTAAAGTGATACAATAAATACCACAAAACGTCTCTATAGCCCTTGTAACTTCTGTCAACTTCGCCTTTGAGCTCGTCACCGGGTTTGAGCGGTGTGTAGTTCTTGTGGTTCTTACGTTTTTGAATCCCATGATGAAAATAACAGTGATTGCAGAAAAGTTGTGTGTTATCATTCCATCATGCCTGGTGTTTTAATATTTCTTTGTCTCATCAGTATAGACACGATAAACGGTTTGTTAAAGCGACATGCCAGGTTATTCAATAAAAAATCATTATAATATCTTTTGTTTATTTAATTTATCTTATTTGAGCAGTATTTCCTTTTAAATTTGAATTTTTTTTTACTAATCATGCCATAACACTTCGACGGTTAGCATCGTTATTCCAAGCAAATTTATTAATTGTAATCTAAAGGGACCTACTACTGTCTTCTTCTGAATAGTGGAGCCCTGAGTTTGAAGTTTCACTGTGCTCAGTCGGAATGACCTACGTTATTGTCAAAGGTCGCATTTTACGCAGAATTTAATGTCATTTTGTGATATATAAATAAAACATTTTTACAAGCATTTTATACATGCGTATTGGGGAGAAAACTGAAAAAAGGCACGGTTTTCTGGTTTTAAATAAGTAAGAAACACAGATAGTTCAAACCTTGTAAATAGGTTTAGAAGGGTTTGTACTGAGGTTTGTTAAATTTTCAACCAATTGAAGCAATAGTTAGAAATATATGAGCCGTCAAAGACGAGCTATATAAAAGAATGACAAAAACCCGTGCTTTTTTTCAGTCTTTTCGTCAATTTCCATGTATAAAATGCTTTAATTTTATTTTACATATTGTATAATGACATTAAATTCTGCATACAATGAGACCTTTCACAATTTCACGTTGGTCAATCCGAATGGGCACAATGAGGCTTCAAAAGCAGGGCTCTACTATTTTGACGACGACGGTAAATGACAACCGATTTTCTTAATGAATTTGTTTCTTTGTGTATACTACTCAGACGTTAGTCCAATTATACAGATATCATGAATTTGTCACAATGCTCAAATGATATATTGATGTGTGGTATTGTTACATAATAATACTTTTTTTATACAAATCTACACGGACGAACACTCCTTTGCAACAACGTACATTATCAATTGGACATAAAAACTATAGAGCCTCAAAGTATTCTTAATTGGTAGTTTTTGTTGGGTAAGAAATAATTTATAAGAAATTGAAATGAAATTAATTAAATATATGTGGTAATTGATTGTATAGGAAGTCATGTGCATTGGAGACTTTGAGGCGGTAGGGGCTAGTGTCTTAGTAAACGATGGTACTCGAAAATTTATGTAGGATATCTATGCATCGTCATCGATTTTCCCATTACAAACCTTTTAGAGAAAAATGATAGAGGTTCGCTTTTTCTATATTGCATACTATCTGGGCGCCAGGCGTTGTCCTATAATGCATTTATATTAGCCCGCTGCAGTATTTAAATTGACAGTAATCTCTTTTTCAACACGCGATTGAATCATCAGAAATATTGTCACAATTTTTAAAAAGTATTTAAAAATGAGCGCTGAAAATAAATTGTTTTATTTAGGACGTTAGATGGAATACCGCCGAATGAGCATGAGTGTAAATCGTACTTCAGACAATTGATCTTAAACATTTCCACAAAATATTATTTCATATACGCTATATTTGTTAAATGGGGAATTGATCGATTAATAATGCACTCAGTGAACAAACAATTACAATGCACGGAATATATCATAAGTCAGCAACCCGAAATCGAAATGTCAAAACAATGCCAAGCTACGACGCAATGATCTTGCGCATGTATTGATGCGCAAGTTAAATGTCAAAGATTATTCAAACATTCAGGATAAAAATTTGGTATTATATGTGTTTTATGTGAGAAATCCATAAAACATAAAAAAATTGGTCGAAAAGTAAAAAATTCTACCTACTACGTCGAACTATAGCATCCAGTTACAACATAAAAAATTTCATCAATATCAGTCGATACGTTTAGGAGGAGAGGAATTACGAACATAAGTACACTGGAATTACATATAAAAATTTTATAAAGGTTAGTCGTATAGCGTATTTTAGTTGTTACGCCTAAATGTAATTCAGGAATTTAAGTTGCGTAAACAGGATCCCAGAATAATGAAGCATACACTAATATAAGTCTTAATAGAGATAAATCTAGATGTAACAGGGTACATGCATTTATAAGTAATTTAGTGTGTCTCACAACTTTTTGTGTGAATTTGTTCATACGATCGCCGATTTCTTAAACCATGTCTACATTCTTTAATAATTCCGTTGATATTGTATAATTGTACTTGAAATAATATTTTATGTGGGTAAACGATACGCATTCTTTGTATTAAAGAAAAGTTTATTTGTTTCTGACTATGCAACAACATAGACCAGGTCCTCTTGAACAGCTGCACGGTCAGCCCTAAAATTTACTTATCTGAAACGTTTTACATCATCTGCATAAAGGAGATACCGTTTATCAGTGACGTAAATAACAATGGTTCAAGATTCTATCCTTGTGTCACACCCAATCGATTGTTGAGTCGATGTCATCTGAAGTCGACGCACGGAACGTTGCATTAAATCGTCACACATCTAAAGGGTTGATGGACTTAATAGAAGAGTTCCACTTTGACGCAGCCAGTTTATTAGAAAGGGAGGGCTCCGACAATTGAAGGTTTACGATTTCGTTTGTCCCTCATACTAAACGCAAGCAGTCTGTTGAGGAGATAGAAATCAAGAATGATTACTACTTTACCACTGTCAATAGTAACGGCTGGTATTCTGGCGCAACGGTTCACACATTAGTAAACGCTGACCGCAGAAGCTCTGATTGTGGCTTCCGAGGCCTAATTGATTGGCCTGGAGAAGCCCCAGACCCCCGCTGCTGGAAATACCTTAATGAGGGGCTTTGTTGAAAGCGTTGCCAAGAGACCAGTGTATTGAAACCTTTTCTCAATGGAGCTTTTATATATAACTGACCATAATTACCCTATTCGAAGGCAAAACCGGAATATGCGTTTTGTCCTCGTCCGTATAAGCAAAAACGAGAAATTCAGGTACTGTACGTCGCTTGGATATTTTTGGTAATATTAAAATTTTACTTCTTTTGAATACGTTTTCCATCTGGTTCCACCTAGGTCCATTATCAATGTTATATGTTGAGATAATCTGTAATTAACTCAGCAGGAACGGATCTGCTTCCAGTGATCTTGCAGATTGTGTCTAGGGACAGGCTCGCTACTGCCCATGGCAAGGTCTGAATTACCGCTGCTCACATCCGCTCACCGGCCTTGATGAATTAGGCGCGCCTATAACGCAGAGTCGCCTCAAACTCTCCAAAAGAACAACTCCTATACATAATTCAACTCAAATACATGATCGCGCATGACTAAAAATTAGACTTTTAGTTGCAAAATCATAGCTGATTCGCTCAGAAAAAAAACGTACGCAACTAAATGTCAATGGTAATGCATGATCAACCCAACGGATTACTCCTATCCTTCATTTTTATGTTGTTTGTATAGATAATTTAGTTCAGAATATTATGTCAGATTCATAAATCCAATATCAACAATCGACAAAGAAAAATACAATTCTCCGTAATACTGTACTAATACTCCGTTTGACGGAAAATTATTTGAAGCACTCACTAAATACATTGTTATTTTAATGAGCGTAGAGTATCCAAGTGATTCGATTTAATAAATGATTCTTGGTTTATCAACCGGGTCAAATTTTTGTCTGAACGATAGAGACAGAAGCAAGGAGAACTACAACGAGAGAGGCTCAGAGAGATGCGTTACATAGAAGGAAAATCAAGGGAATAAATCGAGGATTATTTATTAAATAATTTTTTCTAGCGTTGAATTTTTCAGCTTCATCGCGTTCACGACAGCAGCAGTAGCAGAAACGAAGTACAATGTACAGCTAAATATTGTGACTTAATTAGCAGGGCAATTTGTTTCTGATAATTCATCCATTCCAAACTTTCTTAGTCAAGTATTCGTTGCACCATTAAAATCTCTGAAATTCATTTTAACAATTAAGATCTATGTATCCCAATTTATACCGTTATTATTTTTACATTTTTACGTAATTAATACGAACCGATATATTTGCATCGTTACTGCAGTAAAAGCAAGACTTTTTCAGCTAAGCAGGCGATAGGAATCGTATGTTACATATCAGGTCTAATATTATTTTAATAATTGTTAGAAATTCATTCACGTCTGTTATGACAATTGTTTTTTTGATTGGGCAAGCGTCATAGCAAAATAATTGAATTTACATTTGAAATTTAGAAATTTCAATGTCCTTTCGTCGAGTTTTACTATACAATGGAAAGAAAAATTGTGAAAAATAATTTGATATTTCACAATTAAGAAATAGGTGACTACAGTTAATATTTTCAAATGTGTTATTAAAATACACTATGTTCATTTGACACTTTTTCGGGTTTAAAAATGTATCTGTTCATGGACTTCATTGATGACTCTTTCGACTGAAATTAGTATTTAAATAAAATAAAAACTGACAAAGAGACCGTTGAATTCATTTAATGGTTCTTTGATAGTAAGACAATAAACTATTTAATTTAATTTTCAAATTGTAGGAACGAGAAGACATCATCCAGCGAACAGTACAGGTTGCAGTTCTGAAATGGATTTGTTGGTGCATAAATTATTGTAGTTTACAGCAGGCAGAAGTAATTCAACTAACTGACGAGGTATTAGTGTATAATATAAACACAGGTGATAAAAGATAAAGGCAAAGAGATACGCAGCGTGACAGGTATTAGGAGTGGGAATAAGTAAGTGGAAAGGCAACGGAATAATATAAAACAATTTACTTAGTTATCAGTATTTTAGATATTAAATGTTTTAAAAACATGTATCAGTATGATTGAACGTGGGAAAAACAAAGAGATTTAAAATGTGATTTGTATGAAAAATAAGTCGAGCGTTAAAATTGTTAATATTTGCGTATACATATTAGGTACTTGTTGTTTATGTGTAAGTTAGAGAAAGCGCAGACGTGGCATACTCGTATGCTAAGTGATGGAAAGCGCTGTTCCGCAGTGCGATACCGTTGGTAATTGTCGCTTCCGCTAGCCGACGAGTCGACCTTTCTAATATCTCTAATTGAACTCTTCTCATTGTGTACTCCTGGGAAGATATTCCCCGCAGCTAATGTTCTGATTCAAATTACACGGCAGCGCGTATTTGTGGTTTCTGTCCGTGTCGGAAGAAACAAGCCATTGTTAATATGTAAATAGGTCTGGTCTTTGTTGTCTGAAGAAGATGATGGCTACGTGCCATGTCGATAGACATTGATTTGGACGAGCTGTAATTGCGGGTCTGGATCAGTCACCTATGAATAGGTCATCTGCCGTCATCAACATTCACATTCCCGCATTCCGTTGACAAAGAAACGAATGAGACCAATCATCCACTCCAACGGAAGCATTGTCACATCATAAACGTGTTACGAATGACACTGAGCTCTTTAACTTTGCTGTTCGTGACACAGTTTGCTAGCCTTTTTAAGTTTCGCCTCAGTGTCTTGTAACGTTCGTAATGTATTTATACATCACACGAGGGTAATTCAAGTGGCTGCCTTCCTGCATTAATAACAACCTTACGCTTTGCCGACGATATTGTAGAATTAGGGGAATCAGAAGAAGATTTGGAGACCATAATAAATGGCATGAACGGAGTCCTGGAGAAAGAGGACAATGAGGATTAAGATGGTAGAAGTATAGTAGACATAAAGAGTAGGATAGCACAGATGAGGTAGGCTTTCGCGAAAAAGAGGAATTTACTTACGGGCAATATAAGTGCGAATATTAGAATATCATTGTAAAAAATGTTCGTATGGGGTGTGGCGTTATATGGGTACCAAACGTTGACGGGAAGAGTTGCAGAATGGAAAAGAATAGAAGCTTTCTAAATGAGGTGCTATAGCAATGTTCTGAAAATCAGTTGGGGGGATAGAATCACTAACGAGGAAGTTCTAAACAGAATACGGGAAAAACGAACAATATGGAGGACGTTGACTAAGAGAATGGATAGAGTAATAGGCCACGTTTTAAGACACGAGGGTCTTGTAAAATTAGCATTAGAGGAAAGTGTGTGGGGTAAGAACAGAAGAGGGAGGCCAAGGATGGAATACGTACGCTAAGGAGATTAGGGATGAGGTAGTTATGCGGAAGTTAAAAAGGCTTGCACAGGATAGGTTAGCATGGAGGGTTGAATCAGACCAGTCTTAGGACTGAATACCACAACAACAACAAGAAGATAAAGCAAGGTAGCTAAGAATTAACTAGTTTAAGGTTCCTAATGGAATTATGATGCAGGGAAACCCCTGGAGAAAACTGCAGCAGATATGTAATACTATACATGCCCCATATTCTTCGGTCGATTGGAGTGGTATTTTCTGTTGGGACGTTGAAATCCCGTCACTATGCCTAGACCAGGTTAGGAGGCAGCTAGCCGACTGTTTCAATGAGGAGGACAACTCTTGTCGTATTTAAAACCTCTGTGACCCTCTAAACATTGATGGAGATATCTCGGCTTATGAGAACCTCAATTCAAAAGCACAGAGAGAATGGGAAGGCTTTTGGGAGGGAAAGGGTTAACAGGCTACATGAGGGTGATCCGTATGAAGGGAATTTAAAAGGGGTCTGTGGAAAGTAGATCAAGGGATCCAAGGGTTCATTAGGATCCTCGGGTTATAGTTTGTCTCCTACCCTGTGACTCACCAAAACGAGACGCAGAAAAAAACCCAGAAAACCTACATTATGTAGCTCGGGCTATTGGATACTATTTACACGCTCTTCTGTATGACGGGAGAGGAGTTTGCTGTAGGGTCGCAGCATTCCCTTCTCCGTGTTTCCAGTAATTTCAGAAGGCATCTGGCTGAATGATCTAATACGATCAGAGGACAACTCTTACCGTATGCTGAAGGTCTTTAACCCCAGTACATACACCTCCCAGAAGAGATGAAGATGCCTTGGACATCACCTCCTATTCTCCTTTACGGTTCCACGTGCCAGAGCCAGTCTCTTAGAGACCAACGGTCACATGTCTGAAGATTTAAGAGTGATCAGAACACAATTGAGATTCCACAAATCACGAAAACTTTATTAATGTATTGTTAAATAATAATGCAGTATATTGAGGTAAAAGAAATGTACGTGGGATGTTTCTAAAGTAATAGAGCTTTATTTCAAAAATATTTTGCTATCAATCTGACGCTTTACCTAACACTTCTCCACATGCTCAAAGCATCGTCACTTTGTGTTGGAGAATTCTGAAAACAATTGAATGACCCGCCGACTGTGAAGTCAGATTAGTCACTCGTTTCTTATTGCAAGTAATTCTACGCCAGCAAACATTAATCGGAAGTTGTGTGAGGTGTATGGAGAGCAATTATGAGTGATGGACTGGTGGAAAGTTGATTAAACAGTTTAACCAATGACGTGAAAATGTGCGCGATGGCTTCTATTTCTGGGAGAATAAATATTTGTAGAAACCATCAATAGGTCATCAAATTAGTATTAAAATAATGTGGACATAATAATGTGATCAAATTTTAACTCCTGAGAGATTTATAAATATCTGAACTAGAGTGACACTACGATGGAAGATGCGAGTTTTCAATTTCATGCAGTGTCTTGTGAGGAACAAGAATTTCTATGAAAAATAATAGCACCCATCTCAACAATATTATTTAATTATATGTCACCATTTAAAAAATATTGGGCTGGGAACCGACTACTTGTTCCTTAACCTGAAAGGACCCTTCCTATATTCGTATTTAGCCACTGAGTCGGTATCCCAATACTTTCTTATATATAACTTTTATTTTAAGTGTCTCTGGTTTTTTAGGATTAATCTCTTTAATTACACTGTTATAGTAGGCCTATATTTTTTCTTCATAATTTTTATAATATGGTGCATTAATTCACTTGGCCCTTAAAATCTAAATTTTTTGTTGCATATCACTCAAACGGAACAGTTCACATCAAGATTCGTCCAATAAAAAGAAACTTCTTTGAACGGCGTCCTTTGATTGCCATTAAGTACTCTTAAGCTTTTTCTTAGAATACATTTCTCTTCTTACTTCTCACGAAATTCGATGTGTCCTCCGCTAGGCGTTACTTTCTTCTTCAAAAACCGGTCTATTTTTGTGATGAATTGAGCGTCTATGTTTCAAGTCATAAGGTTAAAATGGTATCATCAACTTAAGTTTCATTACCATATATTTTGCTCTACACCTTACCTTTTTATTTTAAAAGCTTCTTCCCAACCCTTTTGGTTTATTATTTTCAACGTCTGCACTTAACATCCGATGACGTCCACGGAACTTTAGAATAAGCGTTCTTCTTCGTCCTTGGCTCTGCAGACCATTCAGGGCCTTGGCCTTCTGGGTCGTTTGCGGACTGTCAACTTTCATACATTCCGCATTCTGAGTTGGAGTGATACGTCGTCAACGTATCGTTTGGAAGAAACATTGGGTGATTTTACGAATTTTTAAGTGACTGTGGCTATCATTTTAACTTATTTACTTTCTTGGAGTATTTCTCGTAACGAATTATATAAAACTGTGACAAGTAAACTGCCCTTAAATTAACAATTACATTTTTACATTATGCCCGTTTTATTGTTCTTGAACTTGAACTCTTGCTATTGCTTCCCTGTGTTTGATTCTTAAACTACATGCATGACTTTTGAACGATTAGTGTGCAATTGACAACTTAAAATATGCAATTAGCGTATCATATTTTTCAGCCCGATAATAATAATTATCATTTCACCCGTAACCGTGGCGACACCAAATTCTTCACACGTAATTCACGTAATTCTTCACATGCACATTTCGGCTGAGTAAACATGATGAATTGTTAAATTTAACGCCTGAGGAAGGATTAAAAAGGAGACGAAACGTCGTTTTTGATAGAAAAGTGATAAATTTATATGCTGAGTTATTGGCAGTATTTTTATTAATTGTAATAATTAAGTCTAATTGGTATGTGTTTGTTATTTATTATGAACTCGATAAGTCTTTAACACTTATTTTGACGACGCCTGTCCAATTATCGAACAGAAGTAGCCAAGGTAAAATTTCTTTTATATTTTCAAAATTAATTTATAACTCGATGATACTATTTCTAGCGTAACTGCTTATTCCTTGTGTTATTTAAGACTTGCGGCATTTAACGCCTCTTTCAGAACCTTCTGGTAACTTTCATGATAGTTAATGATAGTTGTGAAATATGCGTAACTGTAAAGTCGATCCAGCTCGCGTCTGGTAGCGTATCGCACACAGTGCGGCCATTATGAATCGTATGAGGGTAATATGTTTCACAGATCGCTTATCTCGTGAGTTAGGCAAATCGGGGAGCCCACATTCCAGAGCTGGATGACAAAGGACCGCCGTAGTTTCCACATGTCAACACCTTGCATGTAACTGCGGGAGTAACTCGAGGAGCTTGTCAGCTACTGCGATGCTCACGCGGGAAGTTCCCTGCGGCCTGCGCCGCATAATACATTCAACTAAATAATTCTCTAAACATATGAACAAATTGGCAGTGCTTGGACGCTTACAAATATTTTATTTATTACTCCATTATACGTTTAAAAATGTGGTTCAAGA
The DNA here is from genome assembly GCA_034510155.1 of Eucriotettix oculatus. Lineage (NCBI taxonomy): Eukaryota > Metazoa > Arthropoda > Insecta > Orthoptera > Tetrigidae > Eucriotettix > Eucriotettix oculatus. Next base: position 226,911,175 of record CM067376.1, on the reverse strand, counting down.
ATAATGAAGCCATATATTAAAATATTTACATTAATTTTCAATGTTAAACAAGTATAATGTGATAGAAGAATGCGTTAATTAACTGATGTTACAACCTGGGATAAAGGGAAAAATTTGAAATTTAGCTAGTCAGTCTAGTCAGTTGAAATATGAGCTACAAAATGGAAGCAGATTACAGGTTAAACGCATTAATAGAACCTTGCGATAGGGAAAATAATACACGCGTTTTTATGAAAATAATTTTCCCTTCATGAGTATTGTGCCTGCGATATTTGGTAAAGTACAAATTGCAGAAACTGTGAGAAGTTACAAGTCTCAAGCCAAAAGATTAGGGTTGGTAATAAGGCGCGCTCTTCCCCTCCCTCCTCCACCCTTTCAAATTCCCTTTCTATTTTATTAAAGGAGATTTGCCATTAAGTGGATTACCCTCATGTAGCCTGTCTCCCTAAATAATGAACAAAACGTAAAGAGCTTCTGAATAAGAAACATTTTCATTCTACGTTTATAAAGTTAATGTTTTGGCATATTCGTATAAATATATTCGATAAAATAAGTTTGCGAATTGAAAATAAAGCATGATACAGGTCATTTAATTACATTAAAAATTATACTTTTACTTAAATTTTACAAAATAAAAAATTGACTTGTTTGCATACTTTATTTTCTGTGCCTTGACGAATTTCAGAAGTGAACGGATTAACCCCGTCAGTCACGTACGGCACAGAAGGAGGAAGAACATTTGATATATATTGTACCCTTGGCTACCATGCTCTACCTTCCACATCCCCCTTTTTCAACTCTTTTCCTATGCTATTAAAGGGGAGTTACTGTTTCAGGATCACCCTCATGCAGCCTGTTTACCCCCACAAAAAATACGGGACCTCCTAAATTCATTACTTAAAATATACTAAATTTCATGTTTCCTATCTGCCCCGGACTTGAAATTTTCTAGAAGTTTAAGTTATGAACTGAGAAGGTCCCGAAAGATGGGGCGACGAAGCGTTTGAAATTAAAATATTCTGTTTGTGACTTAGGATATTCTTTCTATTTTATTCATAGTATTATGTCAGATTAATTTAATAGCTTTATTTATAACATTTGATATACTGTTGTTGTGGTATTCAGTCCTAAGACTGGTCTGATGCAACCCTCCATGCTAACCTATCTTGCGCAATCCTTTTCATTTCATTATAACTAGCACAACCCTCATCCTCCCTAATCTGCTTTGCGTATTCCATCCTTCCCTCCCTTTCATATACTATCCAATGTAAAATGCTTATCCAACTTGATGGTTGCAACTTTCATAAAAGTACATACAAATACCTTTCTAATTTAAACTTCATTGCTTTTATTTGCGAAAATGCTAAAATGTCCTGTTTCTCAAATTTCTAATGTGGAGAAGATGCGAATGAGTTAAAAGTTACAGCGAGAACGGAGGAAGCATACTCATAGTATTTTCCTTGAATCTGAGTTAGACGAAATTATGTCAACAAAATGACGGAGACATAGACGAACCATTAAAGTGTAATTACCAAATTACAAAGATGTACCTTGGAAGCAAAATATTTAAATTTGTTTGCATGGTAAGTTTTTTTAGAAATGCATTCCAAACATCAACGAATATTTAAAAACACGACAGAAATTATATTCAAGTTAGAGTTTACATTCCAGGAGCGAGTTGTAAAAGCGGAACTATTTATGCGTCACCTGCACTTCAAACGTGATTTCCTTTCCAAAGCTTAGTTACTACGGCCTTAGAAAGATTGCTGAAGACTTTGAAACCAAATGTATGACTTCAATACCAATTCCTTTAAAGTTCAAAGTGTGCGGGTTTCTTTTATCTACTATTATTATTCATTGGCGTTACATCCTTCAAATGCCTCAAGTAAATCACTCTAATTTGAGAGATAAATACTGGAAAATTAGCAAATTTTGTTGGTAGTAGATACCATAAAAATTATCTGCATATCTTTGATTTAAGATATACCTACGTGATTAAAACTTGCTTGTTAACGAAATACCAATTGTTTACATCTGAGAATTTCACCCTTATGCATTCATTTTAACTTTCTTCTTAGATGATTAACAGTTGAAGCCACTATATACATTTATGCAGATGCTTAGGCTAGTACTCCATTACCGAAAAGATGTGAAAACTTAATAATATACATTTTATTTTTGTATGAATATTCTAATGTAGTTTGTTAGTAGGCTTTGGTAACCTGAGGGTAAGACTGAATATTCGTCACACTGGTCGCATTGCTTTTCTAAACCAAAATGTCGGATGACATACTGCAAGTCAAGATATCTGAAAATCCTCCAATAATTTCATTCCGCTCGGAGGAAGAAATTGAAATTTTCTGAAAGAAAATGAGACAAACACCTGCAAAAATTTATACCTTCAATGAGATAATCAAAAATGTTTTTTTTTGTCATGACAGCAATCACGTTCCTAACATAAAATATATAAGATAATAAAATGTATTTTCTGTATCTTTCACATAAATGAACCAGGTTCATTTTATTTGGCTTTAAACCCCATTGGTAGGCTTGGGCCTACCGGGGCGACTGCGGACTGTCATCTTGCATGACATAATCCGAATTTGGAGTGACACGTGGTCAGCGTATCAATTCTCCGGCAGTCTTAATCCCGGTCTTTGCGACTATGACTGCTGAACATCCAAGTCCATGCCATGATTCGAACACGGGACCCCTCGGCTGTGAGGCAGCGATGCTAGCCACTACACCACAGGAGGTCGGCAAATGAACCAGCTTATAAGATACTAAAGCCATTAGTCTTTTGTGGCTCAAAACGTTCATTCGATTTGATTCTACTTCAACAATAATTAGACATATATGTAAATTTTTAACACAGGTGGGAAAATAATACAGAATAATTTTTAACACTTCCTAATGAAGGGAATTGTTCTGTAAAACTAAAAAAATTGGCCTTCATTAAGATGCATGGGAGTTAAAAATAATTTAAAGTTTTTTTAGTAATTGTAACGATAAAATAAAGATTAACAGCTTGAGGTCATCATTTTATTACATATTTGTTCGTTGAAGTATTTAGTATATTTTTCAGCAACATCTAGAACACGGAGTATCTAAATGAAATTCTATTGATGCGTCAGGATGAAAAATCTGCAAGTAATATAGGAGAATAATTAAATAGGTACCCGAATTGTGGAGAAAAAGGAATGAAGGTTGACATTATATTATAATCCTCTACATTATCAGGGCTATTTATCAGCAAAGAGCCCGTATCATTTTGTCTTCCGCTATCCATACGGATTATTAGCTTACTAAGTAGCTGGGTGCCTGCTATAGTATTTAATTCGACAGTAATCTCTCAGCGAGAGTCATATTTTTGAAATTTACTTTTCCACACCCACTACTTTACGACATCTGAATTTCAACATACCCACTAGCTTATTCAAATAATTTATCTGTACCTTAAATAAGCACAGTAACTTAAGAAAAAACCCGTAGAAATGTACAATATCGAGAGAACCTCTCATCCATGTAACCGCGAAAAATATTTATTCACATGCACAAATCTGCGGTTTATTTACATTTTAAATTTCCGTACTCCCCCCTCCTCCTCATCCTCCAGGGGTAATAGTAGTGCAGTGTCCGTCTTTGCTTCCAGGACACAAGGAACCCGTGTACCAAATTTGGACGAAATTCATCCACGCGTTTTATTTATACACACACACAAAAATACCCTGTAGCAGTCAATTATATTTATAAGGATAAGTTGCTTGAACATCTCTTCGGTGTGTTTAGTGTGAACTAATGAGTAGATATACATATCAACTAAAAATTAAATTGAGTGTAAGCGGCATGGGTCTTATAAAATCAATCTGCAATACGAATTATAGAATATTTTTCATTATGATTATCTAATTGAAAACTATAATTACTTAAAATGTTAGCTATGCTTCAGCACTTTTTTAGCAACTGAACTATCTCGTTTGACAGGTTTGACACTTGAGGACATAATCTATCTATTTGCATGGTATATATATCTTTAAGGAAGGACCTATCTTGGCAGCAAACTCATTTCCCGTTATTCGGAAAAACGTGAGAATAGTACCCAGTAGCCCGACACGCCTGATGCAGATTTTCTAGGGTTTTCCCTGTATTTCTTTAAGGTGTAACACCGGATAGGATCCTTAAACTATAACCCGGGAGCCTTAGTCATCCCTTGACTACCTTGCTCTTACTTCCACATCTTGTCTCTTCAATTTCCTTCCTATGTTGTTAAAAGGGATCTCACTGTTACAGGATCATCCTCATGTAGTCTGTTACCCAAAGAAAATATTTTACTCATTTATTAGAAAATTTTACTAAATACTTTTTATTTCATTTTGGTTATAACTTTATAGCATATTTTTTTCTCATTCTTCATTTAGAAATGAATTTCGTTATAGCTACCTGTTATAATCCAGAAGTTTTCGCCGCTTTAGCGTAAGAAAATTATAAAATTTTATTGTGACGTTAAACTTATTATCCTGCCGTAAATAATATTTAATTTTTCTGTGATTATATTATTTAGCAATCCATTAAATTTTACATTAAGTATGACGATTAATCAACTCATGTGTATAATACTTTTCATTCTTTGTTAGCTGTATTAATAAAAAATGTAATTATTATCTTTTATTCATCATTACTCTAACTTCCACACCCTCTCTCTTCAATTCCCTTCCTATGCTATTAAAAGGGAGCTGGCTGTTACAGCATAACCTTCATGTAGCCTGTTTACGAAAACAAAAGGATTCACAAATATTTATATTCATATCTTCTAAACCCTGCAAGACATCTAAATGAAACATACACTGTTTAATCTCTAAAATCTTCACTGAGATACGTTGACCCGTTTTGGAGCCATTTGACACTTTTAGTTATTGGGATAGATATAAAAATATGAGGCGGTAAATTTTGGTCATAATTTTCTGTCTCTGAATCTTTGCGTTTCTAGTCTAAAATCCAGTCTATTAAATACGTTAAACAAAGTCAACCAGAAAAAATATGATTTTACATCAATTTCATAATCAATTGTCTCCTAAATGATCAGCAAGTGTGGTCGATTTTTCGATAGAAATGCCATACTTTGATATTGTAATATAAGATACCACAGTTCTCTGGATGAAGGAAATATTTTCGTGTACACGTAATAAAACCTGAAATAGATTTATTTAACGTTTAGTTAAGGGATCGCCTCAAGTTCGGGTAATAAGAACGTTTGTTGATCCATACCGCCAGTTTACGGCTTGACGTACTGGAACGAGTTCCCGTCGCATCGCGTGACGCACTGGCGTCGACTCGTAAAATTCGTCATTAGATTTTTTATCCGTCGGAGCGCAGAATTCATTTGAATACGTTAAGAAGCAGAGTTTCATAATAATCGAAGACGACGCAGTTCACGGCCAGTGGCGCAGTTGCGCTAATGAGCCTTGGATTCGTTAAGTCCTCAAATCTCCGGGAACCTCAGCAGACATAACTTACCACAATCATGTCCAGTCCGTCACTCTCATTACGCTTAATTGAAAAAAATTGATACTGCTATGTTCCATGTATAAAGTTCTATTTAGTCTTATGAATTTAAGTAACGTTAAATATGAAATAAGTTTTTATGTTTCCACTTATAAAATTTATTTATTTACAGTAGTTGTATACGATTTCATAATCATATTGGGAACGTCAGATGTCATTAAATATCGTGTTAAATTTGTTCCTAAGCTAGATAATTTTTTATTAATTTTATTCGAGTGTTTTCAACAAAAGTAGATAACACATTAGTGAGGATTCATTAATTGTTTCGAGAATTTCAGAGTTTAAGGCGATTGATTTATTAATATTTTTCTTCAATTCTTTATTTCTAGAACTCTATCTCGATTACTTACTTCACCTACGAATACACACAGACGATATTATTTATTACCTGACCTGGCGATTGTAATAAATCTTAAAACCAAATATTAATCACAGTCAAGCAGTCGCTTTCAGTATTCAATTAGTTAAGATACTAAACTCGACAGTAAACACAAACCTAACAGTGGAATCTTTCAGCGTCACTGTAAAAGCTGTAAAGCCGCGCCTACATTAAAACTATAAAAATCTGAATTATTGTTATACTAATATTTCTGCAGCTTTCCGGGGTCTCTGTATTCGTATATTATAATCTTAATGATTTAACCCTCCGTTAATAATGAGTAATTGAGTTTTTAACTAACAGCTAAGAGAATTTGTATTTGTCTCGTCTATCTAGATCAAGGTTGCACTAACTATTCGCGGCGAAAGTATTATAAATACAAAAAAATTCCCTTGGATAAAATTTACGCGATACACTAATTTTCTATTTTTTTTTTACTCCAATGGATATTGGTGTATTCACTCTAGTTTCTCTGTGCTTTTTCCCTTTCTATGCTTTTATATTATTTTATGGATATAGCAATAATATGTTCGTGTTACATTATTTATGTTTTACCTGATGCTTTGTTTGATGTTTAAGAGAACCACATTAATGTGACAATAAAACGTGTATAAACTAGAGATGGTGGATCTGATCGAGATCTTATTTTTTTAAAAAAAGAAAACTAGCTCCCTCTGCTGAGTGAATCGGGTAAAAAGAGCAGTATCACATTTTGATTCACTCCGCTCTTGTGATCCGAGATCAACCAGCTCAGGAATCAGATCGCTGGGTCTGCAATCCCAGAGCTGCCTCGTGTTTGAATCACTCATTCGGGAGTCAGATCGCACGGACAGCGGTCTCAGTGTTACATGCCAGTTAATTAGTGAGTGAATCAGAATATCTTTCTTTACGGCAGGGCGATTTTTTTGGAAAAAGGGGTATAGGCAGAAAATATTGAAACTGTACGTCAATATTAAATTCTCTTATTTGATTATTCAGAATATAATCAAATAAATCCGTTTTGAAATACATTGTTTCACGTATTCTCACTCAATGTTGTCTAAACTTTTCACTTTAATTTCGCTAGATCGCTTTACTCTATAGTAGTATTTTATTAGCATTACTAATTCACTTCATTTTATTATAATATCCAAGCATAATTTGGATTATTTTCTTATAATATGGTAGTATAATTTGGATCATTGCTTTAATTACAAAAATTCATCATAATATTAATTCGAAGGACGTATGCATAAAAATTAAAAAACTCATCTTAATTGAAATTCTTAATGGCGGAGTCCACGACATTGTCGTATATTCCTTTTAAAACGCTTAGTCATTACACTACTTTTTATTGATTGACAAGCTACATGCGGGTAATCCACGGGATCACAACTCCCCTTTAATGACATAAGCAGGAATTTGAAACGACGGATATGAAAAGGAGAGAAATTAACAAATTTTGTAATTTTGAACCTCTTAAAAAATCAAAATTCATACTAGACCAATATATCAGTAATAAAAATCAAGCAGATAGTCATTTATTCATTTTATCATTATTTCTTTATTTATTAATAAATACGAAAATGTATATAATTTTTGTTAATTAATTATAAAGTCAGTTTCACTGTAAAATCATGTAGACAAGGCAATATTCATTTCGATGAATTGGTTGTGGTGAGTGGTTCGAATATATATATATCAAGTGAGCAGCGAATCAAGAAAACGAGTTATCTCATTCTATTGAGTGAATGGTTCCGATATGATCACTCAAAGGAACGGTATGTATTTGAAAATAATCAATTATTTAGTAAAATTGATATAACGTCCTGTAACGCGAACTGATTTAAAATGCATGCATGTTATTATATTTTATTTTTAGAGAAATTTAGGAGTAAAATTTCTAGATAATTGTGGTAAATGAAATTTATATACAGAAGCCTATTAATATGACAACAGTCGTGCTAATATCTGAAACCACTATACTAAACGTATGTAATGCTATAAAATGTTGTAGATGTGGACAACATCCCACGAGACATCATTTTGTTCGATCCAAGCGACCTTCTACTTAAATACGTGCTCTATGGCATGTATGTGAATCGTCGGATTAATTATTTCGATGATTGGACTTTGATTGTATGCATATTATCCCTCGAGGAAATGCGGAAGAAAAGCATTGCAATTATGAATTCATGATAGACATCGTCGGTCCGATATAATTGCCGGTAATTTAAAAATGTTCGGTCTATGAATAAAAGTTCTCATGAATCACTAGGAATATGAGTGAGGAAAAGCGAAAAACGGCAAGATCCTGACATAGAACCGCGACGCACGCAAACCACGTTATGAAACAAGACAATTATATCGGCTTTCTTTTCCCCTTGGCAGCACGTGAGCGACTCCTCACGATTCGCGTGGCTCAGTGGTCATCGTGTCAAATCTTCCAGAAGACGTCGATGCTGTCAGCACTTCCGTTATTTCATTATCTTGTTCTGAAATATGGATTACAGAAATTGTTCTTTAAGCCTTTAACATTTAAATTAACTACTTATATCACAATATAAGTGTGAATATTAGGAAATCGTTGCTAAAAATGTTTGTATGGAGCGTGGCTTTATATGGTTGCGAAACGTGGACGATATAAATTGGGGAAAGGAAAAGAATAGAAGCCTTTGAAATGTTGAAAATCAGATTGGTGGATAGAATCACAAACGAGGAAGTTATAAACAGAATAGGGGAAAGCGAACAATATGGAGGACGTTGACTAAGAGAAGGGATAGATTAATACGCCACGTTTTAAGACACGATGGTTTTGTAAAATTAGCATTAGAGGGAAGTGTGTGGGGTAAGAACAGAAGAGGGTGGCAAGGATGGGATACGCTAAGCAGATTAGGGAGGATGTCGGTTGTGCTAGTTATAAGGAAATAAAAATGCTTGCGCAAGATAGGTTAGCATGGAGGGTTGCAGCACACCAGTCTTAGGAATGAATACCACAACAACAACTTATATCAAAAAGCATTTTCATGTCGCCTTACTGATAATGTAAGACATTAGAAAGCTATACCAAAAACGCATGCCTGAACGTGTAAATAAAAGTCATTCTACAGTAGCAGTAAAATGAATATTAAAAATGTAAATCAATAAATTATACTAAGCTGAGAATTCATTGCTTATGATTTATTATTGCCCTATGACAGGGGTCAACCTTGTTTATACCTACAGCCAATATTTTGACAGATAAGTTCAGATGCGCCATATGACTCTAGAATATTTTATAGCGTCTTCTTCATGCTTAGTGGTTGGTAAATAGATATGAGAATAGAATCTGCTACTCTTAAGGGACGAAAAGAAATAACTTTGACGCAGTTAAATTAACTAATTTACGCCAGTTTAATGAAACACCATTCTACAAAAGTACGAGAGGGAGATAACTCCGTGGTCTCGTTTGGTGAAGATTAGTCTGGACTACGGTTGTTGACACTGAGTGCGAGATCAGCTTGGAACTTTGAATTATGTCTTCTCTGTTTGCCATAAGAAAGGCAATTAAATTCTTATAGTTAAGACATTTGGTCATTCATTGTATTTATTTGTAATGGACGCCTAATTTCACTGTGCTTTTTAATAATAGATTCCATTTAAATCTATTAATTTGTTTCAAGAAATACCTCGTAAATAACTTTTTTTTAAATAATATCTTGAAAACACTTTTAACATTTTCAACCGGTATATTATTTTTATACTGATATCTAACTAAATGATAAATGTAATACAATGACCAAACAGAACAGGTTTATTAATGAACGGTGCCAAACAGAACAGGTTTATTAATGAACAGTGCTATAGATATAAAAAAATCACTACGTTTCATTATTAATTTAGAGCAATAACAAAAGACTACAAGGTCTTAATAAGTTACTAATATTGTATTCTAAAATTTCTTGAAAGCTCTTAAGCACTCTTAATAAGTTACTAATATTGTATTCTAAAATTTCTTGAAAGCTCTTAAGCACTATGGCACTAAAATTCAGAGAAAAATATATTAGAATGTGTCACTTTTGCTTCAAATAATATAAAACGTATTCTAATTTATAATACGAAAATATATTTGTCTACGATTTTCAAGATTAGTATAAAAATATTCAATATCTATAATAAAATTTTAGATTACAATACTAATCACTCGGTCAGGTCTCATCTATAGGGGTTTTCAATAAGGGCGGATTAAAATTGAAATGGAATAAAATAACTTGTTTGTGAGGTACTAATGAACTTTTTACTTTAAAGGCCCATGTCTGCCCTTTCAAAAAAAAGAAATTCGTTAATACCTCATACACAGCCTTTTATTATTTAATTTTAACATTGAATCGCCCTTGTTGAAAACCCATATATTTTATTGTTATCTGATGAAGTCCCAATTGGGGGTGAAACTTATTTATTGCATTAATTACATCGATATTTTATTTTGTTTATATATATACATATATATACTATTATTCTGATTGCTTTTTGAATAAATAAAATTATATATATATATTCCGTAATCCAGTGGCGAATTTTTAAGTTTGTTGGCGTATGAGTACGTGCACATGAGAAGTTCGAAGCTAGGTGCAGCGAGATAAAGGTTATTGGTACTCCTGGCGTGCTCTGTGACATGTTTAGCATCGGCATGTCGCAACACTGCTTTGAATAGACTGTCGTCAACACCACACCAGCACCCAAAACGCATTCCACAATCACCCACCATTTTAGTGTCACATTCCACGCTTCTGGGCTACACTCAGCTTATTGTACTAGGAATTTTCCATTAAGATCGAGTACAGCTCGGATATTTCTTAGTAATTCTTGGTTACTCTATTGTTAAGCCGAACGTCGGATTGGAATGAGCCAGTATATTCCACAGGAGTGTTTCAGAGAAGTAAAATAGTAATGGAAACTATGTGGCGACTCAAATTACCTATTAAAATTAGGACTAACCGAATATTCCCGCTACTGAATCTTTACATTCAGCCCTAACGTATGCAAAAGACATTGATTTGTGCTTGAATTTTGTCAAAGTCCCACCTTTTGTGTAACCTACGTAATCTCTACAGTAATATATATTATTCAGATAAATTACTGTAAAATACCTGATGTCGAAAGAATTACTCTGCAGTTTTTTGAAAATCGATATTTGACTGTGAACCTCAAACTTATGGATATGTTTACTTTTACTTATTATAACAGTAGACTACTATTTTATTTAGCTTAATTAATCTGTTTCTTGGAATGTTTGTGATACAATAATGCCTGCTTCTACCTGTTTGTTAAATCTTTAGATGATATTTTTTATATTAATTTCCGATTTGTAACAGTTTATTGTTTTGCAAAATACAGTTATCTTAGTTTTTAGTTGTTTTATTTTTACTTTTTTTATATAAATTTGTATTTTGAATTACTTTATTGTTCCCTTCGACTCTTGTAATTTTAAATTTTTTAGTTATCTGTTTTATAAATTTTATAAATGAAAGCACATATATCATGTTTGCTGTCAACATCCACAGCTTGTCAGACATCTTGAAGAGGGTACAAATGTTTTTGATTTGTTTGGACGACTTCTCCAAGCGATATATGGCAAACGTACGTCATGACACATTTTTAGTTTATTTCGTAAAACATATTGTCTTTTGTATAATTTTTTTATTAGTGCTGACATCTTGAAAAAGTATGGGTAGAATTAAACAAATAATTGTTAAAGATTATGTTGTCAGGCTGGAATCACGGCCACGGCCAGGTGGATATTACATAATTCAGTTTGATCGTGTTGGCAATCGAAGTAACTCCTTATTTTTAGCTGAACTTCATTATTTGTAGATATTATGACGCGCATACTGAAAACAAGAGCATTGATTGACGAAGTTTGTCGAAGTTTGACCACGCTGACGGAAATTTTGTTATACTGTCTGCTAATCTAAATAAAATAATTTATATATATATGTACTTTGTCCTGCACGCGTTTCTATACCATTCATCCGATTACTATGAACGTTTTGTGAGTTACCACCCCAAAGAAAGATCCTTTCTGCTTCTTTCACCCTCTCCCCCGCAAATTTTCAGACAAAAGAAGGTCGCACCTAAAAGACAGTTTCACAACTTGCAATTCACAAAAATTTTCCAATATTTTTCTACTTCTACCTGATGACACTTTTGTCAAGCGAGATAATTATATATATATACATGTGTTAAGCCTGAAATAATTCTCAATTTAAATAATATTTCTTTTCAGCAATGATATTTTTAATTTGTTAATAAGTAATGAAAATGTTTTATATGTCGCGGTACAGATGCCTCAGGCAAGTTATATTAAGACCAGGGTGCAAGCATCCAATTTTAGTTTTAGTAAAAGAATATATAAAAACATTAATTCACCCTAATTAGACCGAACTGATGTTTCAAGTATTTTCCCCTTATAAATGGCTGCTCCCGTGCATTGTTGTGTACGTATATGCTGAAAATAAATTTAAATACGGGGAGTAATTTCAAGACAAATATTTTCACATGTTCCTTGTGACCCGGAACAAGCACTATCAGAGTAAGTCACTACTACCAACCGCGGGGATATCGGTGGATGGGACGGGCATTTGAAACATACATGAACGGCCGATATTTACATCCGAATGAATATTTTACGGATTTATAATTAGATTGATAGTGTTTCTCCCTATGTTGTTTGTTTGTTATTGGTACCCCATTCGCCGTGGGAGGAGAGGACCTATAGGGATGAAGGTTAAGGAGCGTTACATAACAATCGAACAAAGTGTCGAATCTGCGGTTATGGAAATCGCCAAGTCCAATTATGACATTCAACATGCAATATATGTAGCAGTTCAGCCCCAAGGGGAGATGTGGAAACGGTCAAGGTCTGTTATATAAAAATTACGTGAAAACAACATATATCAGTGTCATTTTTTTTGGATGTATTATTGTATCGGGAATAGTTTGACTTTATTAAGGTACTGGGAGTATTTTTCAGTCTCTCAAGATACCGGGATAGAATATTACTCTCATGGGGCATCAGTTCATAATTTCGCCGCACTGGAGCTTTAATTGTACTTTTTTAAACTTTTCTTAAATTTTTTGACTTCATCAAGTTACTGAATAATCACGGTGGTTATGATGAAATTAACAAACCGTCAGCTCTCATGAAGTACGTGGCGTGAAAAGGTAAATTTTCGAAAGTAACATTCTCGCTGATGGTTTAAACACGTGTTGACAAAGAGATTACTGTCGAATTAAATACTGTAGCGAGTGGAAAATATAGATAAAATTAGTTGCCAATGTGATTACACTAAAGAATTATCTGTCTAAAGATACATTTGTCGGGTTTAGTCCCAATAGCTGTTACCTGATAGCAATTCGCCCCGATCTGCGAGAAGTAATAGTAATGGGAGGTTTCTAAAGGCCGTAAATGCATATTTGCGAAAGCGGAGGCTATGCATTTAGGTAAAACTTGGAGGAATCATGGAATAGTTCTCAACAATTCGTCTCCGATCTTTTCATTGTTCTGTCGTTGATTCCAAATTATGAATATTAACCATATCAAATAATTAACTTGATAATGAAAAAAAATCTATACCATATATTTGTAACTACTTTCTACGATGTTAAAAAATACTTTAATAATTCAAATAATATTACAGATTATACAATGAAAATAATGTAAGAAATTGTTCTGAGATCATTATCATGTTACCTTTACTGAAATGATTGTAACGCCAATTGTGTAGTACATTTTGCTAAAACTTTTGTGACTTTGCACAGGACATGGATAATTTGGCTATTTATCACCTTATTGTTTTAGTACCTGTTTATTTAAGGCTGATGAATAGGTGCGATTTTAGAAATTGAATGAAAAAATGTTTGATATTCGCCTAGAATTTGAAGTTGGAGAAACGTTTCAGTTTAAGAATTAATAGAAGAAAGTTCTATATCGTATATATATATATATATATATATATATTACAAACAATAACAATTCACTCACTTAAAAAAATTAAAAGGATTATTTTTAAATGGTTCGTCTCCACAATTGAGACATTTGAAGACTAAATATTTTACTCCTTGCATTTTAAGTTATTCGATTTCTTTCATGCCAATAGTAATTTAACTCGTCAAAAAGGATCGTACTAAATTTATAACCTTGAACCTCGTTCTTCTGTGCAGAAATTTGCCTTTCTGTACATTGCCCTGGGTAGCAGTCGAGTTTTTTTCTTGAGATTAGCCGTGGCCGGCTTCTAGAGGCGCCAACCACTGACATGGAAAAGTCATTTGTCCTGGGGAACTGGACCTCGGTGACTAGAAATCCATCCGTTATTCTTCAACATTTACGGTTAAAAACTTAAACAGACATCTTGAGCAACACTAACCAGCTCACACCTTATACACTTTCATAATGATTTCCACATTGTACTTTGATTTTTTTCTTAAAATTCCCGTATACCGTATTTTAAAATTAACTGGCAATATCTTCTGTTATGAATTGAAGATAAGTCTTCATTTGGGTAAATTATCGATATAAACTCATTGCAATTAGACGCTGCTGTTTTATAATAAAAGTTGCCAATCGCTTTGCATATAAATTAATTGAATTATCACTAAGCGAAGTTGTGTTGATGCCCATAGTGGAGTCATCTTATGAAATATTTTTGCGAAAAATTAAATGCTAAAACAGTATATAATTTATATTCTGACAACATCCAAATTTTTACTTCCGTTTTACATGGATCGGCGGAAACGTCTAATTCTGAGCAATCAAGCCGCACGATCCAATCCTCTCGGCAATTTTCAATTACAAAGTTTCCATATTATTAAATTCACATTGCGCTATTTTTTTACATATTTTAACAACATTTATGCGTTTTAAAAATAAAACATTAATATTTAGGTTTTAAAATAGTTACATTAAGTTAACAACTTCATATTATTTATAAATTTTGCTAAATTAATTTATTTCACATCAGATAGACTCGAAGTGGACCTGTGCTTAGGAGCATGATCATTTATACTTACAGAACATCTCTAAGAAAAACGACACGTTTCCTACTGGAACCTGTGCACTGAGAAGAAATAAAAGCTCTACGCTCAATTAAGGAAAAATAATATTAGAGGCGAATTAAATGTACTTAAAATAAAAAAACCGGTATTTTTTATTTAATTGAAATTTTTTATTGAATTTTATTGTATAGCAAATGAAGTTTTAATGCTGAAAAAGGAATGCTGATTTCATTTTAAAATATTTTATGTAAAAATATTTCTTAAAAGAGATGATTATGACATGGTTATTACCGAAAGGTCCTTTCCAAAAAAACTTGATAATATTAATGACGTTTTGACGTTATTGAGATTTAAAAACCCAAGGGGTATCACAATAGAAGAACTCATATTTCTTGAACATTAAGTAT
This sequence comes from Eucriotettix oculatus, assembly GCA_034510155.1. NCBI lineage: Eukaryota > Metazoa > Arthropoda > Insecta > Orthoptera > Tetrigidae > Eucriotettix > Eucriotettix oculatus. The sequence continues at coordinate 226,895,815 of CM067376.1, read as the reverse complement.
TAATCGAAATTGCACTTTTTCACTTTGTACTGTATCATAACTCGTATGAAACTTTAACCACAAAACTTTTAGTCTCTTTTTTATCGCATATTGAAAACCATCTTACTGGAAACAGAAAAACGCTTTATAGAATAGTCTTGATGCAGGGAGACTTGAAAATTTGTTAACAGATATGTTAAGTCCATTATTCGTTTACATTTTGCATCTATCAACAGTATTTGTACCATATATTTCATTCATTTAATGACATACTTCAGCTAATTTACTACATATTGTAGATTAATACTTTAACACCCGTTATTTACTGGGAATGTAGGGGAAATATGGTTCGGTATGAGATATAAATTTCCTGACCATTTGCATTTACTACGTACTTGCAAGAATTGTGCGGGACTGACGATTATTTAATGAGGGTAAAGTACATTTTTGGCGGACAGCCTGAACAACATGGAGCTTATCTGAGCACAAGCTGCGCCATTCCGTGCTCCAGAGTCGAGATAAAGGCCGCCAATCAGAACTGCCAGTCAAGGACAGCAAATTAGCATTGCTGATTAATACGCAAGCGACACGCGTCACATGTAATCCTCTAATCTGGCATAATTCATTCTCGCAAGGGTTACACGGCAATCCGTAGACTTCCTCGCATACTTCAACTCGCCACACGTAGCGTACTCGAAAGTATTTTCGTACCTGAATTTTGATCTGGAAATTGTTGCACATAATGTGTTAAAGGAAAAGTTTATAAAGAAGATCAAATTTAAAAATGTTGAGAATAATTGAGTGAGATAGTAGTTTAATTTTTTCAGTTTTCTGCACATCGTCTAAATAAAACGGCGTTATTTAGTTAAAAGCTTGCAAAGTCATTAAAAAACAAAATCTACACCTGCACTATTTTATTTAGTCAGTAACTGACCGTCACGTATTCTTGTGATTGGCATAGGCTCAATACAACCAATTTATTATTGATTTAATAAGTATGGAAATATCATTTTATCTCTCCGATAAGTACATACCAATAAGTTGGTTGTAGATTATTTAGTGTCCGCAATTATTATAAAGTTATATTTTCCGAAAGTCAAGTTCGTATGAACGGTAAGGACCTACACGATGCTCAGGCACCAGTTGAACGGTTTCTTCCACAGCAGCGAGTTCAGTGTTTGCCCACCGCTGCGTAAAACAGAACACCAAGAAAAGCTATTCATCTCGTTGCGGATGCATGTCAGAACGTCAGTAACCTGTTAACAACATGCTACAGTTTACGGCCATTGTTGAGTGACGGAAGTGTCACACTTGTCCTACCCACGACTTAAACCTGGGAAGTTTAGTCGTACTACATGAGAGACACGCGATGTCGGCGCTCTCCTGATAAATGCGATCCTCGTCTAAATATGGACACAATTAAGAACATTTATTCTGTCCATCTATCGTACTACTTCTCACGGATTAACACTATTATTCTATTTTTTTCATGACTTGTTGTACAGTTCTAATCTGGATGTAAAAATGGGAGGGGGAGGGGGGCGAAAATGGAATACGTTAACAGCTAGTTGTATTTCAATAACCTAGACTCTACAAGAAATGCATTTCAAAATAGTTACATGCCTCTATTTATCTTTGATAAGAATCATTTTGTCCATTTCCCTAGTAACAGCATGATTCTAATTTCCAATAAGTATTACAAGTTATAAAGTTCTATAATTATCTTTGATTAGTGGGGAGAGAGAAAGTAATCATCCTTATCTCAGAGGAGCGTCCTCACTGGCCTGCGGTGAGAAAAACAAAATAGTAATCAATTTATTCAGTGAAGAACCAGCTATGATGAGCGATAATTATTTCTAGGCCATGATGTTAAATAAGGCTCTTCTTATTTTTTTAAAAAATAGGAAAGCTAATATATTGCCTACACAATAAAACAGCCCACAAATTTCTCAACAAATATTTTATTTCTTCTTCGTCATCTACATAGACACAGAAGCTTTCAAACAATGAGTCCATATTAATCCGTAAAGTTTTAACAATTATTTGGTTAACATATGCAACTTCGGATTTACAATCATTCTTCGTGGGCTCTTTTAATTGGGTTTTATATATACGTGAATATAGTCAGTAAAAAAGTAAAATAATTCAAATTTTAATTTCTTATGACATTTGAAAATCAGGTAAAAATTAACTTAAATTAAATAATTATTTTTCAGTTATCCGTAGGCTTAATTATAACGAAACATTAAAATATAATTTAAAATAAATTTGAAAATATACTCACTTAATAACTATCAACAGAGCCATATTTTAATCTACCTGATTATGGCGATGACATAAATATGACTCGGTTAGTAAACCGTTATTCTTTTACTAAATCGATTCGCCAGGGTAACCTATGTCCATCAGACACTGGCTTGTTCCGCTGTCCAACATCAAACACGTCGCTTGAAGTAATAACGTTTATAACTAAAACTCACTGTCAAGATTCCAATAAAACGTTTTACTTTCTTATTCCACTAAAGCTGGGTTTACGTGACACAGTTGACCAGAACAAGCTGTCAGTCATAGGCAGGCAGCATCGTTGCACTTGCATCGTGTAAACTCTCTCGAGACAAACAGTCGGACGCCAACCAACCTTTCACTGTGACAATAAAAAAAGAGGTTGAAAAGTGGAGTGAACTTGAGTCGTTAAAACTTCTAGAAGTGTATGAAAGATCAGAAATTATTTGGATCTTTATTTTTGATATACAATCCCTTAGCCATTTCGAAGGTTTTCTCTAGTTTTTCTTCAATTTATTAATTCAAATATCAGTTACAACATTCCTTTTTTCGTACCTTCCTGTAATGTTTCCATAAAAGTACTCAAAATTTAATAGCACGTGACCCAGCTCTCCTGCTTACTGTTGTTCGCGTCGTGTACACCCACCTAAAGCGGTGACATCAAGATCACTTCTGAGGGGTGCAGATTTTGATTTATTCTTGTTTCCATTAGTCCTTGATTGAGGAAATAGGATACGTTATTCATTAGATATAACAATTTTAAGAATAAATTAAGCTACATAATTAATAATTATTAATCTTCAAATAAATAAATAAAATCAAAAGTAAATAGTCTAAAGTGTACACGCACACAAGAGAGCACAAAAACAAATTGAGAAACACAAACGCATGCAATGGAGTTTTCAGTTTTTGGAGCTGCGCGACCAGGAATGTGGCCTTCCGTAGTAGCTCCGAATAAACAAACAAAAGATTTTCATTTATTGTTGTTTCCATTAGTCCTTGATTCAGGAAATTGGATGCGTCATACATTAGACATAACAATTTTAAGAACAAATTAAGGTACATAATTAATTATAAATAATCTACAATGAATAAATAAAATAAAAAGTAAATAGCGTAAAGTCATTAAACACACTACAGGCACACAGAAGAGTACAAAAGAATTGAGAAACACAAACACACGCAATGAAGTTTTCACTTCTTGGAGCTGCGCGACCAGGTACCTGGCCTTCCGTAGTAGCTCCGAATAAACAAACAAAAGATCAGGAAAAACTGTACAGAAAGTTTAAAACTATGTAGTAGGTTATTTTACAAGGAAACACATTCAACACTTTTGCAGGAACCTTAATTTTAAATATTAGGGGGACGTTTAAGAAAATCAGGTACAGAGTAAAATGCGGCATTTAATATAATAGTTTTACTCTGATTCACGAAAATTTTGCAATTATTGTTTCTAACATCTGGAGGATGGCTATTCTATAAAATTATCACGGTATTGTGAATACTTTTCTGGGTATGCACCCAGCGCGTAGACGTCAAGGGTTGTCCCCTGTTTCCATTGAAGCATATGGTCGATACCTGCATGAAGTCTAGAACGCTCTGTTCTAACGTCAAACCCTCCAGGTATCGAAAGGAATCTGACAAATACAGAGAACTCCATCAACCTCATGGAGGCTTCTCTAGGTTTCTCCTTAAACTATAGTCCGGGTGTCCTAGTTAATTCTTGACTATTATTTGGCGTGTTCTGCATACTTTTATTTCGAGTGTTTCTGAATGCAAAAATAAATAACGGGAATAATGCTATTTAAATTTATCGTGCTGTTAAATTTTCCTCACTTACGGATACAGTGGGCACGCCGTGATATGACGGAGAGTACAAGTGATAAATATTCACTGTTAACGTAGCGGAATCAGGCAAGTGGAGAATTAGAAGGATTGGTTCTGTTGCAGCCGTGTCGTCCCCGGCGTCGAGTGTGGGCGCCTCGACCCCCGCCATGACGTCGCCTGCGCCGCAGCCCCCCACGGGAGCCCCGCCCCCGCAGCAGCTGCGGGAGCTGTACGCCGCCGCCGCCGCCGCAGCCGCCAGCTCCGCCACGGGCCACCCCCTGGCGTCGCTCGTGTCGCAGCAGCGCCTCCTCGAGCTGTCGCGCCTCGGCCTTCGCCACTACGACCTCGCCTCACACGTGCTTACCCAGCAGGGCGCCGTCTCCAAGCTGCTCGGTACGTCAAACATCCGCAACTTCGCAAACAATCAAGCGACATTCTCCATGATTGCGTTTCATTTAGAAACTTCAACTAATGTGCTAACGAAGCGACCAAAGAAACCAGCACCGACATCAACAGGATGCCATGTAATGATTCTAACATAGTGGACCAGGCATTTTGCTTCAGTTATCATCCGAAACATGTGTATTTCCGATCACTTAGCTACATTATCTGAGTATTAACAAATATTTTAAAAACTGTAAGCCATAATATATATAACATTTATTAACATTAATTCCTTAATTATGAAGGCGAAAAATTTCGGCCAAAATTAGTCAGAATTAAAATCATTAAATTATATCACGACGTTTCATTCCATTGTTTGGAACCTCCATTATTAGATCCAATCAGATCAATTATAAAATTCCTTAATTATGAAAACAATGTAGTGAATTTACAAAAAAAAAGTTTCATAACCACCTCAACTCCTTAGGAGTTGAAAAGTTTTGCATGCAAGTACCATGACCATAGAGGACGAACAATTTTCACCTTAAATTTCTTGATTCTTTAAAATTCACCAAATGAGGTTGCTAATTATCCGACGAAAATTAGTGTACAGTTATGAACTAATGTAAAGAAATTGTATATATGTGTTGGCTTATAGGTTGTTTAACTATTTCTTACTTTCCGATTCTTATTTCACCGGATGATGATGTATAAGTTCCTCTTTGATTGACGTCCATGCATCGGCTGCTGTACGAAGATTCGATGGGTCCTTCAAATAGCTTACAAAGCAGAGGTAGCACACAAAAAAGTTATTGCGTGACGTTACTCAGATTTTACTATTGTTGGTGACGTTTAGAGTCAAAAAGTGCAGAAACTAACAGAGGCGTAACTACTATGTCATCAAAATATAAGGAAGAACTGAAAGTTTCCAGGCTTGAAAAGTTAGACTCCAATTTTTCCCAAATTATTCCTAAATTCTTCCATTCAGAAACCGACCAACCGATCAAAATAGCAGAATAAAATCTTAACTGAAATTTCCTAATTTTTTCAGGTTAGTTTTTAGAAACATTTCATTGATTGGAAATGGACTAACGCATGAAGCGATGCCCCATATCTCTGGATTAAATAGGCATAGGATGAGACAAATCTTAGTTTCAGCAATCGCTATAGATTTCAGATAATCGACCGAGATATCAGAGTACGGTGAGGAGTGCGGGTACCTTTCATTCTCGCTGGAAGAGATGAAACAGCCGTCCGAATATCTTCGCTTACAGTTAAATTTACTTGTCTGTTCAGACGTTTCGTTCATGGGCTACCGTGTCACAGGAGGGTGATATAATTTTACGGATACAGGCTTTTATATAAACTGCAGCTCCCTGTGATGAATTTTCTTCGGCCTTATCGTCTGTCGTTGAGCTCAATTACATTTCTTTATAATTTTTCGAACTCAAGAAACGGTGAGTATTAAAAAAATCCAACAGGCCTACGGATTATCAGAGTTGAGTTAAACATGCAATATTAATTGGGTTTGGATCAAGAAATAAGTACTGCACTGTACGAACTCTGATATTGCACTCAATGTGTTCCAGGGAAGATAATGTAAAGAATCCTTAGTCTTTTGGAATTAATTGAAAGTTTTCCTTCTCGACCGATTGGCAAAAAGCATTCCTCATCCAACGTGCATCCGATTGATACCAAAGAATCGGGCTTCCAGGAAAACCCTCGCAATCCATCACGACGACGTTCCTGCACATTCCTCTGATCTAATTAAAACTTCCTTAGATTCCCAATTAGTGATAATGATATGTAGAATATTTAATTAAAATGGGGAAGTGAGAGCGGAAACGAATTGTAATTTTGCATGTAAAGGTGAATTAAAGTATTTAGAGACCGTAGAGAAACTTGAGGTGCTGCGTGGGGTAGAAGTCAATCAGGAAAATTCTTACAGTATAATAAAATGTTTAGTAATAATATTTTTTGTTCAAGTTTTGAGACGATAAATCAAATGAAAAATAGTAGATTAGAGAAGTAGTGGTTGTCAAATATAAATAATAAATGCGTTTTTTAAAGTTAGAAATAGCAATGTCGCATTTAAAGAGAAAGAAATCAGTCTGAGTTCCAAAAGATGAATCTTTAATCGAGTACGTCCACATCCTGATTTACGTACTGCAGTGACGAAAATATTCATGATTTTCTTGTTCAAACCGTTTTGTTATTATTTTCGTTTTTATACTTAAAATTTAAGTCGTCATTCTATAAAGTTTACTTCACTTCCCCTCCGTGTTTATGAATTGTTATCCTATATTTCTACCTCGTAGAGTATGAATGAAGGGAACAATAGCAATCTCATGAAAATGACCACCTCCCCGACTTCTCTTCATTATCAACTCTTTCTATACACGAGAAAGTGCTAGCGATTATCATGCACATTATTCCTCGTTCCATTTACACAAATGTATCATTAAGCCCATGTAAACTTAAGGCACACAATTATGGGAGCGTTTAAAGCCCTCTTATCAGTTATACAATGAATGCAGTAAAAAATGCTGCGTTCGCATTGTTTGTGCCTAACTGCACATTGATATGAACATACCATTCGAGGAAATGAAGAGACTTTCATGGCACCATTTCGAACGTAACGAAGAACACGATACTTATAAGATTTTCAAGGTGCTCGACATCCACCTCCCCCCTAACCCCAACGATATACTACTGAATTTTATTTCAGTTTCAGTATATCTTCATTTTCTTCCCCAGCTCTACAGCTCATTGAGGGCCTTGGCCTACCGGGTCGACTGTGGACTGTCATCTACATATCTCATTCTGAACTTAGAGTGGTCACCGTGTCGATTCTCCAGGAGTCTTAAAGCCGGTTTCCGTGACCACGACGGCACAAACATCCAAGTCCATGCCAAGATTCGAACCCGGGTTGTGAGGCAGCGACGCTAGCCAGTAGACCACAGGAGGTCGACAGTTTAACCATTTAGGTTTTCATAAATCATATTTGTCACTGACATAGTGTATCTGGACTTATAAAGTAGAAAATAAAGTTTAGGTCCTAAATTATGTCCTGGACGTGATATTGAACTAGTTGCAGAAATAATCAATCCTGAGATAAACCGAACTAGCGCATGCTCAATGGATGATTAATCTACACATGCTAAAACCCTGTATACTGTTTATTGTATTATAATTGTAAATTAGTGGCAAATTTATTTATGACTGTAGCAATTTTTGACTATCTTGATAAAAGTTCAAAGTTCCATGTACTTATTCAATGAACGTAGTATTATTATTTTTACATTAATTTTCTGAAAATAATTATCAGAAGCGGTATCCTAATGAGAAATATTTTGCTAAAAATATTGACGAGTTATAAATATTAAGAGACAAGCAGTCATCACCATTATTAAATTCTCATTCCTAACGGTCAGAATTAATTCGTTTTTCTGATAATATTTACCTTTTCCCTGAAAATGATTTAAAAAGTAAAATTCTCTTGCTGGAAAAACTTGGACGTACGAAGAAGTGATAAATGGCGATCTGATACGGCGGACAAAGACCGCACAAGCGGGCAAAGTGGGACATTTCCGCTGTCTTTTGTTCGGGTTCGCGCGAAGACGCGTTTAATCAAGTCGGCTGGCTGTTTTATGTCGCTACGTGGTTGACATGCATGTCGCAGAAAGCAGTCGGCGTGACGGCTTCCCGGCCCGGCAGGTGCGCCGCCATCTGTCGGGTCGCCAGACGCCCGACGCGACGCGACGACACGCAGATAAGGTCCGCGAGCCCGCACTGCTTGCGGATCTCCCTGCTCTGATTTACATACACTCACTGCTACTCCAAAATATTACATCGCCATCAACACCACTCCTTCTACACACATTTATTTTGCTTTATTGCATTTACCTTGAGTGAAGTATCACTATTGAGTCTCCCGAACGAGTTTACATTGAAGACAATCAATATAATTTGCTGCGGTGTTTCCCCCACATGGGTGCAATCTGATTGCTCAGCGGGGTAATTAAAAATGATATCGTCTAAAATTTAGAAACCAACTACCTGCTGTTGTTATACTTGTACAGAAGGTAAAGTTGTTTATATATTAATATGAAATAAGTATTGAATTTTTATAGTCACACTTGAAAGATTGATATAATAATATACTCGTAGAAAAATAGCACGTATTGTGTTGGTCAATTGCTATGGTACGCGTAATGCGTCTCATTATGGCCATCGCATCATATGAATAGGAGAGACTAATATTATTTCTCTGCTGCAAGCATTAAGCACAAGGGGTTCACTAAATTCACACAATACATGTTTAAATTATTTAACAATTAAATAATGATTTATAAAATTTTAATATTATTATTATAAATTCTTTTGAACTTGACTTTTAGTGTCATTTATATGTTTTGAAAATGTAATTTTCGTTTTCTCTCATTGATCTCTTAGTGAAAACCCGTTTCTGTTTTGAACAAGTTCTAATTAGGCTTCGTTTAGGGAATAATTCAATTTTTGATGCAATTTTTTTATTGTTACATAGTGTATCTAAAAGACTTAGATTGGGCATTGTAAAAAAAGGCTGGGAAACACTAGTTCACTTTGTCCTGTGTTTACTTTCTGGCTGACTTTTTTTGTTGAGAATTCCGATAGAGATGAACGTTCTGCTCCACAAGTCTTTCTCACCTGAGTGTTTCATTTTATATCTGGTTCAGTTCAGCAAGTATCACACCCGAAGAACAACACATCCGTCTAAAATTCATCAGTCGCAACTCGGTATGAACTTACATTTATTGGTTTTTATGAACTGATCTAAATATCATTGCTTTCCATTAGAGTTATAAGTTCAATAATTAAAATGCGGAACCTAGGATTGTTCCGAAGTCGTTTCTGAGACAGTTTTTCGCGTTTACATTAACTCCTAATTGTAGGTTAAACGAAAATTTGATTTTCGTGTAGGCTCTTAATGGGTAACGTAACTTCCGCCATGGAACTTTTAGAAACCTTCTTTTTTGCTTCTATCGGTATTTATGATTTTAATTTATTTTGTACTTGCTGGAAGGGTCTTTATAAAAATGTTAAAAATTTTCAATATGAACAAACCGTACCGTATGGAGTTTGAACCGACCGAGGCAAGTTCTTTATTTTTTGTAATATAATAATGATTAAGCCTCTTTTTTTCGTTCTCTCTTAATCTGAGTTTTAAGTAAAAAATTTGGCAGCTACGTTTTTGTATGAAAGATATTAAGCAAAAAACGTTATTAAAAAATTAACTATTAGCTAGGAACCTTGTATTATGTAAAACTTTTCACATCCTTGAAGCCTGGGAATCATTTTGAAAAGACTAATCTAAAATGAAAACGAAACGACTTGCAATTACGAACGCAGTTACGAGTCATGAAATTTACGACGCTGAGCCCTTTTTCTGTGTCACCAATGTACATCAATATCTTACGAAGCAAAGTAGTTAACCACAGATAAGAATGAAATTAAAGAATACGCCTTTCATAGTTTCATCCTACCACAGCATCATCATAATAATTTTATTGCAAAAGAAGTGTATCAATTTAATTACACGCATATTTAGAAACTTCAATTTGTTGGCACTGTTTAAGAAAATTAACTAATTACTTATTTTTCAACAAAAATAACGGAGATGGCCGAGTTAAAGTATTATTCCTGGTATCAGTGGTGTTATGGCTAAATACATTATTTCTCTTTCGCTATTAAGACGGACTGGACATGAACGTTAGGATCCGCTTTTTCTCCTTCATCATACTTTCCTTTGAACTGAAAACGTTATCTGCTTTTTGTTTATCTCACTAAAAAGGTGATATCAGAAGTAAGAACCATATGAAATTTTGGCTCTAGTGAGAGCAGAATTGATATATCTCTTTTCTCAGAAATTATGATTATTCATGATTTCTATAGTAAATTAATCATTGCAAGGAGAAATTTCAACCAAACTCGGTACTCAAATCAGTTATGATCTGGAAGCAAACAAGTTGGACTTCAAAATGCTCCTGTACCCATCAATTTGGGTGGGGGATGAAAGAGTGTGTCATTTTTAAAATATGTGAAAACGACTTACAGTGGCATCGAAGCATAGTTTACATTAAAAATGAAGTATAGTAACGTAACATATGAAATGTTCTGTTAAGATTACACTCTATTTCGTAAAAACGCAGGGGTACTGTTGACCGTCAGGAAACCGTCAATCAGGATGTTGAGATGTCGGGCAAACCTAAATCGGGAAAATGGCCTTTGGATTGATGACTTTTCGGGAAAACGTCAGTCAGTATATTGCCGTCGGGATAATGTGCATTGGATGAGTGTCTATCGAGCAAATCTCCAATTCACTACGCTCTGAAATATTACTTGTCATTTTCTAATAATCCCCAATGTAATCCTTAATTGCCTACAGTTTTGATAATATGATCCCCAACTTGCGCTCTTGGTAATAACGAAAAGAAAAGCAATAAAGCAAACTCTGTTCTAAAAAGGTCAGGATGTGAGTGATTAATAAATCCACTTCATAATGATATCCAATGATTAGATACATGTAAATGGTATACATGCCTGACAAAGTGAAAGCATCGGAGTTTGTTTACAGATCGTGCAGTGTTTCATATTCAAATTAATTGCCCCTATTGTAAATAATATATATTTTATGAAATTTAATTTTGAGTTGAAACGAGCGTAAGGAGGTCTTCGACTTGTACCTGTTGTCGTTGCAGAATTTAATTAATTTTCATTTTTGAGCATCCGTCGATTAGATGAGGTGGTGTGTAGAACAATGCTCATATTATCTATGAGTTTGCAGAATATTGCATGTCGGAGGACAGGAATATGTAGGGAGGGGCAACCAATTTGCCGTAGGCTAAGAGGTTTCTTTTGTGACCGTTGCTGTCAATACGTGTTTAATTTAAGGCAACTGAAAGCGAGCACGGAGGCAGAGCTGGTAATGATAGGCTGTCCAGGCCCGCGGAAGCTACGACCAGCTCGCATTCCAACAGGCCCGGCCGCCTTACAAACAACAAATTGTTATGCTTCGTCTTCACTACTCGATTACTTTCTACTTATAGCTACGCCTAATACAAAAAATTACTTTCCTCATTCCACATTTTACGAGGTTGTTTCGAAAAATAAAGCTCAAAACGTCACCACTGAGGTGCATCGAGTTCATTTTCAGTCAGCAACTTTTTTTAGGGGAACATAAAAAATAATTATGTTAATTGTTTCTAATATTCTGTGTTCTTTCTCCTTTGAATCAAAAAGGCCAATTTATTTCTAAAACAAAATGAATGAGAAAGTGATTTTCCCATTCATCAAATGAATAGCAAACGAGCATCGCCGGTTACTGTACGAATGGATTCACGACGAAATTATCAGATCAGTGAAGTTTCTTCTAACGAGTAAAAACCTTATTACGGTGCAACGCCATTGCGTGTAATCACTGCGATCCTGTTACTAGGACTGTACCGAGCAGTTGTCCAACCACCATAAAGTGATTCATTCTCTGAAATTGAAAAGAATTAGCTTGTATTTCAGGAGTAATAAATACTAATTTTTAATTGTTATTTCATAATATATTAATAAAACTTGTAGCGATAAATTGCTTAAGTTGGTAATTGATAACCTCATTTATCTCTAATAAATACTACGCGTATTAAAGAAAAGTGATTAGTAGTAATTAATTGATAAAATTTTTAATTAATCGTGCTGCAGTTTCTGCAGAGGAAACAATAAATTATCCGTCTCAACAAATATCGTCACCATGCAGTAGAGCTTGTTATACTTTAACAAGAAAAACGATTAACTTTTCGATCAGATTAATTTGTAACTATCTACTAGATAATATATTATTCTCTTTTTCCGTGTGATTAAAAGGAGAAAACGACATGTCAACGCTGAGTCAAAACAAGCGAAACGTTCAATTTTGGAATTTATTTTTCAATATGTGTAATGTAAGAGATCTATAATAAAATTATTTTAAAAATTCATCCTCTAAACGAGTCAGAATGTAAACAACAGACAAAGTAATGCCGTAGACGGCATATTTTCAGAATTTTGTTGCACTTGACTGTTTTCCAGGAAAATCACTTTTTACTTTTCTAAACGAAGCGGAGTATCTTTTCCACCACGGAAATAAGTTGGCAGACTATCATTGTAATATTATCAAGGTAACATAAACACACGTTATGAACGGCAAACACACAATTAAGATTAAAAAATTGAATATATTGTCTCTGGTCATTGAATATTTACAAAGTAAAATTAAGATCAAAATGTTTTTGCGTGCCCATCGAACTTACTATACCGAAATATTTTTGCAGTATTTTTATTTCATAAATCACCATAGCGAGGCACGGATATTTTAAATTATCCAATGTAACATCTAGAATTCAAAGATTTTTATCGTTTATATGACGTTAAACGTAAGCACCTCTAATGAAATATTCTTACATTGACATTGCTTGTGGCAGTAAGTGATTAATTAAAAAAAATAGTGTGTATCTATATGATTTGCATTAATATTAATAAGTAATTATATGCTGAAACGAGAGACAAGGGTCTATTAACACTGTTTTTTATATTTTTAATTTTATTTTCGGAATGGGAATCGGGATGAAATTATTAAATAGGGTTTGCTACACAAGAAAGAACCTCTCAACATGTTGCTGGATTCGGTAAAGAAAATGATACTGTTATTAATTGATTACCGAATGTCGATTGAATTGCCGCTTTGAAAAAGGCAACAGATACACTGTTAATAAAGAGAAGAAGAAAATTATGTGGCTATTACACGATTCCGTTGTGTGCATGGATATTTAAACGAAGTTACAGAATTATAATTTGTTAGGTAAAATTGGGATTTTCTGAGAAGAAGGGCTGCGGTGTGCTGGTGGTTGGACAACTGCTCGATACAGTCCTAGTAACAGGATCGCAGTGATTACACGCAATGGCGTTGCAAGGGCAGCTTTTCTGAGGCTTCCGGGCAAAGTGCCCAAAAGCCAATATAGAATCCCGCGATTTCGTGCTATTGGCAGCCCTGCCGGTGGGGGCGGAATGTCGTTGCGGCCTGACCGCGGACAGATGCCTCGCTTCCGGCGGCGACATTGCGACAGCCGCCATGACAACAGTTGCTACGTACATTTCGCACGAGCGTAAGTCATCCTTGTTATCTATTCTTCATTCATTGTCACTAATGAAGATGGTTGCAACCGCTTAACATCCGGCACGGTGACTCCATAAATCAAGCTGAATTCTTTCATATGCAATTGACTTCGAAACTCTAATATTGTATATAATATATTTAATATTATATATTTTTTAAGTCTAATAGCCTATTTTATACTTGTAACTAGAGACCGGGAATCTTTTCTTTGGAAAAACCTTCTAAATTACGCCAAATATCTCGTGATTTCAATCACTTAAAGTCATCTTAAACCAGTGTCACGTTACATATAATCATTTGAGTGAAGATTGGAAAATTAACACTTTGCATTCTATTTCTCAGAGCTGCGTTAACAAAATTACCTCATTCACATCCAATACAACTTTTCTTTTGGATCGCTAGGTATTTTTGAAACTATATCACTTAATAATTCAGTACAAAAAATATATTTAAGAAAACATTTAAGTACTTTAGTAACACAGAATATATAAAAGTCAGAACCATAAATTTGATGAGAGTTCCTTCAAAATATACAACATGGATGTAATGACTATGACATGGCCACGGCTGACCACCAACGTTTGACTCAGGAATCGAAGAAACACAATTATTGGATGCCACCTGTAGAAGTTCATTGAAACTATTTCAGAAGGAACATAAAGAAATATTCACTTTTCTTAATATTTCAGTTTATTTGAGCAATGTTTATTCACTACAGAAAGATTGTGTAATGAATAGCTAGAGGCTGTTCTATTATGACGGAATAACAATCAAAATGGTGTGAATAAATTATTTTTCAAACCAGTAAATTTAAGTTTATAATACATGTGTTTACAATTTATTAACAAATATGCCAGCTTGAGGAAAATAAGATTTTACGGAGAAAAAAAATTATTTTTCTAAAAACATTTACAGATATTTATTTCAATGGTAGTTAGATCTGAATTTTTAGAACTGTGAGACGGCATCGCGAGCGTCACACTTAATTTGGCCATCCCATAACAACAGACTTAAAAATGAAAATCTTATCTCTGAATTGTCAATACGCGAGGAAATTAAAAAAGTTTATATCAAGGGAATTTTGATTTTTTAACGATATTTTAGTCAGTGAACCCTGTGACGGTGGTCACAATCAATGGGGTACAGCTATTTCCCTTCTTCGGCGTTGAGGTAGAAATCCACTTCCGCGTTGCAACGAGTTCTTTGCTCAATTAAATCTGCTCAGAGTGACTGCGAGAGTTAAGGTCACGTTTCAGCTCGCCTGGACATCCAAGTCGGAACCGACGTAAACTGTCTCTCGTAATCCATCTCCAGAAAACATGTCGTGAGGGGAATATTTTTCCCCAATCGCTAGGTATTTTTGAAACTATATCACTTAATAATTCAGTACAAAAAATATATTTAAGAAAACATTTAAGTACTTTAGTAACACAGAATATTTAAAAGTCAGAACAATAAATTTCATGAGAGTTCCGTAAAAATATGAAACAGGTGTATTGACTATGGCATGGCCACGGCTGACCACCAAATATTGACTCACGAATCGAAGAAACACAATATCTGGATGCCACCTGCAGAAGTTCATTGAAACTATTTCAGAAGGAACATAAAAAATATTCACTTTTCTTAATATTCCAGTTAATTTGAGCAACGTTTATTCATTACAGAAGGATTGTGTAATAAATAGCTGGAGGATGATCTATTATGACGGAATAATAATCAAAATAGTGTGAATAAATTATTTTTAAAACCAGAAAAATTGCTCATGAAATTAAAGTAATTGTGTGCTCAAAGTCGTAACTTGGATTTATTTTTAAGGGTTTCCAAACGGGTTAATTTTTTATTAACGTTTGCATTGCGTGCTCGGTCATCACCATCAAGTGGCTGTTATTTGTTTTAAAATTACGGTTGTAAATTACAATTTAATTAATTTGAAGTGGTCATAAAACCGAATTCTAAATGGTTTGATGCTAAAAGAAGAAAAACGTACCGGAAATAGAACTGGTAGATTGCAGGAACTACACAGTTATCATTCCTCTTACAATTTCATAGACAAAAAAAATCTCACTTCTGTAATTACTCTGCTAAACAAAACGACGCTCCCAATTCACTTTATTTGTTATAGAGCAACTGATTATTATTCTTAAGTCTTTTCACGGCCCATGTTAGCACATGCTAATTAAGCAAGTTGTAATAGCCCACCATTAATTAATTGGCTGGAAATCGAGCGGCCCTAGGCGGCAATAATGGACTCGGGGAACTGGCTTCTATCAGATGTAGTCATTGCGTATTCATAAAAGATTCCTCGGCGGAACAAGGCGATTCCACGGCTTCGATATGGAACTCAACAAATGTTATACAACGCGTTCTGCCCGTAACTCTTTGGGGAAATACTCATTGACACCATCTCCGCTAGAATATTTATCACTTCAAATACGCTGTCGGCATATGCAGGCCATATTAAATAATCATCTCAAAGATAACTATTATATCCTATCGTTTCCATTCATACGATTGTCTAAAAAAAATCCAGTGCATATTCATCTACATTTCGGGCTATATTAATGTTTCTTCTGTCTTCATCTTCGTTATTAGATTTACGATTATTTGCTTATGTTTTACCCTTTCTATGTAATTCCAAAATCAATTCCTAATCAATTTTACTGAAATTGTCTTTCTTTGAAATTAAGTCTGTGATAATAGTCTCATTTCCCGTAACGTCATTCTTCATACGAACTGTTACTCTGTGCAAAGTTTTCATTTATAGGGCAATTTACAGGTTAATTTTCGAATACAACAGTAGTTGGTTAGAAACTAGTGGAAAAGTTTCCTCTTAGTTTATTTTTGTTTTTGAATTTATTAACATTTATTTTCGTCCTACAGATAATTACAATTATTTAATCCATTAACTGCCCTAATTTTCTTTTTCTTTTGCAGTATTATTTAATATAGTTCTACAATTCATTGAACATAAAACGATTTTCAAAATACCTGCATAAGTTATTCAATTCCCATATGCCTGTTTATAAGCTCTCCTCCACGATGAAATTTCTGGGATGTGAAGTGAATCTTTTTTAAATCCGTCGGATGGCCTTCCACTCCAGTTATCGTCTTTACTGTTGAACTGGTCATGATTTTTCTGTTTTTGTTCGCGCCATTTTTTACAGGTTTTCCATAGTTTGTCTTAAGCGCAAATTTCAGGTTACTGAAAGTCTACGAATGAAATAGCACTCCATATTACTTTTATTCATTACATCTACTACTTCATAAATTTAATTGGCTACATTTAACCGCTTAATGATGTTGTGAATATATTTTAATCACTTTACTCTATTAGTACTTCTCTTAATTCTGAGCATTATTTGAACATACCTTTCAATAGTTCAGCATTTCAAAATATCTGTCTTTACTCACACTCGTTCATGTCATTGTTTATGTGGTATATATTAGTTATTCGCTCACGACTTTTGAAACCCTAACGTACACCTCACTGTTATTGTTTTCGTGTCTGTCATGATTCACTATTCTGGTTCCTCATTGCATCCTCCAATCTTTCTCATTATGTAAATTTAAGGCATCTTTTTTTTATTTAGATTTACTTACATTTTTAGTCTTATTCCTATTGTAAATTTCAACTAGCCAGTTTTCCGTGATTTGTGATGTTGAATCAAATGAGGTCTCAAACTTGACTTAATTTTGTCCATCCGACCTTAGAAAAGTTTTCTTTTATCTGCATTTTCACTTGAAGAAGTTAAACCCATATAGCTGAATTTGTGTGTTAAATTCGTTAGTATCGTTGTTGCTTTAATTGTACTAAATCTATTCATTTATTCGACATCGGTCACTATGTTCTTTGTGTAGTGGGATTGATACGACTAATGTTAATTTCTGTAAAAATATTAATTTATTAACAAAATTAATTTTAAAGGAGTTTTAAAAATGTTGACAAATAACTATTTTCTCCTTTTTTATGCAAATGTAAATATTTACTTCAGGTTAATGGAATACTATTTCCTAAAGATCCAATGAAAGGACTGTTTCAAGTTTTCTTGTTTTTCTGGTTGATTATAGTGTGGCTACTTGTTGTCTGTAGCTCCCTGAAGTTCGAGCTCGTTTTTCTATCTCTTCGTACACTTGTAACAAGCATAAATATAAACGAACAGTCTCTGAATTTCCGAATTTGACTTCTTCATTCTGTGCCGTCTGCTCGTCTATTGACCAACCCTTCCAGGGTGATTCAATGGCGGTCGTCAAGCTAATCGTGTCACGTTTGGTATGATCCAGATCTTTTATTAAATTTCATTCTCTTTCTTTAATGTTATTTGAATTACATTTAAGTATTTCAATGAACGGGAAAGATGACAGTTTTGAATTGATTGTACAAGAACAACTTGGGTACTCCAATTAAAATGTGTGGTAATGTTTACAATCACTTTTAGTTTATCTAAATTACGTATCGTAAATGTAATTATTTATGTCTTAATTAATCCACACATAAAATAAACAATTTCTTAGAATATTCAGTATATATATTTTATAATATATATGCCCGCTATAACAGAGATTTATTTATTTAAAATATTTACCTCAATCTTGCATGTAAATTTATAATTATTGCTAATACTTGCGATGAATGATGTATAATATACAGCATTTTATATTTTTCTCATTGCTTAAACTTATTTTACAAATCAAAATATGCTACCGTTAGAACATTCCTCATACGAAGCTGGTAACTAATTTCGTAAGGATAAACAATTACTCTCCGCATTTTATACAGTGCGTGTTTTAGTAATCTCAAAAAGATACGTTCCTCTTTTCAAAACAGAAACTAAATCACCTTTAATTCAGACCACTCAACGTTTCTCCTACATACGCGTAGATTTTTTGATCAATGACAATATATTTGAATTGGGTAATACTAAAATTACTATTCTAGATTAATTTAAAAAATCGTACACTTAAAAGAAAATAGAGGCACTAGTTCGTTAAATCGCATCTAGGGTAAACTATCCAGTGAAGGAACCCAATTCGCCCAAGTGAATGAACGTTGGTATAAACCGAACGTAAAGAACAGTCAGTGTGCTTTATCCATTCCTGAGGAAGCTATTAGCAAGTCACTAGATGGTTGTCAGCCATGAACATAGCCCAGCCCAAAGATAACTACTATTTCATTTCATCTATAATCATAATTTAAGATAGCATTCATAAAAGATTTTCTTCTGATTTTATAGATTTCGTGTCAGTGTTTTTTGATACTTCTGTTCATTCACAGAATGTTGGTCACTCGTTGAATATTTTGTATTCTTTATACCTAGGTACTGTTTTTAATAAATTTATTTTTACCGGTTCTTCGAAATGATGAAAACATAGTGTGCCTATAAGTAGCTACCGTTACAAAAGAGAGCAGCAACGATATTTGTATTGGGGAGGATGAAAATTCTGTGTAAACTAATGCTAGAATCTGAATACTGTTTATTCCATGGAGTGTTTACCATATGAATTTCCGTACACCTGTATCAATTGTTGAATTTTATACACCAATTCCCCAGTATCCGAAAACAGATTCTTTTCATACATAATTTTTTTTTCGATTGACGATTTGTTTCATATAAGAATTGATATTTTTCATTTTTTGGGCACCAGCAATTTATTATTCGAACATGGGTAGATTGTAACCCCACTAGCTCTATGACGTCTTTTCAATACGAATTCTCAATCTCATTCATCCCGAATTGTGGAAAATTTACGGAAACACGCTATTTATTATTATTGATATCACCATCTATTTATAAATTAACCTTCCTGACTTACTTTATTGCTGCGACGATATTCTATTTCTTTGGCGACCAGATATCAACACCATATGAATCAAGTACGAATTATCCAATTATTTAAGTTCATATATTTATAATACTCATTGTAAATTGTATATATTTATTCATTTAATTATAACATTATTATTAAACGTTAATATAATTTATTACAACCAAATCATCGACTCCTCTGAAGACACTACAGCTAAACCTACCAAAGATCGCAACCATATCGTTTTAATTTCTATCCTTCATGCTATAGGAGAATGCTGATAATCAGATGGGTACATAGAATCATTACCGAGGAAGTTCTAAGCAGAATAGGGGAAGAACGAACAATATAGAGGACTTTGACCAAGAGAAGGGATAGATTATTACACCACATTGAAAAATTATCATTAGAGGGAAGTGCGTGGGGTAAGAACAGAAGAGGGAGGAAACGCCAAGTAGATTAGGGAGAATGTGGGATGTTGTGGTTATGCGGAAATGTAAAGGCCTGCGCAAGATAGGTTAGTATAGAGGGTTACATCAGACCATTCTTAGGACTGAAAACAACAACAACAAATGTCCTTCATTTGAGATGGAAACGACTGATACATGTTGATATTATTAAGAATTTTATGCCATTGAGGATACGTAGAAGTAACTTTGTTCTACTTTTAAGTTAATTTTGTGTCTATTTACTAGATGTTTAAAAGTATCTGATATTTTTCTTTATTTTAGTACTGAAATGTCCATGGATAGGATAGAGATATTCAAAACGCTTACATTTTAATTCTCTAAGTTCTGTATTTCGTAACACAATCCATGCATAAAGTTAGTATTAAGTTATATCTGTACCAGCTTTTATAGTTTACGGAATATACATTTAAAACTTTGATACGATTAACATATGAGTGAAAGGTAACATTTGGGTTCTTAAAATTATGAAAGATTTTTTGTAACTTGTCACGCTGAAAGTAACAGCGAAGACTGAAGACGGGTGACTGAGCAACACGCTACTAACCAACCATTATTGTAGTTAAGTTGGAATTGCTAATGGTGGATTGTCGATGTTTGCACAGGAAGACTAGGTCGGGACGGTGTTTAGGGCGGTGAGATGTTATCGGCCAGCCCTCGGCTAGACCGTGTGATTCTGCCTGTGTACCCAGCGCCAGCCAATAATTACTATAATTGATATCTTCCAAGAGTCCTTAATTTCGTGTCCCGCCACTTTGGGCCAATAAAATATCGCAGCGTCAGAATGCAGCCACCGGAGGGACTTATTTTAAAAAATAAAATTTATATCATTGGAACTCATTAGAATAAAACAAGCTTTGCCTACAGCTGCTCAGCTTTCGACTCGTAAAAGAGAGAGCAACCAAATAAAAGCAACCGCGGACGTGAATCATTTACATGTATTTCTGCCACTGGCGCAGATTGTGGAGTGGAAGTGGTCCAGCCAGTTCTTTAGGCATAGCGCACAGATCTGATCAAGCAGCTTATTCACGGCACTGCCTTCAACTCACACACAGCGGAAAATGTGAATATTGTCTTAGAACATTCTGTACAAACTGTGACACTTTCAGGCATTGTATTACTTTTCAAAACCTCTCATAGAAAGTTCACGCACATTTTATCAGATTTGGTAAAGTACATTAAAATAATATACTATAAAAATATACTTTACTTACTTCTATTAATGTTCACCAGTTTGTAGAAGCAAAAAGTATTAATGATAAATAATTCGACCTTATAGACAGGAATCTGTATTCAGAAACTATTACAAATAAAATTCGGGAATTAGCGAATTTATCTGAAATGAAAGTTAAAAATACAAACTAACCAAACAACTCAAATAACACATAGTATAACTTTTTAATACTATCAAGTCACGCTTACTTATTAAAAAGTATTATGTTAATTTTTAATAGCCAATATTTCTGAATTAATTTAATATTCTTATTGATAGGGCTACGTTTTCATGTTGGCACCTATTTACTTTATTTAACTCCTGTATCCATAGTCATTCTTTTGGCATATGCAACAAAAGTCACTAATAGAACAATAAATTTTATAAATAACGTTTCCGGAGGAAAACATATTCTTAGAATCCTTTGTGTCTCTTGATGAATCCAGAAATGGAGATTTAGACCTAAACACTACAGAAAATTGTTGAATTTTAAACAAATATATTAGATTAATATCAAAGTACTCCATTAAAGCAAGGCAACGAATTTATTACATGTATTACTCCTTATAAGATGCATTAATTACTCAAAGTCAATTCGATCCAATCCAATCATTTCTCTTGATTTGACTTAAGCTACTAATACATAAAACTCTAGTGTTAGTTTTTTTTTCATTCTTACAACATACCAGCTTATATCGGATAATGGAAATAAATATATTAACTCCACATGATGTCCGGAGTTTATACATACAGGAGATACAGATTGAGAAGTTTTCAAGAAAATATAACTTTTTATTTCGTAAGACTTCTATAATAAATATGAGACAATTAATTTTATAATAAAATTTAAGAAATCAGTCTTAATAAATTGGCAGTAACTGGTCGAATTGGAAAGAAAAGGTTCTAGTGATAAATTAGCGCTTTCTTTAGTCTCCATTAATATTGGAAAAACTGCGAAAAGCTACATCTCGTAGTCTACTAAATGAGAAACAACGTTTTAAAATAAGCCAATTACTTTTTTCTTCAACTACATTTTACTCTTAATTACAACTAGTACATAAAAAATCTTAGATAAGCATTCGCCTGCTGACATAATATTATTTTAAACAAACGTACACATTTATGTATTCCCTATTTCAGCTTATAAAAATATTTTAATCGTTCACCTCACAAAGATAGGAAAATATTTTAATCTGTACAATTTTTAGAAACGAGTAGGATAATTATATCTTTACATACAATGCATTAGGGCATTCGAAACCGGTGTAGTCGATATTTCCAGACTTTCTGTTACGGTGATAATATTCGTAAACTTGAAAACGATCATACTGATTTATATTTAACTTTTATTAATGACAAGAATCTTAAAAAAAATTCGTGGTGATACCAGACCGCCATTAACCGTCTGTAGAGAAAATGATGGAAGTTAAAAAGCCTTGATTCCATTCACTTTATACAGGAAAACGGTTTCATCTACTTCGATCAAACATTATACTGTTATATAGAACCGTAAGATGTTTTTAGTCAATTAAACAGCGAGCGTTAGAAAACCTGATTTCAGCTACTTCGCTATGGATTACATTCACTCTTCAGTAAAATGGATGAAGGTATAAATAACTCTGAGGCAATCTTTACTTGTCATCCACCATTATAAAAAGTTAGCTCATAAATTAATTCTTCCCGATTTAGATTGTTTTTAAAGGGTATTGTATTATTAGGTCATAAAATTAGGAGAATTATTATATTGATAGGTCCAAGTATTGACAAAATATATTAAATAATAAATCTTTGATACTAGAATAATTAGTTATGGGTAACGAGTTAAATAGCACATAGAATCAAAACCTATAGTATAAACCGTAAATAATTCTCCATGTCCCACATGAAGATCAGAACATACATTTCCGTTGTAGGACGGACACATAGTTTAAATAAAATGACGGTGATGCAAGTATTTTGTATTTTAGTTGTCGTTCACATTGATTGACTGGGATGTTGAGTTTTCGTGGACACAAGTTGCAACAAAGCGTTATTCATGGAATATATTGCGTTCTTAAAATATAGAAATCACTGTTTGATTTTTTCAATTTGGAGTTCATCTTTATTTTCTAAAATTAACAATGAATGTTTATAATTTTCGATTAGTTCCCATAAATGTTTAAATGAACTTTCTTTACGTTCATGGTAACTATGAATGTTCCTAGAAAAGCACCGAGAATCTTTAAATCAGGTCGAACGCCTCCGAGTTACACCAGTGAGGCTTTCTCTCGAACCAACTAAAACTGTGAATTACAATTAGGCATCTTTGCTCTGAAAAATACAGTAATCAAGACACGGGGACCAGGCAACTGTGAGCTTATTATCTCCGGTACATTCCCCATTTTCTGTTTCTTGTTATTCTACTTCTTCTGGCTCTGCAGCAACTGTTGAACCAGAAACTCCGCTGCTATGCTTACTTTACGATTTTATGCAATATTTTCATGGCACCATTACTGGAGGAAAATCTCGTACTTCTCCTCGGGTTCACCCAGTGCCTTGGGCGAGATTAATTACCAATTAAATGCCGACGGATGGGGTTCAACATACGGAGATTATAATTAGTGATTCGGCATCACGATGAGTTACGGATGGAACATGTCTCCTCTGCACGCATTTGGAGCACACGTGTTGCTTCATTTGTGGGGATGGCGAGGGAGATGATCGCGGCGCTTGTTTTCGTGTAGTAGCTGCTACCGTATACAGCTTACATAATTACTTTTGCATGTCTGGCCTCCTGGTCAACCTTTTCCACGTAGCGAGCAGCCGCGGGGCGCTCACGCACGCTTCACGGCAAAAACGTTCTCACGTCCAGGTGCGCCACGACCCACACTCACACAAATTAAAAAAAATTCAATCTCAGCTTCCGTTCAAAATACAGTTTCATGCGCATTTTAAACACAGGGGATAACAAGAGATCAACGAGCTGCGACCAAGAATTCAAGCTGAAAAACAGCGAGGAAAGACTTGCAACGTTACCTTTATGACTACAATTAAGTTGACTCCACGGGAGAGCTAATAAAATAAAATCTTGGAAACCAATACAAACCTATGAAACAGTAAAACTTGTGACTGAACATTCTGACAATACGGTAACCAAATAATAGTAAAGAAACTATACCCATATAAATTCATTCCTTACCGAACAGTACAACTGTGCTTTTTCTCCAACACTCACGATTTTATTTCTTTTCTAAAACATTGTCAGGTCAGAACTCCTTATGGCGGTTTGTGAAAAACTGATAACCTTATCAGTACGTGAATCTCGTATTGTTTATATAAATTGCTTTCGGATACCCAACAGGACTGCAGTAATGATCAGTGGCGTTCTGATGACTGTGACTGCCATATTCTTCAAAAGAAAAATTGCCGAACGTCGAAACGTCACTGATAAGTTATATAACTCGGTGGGAAACCACAGAGCAATTTATACATGCCATTCACCGGGAAAGACGTCTAATTCCTATTATTTGTTCGTATTGCATGCAACCTCAAAAGAATAATTTTTCCCCAAGTCTTTCGTCCCTGGGTGTACTTTAAACGAACCAAGAACTCAACAGTTATTTTATTCCTACGTTATTATAGCCAGTGCATGAATCTATTTATAGAGATTTTTTAGAACTCAGTTTCCTTTTTTAAGTTATTTATGACACAGTACATATGCCAAAAAATCTCGTAATTCCTCAAACTCAAAGGTTGTTTGGATAATCAGTAATAATTAGCGACGCTTGCGGGCAGGAGAAAAAGAATTAGACTGTATGCACTTCACAAAATTTATACAGACGAAACGGCCTGGAGGGATATCAAAACGCGAATTAACTCACAAACATATATATTGAAAAATAAGCCGAGAGGTTAACGAACTGACGTGGGAAATTATTCGTTCCCAAATAAGCCCGCGAGAGAAGAGTGATTTGCCTAAAAGTCCAAAGAATGGGAAAACGTATACTAATATATTAAAAAAAACTATATAGAATGTAGTATAATTCAGGTTATCAAGTGTAGTGTATGTCTTTGAGGGTGGAAAATAAAATCCTTTATTGGCTTAATGATTAAGCATTTGTAGAGTAGTGAAGTGAAGAGAAACAGAGGTTTCAAACACAGCCAAAATGTCCGGCAATCATATCAAGTTTATGAGGTAAAAAACAGGGGTTACAAGTTAAATATTCTTAGCTCCATTATTACTTGCAGTGTAGCAAATTGTGATAATATGTAAAGGCACCAGCCGCTGCCTATAGTGAAAAATAAATATATCTTGTTCATGTAATCCATTAATAAGAATATAAAGGCTCCTTTTTAAAATTAAAATTCATTTTATGAACGCTTTCAAAGATTCAACATTAGTTACGCGGAAATAACTTTTCAAAATTATCACTCATTTTCATTCGCACCACATTACTCATTGACTTCAGTATAAGACGGCAGTAATATAACGAATTGAAATTGAAAAATATTTTGGTATAAAGAAATAAAAGACGAGTAAAACAATTATAAGAACAGAAAATAAAAATACAATCACCAAAAATCAATAAAGTGATTAACTGCCCATTGGAAAACTGAATCAAGAATCACAAAACGAAAGCTATTTAACTGTATTCCGACTGCGGAGTGAGGAGAAATATAAAAAGGTCTCAAGGATAAGACAGGATATTAATATCTCTTTGGGATAGAGAAAACCGAAGTGATTATAGTGGTTGTTCGCTGCTATTGGTTACTGAAAACAATAATAATTGACTATGACAGAATGGTTTCGAGAATGCTTTACAGAGTAGAAGATGAAACAATTTCGACCGTACCGGGACTCGAATCGGGTGGGCGATCTACCAATCCGAGTCAAGATCCTTCCATACACTGTATAGATTTTTGTAAAATAAACTGATTGCAGTTCCTTACTCCATTCCGTTCATTAAATATGTATAAATATATCTGAAAAATATACAGCTAATTGTAACTACTAAATTTGAGAAGAAATAAATAACCTGAAGGTTTTGTTTGAAACATGTAAGGAATTCGACATAATAGCTTCATTGATCACAATATATTAGTATAAAACGTAATCAATAATCAGTAAAGAATTTCAGTTTATCAACATAATAAATTAATAAATATTGTACATTTAATAAATTTTTAAATACATCATAGAGCATGGAATCAAATAGGAAATCATTACAGTCATTAATAATTTTTAACTAGGCTGCGTGTATATAGTTTAAATTCTGACGATTAAATTACGCGAGTAGTACTTCTATATAATAATAATTTTAGTGATTTATGAACTCATGATGCATCACTTGTATATTTCATTCTGTTATAATTTGATATATATCACGTATATAAATTCAGTATAGTTTTTCAATTTAGTTTCAAAGATTTCCAAAATATATTTTCGATAAATTTACTTACAACGGCAATATGAAATGGGGCATGTGACCCTCTGTATCAAGGCAAATGTTTAATAATATCTTCGGATATATATATATATATATATATATATATAATCCTTTTCTATCTCTTGATAAATTTGTCACCTATTGTGGAACATATATAAACTTATTCTTTCCTTTGTTCCTACTATTTTTATACACAAACCAAATTAATTCGTGTTTCGAATTAAGTCATTTATTTTGTGTTTACAGGAACCCTTCGACCTCCAGGACTAATAGGAGGAAGCAAACCCAAAGTAGCCACACCAGCCGTCGTGTCCAAAATAGAGCAGTACAAAAGGGAGAACCCAACAATCTTCGCCTGGGAAATCCGCGAAAGACTCATTTCTGAAGGTAAGATTTATTGGAAGTTATAGTACCAATTTTTAGAACCCTGTTACCCTTTTCTCCCCTATTAAAATTGACTTGGAAACGTTTTAATTCCATATAGCGCGTAGTTGATATTTTATTATTTCTTAATATAAAGTTAGCGAGGATTGGAAACTAGGAATTGGCGTCAGCATGTCGGGGCCTGGTGTTGTCTCTAATCTCCAGGAATGACTTTTGGACACGTAAGAATATGACTTGGTAATTTCCATAAACATGGTCCCGTAGGAATCGAGACACACGAACGCAACGAAATATTAAAATATCACGTGGTTGCCTTAATTTACAAACATCTATTTCGACGCTTCTTCACATAGCGGCGAGGCTGTGTGAATTCATCATTCTGCTCTTAGGAAGTGACGAGGATGGATGGGAACCTACACTTGGTCCCGGACGTACCTGAAGAAGGTGAAGCCGTTGACGCTGAAGGAGGCGTCCTACAGAGAAGTTGGAGAAGAGGCGACACCGCCCTACACAGCTTAACAATCCTTCACTTCTAGAAAGGGTATCGCCCACGGTTTTTATCCTGAGATTATTAAGATATCAGATTGTTTCGCCAAACCTCCAAAATTTTCCTTCATGAATGTTTTCCTAGCTAAGTTAATTTGTAATTAAATTTTCTCTTATCTTTTAATCACCCTTTTAATTTTATCCCACAACCCGTACTACATCCAATTAATATAAATTCATGTTTAAAGGCTCTACACAACTTAATTATTACACCCAATCCTAATAAGGTTTGACGACTTTTATTTTGTAAATCTATATACGGTACCTACGACCCTATTTATATTATATAAAGCAGATATATTATGGGGTGCAAAATTATAAGTTGGTAAATGCAAATATTCTTTTAGTTGACTCAACCTATCGACAGTGCCTTCTTGTATAATCCCTTTAGAAAATGATAACTCTGCAGAACCAACATTAACAGCCTGAGACACGATGTTTACTTACCTTTCATCGCGCGTTACGCATTTTCACACCAAACCGATTAAATGTCAACAGATTTATCTTCAGGACATAAATTGCCTCTCTACTTTCCCACCTAGATAAAAAGCTTAGGTTTGAAAGCCGTCATTAATTTCAACTACTCTACACTCCTGTACCTGCATCACAGTAGCAACGACATCAAGGTAAAAAAAAGTTATCATCAAAACAGACGACTATTTGCTCCCTAAACTTTGAATGGAAAATATTCCAAGCACGGCACTTACTTTTAATAGGTAACGAATGCATTAGTGATAGCTCTATTACTTTTGTAACACAGTTGATAACTGAAAAAGGAGTTATTTCCACACTAGTATGAATTTGAGAAAATCCTCCTTTTTACATACAAGTAATTAATTTTGTAAAGTTAAATCATTATTTATTTTCATATTTTCCCACATTTAGAGCTGTAAATTTTTATGTTACTCAATTAATCTTTCTGATGCATGTTTTACATCAATACGGTAAATCGTTACACTGGTTCAGAGGGAAGTGATGGAATCTTCATCATTAGTTAATGAAAAATAATGTACTAAGTCTTTGTCACTTCTCATAAAAATAAATTCTCTTTATTCACAAAGTATAAGACGTAGCAGCATAACAAGAGAATAGGTGACAGGAGCATGAATTAGCGTACTAAAAGGTAGGTTTACTGTGGAGAAATGATCATCCATTTAAAATTAATCAGAGAAGACAACGAACGGACACGGGTAAATACTCATTCGTAAATAGGACCGTAAAATACTGGAATGATTTGCCTGCAAGTCTACTAGCGACTTTCCCGAAGAGTGGAAAATTATTTAGGGACAGAATTAGGGAAATGATTTAACTTAATTTATTCAGGTTTGGATTAGTGTATAAGTATTTGTATATTAGTATAATTTTTTTCTTTAACTTATATTCCTTTATTGGAATATTAAATGTATGTTGCCATCGGGCTTAGCCCATTGTAACGTAATAAATCTATCTAAATAAAAATAATTAGTTTTTAAAATTATGGGGCGAATACATCAAATATATAATTCAAAGTACTTTCCTTGAAATTTTAAATGTGGCACAATCCTACTTAGGTTCAGTTTTGTTAGAGATAGTTTCCATATTTTGGAAGTCACACTCACTGACATGGATACATTACAGGAAACAAAGCAAAAAATATATATCATACTTATCATTGCACTCGGGTCTGAATAAATTTTTATTCATTATTTAAGACTTCGACAAATTAAATTACCATAAATTCTATATCTATGAATAAACTAGTAACTTTCAAATAATAAAATTTGTCAAGTGTAAGACTTAAGCAGATTGCAGTGCTTAACTTCGGTTACCTTCTTCAAGAATTGAATCTGCACTATGTTCCCCACTAATAAGCTAAAAATAGGAAATTGCAATAATGCTGACTTCCGTAACATCCATGTGGCCGAGACTGCAACATTAAGGGCTAAATGAAGTGTCCTAATATTCTGTTTCAGAAAATCTTCAATTTTAACGTGTCACAGAATATGTTACCAGCATTATTATAAGTTTCCTTGAATATAGATTTTATATATACAGTTTATGATAGATCTGAATTATGCAGGTATAAATATTGAGTTGACTAGAAACCATTTTTTAAATAATTATGAAATACAATTTTCATAATCTAATGTTATTTCATATCACTGACATTTGTTTGACTACAGAGTTTTCACACAGGTCATCGAATATACCTACAAAACCTATGATCATCCAACGAGTGTAACGTAAAATTTAATAACAACTAGGCATTTTGGAATTTTATCTCTTCTGTATTCTAGTCTATCTAAGAAGGATTTACTCCTTTTTAGCAATATTATATCTGTATAACCGAAGTTACAAAGTAATTACAAATTAAGATACCTGTTCCATCCCAGTCATTTCCTTTTTTGGGATATTACTTACAATCCGTTCTATTCGGTGCATGATTACTACAGATTTGGAATAATAAATGCACCATCCATACATACTAACAGAATTTTAAAAGTAGGCCAATCTTGAAAACATCCACGTCCGATAATTCAGTTTTCATTCTGACAATGTAATACTGTGGGACAAGTCTCAATACCTATTCCAGCCTACTTTCTATCTTTAATGTATTCAAAACTGTAAATACTTATCATTCATCAGAACTATAACTTTGCTGCATTCTAAAACTTGTGTAGAGACGGATAAGGAATTCTGCGATCCTACAGAATTCTCTCATCTTCCGTCATTCAGAAGAGCGTGAGAATAGTACCCAAAAGCCCAGTCTATCTGATGCAGGTTTTCTAAGGGTTTCCTTGCATCTCTTTTAGATAAAACACCGACTAGGATCCTTAAACTGTAGCCTGGCTACCTTACTCTAACTTTTTCAATTACCCTTCTGTGCTATTATAGCGCAGTTGCCTGTTTTTGGATCACTGACATGTAACCCCTGTGGTGGGGATATTAGACTTTTGGTTGTCTATTCAACATCAACTTTAACACTACATTCACTTTCAGGGTTATTTTTAATGATATTTAAATCTAGACCAGTTTAACATTATATTTTGTTGCCGTATTTACAAAAAACTTTTTACAACATTTTAAATAATTTGTTACTACATATACTATTTTTATCTATTTGAAAAACTTGTATCATTTTACTTGCTCCGACTAGCCGCACGAATTACAGGTTGACCATGGTGGTTTAGAAAAATTACACCAATTAACCATTTAAATAGATAAAGGATACCGCGCCGTTAAAATTAACCCCTTTGAAATTATACAAGGCAAAGAAATAATTTCCATACCCAGAATTTAGAGGAAAAAAAGCAAAAAAACGAAATTACCGCATCAACGTGAGAATATTTGTGATTGGTTCCTTACTATGGCTGATGTCCGTTGGGTGCTCCGGCTCGGATGTTCGTCTGTGGTGTGGGAAGACGAAACCAGGGCCCCTTTGCTGCTTCGTCACCAAAGGCCTCTGGTCGCTGGACTCGGCAGCTGGTTGTCTGTTTGCTGACGGCCTGTCCAACTTCCCTCTCAGCTCTCACTCGACTTAAACTCTCCGACGGTCCATTTCTCCCGTCCTCAGACAAACTCCTCAGTTCGGACTTGGCTCGACCGCCCTTCTCTCGGTCTCCACAACAAACTGTCTTCTTCTCTCGCGTTCTCCACAACAACTGCTCAAGTCAGACTCGACTTTTCATCTCTCCATCTCCACCCCAACTGTCTGCTTCCCTCGCGTTTTCCAAACCAACTGTTCTTTTTCTCTCGCGTTCTCCACAGCAACTGTCCAGCTCTTCACCTCTTCCGTCATCACCTCTGGTTCTCGTTTCATCTGGGCCAGCATTCACCGCTTATAATTTTGAGCAGAACACACCCACAATTGCCCGCTAATTTGGGCAATCCTTTCCATTTTAACCTTGGCGGGGAGAAATAATGTATGCGCCCGCACGCCCGGTCAGGTGTAAGCAAAAGTTGACACACCTTTGTGTTAGCCTACCCCACAAATTCTTCAGATAGATGTTTCCACGTTATTTTCTATTCCCCACCGCACATGGAACAAACAACGTGTATTCGATGCGGTCGGCCGGATACTAAAATCAAGAATTTATCTATTTTAATAATTACTTAATAACTAATATCTTAACAACTAGTACATATCTATCTTAACAACTACTTAATGTCTAATATCCATTACATGTGGTTTACTACACCCCCTACCAAAAAACCATCCAAATATTCCTTTGCTACTAAAGGGGAGTTACCACTTATTGGATCACCCGCATGTAGCCTATCGCCGTAAAAAATTAAAAGTAACGTGACCAGGTTTAGAGACGGGAATGCTGCGTCTCCACACCAAACCAGACTGCAGTAATAGGAAGGGCGTGAGTAATGTAGCTAGAGCCTTAAGTACCTGATGCAGGTCTCTAGAGTTTCACTGAATCACATTTATCTGAAATGATGTGTAGATTCTTATGCCTGGGTTTCATGGTTAACCCTCGGCTACGCTGCTGCCTTCCACGTCCCTCTATCAAATCCCTATGACGTTATTCGGAAGAAGCCATCATGTGGATGATTCTCACATAGCCTGTTACTGTAGAAAATTGTTTCAATTTCGTTTCCAAATTCAACGATTCATTAAAAATTCAAGTTGTACCAATGTAGCAATACTGTACGAACAAAAAATTCGATTATAAATGATAATGGTTAATAACTAGACAGAGATTTACCTCGCGTTATTATTAATAATAAAATTTCCAATTGTATTTACAAACGTTAAGGAAGTAACAAATTGTAGAGACTGTGGCACATTCACCTGCTCCAAACATATATTTATTTTCAGAAAATCATAAAGAGGTCGTTTTATAACGTGAACGGAGAGTGACTTTGTTGTTTTTGAATGACTATGTCAATATGATTTTTATCTTCTGTTAATTACTCGATTATCTTTCAAGTAGGTCATAATTATGTATTGCAGTTTAATGAACAGCGTTCCTTGCTGTGTGTGGTTGAGTACGCGGATATGTTTCCGGCAATTGAAATATTTCCGAGAATCTCCATCTTGGTGCACACGAAGTCCCGTGCATGGGCAGCCGAGGTGCTCATTAATCGCAACATCGCTCCGTAATGACTGGAACACAACAAAGGACTTTGTTCATCAAGCCTAATGAGAGACAATTATTACTCATGGGTACTGGTTACGACTGTTCCTAAGTACACGTTACAATTGTCACAATAGCGTTGTGCGCGGAAAATTGACGTGACTTGCGCATACGCTCTGAACCATTCACTTATGTTCGTTGCCTGTCTGAACAATGAAATTGGAATATAGCTTTCCGAATCAAATTTGTCTTTTGTTGATTTGTCTAAATTTGTCACTTAATATTTGACTATCACACATATAGCATAGTGGTTCATGTTACTTATTTAATATCGTTCAGTGTAACAGCCTAACATTATTAAGCAAACAAATTGACTGTATTATATATAGATAGATATATAGCCTAGATGCTATGCTAATGAAGGCTGAAATTATTCAATTAGTGTTTCATAGGTCGTTGAACTGCAAAGTTCTTTCTGGAAAGAAATGATAGCAATTCAAAAATATATCTTCTTCAGATTATTCTTGTTTTTGTTTTGTTTTTCTCCATGGCTCTACAGCCCATTGAGGGCCTGGGCCTACCGAGTCGACTGCGGACTGTCATCTTGCATGACACATTCCGAGTTTGAAGTGACGCGTGGTCAGAGTATCGATCCTCCAACAGTCTTAATCTCGGACTTCGTGACCATGACGACACATTATTCTTGTTACACTATTTAAAAACCAGTTTTATTCATATAAAAAATTGTCTAGAAGTAATTAATAGAAAATGCTATTTGGAACTAGAGAAAAAACTAATTAAAGAGACGCGTTTATCTTCTGAAGGACCACAGGCATATGTGGAGTATTAGAAGAGTCTTGGAAAAGCACAATAAGTCATCATTGTCCAGAGTGATTGGAAAATGGGACCAGCAAGTATTATAGTAAACTAATTGACCGACATATGGGTGCTGATAATTGACTTAAGGAACTCAATATTAAACAATAACCCGTAGAAATATCCAATATGAACATACAAATTTAACCGCGACCAAAATTTTGAGTATTATGTAACTTTTCAAAAATAGACAAAAAAACTTAACAGTATTTAATTAAACAAATACGGGATATTGTCCGCGACATAAAATTCATCAATGTAAATAATTCATCCTTTCATAATTTACATGAAGAAGTAAACATTCATAAAATATAATTATATAATTAATTAATAAAGTATTAATAAAATTATTTCTCACTTCTTGGCCGTCTTTTCATTTATTGGAGTACTTTTATTATTATTATTATATTTATGAAGGTGTGGGGTGTCATTTACTGGAAGATATACGAAACAAATCGCCCAATCGAATACATAATATCATATTTTTGTTTTTATAGCAGTCATGGTTCGTTTATGTTGTTATAACAATTTTTCTAGAACTCGGGTGTCAGATTGAAAACGATAATGGGGAAGATTGTTATTGCTTTCCTGATGACGAACAGTTTCTTTGCTATTGAAACGTAATCTCTACTTTCACTCGATATTTACCACTTTATCCACTTCTTTTTCAGGATGATTTATCACATGGTTTCTGTGAAAATCGTTCATTAGACCTATCTGTCTCGTTTATCTGCATTTTATTGTTACACTCTACATTTTTGTTTGTCATTTTTCTCGATTCTTCTCTATGCGTTGAATTTTAACTACTTTCCTTTGTTCTTCCTCCATTTTCTCGTCCTTCTTCCTTTTAGTCAGGCTATGGAATATCCGAAAATTACTCATTGTCAACAAAGTCCACAAATAGGGTATATCGTCTATGGTGCCACATAAGGGAAGTCGGGGCAGAACGAAACATTTATAGTTTAACAATTTTTGTAAAATAAGGGAAAAATAAAAATGACTTCATAGGAGTATAAAATATTAGAGTAATCAATTACATACTTAATCAAATAACAATATAATTTAAAACAACAAACTTAGTTTTAAGATGAATTTTTAAAATTATGTTAACAAATTTCCCCTTCTACCCAACCCCCCGGGGCAGAACGTGATACGATGTTTTGTATTTACAATTAGGCAATAAAATTAAATTTAATAACGGTAAAATCTTAACACCTTTTGTGTTTTATTTCTTATACTCATTTAGCATACGGTTGATCGATTTATCAATTTTTCCTTTGGCAAAACGATTCTTTTGCAACTGCTCAGCGTTAGTGATAATTTCCCCCCTTTTTTCGTTCCTTTTCTTTATTAATGTATTCTTTTTGGGTATAGTATCCTGCGACTCATTATTATTATAACTTTAGTGTGCTAGTTTTTCCTTTTTTTCTATAGGAACACAACATTTTGCCTTATTCAGTAGCATATCGTTCTGCCACAGCCACTAGTCTCAGTTTAAGGCATTTCACCGAGTCTTAATACATGCAGATTTAAACCATATACATAGCTTATATGCACCTAGTTTACGAATATATACCATTAAGTAGTTAAAAACGAGTATTTTTGTGAATTACCTTCTGTCGAAATGCTGCAAAACATTATAAATTCACAGATGTAAGACGCCAAAACAAGAGTTCATTCGTAAAGTTCAGTCAGGACTTTGTCAAGTCGGCTGCCTGAACTTCTACCTTGACCAGTTACTAACCTCCAGCACTATCCAGTATAATAAAAAATAGGGTATCCCATTTTACCCCGCTATTCCTATATAGATATTTTTAATAACCTATTTCTAATTAATACTTTTACATGTTATGACAACTATTATGATCAACACTTTTATCCTCGATCACAAACTACTAAAAATTGGCGTTATTATATTATTGAGATTGGTTTTCTCCAAGTTGTATGCAAAAAAAAGATTGAACTACAAATTTTATGTGTCTGCTGAACTATTCTAGTTACATTCAATTGAATGAGTTTGTGTTGTAGTTCAACGGGAGTGTCTTCAGTGTAGGCGAACGTAGTAAAGCAATATTTTACGCGACGACAGTCGTTCTAATAATACACTTCATTTTGAGAAATCTCCGACCCCGCAGGCGGTCTGCCTGTAACTCACGTTAACCCCGACCCACACCCGCTACCTGTTGTGTTGTGGAATGTGCCTTCCGGTCTCAATATCACGGCCAAGCTCGAATAAATTATTATAATTGGTCGGTGGCGTTTTTATCATTAGTTCCGCGGCGGGCCGGATCTGCATATCTCGTCCCGTATCTGCCGGGATGGTCTTAGATAAATATTTATTACAGATGTGACCCGATGATTGGGGGAAGGAAGCCTTAAAGCGTGACTTCGCGGTAACACAAACACGTTTTGATTCTACAAATTGATAGTGTTGTAGCGCCCCAGATTCTAATAGATTACGATGTGCGGGGCCCCATTAGCATATTTCCAGTAATATTTACTTATTCCGGCCCTGTAATCAGCGTCAGAAACCATCTGCTCCATAAATTGAGATATTTATTTCGACGCTACTCGTTTATCGCTTTGATAACTGCGCAATGATAACAATTAAAATCTGTCGTCATTCCCTGTTACTCCTCTGTTGAAATGTAAGAAAAAAGTTGAAGGCGCCAATTATAATTCTATTGATTCAGAATTTGATACCACCGTTTAATATTACTCTGGTTTAATTGCTGAAACAGACAAATGACGGGAAAGCGTAGATATTAACTTATTGTAGAAAAATATGGACGGAACACTAACCGCTACCTCTGATTCATTTTTTATTGATATTACTGACTTGAAGAAATTTAATTATAATATTTCACAGAGGTAAATAATATTCTCACATTACATTTTGAATTTATAAATAAACGTTTAGTTGTCTGAAATGGCAATTGTCTGAAATAATACGATAATTATGCCCCTTTTTCCGTAGGGCGTATTTCAGAGCAGCTGTTTCATATACACATTATAGGTTCAAAAACCACGAGTGTTTAAAATTTATTGCGTACTCACTTGCGCCTGTCAGGTTACATTCAATGCAGCTGGTTACCAGCCCTTCATATGGGAATGAGTAAAAATAGTTGTTTAGTCTATTTTATTGACTTATAGCGATTGGACATATTTTTCCATTAATGCATTACCTTGTCGGTTCTCTGCCAACGCGTTCTGATTTAATAACTTTTCTTAGTATTTGACACTATCTATACAATTAATCTTACCTACTACTGACCAATATTTTATTTTCTTGCCAACGGCAAAACCCGTAAAAAGAATAGGTAAGTTGAAAAAACTACATTAGCTTTCTTCAATTGTGAATGAAAGTTTAATAAAGTTATTTACCTCTTCAATTAGTATTAGAGATTTGTATGTATCCGTATAAAAAATCAACTAGAATTACTAGAGAAAGTTCAGAACAGAGCAGCTAATTTCGTGAAAGTCGGACCAAGTCCTAGGTTCGAAAACATACCACAACTAGGATGGGAACTATGGCCGCAAAGGAGGGAGAAAGCAAGAATACATTTGCTATTCAAAGTTTATACCTGGAAAAAACAATGGATTTGAATTATCTCCAAAATGTCAAAGCCCAGTTATACAGGTCGATGGGGTCATTAATACGAAGTGAAATATAGAACAGAAAACTGATGTTGGCAGATTTACATTCCTAAATGACTAGCATAATTTCGACGTGGAAGTGTTTGGTGGAAATCCTCTTAAAGAAAATAAATTTAGGATAAATCTTAGAAAATTATGTGAACTTAAGTGACTACCCTCAATAATATAAATTAATATTAATACATAGTATATTTTAAATTGTAATGTCAAGTCTAAGTGAACTGTTTTGTTGATATATTTTTGGCAGTGTTTTATTTTTCTTTCAGGGTTTAAACATTTCGAAAACAATGGTTTAGTTTATACAAATCTAAATTAATTATGTAGGAGAAGTCGGGGTGGAACGGGATAGTGGGGTTTTACTGTATAGTGCTGGAGGTTAGTTAATAGGGGTGAAACATTGTAACTAGTCGAAGAAGAAGTCCTGGCAACCGACTTGACCAAGTTTTGATTCACCTCGTAAATGAACTCTTGTTTTCGCGTCTAGCAACTGTAACTTTATAATTTTTGCGGCATTTCGACAGAAGGTAAGCTATAAAACTCCTTGCTTTTAACTCTTTAACGGTATATATTCGTAAAGTAGGTGTCTTTCGCTGCATATAAGTTACGTTTAAGGTTTAAATCCACTCTTATTAAGGCTCGGTGAAAAACCTTAATTTGAGACTAGTGTGCAGGGCGGAACAGGATACTACTGTGTAAGGCAATTGTAATGTGTGAAAAAGAAACGAAAATATGTCAGAGCCAACTTATAAGAATGAGTTGCTTTATAATGTACCCAAAACGAATAGATTAAGAAAAAAAAGTAACGGAAAAAAAGGAAAAATGTTCACAAAGACTGTGCAGTTGTAAAAAAAATCATTTAACGAACGGAAAAAACGATAAAGTGATCAACCGTACGCTAAGTGTAAATTCAATAATTTTTTTTGGGAGGGTGATCCTGATTTTTTTTTTCGGTTAACAGGCTACATGAGGGTGATCCTGAAACAGGCAACTCCCCTTTAATAGCATAGGAAGGGAATTGAAAAGGGGGGGTGCGGAAGGTAGAGCAAGGTAGCCAAGGGTTAACTAGGGTCCCCGGGCTATGGTTTAAGGATCTTATTCGGTATTTCACCTAAAGAGATGCAGGGAAAACCCTAGAAAACCTGCATCAGGTAGGTCGGGCATTGGGTACTATTCTCACGCCCTTCCGAATGACGGGAGACGAGTCTGCTGTGGGGCCGCAGCATTCCCTTCTCCGTGTCTCCACCAGTTTCAGGAGGCAGTTGGCCGACTGATCCAATGGGATCAGTGGACAGCTCTTGCCATATGCCCAAGGTCTTTGACCCCGGTACATATACCTCCTAAAATAGGTGAAGGTGTCACTCTGGGCTGAAGCGCCTGCGAGAAAACTCCCGCAGCGCCCAGTTATGAGGTTGATCCTGTTATTTTTGGGTAACAGGCTACATGAGGGTGATCCTGAAACAGGCAACTCCCCTTTAATAGCATAGGAAGGTAGATCACATGTTTAATTTATTGTAATACGCCTGAGGAAGTGTTAAAATGGAGACGAAACGTCGCTTTGGAATAAGTAGTAATAAATTTATATGCTGACTTTTTGGCCGTCTTTTTATTTATTTAAATTTTGAAGTCTGAAAACTATGTTGTAATACCAATAATTACTAAAGAGATTAAATGTTTTCGCAATATGTTCGATTATTAGTATGTATGGTAGTAAATTTTGGCATAGTTACTGATAATTTCAAATAAAATATTCGTTCTAAAATAATAATAAGGTAGTATGTCAGGGGTGGCCAAACTTTGTCGCATGCGCAAAACGTGGCTCTTTGGACGATTAAAAGTGACGCATTGTGTCCTTGTACCTGTTTTTTTTCCCGGACAAGAAGTCCCTTTACATTGTAAAAATGTTTAGTGTAGTTAGACATATATTATAAATAAATAAAAATGAATGGCCTAAAGTCAGATATTGAAGAATTTAATAACTTTATTCTGGTAAACTGAGAGAACAGGCACTTCCAATTTCCAGACTGATCTCTCTCTCTCAGTGCCAACTGTAGTTCAGAGTTATCTTCAGAAAAGGAGACCCTCTACAATGTGATAAATTAAAAACTGCCTGAACAAATTTTAATAAACCTATAATTCTTTTAGCCCTGTCAAAAAATAAAGAATTTTCCGCCAAACGGCAGAATCATACTATTAATCAGATTCATTAATAGGTGGAAACGAAAAAATTATTTTACACAAAATACAGTTAAATTTATCAAATCTTCTGTACATTATTAAAAGTGGAATCAAAATTCTCTGTTCACATGGTAAGATGTAAAATTGTAACTTACTATTTTTAAGTGAATTCTTTATATATATATATATATATATATATATATAGGCCTACTTATAGCGTATGTATGACAGAGTAGTATTTTAATCTCACCTTCTTTAATGAAACGTATTAAGTAATCTTTTTACCCTTAATTAATTTTGTGGAACACTGGAGCCAAGCATGGGTATTACAGCTAATATAAGAGTAAAACAATTTTTTCCAGTAAATATATATATTTATTTATTGTCATGTTTCTGTAGGATCGTGAGATACAGTAACACACACACATTGAGGTTATAGATATTTATTTAACAACGAAGTGCTGTACAAAGGTTCCTACTGCGTAAGACTGACTCCGTTTCGGAATCCAGTACAATTTATACATTCATGAAAATTCCAGAAACAGAACATTCTCTAAACAGAAAATATTACAAATGAAAGGTAAACAAATAAAAGTGGTTGTGTCGGGTAGGACTCGAACCCGAGTCCACATTTCTGCGGTCCAGGTTGATACACCTCAGCCATTGCTGCTAGTTTCCAATATATATAAATGGAAAATTAATCTTATATTATGCCCTTTCCGTGCGAATCCGAATGATTTTTTTGTTGAATAGATATAGCTTCAGGATACATTCCTTAAACATATTACTTGAAATATAATCGTTATTATTTTGTGTCTAATTTAATTAATATAAGACCAAAGAGCTTATTTGGGAATAGTAAAATATGTTGCTGTGATTATTTGTATCTACCACTAATTGATGAATAATTCTGTTTGTTGTGTAACATTTCATCGAACATCAATCTCACATAATAATCCTTTCAGAATATATTTCAGCATTTTTATAGGTTTTATTGGATGCATAAAATTTTAACCTTTTGCATCGTAAAAAAGTTCCATGAGTGTTTTTTTACGTTTGCTGATATTGAAACTGCTTAATCGCGTTTTCTATCAACCATGAGTAATTATTATAGGCAGAAAGTCTGTTTTCTTTAAATGACAAAATCAGCACATTGCTCGGGTGCTACAGTAATGCCAAGGTTTAGGCAGTGAAACCCTTGAAAGGCAGTTGTGGATGGGGACTTGGGGACTGGTGGCCAAATTAGACTTTACCGGCTATATGCTCCAACGGTGGAAAGGATTGAGCTTGCAGGACACGGCGAAGCCACTTACGGGGCAGATTAGCAGCTTAGAATTAGTTTCGCTGCAACTGCAGTGTAAGCTGCTTGTGCTTCTGCGTCTCCAATCGAGCAGACGGGACGGCGTGAGGACAGTCACAGGACGGGGACGCTTTGAATAACCCGGAAAAGGACGAATATTCATGGGCGAGTGGCGAGTGAGAATGGAGCCATCTCAGCTGGAGGCTGAACAATTCTCCTGTCGCGCGGTCCGCTGGAGAAGGAGACGCCACGCAGCAAAAAACTCAACAGCAATCATGTCCGAATTACAAGCATGTAATACTCTCATCTCAACATTCGCATACTTGCTGCTCTTGCTCAGGTCAACAGTTGCGTTATTATCTTCGCAGACACAGACTATGCTTTTTAGTGTTCTCATACAAAAGAAGCGGAAGTAAATTCAGTGCTTTGATCCAAATAAATGTGCGCACACTCCACGATTCCAGGTGGACACAGGAAAACTGTACACTATGGAAGGCGGGTACGTTGAAATTGGATCGACTCTACTATTGTCATGTTTGCCTGAACGTATTCATAAAGCTACCCACTTCAGGTCGTTTCAAGATATTTACGTTGTTGTGACTGATATTGAAAATTATTAGTACATGGTGTCCGAGGAGTCACTTAATAATTAATTGTAAACAAAAATATGAATTCAAGGAAAAAAGAAATGCTTTCAACAAACCTCAGTCAAGGAGGTAATTAAATTTAACTAAAAATTCAGGTTAAAACTAACGATAAAACAGAGATATAGGCTACATGAGAGAAGACCAAAGACATTATTACAGAATAGTTATACTGAGATTATTTTTATCGGTTTTAACATTAATTGACGATTAATTCGATTTAATGTGTAACATTTTAATCTCGCATATTATTCCTTTCAGAATCTAATAATAATCTGATGTTATTTGTACAATGTATCTTTGTTACTTCGTTGTTTCAGTTCTTTTGTGGTTCACACCTAACGAGGTTTGCTGATGGCGGACAAATAGTGCATCAGTATTTTTGTCAATATAATGATCATTAATGGTTTTTTGTTTACAATTAATTAATTCTTCGCCACCACATATTGTTACGTACAATCCTGTTATAGTATTTCTACTACACAGGCGAAGGCGTCTGATAACCATCCGCTTTTCCTTGAAGCGTTCTTTACTGTTCAAAAAGTAGGATCATTCTATCTTCCTCCTTCTATCTTATCACAATTTTTTCTACGTTACGCATTGAAATACCCGATAATTTCTTCTCTAAATATCTCAACATCATTGTCAACTAACTTCAAAACCGAATATGAATTTCTTGTATTGCATGTGCATAGAAATCCAATATGAACGGCATCATTGACTGTATTTGTCTAAGAAATTTATATAGATTAAATTTTTTTGAATCTAATCAGTTGTAGAGTTTTTTGTTAAAATTATAGCGGATCTGTTATTATGGACTAATAACTGCAAGATTAAGTAGCAACTATATTATAAAGCAATTAATGACAAAGAAAGAGAGATTAATTCTTAGCAAATAATTCAATTATGCTTTTACATTCCTTTGAACATCAATTCTTGACGAGAGGTAAACTATTTAGCCCTTATTAACAAACAGATATATTTTATTTTTGACTTTATATTTTTATTGAAAATTCACCTCTAGTTTGAACCACTCTTACAGGATATTCTACTCATATTAATATTCTAATATCCCCGTGGAATACGTTTGCAAATAAATTTATTAGCAGAGTTTTAGTATATCCCGCGGACGCATAAAATAATTCATATTTACTTGTAAGGCATTTTTTTTCATTTGTAATATCACAATGTACACATGTAATATCGTTTCCTTAAATGAACTTTAAAACAATGAAGAGTGTTGTTTATCTATTGTGCGCCTTAAGTAAACGTAACACTTTAATTTACAGATGTTTTTATTGTAATACTAATTAATATAGAAATATGGCGCCATATACAAAACAGCAACGGATATTTCATAAGAATTTGATTCTTCCTTGAGTAATTTAG
This sequence comes from Eucriotettix oculatus, assembly GCA_034510155.1. Classification (NCBI taxonomy): domain Eukaryota; kingdom Metazoa; phylum Arthropoda; class Insecta; order Orthoptera; family Tetrigidae; genus Eucriotettix; species Eucriotettix oculatus. Next base: position 226,853,210 of record CM067376.1, on the reverse strand, counting down.
GGTGAATTATTATTTTTTTTATTGAAAAGGTTAAACACAATAAGGGAGTTCATATCAGAACTTTTATCCATATAATTAGGATTTCTTTATAATTATAACCTAAATATGGACCGCAACTACGAAGTTATGACATGCCAGAGAATAAATAGTCCAACCTAAAAAATATTGGTTAAGTTGAAAATATTTTTCTTGTTGGGTAAAATTTACTGTTGTTGTTTAAAAAACTTATAATCATAATCATGAAAAACCCTTGTTTTAAAATTAGTTACAAATTTAATAAAACCAAAATTGTATTTTAATTTTGATCGTTAATTTTATTGAATTTTTAGAAGGGCTTTCGGTATATGCCATATTAATCCACGAATTTAAAAACAAATTAATGGAAACATTACAACACATAATATATATATATATACAACTTACACAATATGAAAATTAAATTAGGTTATAATTTATCAAAGTAGAATTTCTAATTTTCCATTAAATGTACATGATTCCAAGAAAGTATTAGCTACACAGGGCATTTGTTTAATTTCGGAGTTCCTAAAGTACAAACACATTTTACCGTACCTGTGCTAACCAAACTTACATTACATTGAAAATTATTTCAATTATTTAGCCACGTCTAAATTAAAATCGCCAAAAGTGTCTACGTTTATCATCAAGATTAGAATCGACTTATCGAATCTCGAAAAACAAGTGCAAAACAAACCGAAAAGTTATCAATTTTAACTGTAAAATTTTGATTTTTTCAAAACTTTTGCATAGTGTTTTGATATATTATCACTTTATTTTATATAATTCTTTCAACTCTCATTTTTAAAAATATATATTGATTTTAAAATTTTGTCTACGTATTATTTTTACATTATCTCAATTAATTTTATGTTTCAATGATACAGTGACGAGGTAGTATTTTTTGTATTTCTTTTTGCATGGTTTTTTATGAATGTATTTTCAAAAATAATAACAATATAAAATCATCGTCAAAGTATTATTACAAAGGGATCGTGGATTACAAGAAAATATGGCAAAGTAGATTTTTGGAGCATTTCCAATTTAAATCCTTCTGCACATAATTTATTTTTAGTAACTTAGTGCGTTTAATAATTTATTTTCTTTGCTACTATCAAATATTTCTGAATAATATTTATTTTATTCTTCGGCTTCTAGCATACGTCATTACAAATGCATTTTTATATCGTGTGTGTATCAATGACGATTCTTTTTACACGTGTGTGTGTTGTGGCCCTTGACGAGTGTTTTTGTCGAGCGTGCGGAAGGATATCGCGGGTGCTTTTAATTTGCTGCGGCTCCGGGAGCCGGACACGTAGCCGGGCGCAGTCACTGACAATTACTGGAGCAGGAGCAGGGCGTCATTACAGTAATTCTTAGCTGCAGTTGTCGCTGCCCTTGTTATACGCGCGTGACACGCCCACAGCAACAATTGCTCCGGTCACTGGTCGCAATTACGGCCACGGTACAAAAAGATTAAAGGAAACCTTGCATGGCAGACAGTCACAACAGTCACACCGACAATCTCGTACAATGACATTATGAAAACATGAAAAATTCCACAATTCGCGGACAAGGTTACGTTTCCATCAAGAAGAAACTTTGTTCAATTGACCTTCATTACCTGCAAAAATTGTTTCAGCTTCAATTCTCTCTATCTAAATAAGCAGCGCCAATCGAACAGCACACTTTCGAAAATAATTCCATACTTTCAAGTTTTTAATGCGTAGAGTATAGTTACGTCATGAATATAAAGGTTATATGTAATGTTCTGTTGTGTGTTAACAATCTTTTATTTCTTCAACAAACATTCCGATAAATAAAATCCTAGAACGGCCAAAAGTCAGACATGGAAGAATTTAATTTGAATACGTTTCGTTTTTAAACTTTGGGACCTTCTCAGTTCTTTGATTAAGATATTATTAAATTTCATGTTGTTACTGGTAAAATGTAAGAACATACAGCAACAACATGAAATTCTGTAATAATTTAATCAAAGAACTGAGGTGGCCTCTAAATTTTGGGGACGAAACGTATTCAAATTAAATTATTGCTTTCCTGCTTTTGGGCCATTCTTTGTATGTTATTAATAATATTGGACCAAATTAATTTAATTACTTTATTTACGTATCAGATAAAACAAACACATTGACATACTCTAAAACTTGGATAACTGAAAGGTATCTAATTACAATTCAAAAGAAATTCGAAAAAAATTGTAGGTTCCTTGGATATTGCATTAAATAATTCTTTGCGTTCTTTGACCGATAAAATGTTGATGTAATTGGTAACAAAAACTCATTTACGGTCAATGTTTTGCAAGTTATTATATTTTAAAAGAGGTAGCTTTCGGCAGTTATACTGTCATATTCATCCTAATATTATACAAATCAATCAGTATATTGTTATAATTCAATTATTAAAAAGCTTTATACAATATCAGACCTAAAAACTATTAAAAAGGATATAAACATTTTTACATGCCTTGTACTTATAAACTATTTTATAATTTCCTTGTATTCCGTACAAAGTGCATTGTTAATATATATAAAATATTTGTATATTATTATGATGAATAAGGCAGTATAACTGCAGCAAGCTACCTTTTTTAAAATATAATAACTTGCAAAACAGTGACCGTAAAGGAGTTTTTATTACCCATTACATAAAATAATTCAAAAAACTTATATTGTAATTTGAAGTTTAACCTATTGAATTTCAATGTTTCTTTTTTATAAATTCCAGCCGAGATTAGCCAAAACGCGGAAGTGTAAGATGTTGAATTCCATATTTAAGCATTTCTGCAGACATTTTTTAATATTAGTTGTTAAAAATAGACAAAAAATCATCAAAAACTCCAGGGTCGTTCCGTGTTCCGATATCCGCACCACCATTTCCTAATAACTGCCACAATATTAAAGCTCAAAAGGGACATTTTTGAGAGGACGTTGATTCTGACGAACGAAAAAGCGCTTATCTCTGCCAGAAATGCATATTTAGAACTAAAATGTTGCATGTGTCTATCTATGCACCATAGTACAAACTGTCAACAAATTTCATCGAAATAGGAAATAGTCGCGTGGGGACTGTTTATGGGTTACTACACTTTTCATACCGCAATCCCCTTATGGAAAATACAAAGGTTACCTTTTTTTCTCAGAGGATAGTTTCAGTTGTTCAGAAATAGGAATCATAAAATATTTCAAGTATTTTTAAATACCCGGTTGTACAGAACTTTTTGTCAGACCTTTAATGGACTATATTCAGAATTCAGACATACGATTCGTTGATGCATCATAAATATGTCGCATTGCTTGGACTCAAAGAACAACCCAAACGATATCGAACTTTTTTCGGAAGGGTTTTCACGAAAAAAATTGAACACGCCGACTGAGATGAAGATGTCGCCTGGAATGCATACGGGCCTTACATTCCATGGATAAGTCACCTTGACCCAGGGACTGGCGCTGCCTGTAGTTATTTTAGATAAATAAATTTTAGCAGACGTTTTAAACAAGTGGAGAGATAACAACTGGAAACTGAAGAGATGCCAATACCCTTGACATCGCAAGCGCTTCATCTGCTTGGCATGATCTTCGTTTCGTCAGTCGAAGTGGAGTTGTTTGACTAAATTCTGCAAAACCATAAAATATTTTCAGTCTTTTGAAACACTTTAATTCGTTCGCTGTATAGCATAGAATGTTTTATCTCTGTATATTATCTAGAGTACCTATGTCCTTATAATAAATATAAGTACAATACTGTACAGATATTAGATACGAATAAATATTAATAAATTACAAATTTTAGTTGCAACTTTCGTAATTCATAGTTTTGTATATTTAGATTTATTACTCCGTCCCTTCAGCTTAAAATTATCGAAGTATCTATACATTTGAAGATTGGGAACATCTTCAAAAATTCTTACAATATTAGTGCCGTAAAGCACTACCACCCGATACTACAAAGTATAAGAACCCTAAGTGCTTTTCGCATAGCTTAATTTTCTGAAAAAATTGTATGTGTCACTGTAGCTCTGAAAATTTTGGCATGTAATTTTGTAATTTTTTTAGATGGTTAACAGCCGTCGTTAAATTTTATTCATACAATTTTGATTATAAATTCATATTACTATTACGATTTACGAGTAAACCATCTTGGAAATGATTATACTTGGCATTTCTGGATTTTTGGGAGACAACCAAACTTTGGCCGCTTCTTGCCGGAATAGTAAGACACCTGGAACGTTCAGTTTACTACACAGTACGGTGCTTTACCAGATAAATGATAAAAAAAATATATTTCATATTATTTACTTTACCTAATAAATACTGGAAACTTAATAGCTGAGCATAATTGATAATACAGGCTGAAATAATCACGAATTAAGATTAATCGTAGGAGAAAAATTCTAAGAAAATTATTTAATGTAAAAAGCTTTACATTTCACCCAAAATATTGCAATGCCAATTAAATGTTTTAACTCCCATTCTGAGGTTAATAACTTTATGAAAACCCCAGCGTACTGTATCCAACTTATTCACTAGTTATGTATATGTAAACAAAATCTGAACAATCAGTCATTAAATTGAAAATTCATTATTTTTTTATAATGCATATTTTTACAAATTATGTATGTCTCCTTATCAAAATGTCTACCTTCTTCTTGAAAAATATTTCCTGATTTTCAAGTTAACTAATTGATTATTCCGGTTATATTTTGTGTGAAAAACAACGGTTCGAAATCGCCTGATAGTGGAATTCATATTACTTTGCAATTTGAGGATCCGAAAATTTTTTAATAACTCCTAATAGGATAGACGTCACAGATTTAAGTGTGTGTGTGCCTAACGACGATTACAGCTGTTTTAATTAATATACTGCAGATTGTTATAGACCTTGAAAGTTAGAATAGTAGGTATATATTATACACAGCAGCTCGTGTCATTAAAATAATAGCGTTTAAGCATTTATTTTCTTTGTTGTGCACAACGTCTTTCCTAATTAACAACCACGAGATAAAAATATTTCATACTGTAACCGGTTCAGTTTTCTCTAGTAATCAATATCACTGTGACGCAAGTATCAATTTATTTAATTTCTGCTCGTTGTATGAACCGATCTCATTGCGAACAGGTCTGACAGGTTTAATTGAAAATACGCACAACGTATCATCAGCTCTTTGTAGTAGCCCAAAAATTAGTCTAACAATTTCGCTACGGTATAGAGAAAGCCTTCCGCCAGTTATTCAAATGTCCATAGCCAATACAATGTCATATCTCTTACTGCTTTAATGAACATTGCTTAATATCCTGAACTCCAAATGCTTAACGTATTATCGCTCAAAGTCTTAAACCCTTAGACCGCAAAATATATTTGTCCCCACTTCATTACTTCATTTCCATCGATGGCGGGGCCCGATCCTGTCCAATCAAAATTATTTATTTGTCATCTCTGGGAGGAGTTATTCACCCCACTCCACCGATGTCGTGGGGAAAACACCATGCCGACTCATAACCCGATGTCGCCAAATCTCAAAAGCTTTAGAAAAACCCAGGCCGCGCCTACTTGTCGAGGTTTGGTTACCCTGTCTGTAACATTCCTCAACTTCCCTCAATCCGCCTGCCTTTGATTGTGACCCTCCAAATTTCGCATGTAGTTGTGTTTTACCATTACATTTTATACGTAAGAAATAAACGAGGAAAATAGATACCTGTGGGACAAGGATAGTTTAAACTGTGCACGAGAACTGGCGACAGGAATATTCTAAAGAATGAATGGGTATACTCAACGTGTACTATATTTAAGAGAATATTGTTTGGGTGTTGAAACACAATGAAAGTATAAGGAAACAAGAAATCATGGTGGTTATAATAGCTGGAATTGTTAATGATGATTTTCAGTGTTTGTTTTTAATGTAACTCTCTTAATCCTTCCAATGTTTTGAAAATTTTGGATTCGTTTTAACTACATAATTATGTTTACATACATTTTGAAGATTTTACGTTGCAAATTATGAACGAAAATCAGTAGATAGCTCAAACCGGTGTTAACCCATCTATATTATTTGCTAAAGGAATTACTCAAAAAATAACTAAAAGTTACCTTTAGCCCAATTACATTCCCATGATCCTGTTGGACGCAAAGAGAGGAACATGGCATTAAAATGCATATAGAGAGGAGTATAAATTCAGTTGAAACAGCGGCCACAAGTTCTTCTCCTCCTTTATTTTTTTGCTCCGCGCGCGTCAGATGCCGAGGAGCAATTGTGAGCATGTCAAATTTGATTTGAATTGTTACGCACAATGGACACACACATAGACAAGATCCTAATTCCACCTTTTGTGGAGTGCGTTTTTACAAAGGCAGAGAGTCATCGGCCCTCTCGGAGCATAATTGCGCGCCATGTGAATACAAACAGGGCGTGCAAGTCGAATTGGCGGCGATATGAAGTCTGTGGCCAATCGCGGGACTCGCCGGGGGTCTCATATCTCAGCAACCTGCTACGACAGCCAAACTCTTTCTTCTCACAGATTTGGACAGAAATTTAACATTCGATCCTTAGGAACTCCTATTATTTGATAATATTGTAATAACCGTATAAAAAGAAGGAAAAATACTAGTTGGTATCAAAAACAAAATTATAGAGGTTCATAGACATCCAGTCATTCCGTATATGAATTATTTTCGTTCGGTTGTTGTATGTTATTCGTTCTATTCTTAAACCTTATCAATCCTTAGAATGGTTTAATGCAACCCTCAACGCTAACCTACTTTTTGCAGGCATTTTCATTTTTATATAACTACAACATCCCACATCTTCTCTAATCTGCTTTGTGGATTCATTGACCTTCCTGTTCTGTTCTCACTCCACACAGTTCCCTCTAATGCTAATTTTACAAGACTGTTATGTCTCAAAACGTGGTCTTTCTCTTAGTCAAAGTCCTCCATATTGTTCGTTCTTCTTTCAATGCATCCTTCGTTTGCGCCTTCAAAACAGTTTTAGACACCCGATACTAAAGCGAGAATTTGAAATTTTGATCCTCCAAAAATAAATGAATTGAACTCGTGTAAATTTTTCATGGATAATCATTAACTTTGTTGCATTACACACTGGCTGTTATAAACACTTTCTTCTTCATAAGAAAATTTAATCTGTGAAATAAAATGTAAATACAATTTTGTCTTGAATAACATTTAATAGAATTAAATTTTTAATACGCATCACGTTTAACTATTCTGATTGAAGTTATTGCTCATTTATAAGAAAAAAAGCTTAAAACATCCAGCTTGGGACAATCACATTCAAATTTCAAGACATCCATTTGCGAAAGGAAACAGAACAGAGTAAAAATATCTAATCATAAATAGAATATTTCATATAGTCGATTTTCTGAGAGGAATTTAATTTTTTATCCATATTTGATACACAAGGCTATTATTTGCGATTGTAACATCCACGTGCCCCATTTGTAACCATAGCTGATGCCTCAATATCAGTCATCACACTACAACAATATTGGTCATGACTAGCTATTGAGTCAAATTAGTATATACTAGCTGAAGTACCCTGCGTTGCTCGGGTTCACGTACATAATAAAGCAGGAATGTAATTAAATATGTTTATTACGGTGGATGAGAGTACACTGCATTCATAGTTCTACTGGAGAGTGATTATTTTTAGGGACGTGTAAACACTCGTGTTCCAACAACATAAATCTATTTCTATTGTGAAATCCAACATATTCTCAATCCTAGGCAACCCACTTTAGGAGATCTCGATTCCTGTGTGTCACGCGAAACCTTTTATGTTTTCACTTTTCTGGCGTATTAAATTTCATTATATTTAAAACTTAAATATCATGGGAATCTTCTTCGGGGCTTGAGGAACGCGTGTGCCAGATTTAGTCAAGTACGGACCAGTAGTTCTGACGCCTATACCTATACACTAACAAACTGACAAAGGTTTTTAGGTATATAGATATAAATACAAAGCGAGAGATTGTGTGTCTAAACTATTTAATTGATGCTTGCATCCCTATCTTCCCGTGCATTTGTACTCATCATATTTATCAAATAAACACAGAAGAGTTACACAAATATGCAAGATAATCTAATTGCATTAGTTAAATTGCATGAAGATCAAAATCATAAGTATATTGTAAATACGTGATTCAATATTGCTTACGGACATCCTCCAGAAGATATTTGAACTAGGAATAAATACACCGCGGAATAAAATCCATGTAGAATAGACCCACCTACATTCTCAGGTGAAGTTCATCTATTCTAACGAGAGCCGAAGGATTAGAAAAATTAATTTAGGAACTGAATACAGTAGATAAGTTAACAAGGCTTGGAACTAACCTGGAAAACCAAAGGTGTTCAACGAATGCGTTTAGCATTCAAAAGTATCACTGAGTACTATCAATAGAAAATATGGATCAATATGTTTCTCTGACAGATACTAAAAGTCAAGAGAAAAGAATGGCACGCATGGAGCAAATTTAGAGTAAATTCAGTGACAATGGAATCAAATATGCAATTAAATCTGAAGCATGGACCGTAATTTGCACGAAAGTACGTCAGATGCGTGTGTCACAAAGAAGTACGAGCGAAGAGAATGATTTGCAATACACAGAGACGACGCCAGTGCGCTCAAACAGTTAAAGTGTTATCTGTTATTTTTAGTATAATATTCAACGGCGTGGATGTGGGGAGTTCAATTCAAACACGATTGGAACCCCATTTATGATTATCAACGTTCAGAGCGCCCAAAGACCGCTAAGACGACGAACAATTGTTAAAATGCAATTATGTATGTTTGCAGACATATAATACGAAAGCTTTCTGAAATTGCAAAGATATTAGTAGAGCATATCCATAACATTATGCATGAGCAAATACTTTTGTATTTAAAGCGTGTTCACCCCGTGCATAGCCGTTTACCAAAATAGAATGGAATGAAAGTTTCTTGACGTGTTTGCATCTTCTTGACTACTACTCACCTTACTTTTTACAACATTTTAATGATATTGATGAAACGTGGAATCATTATTTTCATATTATACATCTGAGTCGAATTAAAAGACCAAATTGGTGGAAGCGGACACAAGTGCTCTTCAATCAGGCGGAAAAGCCAAGGTTACTCGGTTTCTTCTAGACTATCTGAATAAAAAACATGAATTCCTGTAGATTATTACGCACATTTATTGGCGCAATTATTCAGACAAATAAAATGTTATTTTCACCACGACGATACTCATTACTGTTATACTCTACGAGTTGTGCTTCGATTGCTTCCTCGTGAAGCACATTCCACAGATTTAGCTACAATGAATGATTTTCTCTTTCGAAATCTTAAGAAATTGACTGATGTGCGGGGAAATTTGTTTGCAGTTAAGATGTCGTAGCTGAAACAAACGCCTAATTTCTGGAGTTTTAGAAGTCGTTGTATACTTAAGTTATAACGTAATTGGAAAAGTAATTGGCTAAGTATATTAATTTAAAATGAGACTAAGCTGAAAAAACTTAATTTGTGAGAAATATTTCGCTAAATTAGGCTGAGAGCTCCAAATGATATTACATTTAACTATGTGCTACTTCATGAAATATTGACTAAAGTAGCTGTTTTAAATATTATACATTTCCCTTCAATTCATTCTATTTACGCTTTTTTAGTTATAAATGATACTGAGATTAATATAACGTTTGGAGAAAGCTCGCACATGACGAAAAGTCGATTCGGAGTTCTTGAGCTTGATTTCCGGTTGGTCTGAGATTTTCCCATCCTGATCATATGAATTATTTTTAAATAAATGTCTTTATTTTGTCAGAGATTACTTACTGCTCTTATAAGAGTTGAGATGGAAATCGTACCAAATAATGTCCTCTTTTATTCTCATTGTTTATCTCCTTCATTTCCTCTTTACCAGAACAATACGTCAAGTTATGTGATTAATGAAAACCAGTGGTCAAAATTTTCTTTTAGTCTAGATTTATAGTATATTTAAGTATATGTGGGCAGAGGGCAAGCTTGGCCAGTGGAAGCGTTTTGTATTCAAACGTAGGGAAGCGTAAAAGTTGGGCAAGAGATATTATCAGGGCAAAGCGGTGATTTTTCCCGCGCAGCGACAGGGCTGATACATCAGCGCCGCAAGCGGGAGCAGCCTTCACTACCGGTTCATTTGTCTTACCCAGACCAGCTCTCGCCAAAAGACTGTTAATTGCCACTCTAATGGCAGGTCCCGGCCGGAGGGATAATTACTGTCCTGACATGGAAGCTTATGTTCGAATGCCACAGTCCGAGACTCAATCATCGGGCCCGCTCTGGACAGGGTACATTAAGCACGCTTATAATTGGTAACGAACATATAGAAACGTCGAGCGAGACCAGCTCGCACCATCAATTCTGGAGACAGTTTTCGTCCTCAAATAAAAAAATAAAAATTAACCCGCTGTGACTAACGAGCCAAATTTAAAGAAAGCTTTACAAGTAGTTTGGCTAGTTTTCCATTGTCTGTAACTCTATATGTTGAAATTATAGCTCCATAAACAGGTTTGGAAAAAAGTTTCATCAGCCTCCAATTGTATCAGTTAGATACTTCCTAAATAAATTAGTTAAAATGGACAAACCGCAGCCATATTTTTATGGGAAAGGTATTGGTATTGATTTGATCGACTACTCATGGCCATAGGCCATACAATTTTGGAAAACTAATTTTATTATTTATCTACTTTCTCGATACAGTGAGTTCAAAAAAATTTCCCTTTACTTTCCAGTGCTTTCCATTCTTAGCAATAAATTATCAAACGTTCAAACTAATCAGTATTAGTTTCAATATTCACATGGATATGTTTATAATATTTTGAGGAAAAATGGAATAAAACACTAGTTTCTCTAAAGATATGTAGTTATTTCTGTAGAGTAAGGTGTTCATTGTTTATTTTTAACTTTCTGGGTACCCGGCGTTGCCCGGTAATTCATTTGTATTAGCCCCCTACAGTATTTAATTCCACAATAATCTCTTATCAACACGTGGTTAAGCAATCAACAGGAGCGTCACATTTCCGAAAATTTACCCTTTCACTCTCCCTACTTCATGACAGCTGAAGTTCACTATAGCAACCGCGATGACTCAGTATCTTAATCCAGCCTTTAATAGCCTAGAAACTTAAAATAAGCCTGAAAAAGTATGTAATTAATTCTCGGGTGGATTGAGACCAGTGAATACTCCTGATATCCAAAGAGAGTCAGATATACTCTCGGTGCCACGAGAGACTGAAAAATACTTCCAGTGCTTTAGGAATGTCAGAAATATTATCTCTATATAACAGGCCTTCACCCCCATCCTGGGGCTCAACTATTACAGATGTTGCATGTCAGAATTGAACTCTGTGACTTTCAAAACCACGGATTCAACACGATACTCGATTAACACTATCAATCTCACAAATTCAGAAAAATATTTATTAGCATGCAAATATTGGCTGTTTATACACGTTTTAAATTAGTCTCCTCCACGTTCGTCTCCAGAATTGGTAGACTTAGTGTCGTATGCTTGTTTGCTTGTCTCAAGACACATGTGTACGAAACTTGATTTAAATTGCTCCACGCACTTAAATTGGTAAGCGGCACATGCCTACAGAAACATACACTCAACCAGTTAATAATATTTATAAGGAGAAAATACTTGAAGTATCTCTTCTCTCTGATTATCGTGAATAATAGAGTGTGTGCGGCCCTGGTATTTATACACCGTGCCTCAGTCATATGCATTTATAAAATATTTTGCGTATTTATTAACAATTTAAAATTAACATTACCTAAATAAAATATTATCTAAATTTAAGCTTAATATATATGCAATCATCTCGCTTGACAGACTACTTTTTGCAAGTTATATATATATATATATTTCTTAGGTTGGGTCTTCCTTTAGTCTGAAAGGGGAGAAGGAATGTACATAAATCTTTGAAAGATAAACAGAAACCTTTTTTGGGGAGAACAGTATAAAACACCAATATTACATGCCAATGGAATGAGTGGTATAGAAACGCATACGGGGCAAAATTTATAGGTGGCAGTGCCTTTTTATATATAGGTTATTATTTAAAGGTTTCGTGAACGTACAAATAGCATAAATGTTTAAAATTTAGAAGTTCGAGTGCACATAATATTTTATGGCAGCAAAACGTGAGCACTGAAGCTGGAATAAAATTCTTATTTGAATGACACTGAGAACGCATCAGTGGCGGATGACTTGTAAAAATTGTGATTATTTTATATGTTAGTGACATTCATTATGCTAAGAACAAGCAGCATCGTTCCAAGAAGATAGTTAATGTAATCCATCCTATGTCCTTTTTAAGTCTTATATAATTTTTAATACATAAAGCATAAATGCTTTTAAATAAAAATATGGTATGGGTGCAGTATACGTTTGTTAGTTCTACTGCTTTTCGTCATCAGTTAAATGGAAAGATATGCATGATGAGTTTTGAAATGTTTTCCTCTTTTTAGCGAACTGAGAGACAGAAGACAAGAATCTATTTGTTTTGGTTGCACTATTGTTGCTATTGTGTAGCTTTCACCAGACCATCTTCAGATTCAAAGGTGTCCGAGACACGGATGATCGATTTGCTTTCCAAGCCGATACAGATCTGATTTCTTGCAGCCGCCGTTTCCTGCAAAATCAACAATGCAGTCGGTTCTGTCCGATTCCATTTCGCGTTTCCCGTCTTTTCAAAATAACGATATGAACACAAGCGATTTACTCTAGCTCATTTCTCTTCCCATCATATAGTCACATAGAAATTTCCCTTTTAAAACCAATAAATATTCCAATAAAGTGAACTATTTCACCATACAGGAGTTTATTTTGTTACTCGTATTTTGAAATTAAGAAAGAAAATTATTTTAGTAATTTCCATAAAACTACTAAAATTTATAGTTTGACGTTTATTCAGAGGAGACTGAACAAATATATATATATATATCGTTCGTTACATAAACTACAGCTAGATAATAATAAAGCAATTTAAACAAGCAACAATTCCATAATTTTTATGAGTTCTTTGTTCAAAACTTTCAATCGTGTTGCTGATAAATAATATTTTTTAAAAGAAAACAGAAATACTACACAAATATACAGGAGCACTTAATACATAAATATACGAGGGTGGTCTTAAATGTTTCTGACTTCAACACGAAGATGGTAGCACTCCTTAAGAAAAATATGTATTTGTGAATCTTTGGAAAAGTACAAACCAAAATGTAGTCAATTATCTAACAATAATTGCACGACCAAAATGACTGAAATTTTGCTGAGTATCTTTCCAGCGATATTCAAACCTATTCCCTGGCTTTTAAGGATGACTGATGCCATCATCGTGTTGAGGTCGGAAGCTTTTCAGACTACCCACGTATATGTATTAATAAAATTAAATTAAATGGTTTTTAAGGAACGATCCTTTAATTAGTGCGTAATAATTCAATAAGTTCATTTTCAATCACTTTTAGAACAACCTGAGATTCGCTCTATTAACATAGTTTAACCCACAAAATTACTGCTGACAACCACAACGAGCTATCGTTTAATATTGCAGAATTTTATACTTAATTATTTCAGGTAATTAAATAAATTATTAATTTTTCTAAGAATTGGAGTATTAATAATAGTTCTCTAAGAAATCGCTCGTATGAAAGCAATTGTGCAAGTGTAGCTTTGGTATTTTTAGTATTCACGGGCAGTTTAAAGGGAATAAAAAATATATTTGATTTATTGTATTATTTATTTAATTGGTTGCCTGACTTATAATATAAATTTTCAATAATGTTTTCTCTATGCTTTTTCTGTTTATTTTACCAGTCTACCATTCCTCTACAGAACGAAAAGAAAACGATGAATATTCTTCTTCCTAACACACGTTTGCGGATCGTTACTATAATTGGCGATATTGTAACACACGCTCTGATACGATAAAGACTGCTTTAATTACGTATATCGATTAGATTTACGAACTCTGAACTTGTCGATAAACCTGTTGAAATATGTTCCCTTGAAATTCCAGTTTTGGGCGAGTTATTATTTAAGAAATTGAATAATCAATTTGCATATCAGGTAATTAGCACGTGCGTATTTTACGAGAATATGTGCCGTCAGGGAACTTTTTTCTTGAAGGACGAGACTTATCTATACTGCCGTCAAACATCATTAAGCGGTCCATAAAAAGTTGCCGTCTTTTCAATGAACGTGATGTAGCGGTTAAGAGTGGAATACTTTAAGCGTGTAATAGAGCTTGTTCTTGTCACTGAGCAAATTAAAAAATATTAACAGATAATTTATGGAGAATTAATACATACGCGCAATATATAATATTTAACGTTTTCTCGTATGTCAGCAAGGAACTCTCACATCTATAAACCAAAACGTCGTGCAGTCTCACTACATTAAGGATTTATATAAATAATATGTGCATACAGGTTATTGGTTATAAGCACACAAACGAATAGTAATGAGCATCGTCACGTGAGTCTGAACGCAAACAAAAGAAATAAAGCATTAAACAAATATGTGGCATAAGTAATTTGCTATGGCAATACGCTTCCTGAAATACGAATCACTGAATCGTGAAAAATGTTCATTGACAATATCCAGCGAGATATGTACGGATATCAACATCATAAATAGCTTTAAAATACATTAAATTATTTTATTTCCTTCAATAAATAGTTAAACATGAAACTCAGATTAGTTTGTGAATTTACATTGAAGTAACTATAACTTTAGTTGATTTACATTATAATCCATTAAATTCAACGGTGTAAGGCTCAACAGGTTTTGAAACCCACTCATTCCAGTACGTTTAAGTTCTCCCGAATAAATTGAAGTAATATCATGTGTCAATTGCTTATTCTTATATTTGTTATGTGAAGTCACACTTTTTGTAGCCTTCATAATGTAACTTAAAATTTTTATATGCTGCTGTTCTCATTTTTTTGTTCATCAGTCTTGGCTTTTGCTCATGAGTCATCACTCTTACAGTCCAGGCCTTTCAATCATTTATGATGTGGAAACTAATACACACCAGTCAATACAGATGGGTTCAATTGTTGTACAAAAAAATATAACAAAAGAAGTAAAACACAGACAGGAGTTCATTATCATAGTACTACCATGTTTAATTAAATTTTGGTTTTAGGAAGAATGTAGGGATAAGAGAATCAATATTGACTTTGCGTCTAATTTTAGAAGACAGGCCTACGTTCATGGCATTTGTAGATTTAGAAAAAGCCTTTGATAATGTGAACTGGAGCACACTATTGAAGATTTTGAAGAGGACAGGAATAAAATATCGAGAAAAAAGACTTATCTACAACCTTTTATGAAGGCATTCAGCAGTAATTAGAATTGAAGATCAAGAATGGGGGGAAGAAATGAGTCAGACAAGGATGCAGTCAGTCGCCCATGCGGTTTAACTTGCACATAGAGAACAGGCATAAAGAAATTTAAAACGGAATGTGGAAAATGAATCATAGTGCAAGGGAAAGAAATAAAATACCCTACGCTTTGCCGATGATATTGTAGTATTACGGAAGGCATAAAACATAATAAATGGCATGAAAGTCGTCCTGGAGATAGAGTTAAATATCAAGACTAATAGAGGGAAAACCAATAACAAAGTGAGTTGGATTCGGAAGGGATATTTTGAAGGAAGTGAAGGAATTCTGCTACTTGGGAAACATAATAACTAGGGATGGTAGAAGTATAATAGTCATAAAGACTAGGATAGCACAGGGAAAGAAGGCTTTCGGAAGAAAAGAGAAATGTACTTACGGGTAATATAAATGTGAATATTAGGAAACCATTGATAAAAATGATCGTATGCTGTGTGGCGTTATATGGGTGTGAAACGTAGACAGTAAGAGATGCAGAAAGGGAAAGAATAGAAGCCTTTGAAATGGGCTACTGTAGAAGAATGCTGAAAATCAGATGAGTGGATAGAGTACCTAACCAGGAAGTTCTAAGCAGAATAGGAGAAGAGCGAACAATATGGAAGGGGTAAACATGAGACGGAATAGATTAATTGACAACGTTTTAAGACATGGAGGTCTTGTGAAATTAGCAATAGAGGGAAGTGTGTGGGTTGAGATGAGAAGGAGGAGGAAGGATGAAATACGATAAGCAGATTACGGAGGATTTGGGATGTGGCAGTTATACGGAACTGCGCAAGATAGGTTCATCAGATCAGTCTTAGGACTCAAAACGACAACAAAAACCATATTTAATTAACTTACGGTCACCATTTAACCGTTAAAGCGTTAAGGAGTAAATAAAATGTGTGATTAACTGGCCAATTATTTTTTTGCCCCTTTCCATTTCATCTGTGAATTGTCTGAATTATGTTTATATTAATATAAAATTGTTTCAATTTATGTTGCATTTACATCATTCCATGAATTTGGTTGAGCCGTAAAATGTTTAACCCTCCATTTGCAATTATTAATGCTTCTAATGTTAGCAATTTGATTTTCTTAGACAGGTTAAACCACAATTCCGTTCTCATCCTCTTTGAAATTTTACTTCTCATGCAAGAAAGTGAACGATGTTGAAATTGTGAAGTCTTTAATTTTCTTCGGAAGTTTAATTAAACTGTTTGTATTTTCTTTGCGTGATGATTATTGTGTTCTTAAGAACAGCCAGCGTAATGGTTGCGTAACAAATATTCATGGGATGGATGACGTAACTCGGTTAAAGTCTGAGCACTGACGCTGGCCATCAATAGGGAAACGAGTTACGTTAATTAATATTTAAATTGAAGTATTTAGTATTAGCGACAGTAAATGAGTGTTCGTTGTTTCAGTTAGTTAGTATTTACATTTTAGTTCTTATTTCTTGCTGAAACATCTGTGCGTGTGTGAATTGAATTTTAATCTCTGAGGTTACAGTTCAATTATTTTCATTCTTCATCACATGAAGACTCAAAAAAAGAAGACAAAAGCATTTCTGTAAGAAAAATATTATAACCCTTTAACAGATAGTTTGTGACTTTTCGGTACGGTTAACATAATTTAATGATTAAATAGAACAAAACTGAGCTAAAGGATAAAAATAAGTTATGTATACTAAACGCATGTTAAAAATAATACCTTTAAATATGTGTATTGAGATTTAATCTTCTCATAAGTTTAATTATATTAGTGACAGAAAGAATTCGTTACGGAAATTAAAAGCTTCTACGACTACCAGAACTTGAGGTCAACAAAATGTAAAAATAAATCTGCAGAGATAATTGAAGCCTGTGCATATTTAATAAAATTCAACTTACATAAGAAAATTCAAAAATAGTAGCATATGTTAAATTTTTATCCGTAGAATTTCATCGTTGTCACGATTATGCAGTAGCGGATCCTGAGTACAGTTTTGTAGAATTTTATTTCATTACTACAATAATTAATTAGTCCAACTCTAAATCATTTCAGTTCATTTTAATTATTATAATTATTTCATAAACTAACTCAAAATCATTTCAGTCTTTTTTATTTCACATCCTTTACTTTGTAAAACATATTTAATAGATAATAATGGTCCTTGAATAAGGAATTATTCAACAATAATTAGTATTCCATAATTAGAAAAAACATCGCGTACACAGTTACAAACAATATAACAATTATTACGCTAAAAAAATTCAGTAAAGGCCAGTTCTTTAGCTGAGCGTATTATATATATAGTGAATGGATCTAGAATAAAAACGTTGTACAAGCCGCTATAAAATAGGAGTTACACCAATAAAACAAGACGGATATATTAGAATATTGCACTGTACATTTTTAATCAATTTCTGTATCATCAACGAAGAAACGATACGCTGTATATAAATTGATGGGAGTACTTATTTAATACCTTTCTTTTTAGTTATGATTAATAATGAAAAACGAAACAAATTCAAAATTAAGGTTTTATTTTACACGTATTAATACCAATGGTTAATTTTTTAAAAAAATTACATTTCTTTCCTGGGAGGGGTAGCAAATATCCTACCAGACTCCGCCTCTGGATCTGTCACTACTATTGTCATTTATTTCAGGTTCCCCTGGGAAACCATCTAACGTGAAGATAAAACGCTAAATACTGTTGGTTTGAAACTAAATGTAGACGGAAGCCTGTCCAAAGCCATACCTACTTCTTCCAATTATTTTGCAATTATATTACTTGTAATGAAGCAACGCATTCAAAATAAATTGACCCAGTTTCTGCATAGTATTGAGGAATAACACCGTAGTTACGATCAACAAATTGGGGAGGATGTGGGACGTGGTGGTTATCCGGAAATGAAAAGGCTTGCTCAGAATATGAAAGCATGGAGAGTTACATCAGAACTGAATCATCTGTTAGAGATTGATGTTTCAAGCCACCCAGAACATATCTCGTTTTTCCTGCTGCAGTTTTATGAAAGTGCAATGTTTAATTTTCACCCACTGTGATATGTTGTTTTACCAGATCTTCCTTCGTTATAAGAAATATCCAGGTAGTGAATGATAAGTAAATGGAATGCTTCCTCGCGTAGCTGAGCTAGTGATACGGAATTAGCCCGATAAGCCGGCGCCATCAGCGTCTCAGCGTGACGCCGCGAACACAATGGCGGCCAAACAAAACCCAGCCGCCTGCCAAATCTCTCCCGGGATCGCTTTTCCCGGAATCGGCCGCTGTCCATTTATTTCCCGTCCGTATGTGCGAGTTGTCACCAAGTCCTCTCGCCGTCTCTAAATAGTGCTGATGCTCCACTGTTTTGTCCGGTAATTGGTTGTTGAAAACTCTCCCCCGGTCTGATTGGTGCGCCATTGTAGAGTTGCTAATGGAAACCGGGTCGCCAACAATACGAGTCACGCTTCTCATTTGTCGGGGACTCCCCGCCGAGCGGACGACGGCAACCCGTCCACTCAAAAACTTTATAAACCACATATTTAGAGGGAGGGGGATATTATTTCGGAGAACTGCGAGACGAACGAGCATTACGGGAGAAACACAGCCATTGGCCACGCTTCCGTGCGCTATCGCTAACGAGCAAATCACTTTCCCCGCCTCGGACTCTCCACTAATTGCTTTCCTCTCGCGCCAGGGAAGTCACCAAAAGGACAACTTTTCACGCAACGTTTCGCTGCTCTTTCCGAGCTAATGATCGCCACTTCAGATGCCTTTCCCTAATTAGCGTTCATTTTGTGATAATCACCGCTGAGCAACAAGGAAGAGACAACAACCAATCCGGTGATGGCGGCAGTTAGTTATGCTTACAATTATTCAAACACGCAAACTAAAATATATTATAATGCGGCATACAACTTCTAATTACTGTTTCTCTGTTTAAAATTGACGTAAATTATTCCAATTTACGACGCGAAATGTCCTTTCACAGTGTCTTCAATACTAACACGTTGAACATTGGCAATAAATCAAATTCTTAAAACTAATGCAATTCATACTTTGTAGGGCACTTGGACAACTAACTGCTTTTACTAAAATATAAGTTGGTCAACGGAAAGGAAGCTCAACGGAGACCGAATATATATAGTTTTTATTAACCGCTTGCACAAACGATACAGTAGCGGTGGACAACCTTTTGAATACGAAGCACCAGTCATTTGGCAGTGGAGTTCAGATATGACGATAGAATCTGCTTCACTTAGGGGACGAAAAGGAATAACTTTGACGCGGTTAAATTAATTACTTTACGCCAGTTTAATGAACAGATTGATGTTTCTGTACCAGAGGGTGATAGAGTCATGATGGTCATTTGGTGAAGATAACTATGGACTACTGCTGTTGGCTCTGAAAGGAAGATCGGCTTTAAACTTGGAATTGTTTGTTCTCTCTGTTTGAAAGAACAACTCTTCCTTAATTCTTCTATTTCTGACTTTCTGACATTTATTATAATTATTTGTAATACATGTCTAACTGTCCCGTTCAAGGATGTAATGCGCCACAGTTTGGCCACCTCTGCGACGCAGGATAACGAGACAAGTTGTTACGATCCTTACAGTTTGAAATATACCTTTAATATCGTACAATTCACAGCAAAATAGATATGAGGTTAACAAATTAAATAGCAAAGATTTATTAAGATATATGTAGATAATTTAAATTGGTTGTCAAAGCCAATTATAAAATATTCTTGAAGATCAAGTAAGAATCCCAAACGTCTTGTTTCATTCCGATAAAAGCGAAATATCCCTGCTGCTGAATATGCAGCGCCCTGCAGATTCGCCCCTAAATTTATATGCGAGTATCTATCGTCGATAAAGTACGGCAACTGCGGTAGACTGCACAACAAATTTATTTAGTGGTTTTATTTCTGTAGAAGAGTCTTGTTTCGTGCCTATGTTTGATCCTTGAAGAATAACAAAGCGATTTAGTGTCTGAAACGTTGTTATCGTATTACATGACTATCTGGGTACCCGGCATTGTACAGCTCCTTATTTGTATTTGCCCATCATAATATTTAATTCGAAACTAATCTAATTTAATATGATTTAACCGCGTGCTGTTGAACACACGTTATCACGCCTACTTTTCCCATGGCTCTAAGTATTCTATTAGAGAGTCTTTTTCAGTGCTAACACTAATTAACCGATATACATACAATTGAACATTGTGAATTTTGAAGAATTTTTAACTTATACTATAGACGTTTCGATTAACGCTGGTGGTCTTTGTCTACATTTGTAACAGACATCAAGTTCTAAATTCTTTATTATATATACTTTTTCGTAATTGTCTGTTATACGGGTCGTTAATTCTTCTTTTCGCCATTCCTACATACCCATGATGATTCCAACGAGTTTAGAAATCATTTTTCAATCCCTACTCGTAATTAAGAGGTATCTGAAAATATTAATTGTATCTGTGACGTCACCACTCACCCAATTGTCCCACGTTTTACAGGATGTGCACTCGACCGACCGTTTATTAGTAAACAACTCAACTGTAAGACACTGAATCACACTTAAAATTACGTATTAAAAAATGACCTCAAATTTTTGTTTTAAACAACTTGGCAATTTTATTATCCTGTGCTAAAACTTTTGTAATATTATTTGCTTAGCACTAACCTTCTTTATTATGGTAAAAAATGTTAATTATTGTTAACGTTAATTTTTTACTTTGTACTTCAAAACTGTTTGATACTTCGCAATTAAAAGATCTAAAAAATTCGAAAATTTTAATCCGTTAAATTATAAGCATTCAAATCTTATTTATGTATTTTTATCCCCCTTCGAAATTTTACAAAGTTTGTGTTCCAAGATAATTTTGGGCCAAAGTCGAGTTAACCAAATAGCCACATTCCGCTAATGTCATATTTGTTAGTGTTCCCAGTTTCAGTGGTCGGTGATGTTATAAACTTTTCGTGTTGGCAGAACAGTATACTTTTAAAAAATTATGATTCTTTTCCAAGTTTATGCTAGGGGTTTCCTCAGATATTTTAGAATAGATGTACTAATTTTTGTTGCTATTTGCCCACGCATTTAAATTTGTGTAAAAATTACAAACAAATGCATATAACAAACATAATTATTTTATTATATATTTATTTAATTGTAGGGTTCTCGATAACGTCTCAGCAGAAGTGTAAAAAAAATCCAGTAGAGAGGACACAATTAGTACGTTTATTATAAATAAATTCAATTTATCTGAAACATTCATCTCTATTTTCCACAATTTACGTTTTTGTCAAAGTTCAAATCCATCCCGATATGAAAAACGTTACATTTGTCCGTTGACCATTGTTTCAGGAGTGTGCACGAACGCCACCGCTCCCAGCGTGAGCAGCATTAACCGCATACTTCGAAATAGGGCGGCGGAGAGGGCGGCGGCGGAGTTCGCGAGGGCGGCGGGCTACGGCCTCTACCCCACGCACCCCGCCGCCTATCCGTTTCCGTGGCCGCCACAGCTGTGGGCCGCCCCCGCAGCCCTGGGGCTCGGCCTGTCTGCCTCCCATCACCAGCCTCCGCAACCCCCGCAGCAGCCGCCGCCCCACCAGAACCACCACGAGACCGCGGCTGCCGTGGCCGCCATGACAGCCGCCTCTGACCTCATGATGCCACGCCTCATAGGTAAAACACCTAAGGTTTCTTAACTCTAGGAAATGTTCATCGGAAACTCTTTATGTTTTCAAGAACCTTATGTGTTAAATCTCAAGTGACAATTTGAAAATTGATAATCAGGATAGAATGACTGATAGCATCGAAAAACCACAAAATAAAAGACAAAAATATAAGGTAGATACAGTGTAAAAGTATTTAAGGAGAAGCAATAAATCAGGAATATAATTAAAGAATAAGACAAAATATAGCTTGTAAAAACTCGCTGTGGTTCATTTGTATGCGCCGCCTTGAAGTCATCCATAATGTTCTTTTCTGTTCAAAACTCAATACTTTCTGTCTCTTTTTCTTAATTTTTTAATCCTCATCTTTCAATTTGATATATTTATGCGCTCTTAATTCTGTTTTCTAGTCATTTTCACACTTCAATTCTTTACAACGATACTACCCAGATCAATGATATCCCATGAAGCTTCTTCGGTTCTGCATTCGGGTGTCGTATCTCCAATCATAAGGCTATTAATGTATGGAAGAAATATATGCTTCAGATTTCCTAGTATATTGTTGTTCCTCGCTGATTTTTTTAGTCATCAGCTATGTGATTGTTTTGTCGCGGTTCTCCGTAGTTTCAATTCTTCTCAAGGTGATTTAACTCTACTATTTACTGCATTAGATTTTTTATTCGTTTCATACAGTTGCTCTAACCACATATTATTTTATCTCACGGCGCATTCTAACTATTTATTCGTAATATGGTAAAATTTCGTAGATGTTCTATAATGTTTGCGAAATCTGTTTTATTCTAAGACATCTTATATAATAATAAAATATATAAATTAAAATTTTATTTAAAGTAACAGTATAAATATTTATTTTGAAATAAACAAGCACATTGTACTTTTTTGGACATGATATATGTTTTTTTTAAATTCATCTATATTATTATTCTGAAGACTCGCCCATTACCATTCATTATTATAATTTCGATTCAAGTATATTTTATTTTCCGAATCCTCCTGAATAATTTCAGTTTATAACCGTCCAACATTTTTCTTTCTAGATGTAAAAAGTTTTATTCTTTGGGGCGTACAAATTATTAAAAGACAAAAACATTGTTTCAAGTTAAAGCTCAGGCTCAGGCCATTAAACTGAAATTTTCCGTTCAGATTTTCAAAAATTAGCAATTATGTTGTACGCATTACAAATGACATGGTTTCTTACTAAAACATTACGTTACGTAATAACATAAGAAGTGTTGTTTGGAAAGATTCGTGTTTATATCTCACAAGACAAAACCTTTTTTTAAGTATTTTAGGTTTTGTGCATTTCAACAAACTTAAACACTTTATTTATCCGTTTTCCTAGAGCCGCTGCTTTGCGATCAAGATTTTATTTTTGTTATATGAACTAAAGGGTTTATTTTAATTTAATCTTCTATCAAGGCTAAATTTATTTACCACTTGTTAGCAATGTCAATGCGTTTTCTAATTGAATCGAACGCCAAACCTAAATGTGTTAACTAATTTGTTATTCTGCAAGGTGTGGAAACATACACCTTTTTCAAATCCTCTTTTCTTGCTTCTGAAGACTGTAAGAGGTGACGTTAAAAGTAAATCTGAGTATAATTTTGATAACAAAGGGAACTCAAGGCTCACTCTTAGATTCCTATTCTTTGTTCAATAGAAAGGAAAATTAAGTAAGAGTATTAAAAACTTCTTCTCATTATTAATTGGTTAATTGCGTTTAGAAATATTTGCTCATCGTATAATTAGTCTTTATATCTACTGTGCAGGAGTTGAGGTGACCTAGATATTGTGTGCCTTTGTTCTCAATAAGAATACTTCACTGTAAGTGCGCAGTAATGTCATGGGAAAACAACTTGTGCTTGACTCTGTGTATTTCATGCATTCAGACAACTTCTTATAGCTGTATTACTATTGTTTTGCTATTTCAACCAATTTGCAAGTTAAATTTAAAAAGAGCTGCACGATATACTTATTGATTAAATCAATCGATATGCATATGCGGGACTTTTTACAGTCTTCACTGTTGCACTCGACGAGTAGGCCATAATTACGGTACATGCAACATAATGACGGTATGTAACAGTATTATTTAATAAGCTGAAACTTTCTGATAACCCATAAATGCTCAATATTGTTCATAAGCTCGTCTCCATAATAAATGGCTTTCATAAACTTAAAAGTCGATAGGACTTTATATGACTGGAAGTTATAGATTAATGTGATGTATTAGTGCTCGTAAACAGTGAGTAAAGCTGCAAAGTACAGACAAACTTTTTCCGAGTCTACATTTTGTAAATGATGTAGGAGACTTCGGAATATTATACGCCAATATTATGGACATACTGTAATTTA
This sequence comes from Eucriotettix oculatus, assembly GCA_034510155.1. Classification (NCBI taxonomy): domain Eukaryota; kingdom Metazoa; phylum Arthropoda; class Insecta; order Orthoptera; family Tetrigidae; genus Eucriotettix; species Eucriotettix oculatus. The sequence goes on along the minus strand of CM067376.1, from coordinate 226,828,715 downwards.
ATTTAGTTTCAGAAAAAAATAATTATTTTGGACTTTCGATTGAGAAGATAAAACCGAAATAGAACATAGTCTAAAATTATAGGAAGGAATGGGGTACGGAGGAATGTAGCTATCGTTAATAGTAACCTGTGTCATGAACACAGTTTCGGGATCGCCATTGATTATTGACGGCCACGTTAGAAAGCTGTTTTGGAATAGGCGTAGACGGAAACGGTGTTTCCCGATATTCTTCTTAAGTATATCTGTATTATGCCTCCCAATGCTTTAGATATAAAACAATTACAAACTCCTTGAAAATTACAAAATAAGGAAACTAAGGCTATTTTTATAATAACAAAGAACCATGGGCCATATTGATAATAAGTTGTAATCTTGCCAAATTTTATGTACACATGGGGTTCTTGTTAAATTATAACAGTTATTAACAATAATTTTTTGTTTCTGTAGAGTTGAATAGGGCAATATTATGTCAAAATCTCCCGTTTTCAAAGTTAATTTCTTTTAAGGAACAATTATTAAGGAATTAGGAATCATATTATTGCGACTGAGGAAAAACCTTTAGGTACATAATGCAAAAAAATATAGACATCGAGTGTCATTCATATTAAATTTATAATTATTTAAGAAGTAGTTCGTGCGGGGAATTCTCAAGTAGATCTACCGCATGTACTGACAAATGTTCATTTGTCTTATTCACATTTCGTGTGTAATGTCACATTAAACCTTTTTGTAGGTAGTGGAAGTCGAGGCGAAACGGGACACTTATTGTTTTAACAAGTTTTATAAAATTATGGAAAATGAAAATTCATTACATACAAGTGTAAAACATTAGTTTATTCTATTACTTACCTTATCTAATATCAATATAACTTAAAACAACGAATTTAAATTTGTGATGAATTTTGAAAAAATCAACTTTCAAATTTCCCGTTCTCCCCACTCCCCCCGGATCATAGCGGATGTTTTGTATTTACAATTACTGAAATTAAATTTAATTTAATTTTTTTAAAAATCTTAACCATTTCTGTTTTCTTTTGTTCACTTATTTAGCGAACGGTTAATCACTTTATCAATTTTTCCTTTTTCAAAGATATATTTTTCCAACTGCACAGACTTTGCTAACATTCCCCCCCCCTTTTTCGTTCATTTTCTTTCTTAATCTATTCCTTTTGGGTACAGAATCCTGTAACATATTCTTATAAGATGAGTCTGCCAGTTTTTCTTTTTTGTTGTTGTTGAAGAACACATTACATTTTGTTATTTACTGTAGTATCGCGTTCCACCCCTCACGCTAGTTACAGTTTAAGGTTTTTCACCGAGCCTTAGTACAAGCATATTTAAACCTAATACGTAATTGATATGCGACTGAAGACACCTATTTTACGAATATATACCATTAAAGAGTTCAAAGTGAGGATTTTTGTAACCTATCTTCTGTCGAAATTCTGCAAAAATTATAGTCACTGATTAAAGACGCCAAAACATGAGTTCATTCAGAACTTGCCCTATTTTCTAGTCTTCAGTACTATCCAGTAAAAGAAAAGGAAATGTCGTTATACCCCTCTATCAGCCCCCCCTCTTTGCATCTCCTATAAAGAGAGGTAAGAATAAAGTTTTGCGTTATTAATTTTCAAGGAGAGGGATATAATTCATTTAATGTCAGTAACAAATTAAATTTTATTCAAACATTTAAAAAGGGAAATAGTTTTAAAATTATTAAGTTATTTTATTCAGTATTGTGCAAAGAAGTACGAACGTTTACGAACTGGGATGAGGACATGAATTAAGGGGTTTAAATTTCATTTTTAGGCATTTGTAAAAGAAATTGATCATGGGTCAGACAAAGCGGCTTGTTGCGACCAGAAACGACAATAGACAGATTTTTTCGTCCATTTAAGAGGATGCTGTGCTGTATTGTAGAAGAGTAACGACAAAATTGTAGTTCTCTCCGGTATATGAACAAATAGTCTAGGAAAAATTGTGAATCCTACTAATTCCAACAATCACAAAAGTGGAACAAATAAGGCAACACACCGATATAAATACTCAACAATAATCTATACAAATAAATAAAATTGAAGTGTCTGTCTCTGACTGACTGTCCGTATGTTTGTCTCGAATAGGCTACGAAACGGCTCAACGGATTTCAATGAAAATGTGAAGGTTTTACAGGAAAAGATTTTCGTGCATATTTAATTTCGATATATTTCAGAAGATATTAATATACTCGTAATATAAATAAAAATATAAATTTTACGGGAATATTTCTTGGCAATGCCGCGAAGTGTCCTTGGTTCGTCGATATGATGTGCTCATAAATTGATAAATTGGTTTTATTTCTCACGTCATGTAAATTTTAAATTTTGGTAATTGCTAATATGGAAATAAAAAGGAAACTATCCAGTTTTATGGCGAAACCGGTGTAATTCAAGTCACTGTGTTACATTATTACCTTCAATATGCGATTTAAGTACAAATTTAACCATTAAGTGGGGTATAATTTTTTTGTAAAAATACTGAAAATATATCTATTCCTCCTTTTGTACCGGTGGTATTTGGAACTCTCTCGAGATACTGGGAGTTTATTTGAGGTTAATATTGTGACGTTTTAGATGTCGGTTTAATTATGTGTTGACCAAGAATTAAGTATTCTACCGGGAAAATATAAATAAATATCCGGACAACGTCGGATCAACAGTTAAAAATAAAATTACTGTGCAAATTATGTTAAATTTTGAAAGTCTTAGGTTCATCCTGAATTAATTAATTAAATTGAGTTAGATTTGAGTCATGGTGAAGAATTTTAGTTGTGCGCTAAATTTTGCACCGTATTGCAGTGAAGCAATATTGGCCGATGCCGAAGAGGACGAAAGTTACTATAATATTTGATTATTAAATGAGAGGTTAAATGCAGTAAATTCATGTTAAATGAAATTTGTATTTAATTTAAAATGACCAAATGCTTAAGGATTGTTTTTCGAATTATTGACTCCGAACTTGTACGCAAGACATCTCTGAGTTGGTCGATGAATATTAGGGAGAATTAGAGAGTATAATCGGCGATGAATTTTCCGAGTGTGAGAGTGGCCTACGGAAGCTATGTAATTGGGGAGCAGTTAAAGTGTCGGCTTTTATGGCCAGCCTGAGCGTCGCTGCCTTTGTGCGGTCTGCACGCACGAACTTAGACGCACTCACGCGTCCGCCGACATCCAATGTGCGCTGATTTACCGTCGACCTCTTCTTCGTGGCGTTGTTTCCGTTCCTCATACGACCTTGGTCCCTTCATCCGCAAAAGTATATCGTAGCTAGGGTTTCACTTTTATTCTCCTACAACTCTTGATAAATACTCGTGATTTCTTCAAATTATGAAAATATAAAACATCTGCGATAACAATCAAATTACAAACACAAAAAAGTTATCAAAAAAAATCCATACGTTTATACATGTTAATATTTTCATTTAATGTCTGTTAAATTAATAAGTCTTTATTCAATTTAACATAAGATCAACATTTTTATTTTCAAATGAACACGTCGATACATCTTTGAACAGAAGACTGGACAAAGCCAAAGAACACATACATTTATAGCGAGTGATGCCAACTGAGAAAAAAACAGAACTAAACTTAATTCTCTACAATACAAGCCTTGTTGCTTTTGTCGAGTGATTAAAAATCGCAATGTCGGCAAGAAAGACACATTTCTCAAACCACGTGACGTTCTCTGCATTTAAGTTTTGGTTGCTTCGTAATGTGTAATTAGTATCCTTAAAATTTTCATCTGGGCATGAGGTATTGTACTTCCTATTTAACCACTTCCAAATATTTATGGTTTGTCGTGTTTCAATTCTTCTTCAAGTCTTCGTTAGAACATTTGACTATAAATTTCCTTTCAGTTTTAGTATTAGCAATATGTCACCCTATAATGATTCTGGCATTCAAAGGTGTGGAATGAATGATGATTCTATGTTTAATTCCGGATCCAGTACGGATTCTTATACCCTAATCCGTTATTAAATTATTGTTATTCGTATGCACTGTATTATTACTCCCACAAATATTTATAATTAATAAATATTCTACGGAATTAATTATTACTATTTTTTCCGATTTGGTTTATCTTTTCATTACTTAATGTTACCTATACGTGTATTAAATATTCAATGCCATAATACTGGACTCATTTTGCCCAGTTTGTGTAGTCTCTCCTATTATCTTTATTTAAAAAATATTCAAATAAATGGGAATACCATAGATGACTTACTAGCATTTATTATTTTCTACTGGTATGTATCACAGTTGTTAAATCAGCATTTACTGTTTATTAGTCTTTATTTAACAGATAAGAGCACAGACTAAGAAAATGAAATCGCCGTTATTACTACAGTTTAAATATCATGCTTTAGTATTCGGCGAACAATTTGGAGAGCGTTGAGTAAGGGAAGGGCTAGTTTAATATCCCATGTGTGGGGTAAGAACAGGAGAGGGATGCCAAGAAGGAATGCGCTAAGCAGATTAAAGAGGATGTGGGATGTGGTGGTTCTGTTCAAATGAAAAGGCTTGCGTAAGATAGGTTAGCATGGAGGGCGCGGTAGACCATTATGAGGAGTGAATACCACAACAACAACAATTCGGCTAAATATCCCATGTGTACGGTAGTTTCGCTATTCTAAACGGTAATTTGGTATTTTTTTAGTTGTTAAACTTGTAAGCACTAAATTCTAGTCTCTAAATGCAAAGAAAGTTAATTTTTTAGTATTTAAATATTTGTAAATCATATTAAAACGCAATTTATTCACGGTAAAGTTCTATTACTTAAATTGAAGAATACAAAAATTTCGACTAAATAACAGAATTTGTTCTTTGCCTTAATCATTATTTATTTACTGTTCACATTTCCCGATTTTTCCTCTCTGCTTTATCCCACTTTTACGTTTTTACTATAATACAGTATTATTCATTCGTCGCAACATATCTTACTTAAACTTATACTTTTAGTATATTATAAAAGCAACATTTCAGTGCATCTTCGCGAATACACTAATGAGTTAAAATATCTGATTACTATTCATCCTACTCAGAAATGAGTATTTGATCACAATTTTTCAGTGTTATCTTTGTTTTATTCAATGCAGATGGTAACTCTTCAGGGTAACAGTGTGATAAGATTTTATAAATGTTACTTCTTCCAGTGAGTAATACCAAATTTGCTTAAAAAAATTGCAAATACAAACAAAATTATTGTATTAAATTAAAAGTTGAATTTGAGACAATAGTTTGGTTTGATTTTGCAATGTTGTTTGCTATACATTATTTCTGTTTCATTTATTCAATATATTTATATGATCACGGACCTAATGTGTAAATTGTCAGGCTTATTTATATAAGTGAAATATATTTTTTTATGTGTATTTTGAGGGTATGAATATTTTTTTGTTGTAAACGACTTCATTAATTTTTGACAATTATTTCAAAATTGCCCGATTTGCTGCCGCACCCTATATAATTTTAACCTGTTAACTTTTACTTGTTATTGAGATTATCTGCTCATCCAGTTTATCAGGTTACTCAACATTGAAATGTTACATAAATTCCCTTAGTTCTATTATCTTCTCTCCGATTTTCTACTAACTATTGTACAAACCAAAATATTCATTCCAATATTCGGTAATTTTATTTCAAGTCACTGACAAAAGTATTTGAAATTTTATCGTGCTTCTTCGAGCAACAGTCATGGCAAATATATTATGTCCATTGTCTATATCCTTAGTCAAATTATTCGTTGAGAACGTTCAGCACACTTAGGTGTATAGGCATCACTTAAATTTTGAAATAACATTGGTTGGGATTCTGAATTCCACTGTAGCTTTGATCTGCGAAATGTGGCAACGCAATACATTCGTAAAGCCTCGTTTACACCGGAGTCTAAAAGTTGTAGGATAATTCTAGAGCAATTGTTGACTTTAAATTTTTTGGTAGTTCAGCGAATTATCTGAGAGTGATAAAGGGTCAAGCGATAATAACTCACAAACAATATTAATAACGTTGGAATGTAATAGGTTGTTAGGTATGTAGATATTAATGTTTTATGCTATTAAAATGTTTTTAAATAATGGCTGCCTATTGTATCTACATATTTATGCGGCATGCTCCAGACCTTCTATAAGGAATCTATTCAAACTCACAACGAGTTTCGAGGAATTATACTATTCATCTGATTGCCGTTAATTTTTTTGTGTTTAGCGCTGATCACCCAAAAAAGTTTCTGTCGATATTTTAGCCCTCCTCTTTCAGGCCAGTTTTTTGTTTTAAAAATTCTTTGGACATGCTGCAGAGTAAAATAATGCGGCTTATAAAAGCCTAAATAAGGTGATTCAGTTCTCTCAGCTATCTGGATATTTCTGTGTTAACTGCACTTTATTACAACTGTGTAAATTTTGATTTTATGGAATAATATTTTAATATTTGATTATAGTTATTATTCAACCCATTAGTCCTCGTTTGAGGAAATAGGATACGTCAAATATAATATTACAAGAAATATACAAAATTTTACAATTAATAATTGAAGGACAAAAAGAGGAAAGGAAAATTTAATATTCAATTTTCAGTCGACGGAGGAGGCAGCAGAAGATCGCGCGTAGGTTCCCGTCCAACATGAAAAAGAAAATAAGGCAGCAGTTAAATTCTAGTAGAGTATAGTTCTAAAATAATAGGAGAATTTGATAGGACACCTGAAAACTGTCCTTCTATCTACGAACTCTTTGAGTGAATAATACGCTGCATTCATTAACAGAGATTTACAACTTTTAATAAATAATTTTTGAACCTTTAAAACTTTTATTTCTTCCGGGAGAGTATTGTGTAGATTTATACCGGAATAATGAATGATTGTTTCAAGACTTAGATGATGTAAATGCTAACTGTTCCAGACGTGGACGGCAAGGACGAGACGAGCAGTCTTGACGGCTCTGATCAGCCCAAATTCCGGCGCAACAGGACGACGTTCAGCCCCGACCAGTTGGAAGAGCTGGAGAAGGAGTTCGAGAAGAGTCACTACCCCTGTGTCAGCACCCGCGAGAGACTCGCCTCCAAAACCAGCCTCTCAGAGGCCCGCGTGCAGGTGCGTCTACTCACATTAACTCACATGCATATGATACATTATTTACAACTGGGCACTACAGGCTTCTGCAGGATACCTCGATCAAATCTATTGGACTTTATCCCATAACAATGATATTTCAATTTTTTTTACCAAATTCTGTTTCCTCTTCTCTGCAGTTAATAAGATTAACGGTCTCGTTATTAATTTATATCCTTCAGCAAAGTAACGCAGAAGCACATTACCGGGGAAATAAATTCGGATACTCCGTAGTAGAAACCGTCGTTGATCTGCATGGACCATTTTGTAAGATTTGTTTTTAAAACTGAATACATTATATCCATGTAGTGGCCAAATTTCATGTTTGTCAAAATATAAACCTCCGACTCTTCAACAGACAAAAAACATTGTTTTCATGAACATAATTTTACGACGACCTGTTTAAGTCTGGCCCCTGGCAAGAGTTTATCGTTGGTTACCATGACGATTAGTCAGAGAGACTTATGAGTTTGAGTTTCTATTAAATCATACACATTGGTAATAAAACGTTACAGCGTTCTACATTTATAACGTTATGTATTCACCAATTTATTGATATTAAAATAATATTCGCCAGCCAATGAATGAATCTAAGTCAAAATTTTAGAAATAGCAATTGTATATTACGAATATACTCGCGTATTTTGACGTATATAAAAATATTTTGCTGACATTTTGCCACGTCTCGTCAGATCAAAATTTTACAGGAAATCGGTGATGAATTAAGCTGTGGTAGGATCTACATCAGAAGAGCTTTTAGTTAGTACGCCGAATTCTATATTTTTAGTTTTCTATTTTGTATCCCAAATAATGCATACTTACCAGACTTTTACGTAGTACCTTACTACAAAGGGAACTAAGTTTTGTGGAGTTTCAAAGGCTCTTTGCTTATAATAGCCAGTCCAGTACCGTCGCGAATATCACGGCATTCGTGAAAATTATGAGACTGAAGCATTTGTCTACTCTGAAGGACATAAATTCAATGGCATTTACAACAACCATTATTCGAAGAGTAGTTAGGATTATGTTCGGTTCTTTCACAATGGTACATGAGCATAAATTGTTCAGTGTCCATACAACTCCGCTGAATTGACTTGTTATGACACCACCTGCAGAAGCTTGAGGCTGCCCAAAAGCTTGACGAGTAGGAGACTGAAAGAGCCGCTTTTTCATTGATCCCAGGTTTGGTTTTCCAACAGACGAGCCAAGTGGAGGCGGCACCAGCGCATGAGCCTGCTCAAGCGCTCTTCCCCCACCCACTTGGCCCCCCAGGGCCGGCTCTCTGCCTTCGACGACCCTGGCTCGCCGGCCACTGTGTGCGCCACCAGCCGCTCCCCGCCGGCCCACTGCCCTCCCATGCCGCTGCAGATGGGCGGCGAGAACAGCGCATTTAGGGCCCCGCGGAGTCTGCAGCTCGCGCCGCCCTCGGCGCCGGACACCGACTCCGACGAGGAGATCAACGTCAACGACGACTCCGACCTCGAGGATCATGCCAGGGTGACGCTCATCAACGGGGGCGGCGGCTCGGAAGCGCCGCAGCCCCTGCAACTAACAAAGTACGGCAAAGACCGCGCTTTGTAGCAGCGTGCGTGGCGAGAAGTGAGGGACCCTGCAGTTACGAGCCTTCCCTTATCGACGTACAATTTTATTTGTATTTAAAAGTCAAAATTCCGCTTTTAAAACTTGTTGGTCAAAGTGTATTCCACTGTCAGCAAAGGACAATATAATTCAGAGAGTGAAAAAAGATTTCAATTATGTTCGACTCTCGCGGAAATGAGACAGGACTCGGAGTTACTGTGCAAGGTATAGAACAACAAACTATAGTGTAAATTAGCACGAACTACACTTACGAAAGAATACTATTCATTATGAGCAATCTGAATAATTATGCATTAATAAATTATATTAAAATATAAATATTAATAAAAATGAATACCTCATTAAAATAAGTTATATTGTATTTTCTAAAAATCAGTAGCTTAAAATGTTTTTACAGGAGCTAAAAAATAAATCATGTAAATTTCAATATTAATAATTCCTCATAAAAATTATGTACCTTCTCGTATTCAATTTCAATACGACGAAGATTCGTGGTACGATATTTATTTTGTGGTGTAGTGTCTTGGTCAGAAGCAACGTCAAGGAGAGAGATAATAGGTTTGTAATTTATTCGCACATTATATTTGTGTTCGTCTATAAGGGAATGTATGACTGCAAGGGAACCCTATTTTATATAAAGACTCGTACAATACTTCTCTCATTATACTTGAGGCCCAAACGGGAAATAAACAGTGGCCTGAGGAGAGTGTAATAAGGAACCCGGTGAAGTGGAGTAGCTGTCGTGGTGGTCCTAGAAGGTAACCACGAAGTGTTACTACGTGTGGTCAACTCAAAGAGATGCAACGAAGCATTACAATAAGAAATATAGTAATAATTCATTAGCGTAATTCATCGAGCACAACACTTTGTCTGTAGCTGCAAGGGAAGGACACATCAGTTACTTTCGCTCATTTAATGATATTGTAGGTTTTAAGGTAAATTATTCAGTTATTTGAAGAACCATTGTTTCAATTCAATGGCGAACCAGAAGAGCATCAAGTAATTATTGTACAGTATTTTCTTTTCCTACATCACAAGTGTGTTGCATATTTTGTCAATGTTTTACTATTAAACGTGTGTTTCATAAAATTAAACCCGTGTTTTCAATTTTTAGACTGCATTATCGTATTTATTTTCCATCTTAATCCTTTTTCCTATAATATATTTAATTATAATTTAACAATGTTCCTGAATCTATATATCAATCGCATTTACGAGGAAATAAACGTATTAGATTGTATCATTCCAAGGAGGGTTTTATGAATCATGACCATAAAAATCTTTCCTTCATAAATACTTAATCAATTCTGTTATAAGAAATGTAAATTTTCGAGTTTCTTACAATAACATTGAATACAAATCTATTTAAAACTGATATAGCGAGTGAGAAAACCAAAACACTCATTTTACTTTTTTTAACTTTCTTACCTTCATTAATAAACTCTATAACACATTTTGAATGAGTTCATTGTAATTAACTAAGTAAATCTAAAAATCCACATAATTTATCGAGATTTAATGTTCAAGATAATAAATGATAATTGATTGTCAATTACAAAACTGGAATTATATTAGTGCAATAATATTTTCTGTAGTATTTTTGGGGGGGGCGATTTTTAATTGAGAATCAGCATATGTGTGGTTTGAACTAAATTTAATGACGAATATGATATGAATGGTGTGAATAAATAAATTATTACATTTTAGAATTGAATATTATACAACAATAATTGCGAAATTATTCTAACGGAGTCGGTTATTTAGGATTAATAATATTTATACTTTATAAAAATTTACAAGATTTAATTACTTAACAACTATCTTAATCTAGGGTCGCACTAATTAAGGATGCAGATTTAAAAAGACGAAATTTCAAACTCAGATGTAATTGGCAGAAAGTTACAACTGGAGAAAATTGTGACAATACCATTGTCTGAAGATCACAGCTGGTCACAGTGTCTCGCTCAGGTAGAATCTCATAAGGACTCGTCTAGACTTCCGGGTAGGAAATGAGCACCATTCTCATTAAATCATCTCAAAACGCCGCCGAGACTAAGAGCATTCTGTCCTGTATCATACAAGTAAGGACTACGTAACCAATCAAAACCAGTGTCACTCCTGCTTTCTGACTCCTCTGTCTCTCTATATCTCTCTCTTCAATCACAATGTATGCTTCAAAATCGAGCAACGTTTTCCTAAAACTTCCCCCCCTCCTCCAGTATAGGTGGGAGGAACGAATTCCTCCGGAATCAGAACTATCCAGCTCTAGAATCTAGAAGGCGCATTCACCCCACCTACCACCAATAGTTGAGAAAGAACAAGAGCTGGCCCACTTCAGAGTTATAATGGAATATCACCGTTACAGAAAGCCCGGACCGTCGTTAGAATATCTGGGTTTATAATATCCTGCCAGTAATCTCTTTTAATTTCCTCAAGTCGATTCTATTTGACTGCGTACTGCCGAACTCCATATTAAGTTGTGTTTCATCATTTCAATTCAATGAGCTAATTTGTTGGTTTAAGAGCTCCTTTTCTGGTGTTGGAAAGAAACTCTGGAAATGAACACGTACAGACATCGATTCGAACCGGAGTGATCGAATACATTGTTGTTGACCTCTGCATCACAGCAGGTTGGCAGAATATTTACTATAACGTGAAAATATATCTTCTTCTTCCGTCAGCATTAGTGAATGTTTCTGGTTGATGAAACATCTATCTTTATAAACGGTTTAATGAATGTACTCGTAAATAACCTAATAATTCAGACCTTAACATTTATTTAATAATTGCAGAATAACACGTTCTTGGAAAGCAAATATATGTATTTAAAGGGACTGATTAATCTTTAACTTAAGACTTTTTGAGGTGTAGTCGATTAAATTATAGGCAAAGTGCCCAAGATTTAATAGCCTAAGGATGAAATTCTCATCATAAAATTGTTATTTATTTAGTATTCTCATCTTTGCAGATAGTGTACTAAAAACTGTAGGTTATATACACAATTTATGCTACTACTTATTTTTCTATGGGAAAGTAACACCGAATATTAAAGCTGAAGCAAAAGTTTAGGCTAAGTGACGGAACATCAATAATTTGTATTTATTTGAGACTTATATACGATTATCTCCAGTAACAGATGCAGACATCCGTAATGTTAGATGTCGACTGCGAATATTATTGCGCACATTTCTCTGATACAGCGACTTGTTCACTTTAACGTTTTTGTTTTATCATTCTTCGAAAAAGTTCTTTCCTCTAGATACCCGATGATATACCAAGGATCACAAATGAATACTTATTAACGAGGAATATACTAAACGTCACTTAATTTTGTAGGCAAAGAGTTAAGTCTGGAAAAGCTGGTTGACGTGTCGTGCTACTGAATAGAGCTTGTTAGAAATTCTTCTCACGTATTTCGTCATTCGTTCATGAAATAGCAGACGAAATGTTCAGATCTCTCCATTTTTGATAATACGGATAAAGGAAAGTTGATTATTAACGGTTTTCATGAAAGATAGTAAGAGGCGATTGTAAATAATATTTTGGTTTCAAATTAATGCTGAATTTAGGATACCAAAATTGAAAATTTTTTACCCTTCCGTAGAAATTTTTCAATTTTGATCTTCTAAATAATGTTATAGTATCCGTTGGGATTCAAAAAACTATAGTTTATAGGTTTTTTAAAGTATACTATTATTCATTTTATGAAATATTCTATATGGTTTTATTATATATTAAGTGCCTACAACAACGCTTAAGTAACTCATAATGAATCAAATGCGTGAGGCACGGAAAACTACCTTAAGGAAGGAAAAATATTCCGTTGACCGCTTAAACTGCGAGGGTGCTTTTCTATTTACAATTCGTTAAAATTACTTCATGACTACAACTATAGCGTGTGTACTAATTATTATTGACATTTTAATTTATGTGTTTAGGTTCTGAGGTGTGATATATTGTAGTGGTACAATTTTATTCTTCACGCGCCTTTTTGAGAAGCCGCCTGATAGCGCAGTTGCGAATTTTGTTGCTGTTTGTCTGAAAAGTCAGTTTTACAACCGACAAAATAGGGAAGAATGTATCAACAACTGTTTTCCCTTGTTACGTCACTCTGTATTCTCCAATGAAGTTCATTTGTGTTGAAATAAAAAAATCTGTTTTTAAAGATCTACTATCACAACTTATCAAATGGTTCAAAAAAATATTTTCACTTAAATTTATAATTTTGGCAGAAATATTTCGCCTTCAAATTTCAAGACCCATTTCGAGTCAAACCTCCATCTAAATTTACATCTTTTGAAGAAGAAATTTTTATTGTCTTGCAACGGTTCATTGAAGGCAAAGTTAATCATGGAAGACAATTATTTTTGTATATTATTAAAAGATGAACATATGCAGCTTATTGGTAAATTTCAAACAACACTAATTAATTTTTCAACATTCTAACCATGCGAAGCTTGTTTTTTTTTCAGACGTTGTTTTAAAAAGTAAGTATAGTGCAATAAATAACATGTAACAGGAGATGAGGCTAGCTCTATACATTGTGATTCCGAGATTTGAGAAACTGTCTATCTCATCCGTCCCATTAACTGTTTTAATTGTTCCCTTTCAATAAATTGTTCGTGAATTTAAAATAAGTTTATTACATTATTAAATTAAACTAACCACATTGCAATTAAAGTGCGTTCAAGAGATCAGTGTTTTAATTTTGGGGTCGCCGAATAATTCTTATACATAAAGTGCGTTGGTAACTAAAATAGTTTAGGAGCCACTTGGATACGTCATATAGACTACGTATACATCAAGTAACAAAGAATTATAGGAACGAAATAAAATTACACATAATTAACTACAAAAAATCCTTAAATCCATAAATAGAGTAAAGAAGATAAGACATAAAATAACAGGAATGACGACGCACACTAAAATGCACTAACACTCAAATCAGAAGCACAAACACACATTCAGGAGCGTAAACAATTTCGCTTCTTGGAGCTGTACGACAACATCAAGTATATCAAGTATATAATGATATATATAATGTAATGTAATGTAATGATGACAAAATGATAATAATTACACTTATTATTAATACATATAACTAAGTATGAAAAGTATTATACAACTGAGTTTATTAATCGTCATGCATAATGTAGAATTTAATGAATTACTAAATAATATAATAACAGCAATATTCAAAATCATTTACGGCTTGATAATAAGAAGTTTAACGTCATGATAAAATTGTATAATTTTCTTACGGATTAATAACATATATTGCTAAATCTGGTTTTTGGGTACTACACTCACCCCATGCGGGTAACTGGATAATTTGACTGTTTGATATAAATAAATATTAGATCAGCTTATAGGTTAGAACAAATTTAATATAAAATTTATAAACATTAACCCTTACAAGACGTTTCGTTCCTACATTTGAAACCTGATCAGGTGAATATTAAAGCAATAAATTAAGGAAGATGAATGTAACTATAACTAAATTAATGTCGAATTGAAGAAAGAGAAAAAAAGGTTTTTTTCAAACCAAAAAAAAGATTTTTTAATGTCATAACCAAAAGTAAATAAAAAGTATTAAGTAAAATTTTCTAATAAATAAGTAAAATATTGTCTTGGGTAACAGGCTACATGAGGGTGACCTTGAAAGAGACATATCTCTTTTAATAGCTTAGAAAAAAGGATGTGGAAGGTAAACCAAGGTACCCAAAGGTTGACTATAGATATATATTTTAAGAGACGGAGGGAAGGTCCTAGAAAACCTGCATCAGGTAGGACTGGCTATTACATACTCACCCCCGTTCCTAATGGCGAGAGATCTGTTTGCTATGGGGTTCCAGCAATCATTTCTTCGTGCCTTCGCTAGTTTTAGCAGGCAGTGGGCTGACGGATCCCATGCGATCAGTGTACACCTCTTACCGTATGTCCAAGGTCTTCGGCACAGTTCATGCATCTTCTAAAAGAGGTGAAGGTGCCTCAGCATGTGAGAACCTTGCAATTAGAAAGAGAACGAGGAATTCCCGAAGGTAATCCCCATAATCAATCTGGGGAGAAATACCTGCTAGGGAAAGCTCTCACAAGTATCCTGCCTTGTAAAATATATTTTTGGGGGGGATAACAGACTGCATGAGGGTGATCTAGAGTCAGGAAATCTTTAATAGCATAGGAAGGGAATTGAAGGCTTCCGGGCTTTAGTTTGTTTCCTTCCCGGTGATTCACCTACCAAAAATACAGGGAACCCCAAGGAAACTTTCATTAGGTAGGTCTGGTTTTTGGGTACTACACTCACCCCTTGCGGGTAACGGGATAATTTGAATAATTTAAATCAGCCTATAAGTTAGAACAAATTTAATATGAAATTTAAAAACATTAATCATTACAAGATGTTACGTTCCTACATTGGAAACCTGATCAAGTGAATTTTAAAGCAATAAATTAAGGAAGATGAATATTTAGAAGTATATGTTGTAGTTAACAACACTAAAAATAAAGTTTATATTAAATTTGTTAGGACTGATAGGATAATTTACTAATTATTTATATTTTATTATACAAAATAATATTGAATTTTATCGCAAACTATGGATAAAATTAAATTCTGAAAAAATGTATTGTAAAAAAATGAAATTAGAGAATGAAAACTTATATAACTACAAGAAAAAACAGAAATATAATTTTGGCTATCAAAAGGTAATACACATTTTACTTCAAATAATTTATCGGTACAAAAATTCTTTAAAATAATATGCAAAAATATTTTTCAATGTTATATTTAAGAGAAATTTGCATTCACTCAAGACGACTTCAAAATTTTTACATCACAAAAAGTATTGTACATAGTTTGAAGATTAAGTTATCTAAAAAAGTGTGTTTCTAATTAAGTACTAGAGTTGGGAAGAAACGTGGTATTTGTTTTGTTAATTTATCTATTTTAAGTAACCAATTTTTATGGTTTGTTGGCTTAATTATTTGTCTCTTTAAGAAATAATAATTACTAACTCACACTAATATTTTACCAACAATTTGTTTAACATACTAGTAAGTGATCATTGATCACTTGCGGACTTACGAAAGGGTTCAATTCGTTTTAGTATTCTATAATTAGAACAAGTTTACATATTACGCGTTTTTTTAATAACACAAAATATAAATTGTTGATAGAATGCTTTCAATCATCAAGTTAGACTTAGTTTCAAAATGATGCGACAATTAAATTGTCATTAGTAAAAACATTGTACATATATCGAGAAAATAACTGTGAATGAAAAATAAACATTCAGTTAAAATTCCCTAATTTATTTGGCCTTTTCTATCTAATACTGGTGGCATTTCTGCTCAAGTGGAAACGAAAGCATAAACTGGCCATAGAAAAAGTTACCCAGCGCATACTAATCGCCCTCCAGGTTAAAAGTCCCTAACAATTGCGGAAATATTCTGAAGTTGTGAAATAAGTGGCTCATACAATAAATCAGGTTGGCAGTGAGTGCGAAACGGAAGTTGGTGCTTCGGTGGCGACGGCGCGTCATAATGATGATGGATGCCGGTAATAGGCGGAAAGTCTGAGCTAACGAGGTCCTTCCGTGGGCAATCAACGTGCACATCTGCCAAGGTTGCTATCTCACACCTAAACAACTCTGTAATAAATAGCCTGATTTGCAAATGCGGGTCGTATTAGTTTGGATTTCTTAGACGAAGAAATGATAAATCACATGGAGAAATGTCTATAGTATCTCAAACGTACATCTCATTTCATTTGCTTTAGTTTAATTTTTTTAACTTGAGTGTAAAATGCAATGCTTCCACCAGTTACAGAATTATTATTTTATTATTTTAAATTTTTATTTAGCGTAAATGTCTGTGCTAAATGTGCCGCTGAGTTAAACAATTCTAGGAAGAATCTTCCGTTTAAAGATAGTCATGTTCCCGGAAATCGCCTTAACTCATGCAGACCCGATCAGCATTGTACCTCAACCAACCAGGAAAAATTTAATAGATTTGGTTGGAAGATGCTGAGGCCAGTTTCCACCAGTTAGAAAAGAGGAGAGGAGCTAGGAAAAAGTTTTTTCAGAAAATAAAAATATATTCTTGGCTGTGAATCCATGGAAAAAGGGGCGGTGAACAGCGACTACTGAAACATAGTAATAGACACATTCTAGCTTGAAAATATACAAAATCGGGCTGAACAGATGTTTGGGGGTTGATTCACGAACAATCCTCATGAGCATTTGGGAGCTCTTAATAATAGGAGGAAACATGCTTTTTTTTGGTTAACAGGCTACATGAGTGTGATCCTGAAACAGGCAACTCCCCTTTAATAGCATAGGAAGGGAAATGAAAAGGAGGGGTGCAGAAGGTAGAGCAAGGTAGCCAGGGGTGACCAGGGCCCTCGAGCTGTAGTTTAAGGGTCCTACCCGCTTTTTCACTTAAAGAGATACAGGCAAACCCTATAAAACCTGCATCAGGTAGGCCGGGCAATGGGTACTATTCTCACGCCCTTCCCAATGACGGGAGACGAGTTTGCTGAGGGGTCGCAGCATTCCCTGCTCCGTGTGTCCACAAGTTTTAGGAGGCAATTGACCGACTGATCCGATGGGATCAGCGGACAACTCTTGCCATATGCCCAAGGTCTTCGACCCCAAAAATGCCTGCGAGAGAAACTCCCACAGGCATTTACCCCGAGGAAACTTTTTTTTTGGGTCGTGGAGAGAAATAACAAATCATCTTACAGCGCCGAAATGTCTCTAGAAATGATCATGTGTTCAAAATTAAACAAAAAGGGCACGCACATACGTAGGAAAATTTTCATTTGTAAAGAGATCAATACGCGATTGGAATTCGTTGCATGCAGAAATACTGACGACTTTTCCGGGTAGCACTAATCACTTTCAGGATAAGCTAAGGAAACTAAAGTGAGCAGTTATATATATATATATATATATATATATACATATATATTCCTTTTTTATAATCAGTGAAGTATAAATAATTTCCTTAAAAAAGCATTAAATTAGTGAAGTGAATTCGGTGTGACTCCTAACTATCTATATCTTTCAGTTCAAAATTTCATAATACGGTACAAAGATTACTTAATGTAAATTATATGAGTAATTTGTTGTTTTTATATTCTATTGCGCCAACTTTGTATATAGCTGCTACTGGGCAAATGCCCAATAGCAGCTAAGTAATAATAATATGTTGCTATACTGGGATATAATATAACAATAAACCGCAGAAATGGTAAATTAAAGATTATCAAGCCTCATCTTGTAAAGGATGTATATACAGGGTGTTCAAGCTTATACCTGGTTGTGGAGGAGGGAAGAGTTAAAAACTTAAATAAGAACCCACATTTTTTATTACATATTCGGTTTCTCAAGAAAAAATAACACCTATTTGATCTATGATTCGAGTCATTTCAGTCACAGATTGCGTTCTAATCGAAAAAAATCAAAATGGGTAATAATCAATGAAAAATAAGGATGTCTTAAGAAATAGGCACCATGTCAGAAAAATAGAATTAAATATGTTTTATATTCTTACTAGAGTATTATACGTATTTCACAAAATTCCACTCCTCGTTTCGGTATAAAACTCAATGTCTGTATTGGGTTTGCGACATCGACGGATACGTACGAAACTGCACAGAATTCAGAATGTACGGTTTGAGAGAAAATCACCCAACCTTAATGAATTTTGTGTTATTTCACGAAGAAAGGTGTATGGTCCCAATTTCTTCGCAGAGAACACTGATTACGCATGAGAAGACAGGTTAGGGACGAATGTAATGGCGCATTGAAGGAGACTCTACGAGTATAGATAGAGTGGCAATAGCAGCGTTCGGATAGTATCCCCACTTCTCTAGGATCAACTCGATGGTATGTCCATAAAAGGCAGTGTAACAAGAAAACGCTTATGGAGCCCATAAAATCTATCTTAAAGCAACAAAATGGAAATTAAAGTGGATTATTTGACACAATAACTAAGTAATCTAAAATATGTATTGTATAAATATAAATTTATACCGATGATTAAAAACTTACTATGGTTTGAAATATATATTTCGAGTTGGATGCAAATTTCAATAAACATATTTCTCAAATAATGTTAAAATATACAATTTTTTAATCAAAAATTTTGGAGGAGAAAATACCTTATTTTTCCTTGGGGTATAAATTCTTAAAATAAGATATATTCTATATCCTTGGACCGAATGAAGTTTAAAAATGAAACACTGTCTCATTAAATTATTGAAATGCCACCTTTTTTAATTCACGATTAAACATTTCAATGCGTTATTTAAACATTTTGATAGATAATTATAAACACTAAAATTGACAAAAGTTATTGTTTAAGCTTTGGACGCTAATTTTTTTATGTAAAATAATTATTTAAAATGTTTTCAATTACTTATTTGTGTGTTTTGAGTATATTTACTCTTATAGAAAATCCTGATAAACAAATTTTGGCTCTGCCACTCTATATTAAGATACTTTTTGAGGATACTAACGTCAGCCCAGGCATTTTCGCCAAGGAAGAATAAAAAACTACAGCAAGTTGTTATGGTAGTCACCCAATGAGTAAACTTTACACCTGGTGCTAACTTGATTATCCTAAATAATTAAAAATTCTATCTACTTTCCACTCGACTTCCTTTTCTGACTTGAAATTCAGCAATCTATACAGACAATCTTGTACATTTACAAAGAGGAAATTCAAATATGAATTTAATTAAATATATTTATTCCAGTATGACTTTATTCCGTTCAATGCGCTGATACGCTAGTGTTTTATTTACGTACACATATCCATTCACAGTTCTTCAGTTCAAGTGCTGAATGATCGAGGGACGAGATATATTATTATTACAGATACTGTGAAGTCTCGTATTCCATTACAAATTACCAACAAACTGTTGTATAATGTTACCAGACAAGAAACGATAATATATTAAAAACTTATTTTTTAACAAATTATGACTATTTTCTAAGTTTTTCCACTGAATTTAGTTCCCCAATTGTTGACGAATCCTATTTATTAAATTCAAACAGTAATAAGACGCATTCATAATTTTTATTTTCATACTAAAGCAATTTCTCTGACAATTTTTTTTATATAATTTAAAAATTCATGAACTCTGGTATCCTGAAATCTATTGAAATTCATAACCCCTGAGTTCTATTTGATGGAAACAAAATTGTCTTTCCCCTTTCTCGTTCTCCAGTTCCTCACCTGCGCAGATGTGGGAAAGAAGAAACGCTTGTCTTACAAAGGGAGAAACATTGACCATTAATAGAGTTCGGTAGCCGTAGGGAGCGCTCCGGTAATTGAGTTGACGTCATAAATCAGAGACGCGCGCCTTGACAGACCTAATCCCAGCATCAGTATGCATTAAGCTCCGCCGAGGTAATTAACTATTAGCTTGTCTTGATTTATATTTGGACAACACGTCTGAGCTTTATTTCACATCTACATTCTGGTTTGTGTGTGTGTGTGTGTCATTACGGGACCCACTAATCAATAGTACCAACGTGAAACTATCACACGATGCCTCCGGGCTGCAATTCAGACCTTCGCAGACTACCAATTACCGTATTTCTCGCTGTGAGAAAAGTACCAGTCACCATATTTCAAACCTAACTTTTGTAATGCTGAAGAAAAATCGATTTATTTTAGAATGGACATATGTTCAAAATACTAATGATTTCTCATCGAAGAGCAACTTCTTTCACTAAAATTTATTAACAAATTCTTGTGCAAGAGAAGGGAGCATTATTGACAGAAGCAATATTTCAAAGAATAGAAGATGTCAAGCTGAATTATATCCAGTATTTAAAGATTGTCTCTAAAAACAACTAATCTGTTATGTAATCAATGTAGAATTTTTAATATAAAAGTGTTATATAACGTACGGGGACTATATTTTTCAATGTCCGATCGGTCACAAAATTAAAACTGCAATGAAAATAAATAATTTTTTATTTGCACATTTAACCTCGCCTTACAGCCACTCCGGATTAAGCATTTCTCGTAGCGTAGTACCGATTTTCTATTACCGTCGTCATAGAAGGCAGCAGCCAGTTCTCTACTCTACACTAACCTGTAGCTCCATGTATATGCTAACACCATGTTCTCCTACCCAGCGGGTCATGTGATCAAAGAGATGAAAATCGGTGTAAGTTCTGCAGGAGCGCCTTTGTTAAAGTCACAGTGTGCGGCCGTGTATTGTCATAATACTGAGTGGCCACATTTTTATGGCCACCCCTTCAATACAATGTTGGGCCACCTTTTGTTCTTAATACTGCTTGAATGGTCTGGGCATTGTTTCTATGAGATGTTGGTAGGTGGTAGGAGAAATTTGAGACCATATCTGATGAAGTGCACTTTACAATTCCTAAGATGGCCCGATCGATCTTATCCCACATATTCTTAATTGGATTGAGATCTGGTGATTGAGCAGGCTACCGAAGCAATGGAAAGTCTCCGTCATGCTCTTCGAACAATCTGTGGGCAATGCTAGCTTTTTGACAAGGAGCAGTGTCCTGCTGGAAGAATCCTTCCCTGGCAGAAAACACCATTGACGTAACAGGATAATACTTAAATACACTTGGGCATTCAGACGTTGTTTCACAGTAATCAAATAACTCGTACCAAACCGTAATATTCCCACCACCAGCTTCAAGTATTCTCCAAGCCATCTGCATAGTGATTCATCAGGCCACATGACCCTTTTCCAGTCATCTACTGTACAATTCTCGTGCTGCTTTGCTAAGTGAAGATTTCTGCTCTCGTTCAAGGCAGACACCAGAGGCTTTCAAACAGGTCATCTGCGTCCACAGTCCGTACGGTGTAATCTGCCGCGAATGGTTACAGTTAGTTCATGATTAAGAATCTCCGCGCTTTTGCCGTTCCGATACACTGGAAAACTCTGGCAAGTCCCTTTCAACTCTAATACTGAGTATCCAGTGACGACCACAAACCTTACAGTCTGACCCGTTTCTTTTTTCTTGGTAGTCCACTCTCTGTAAACTTTAATAACTGATACTCTGCGCAGCCGTTTAACTGATACTGGTTCCGACACTTGTAGGGCCAGCCACCATCCTGCGTTCAAACTCAGACAAAATCACGTCTTTTGGCCAAATCTTTGCAAACAATTCAGTACAACTGTCGTTTCACTTCGCCTGCATTCCCATTTTATAGCTATCTAACCCCCAACGGGCAACACAATGACTCTGTTAGGTGGTCATAATAATTTGTTCACTCAGTATGTAGACATAAATGCAAGGAAGAATTCAAAGCCAGCTTGGTATTATGACGGAATATTTTACTCTGCTTGTTGCGACGCCAATATATGATGGGGAGTTTTATGTATGCCACACGTTGGTGATATGTGACAAATTTTTTATATCAATGTGGAAAAATTTGTAATACAATTTTGATTCTCTTGGGTTGAGCGCCATAAAGAAATACATGTTCTTCAAGTGAAATTTAATTATTCAATGTGAACAAACTATCATTAACATTGAATCAAAAATAATTTATAAATTTATCCTTATAATACCTCAAGTGACAATTTTTATGAAGAATTTAAATTAACGAAAGATCTTAATCCCAGGAAGAAACATCTGCAAAATGGACACACGAATTTTGAATCGATAACTAACTTTTCTAGAAACACTTAAAAGCGTTAATTAAATTTTTTTCACTATGTTCAGCCCCTCCCCCTCATTTTTGGCCCCAAATATTTCTATTTTCAGCCTTACATTGTCAGTAAGATCCTGACTGAAATTTCCCACTCTTGAGTCTCTAATATAATAAATGTCCATTTACTTCGTAACTCAAAGAAAGTACTGCTTATTAACAGCATAAAATTGGCAAATTTTCCAAGAATACTCACACAACAACCGAATTTTTACGTGTAGGGCAGAGAAAACTCATAAAAATATGGAATATTAAACAACGATGCTTCGCTTTGGAAATATCTCGTCATTTTCTCTCAGAATCATATTTTACGTGAGGCTTACACGACTCCAAATTCAGAATGTGTCATGCAAGACAGTTGGCCCGGTAGGCCCAGGCCCTCGACGGGCTGTAGAACCAAAGAAGAAGAGAAGAAGAATATATATGTACATGATTATTATCCCATCATATAAGGGTTTTATGGTTGTTTACTAGCAAGGCGTTTTTTTATTAATGCTTGTTTTGGTACAATTTTTAAATTTGTTAATTTTGTTTCTGTAATTGCGGAATTGGAGAGAAATTATTTTCCCGTGTTTGGGTGGAGGGGAACTACCTTCTATTCTGACTTCATACTCATTCTTAAAGGTCTGTGCACCCTGCCTACCTTGCCTGTCTGACACCTTGTTCCTGTTTTCGTCCTCGTATAGCGGAGTCTGGTAAACTAAATACAATATTTTACAATGCAACAAATGCGAAACTTTTGTAATAATATTTTTTAACTATTTTGAAATGATTCCCAAAACTGTTGCAGTTATTATTGTTGCTAACCTCGGAATGAAGGCTGTTATAATCAATTACCCCTGTATGGTAGACAGCAAGGCGATGCTTGTATCTTAGAGCCATATTCGTGAAGTTCACCATCCGTTTGAAACAGATTTGTTACGGTTTACAAACTAAAATTTAATTAATGTACATACTAAATAGAATTAGCATTTGTAACCTACTGAAGAAATATTTACCACTAGGTTTATAATCCTTATTATAAAGTATTCTAACAGCACGATTTAGAAAAGCAGACCGTAATATTTTAGTGCACCAATGCGCAATTTTAGATATTATAATACATGAATGAATAGAAATGCGCAAAGTGAACAATTTTCACTGTCCACAAGTCAATATATTGAACTAATGTTTCAGAGAATAGTAAGCTCAATTTAGTTTCTCAACTAGAAGATTATATATTGAGTCAACTTTAATTCGTCATCTATTCGAAGTAGAGACAGGCGATCTGATCGAGATTTGATTCACCCTGCAGAGTTAGTGATCAGAAGAAAAGATCGGTAGCCTTTTAGACTCACTCCTACCTGCTATTTGAATTACTCACTCATGAATCAGATCGCACGGATCATAATCCCAAGCCTACCTGCTGCTTGAATCACTCACTCATGAGTTATAAATCTCACTTTCTGGATAAGTTATCTTGATGCGATTGTTTAGGTAAAATTAAATTGAGTGGTATATAAACAAAATATTATAACTAAACTTTAATATAATTTTCTCTTATCTGACTGTCCAAAATATAATCATGTAAATCTCTTCAGTAATCTATTGGTCCACGTATTCTCGCTAAATGTTATCTTATACTTTTCACTTTAAATTCTCAAGATCACTTCACTCTATACTATGTTTTTATTGAGATTACTAATTCACTACATTTTCCTATATCAGAGAAGAACTAGGATCGTGTTCTTAAATACGAGAATTTTTTATAATATTAGTACAATGAACGTATGAACAATATCGGTACGAAACATTATTGATGAGTAAATAAAAATACTGTAAGTACAGCCAACAGAAATTTTTTAATTGCAGAACTTTAAGACTGATGACGCAGTCCAATACATTTCTGCATATTTTAAAACAGTTATTCATTACACTACGATTCATTGAGTGATAAGCTACATGAGGGTAATCCACGTTGTCGCAACTCCTCTTTAATAACATAGGAAGGGAAGAATTTAAATGACTGTTGCAGGAGGGAGGGTAAGTTGCAATATATTTGACACAAAAATTTCTTATACCTGATGTAAAGAATCTTTATTTTGTTGTTTGAGCCAGTTTTTCATGTTTTTTTCATCTACTCGTTGTCGCCAAACTTTTATTTAGTCTCTGGTTCTAACTGGTTAACCCAAGTTTCATCACACGCTTGGCTCTAGTTTATAAAATGATCATCTTCCCTTTCATAACCTTCTTTCAAGTCTGCCCTCACCTTGAGTCTTGTTCCTTGTGTTTTTGCGTTAACTCTTATCGGACCCTTGTTGCTCTTGTGTATACATTTCCAACACTAATACGTCAGTATTCACAAGTCACACCGTTAGCGCGGGATTGAAGCGATGGAGTTGACACTTCAACTGGTCGGCTCTGGTGTCGTGTGCCTGTCACTTTGCTTAGACCAGTTTTGAACTGTTCTGCTCACTTATAAAAATTCCCGCACTTCATTCAGCTTTCATCGTGTTGTTAAATTATTAAAGAAAAGACTTTATTCAGTCAATACGTTGAGTGAGTAAAAATCTGGGTCATTGAACGTTGGTCAACTGATGAACTAACTTCAAGTGGACAGGCCATCGTTAAATGAAAATTTGAGATTATAAACAAAAAAAGTTTGATTCTTCAGGTACTCTCATGTATTCTGAGTGATGCCAATCCAAAGTCATGAACGTACCGTATACCTCCTACAAAACATTCTTTTACTTCGTCGTTTGCTCTTTAATAAACGAATGGCCCTTGTACGTGTCAGAAATGATTTCTTCATCTTCCAAAGAATGAAAATTGAAAACACAATACCACACCCTCTTTTCATTTTAAATAAAAATGTATTTTCAAACCACGTTATTGCACCAAACACGTTTATTAAGAAAGTTTCCCCAGAATTTCCGTCCTTGCACCAAATTACAACGCAAAATCAAATTAATAGACCCGTAAAAATAATAAAAATATTGAGTTTCAAAATTACACTTAGAGTGTGTACTTAACAAGCAATTTCTGTATTATGAAGTATGGAGTTTTATTACGTGGGTGAAGTCATTAGTAATTTTGCAGTTGAATCGTTATAATCCACAATAGATCTAAGTTATTATTTTTATTCCATTAAGTGTTTCCAGGTTAAGGAGTAAATTAAGTGAATCAGATCACTTCAAGATAATCGAGGTTTTATAAAATTGAACAAGTGCCCAGGCTAGAAGTTTAGAAAATAAATTGTAAAATTATATTAGACAACTTAATACGTGCACGTTCTCCTAAATTAAAACAGCCGACCCAATGATATCTGAATTTTCACTTCTAAATAAATTACTATAGCTGAGGTAGAGAATTTTAACGTTCCGGAACAGTTACATTTCAAACCATCGCTATTTAATGACTACAAAATTGTTGGAATGCTTATTGACGATGGTATGGTGTTAAAGCCGCCGCTCTAGGATCTTTATACATATTGCCTCCCAATTTATATAAGCCTAAATGGAATGCTTAAGCGAGCGAGCATTTGGTTTAATATGCCCTTATTGTATAAATGAAATATAATAATGATATAATGTATTGCACATAAATTTAACCGTGTCGTATCAACTTGTATGCAGACACTAGATGCATATTTAAACCTTTAATAACTTGTTGCAATAAAAATAAATCTAATCACTTGGAATTCTTAGTTTTAGTACCGAATCATGTGATTTTAAGTTATAAAGGCTACGAAGAGAGCGTAAAAACTAATTCCCTAAAAGAAATTCTCCCTCGGGAAACACATTTAAAATGATTTAGGTAGGAGCAGCAGCAGCGAAGAACTTCAGGTTTCCGCAATGTAAGCTGATTATTTAGTGGCGACCATTAAGCGGGACACTGAAATAAAGTAGTCTACGTGGTTACCAGTTAATCTGCATTTTAAGAGGCCAAGAAATGGTAGGGGCTAAAACAACCACAGGTAAGGGTATATATGTGATATCGTGACATCTGTTCTTTATATCTATGATAGCTCAGGCTGAAATTCTAAGTGTTTTTTGAGGTAAATGTATTAATAGTTACCTCGCATTCTTAGAGAAGAAAAATTCCACTAAAGCCCAATAACTGTATAACCCTTGTTCTCTCCTTGGTAGCAGTAAACTCATCTCCTGGAAGGGTGATCAGTAAATCAGAAAATATAATTAATAATTAATGAACAATGAACCAAGGAATTAAAGTTTGTAAACTCTCGTAAGCCTTAAATGAAAATAATAATGCTCAATATATTTAGGTGCCGCCTTCTGGAGTAGTGAAACTTCGATGTACTCAATAAAAGTAGCCAAAAAAATTAAATATTTGTAGATATTTCAAAGTTAAAATTTTGAATGATTTCATATATTTTTGCCCTACTTAAAAGTGTAATCCTGGATGCTGTAAGGAATCTTATTTTATGAGTTTAGTACTGATTGAAACTTCTTATCTTTAATAGTTTACCAGTTTTTCGTGTAAAAATTTCATTAGTTAATTGCGAAAATACTTAAATATACTTCTTGATTTGTATTATATCAACTACGCTTAAGAATAACGAAAACTAAGCTCTAGAGAATTATTATTATACCTTATTAACAAATTTTGCAGAAAATTAAACTCACTCCAATTTTGGTTAATATGTGGATATTTTTTTGTTTTTGAAAGTATTTTGAAAAGGACAGCAGTAACATGAGTATTAATAGAGAGAAAACCAAGATAATTGAGTGTAATATGGTAAATAGTAGAATGACAAAGTGTGTTAGATTGGGACGCGATTTTTTTAAGTAAAGGACTTCTTCTACTTTGGCAGCATAGTAACTACAAGTATATAAGACATAAAGAGTTGGATAGCAGACAAGAAAGGCTTTCGGAAAATAGAACAATTTACTTACGCCTAATATACTATGAATATTAGGAAATAATTACTAAAAATGGTGTATGGCGTTATGTGGTTGCGAAACTTGGACGATATAAAGTGCAGGAAGGAAGAGGCTAGAAGCTTTGGAAATGTTGTGCTACAGAAGAATGTTAAAAATCAGAAGAGGGAGACCGAGGATGGAATGTACTGAACATATTAGGGAAAATGTGGGATGTGGTAATTATGAGGAAATGAATAGGCTCGCATAGAATAGTTTAGCGTGAAGAGTTGCATCAGACCAGTCTAAGGACCGAATATTGCAACAACAACAATATGTGGACATTAACGAACCCCTGTTTCTGGCGTTACACATTTCATTACGCTCCTGTTTCCCACGTGCCAAATTGCAGGGAAAAAAATTTGAACCACAAATTAAGGTAAATATTGAATAAATGGTACTCAAAATTGAAATAATTTGTACATAAGATTATTTATGGTATAGCTACAACACATTATGAAGCAGGCCTACGCGGATAGTAATACACCGACAGCAAAAGATAGATGATCAGGCAAGAAAATCAATGTTTCGGAACTAAAGTTAAACAGTTCCAAGGGAAAAGTTATTTTAGTGTAATTTTATTGAAACAACCCAATTTTCACGAAGAAATAAATTAAATTTTATGTATTGATCCTATGACTCCACGAAATGAGATTTCAAAAAAATACCTGATTTAATGAGTATGACCGTAATGAATTTATA
Source organism: Eucriotettix oculatus (assembly GCA_034510155.1). Lineage (NCBI taxonomy): Eukaryota > Metazoa > Arthropoda > Insecta > Orthoptera > Tetrigidae > Eucriotettix > Eucriotettix oculatus. Next base: position 226,800,642 of record CM067376.1, on the reverse strand, counting down.
GGAAAAAGTTTTCCAGTTTCTGTTAATAATAACAACTCGAGTAATGATTAAAATTCTTATGCAATTCTTTATTTAAATGGTACTGAACGAAATTACATAATGTGACTTGGCATATTGCAGATTAGGTAAAGTATTATTTAAATATATAAGTTGACTGGGAAGAATAAATAATTTGTAGTATTTAAACTTCAAAGCATGAGTTTCTTTTAATTAGCTGCAATAGAAATTGAATGGGTGTGCAGATTTAAACAAATTATTCACAGGCAATTTTGTTCTACATTTTGCTGATACCATCAGTCTATTTTTAATTGGAATAAATTTACGTTGCGATTTCCATTTTATTTGATGCTTGAGAAAATCCCGTCTGGCGACAATCAGGCGGTAAAAACACGTCAGAAGGCTCCAATTTGGTGACGAGGAGAGATCCTAAGCATGTTAAATCCTGTTTCGCGGATTAAAGGACATTTATCTGCGTAGGGCATTCAATAATCTTGAACGAAATCGGAAGACTATCCGCAGACCAAGCCCGATATTTGGTTTGTGTAGAGGATAACGTGATCAAGCATCCATCCACATGGTGGGGGCATGAGCAGAGTCGCTGTGGAGAGGAGACAGTTGGGAAAGAATCTTCGAAGAGGAAGAATGCAGTCGGGAAATAATCCTTGAAGAAGGAGAAAGTCGGTGGGGAAGGAAATGAGAAAGAAGTAGGAAAGTGGAGAGGAGATGTTAGAGAAAATAGTCAGTAATGAATGAAATTTGAAGTAAGAAGGTGAAGAGGAGTGAGAAAAAAATTATTTTGTTTCTCGAGGCAAAATGAGAGAAGACATAGAAGAGTGAAATACATTCACGTAATTTGCTGGACTCGAGGAAGAAAATCTCGAGGTGAGACCAGTCCCGATTTTCCTGGAAGTCAGGTAACCGGAGGCAACAGAGGAAGCACGGAGAACCGGAAGCCAGGTGTGTCAGTGCAAATTAGTCGCCGGTGCATATGTCTGATTTCCTGCTGCACCAAAAGCACACATAAATGACCCTTAAATAGACTGAGTCTTGCTACATTCAATTTGAGCTAGTTGTGGTAATTTTAATAGACCCTCAATTTTATATTGATTGTAATTACAATTAATAAATTTAATTTGTTGATTGTAATTACAATTAATAAATTTAATTTGTTTTAATTTAGCTTAATAATCACGATTTAATTAAAATTAATCCCCCCCTTTGAAACAATATTGATACATAATACATTCGTTCTAGATTAATATAATCGATCCCACGAGTAAAGTATGTCCTTTATGATACAAACCGCGTTACTTTCCCTCTCATTCGTCTCTGTTACACCAACCTTCCATTGCAACCGAAATCTGCAAGGGACGCCTGGAGTAAGCAGCATTTGTTTTTCTGGTCGAATTGAAACTACTTTCTGAATAACAATTTTATGAATTTATGAATACAGCATTGTTGCTAAGCAATAAGCCACACAGTAAAGATGGGCAAAAGAACCGAGAGTCAATTCAAATAAAAGATCCGTTCTCTAAATATCATAGACGGTATAAAAAACATTTACGCTACGTATAGTGCAATTAATTATGGCGAATTGCCTTGTATTATGTCTATCTCAATGCATGGTGACGTCACAGGCTTTCGTGGGCTGACACCTTTGCTTCTTTTTTTAAATATAATTCATTTCATGTTTGCATTAACGTTTTTTTCGTTCCATCGTACTTTATGAATATTTCTTACAATTTATTCTCACGTTTATATCTCTATAAAAGTATAAATCATACATCCTTTCTTAGTTTAAACATTGACCGTGACATTCTGATAAAATAATATGAATTGATCCCTAAAAACCTCCACTAGTAAATGTATGGACCCGAAATCTGTCGATCTTATTCGTTTTCTTTAATATTTATAATTTTATGGTACATCCAGGTATTATGGAACGACAGCTTTACATTTAACTGACTTTCCATGTGTTTTGATAATACTAAGTTATACCATTTGTAAAAGTTTTATAATCCAGGTTGCTACATCAAGAAAGAGAGTCGTAATCTGTGAAAGTCGCGACTGCTCTCGTTCACACCACGAAGAGATTTCAGGAAATTTTCAATTAAAGCTTCGGTAGAATGTGTTTCCTTGTAGCTAAGATACGGCGTAAATGCGGTCTCATTTCTCACGCCTGATAAGTGAATCATGTCGCCTGTGAATGAAGATATCAGAGTTCGGGGTGATGGATGTAGCAAAGGGTGCACTGATAGGAGAATTAGTCGTGGTATTTATTGCTTCCGGCTGCAGGTACCTTCAAGGGCAGGGTGCTTCTTAATTGGACACCGCCTTCGAGCCGTGTTCAAGGCTTCCACGGACTCCATACGACCCTCAGACATGTTCAGAAAGACACTCGGTGTTTACTAACTGGTCTTTTAATTCTCGTAGAGCTCGGGGCGGACACGCGGCTACTACGTATATTATACTTCACAGTATAGACCAATCATTGGAGTGACATTAAAAAAATGGTCATGAATAATAAAAGTGTTTGGATTATATTTATCTAAGGTGTAAATGTTCCCATAAATGGGTGATTTGAAACAGTAACCGTGAATCAGTGAAGCGATTCATTCGGCGTATCAATTGTTATTTATCCGGTAAGTCAAGTTATATCCGAGCAACATTGGCGCGTGTAACCACTGAAGGTAATTTCCACAGATAAATGATATTAATTAAACAAAACAAAATTCATTTGCTCATTACGTACTGTTTTATATAGTTCTTAATAATTCTTACATGACATTTCTAAATGATGGGTGATATTAATTATTTAATGAAATTAATAATTAAGGTTTAATATGTACATTTATTAACTGAAAGCACAATAATTTTAAAATGGGTCCGGCGTGTATATATCATGTACAAAAATATTAAAAGGGAATTATATTAAAATTCTTAGGGGTAATTATTGTTTGGGTGGTCAAGTATAGCAGATTTTCCGTTCGTTGACGAACGTGAGTTGTTTGCATCTGCGCCTTGCTGCAGATGTCACTGGAACTTCCTCGATGTGGAACTCTGAAGCGGCCGGTAGACAATAGCACAAAGTCGTGCTGCCGGAATTGGGGAAATTAAGCTTTTTCCTCTTTCTTCCCTCGTTGTTAAAACCTTTCTTCGCTACTTCCTCGACTGATCAAAACATGGTACACCTCTCCGCTGCCTCCTCTAAGGGATCAGTTCGTAATTTACACTGTCCTCCTCCACCTGTTAATGTCTCACCCTACACTCTACTTCCTCCAATCATCAAACACGCCTCACACTCTCCTCCACCTATCAGTCCTCATATCATACTTTATACTGCCAATCTGTCTAATTCTTTCTCCACCATCAGTCTGCTCTCCCCACTAATTTCCTCTCTCCACCACTCTGCTCCCAAAATGTTCCGCCCGCATATTTTAAAACTTCGTCCCCACTTAAACGACACCTATCACCAAGGTGGCAGGGATGGATGTTCTCCAATAATATCCCTTGTTACATTTCGGGAGCACACGCCACCCGGTCACCAAATTCTCAGACAGATTAGGAAATTCCGAAACCGGTGACAAGGTGTCTGAGCTTTATAGCCCAAGCGTCAACCGCTGTCTCTTTGTTTTGATTCCGCGCCGCCAAGTCGGCGCTCGGAAAAACCCCTTCTTCCTGGCCAGTGACATGCTCATGCCGAAATATTTATGCAATTTGAAATTCCATAAATAGGAAAAATTGGACCGGGTTCTACTGCGCTACAAATTATTTCATCAGTCTTTGTAAATTATATGTAATGAAAATGAAGATCATTTTATTTATTATTACTTAATCAATCATTAAATTATTGCCCCATATTGGTGGAAACCAATTTTAATAAATAAAAAGGTTAATTTATTAGTAAACATTTATTTAACAAGAATAAAATTTAATGAATGAAACTCGTAAAACCCATAGTAATTCAAAATGAATTATCAAGAAGATGGTACAGCAGTAATAACTTTACATCGAAACTCTTTAATGTCAGGTCACCTGTGGCGTGAGAAAACGGAAGCAAAGCTTCTTTCCCAAATAGACTGGCAAAGTGAACTTTTGGAATTTTACATCGAAAATAACGACAGAGGACAGCAACTGTTTTCTCTGTTGGCGGTGGTGACAGCCTGTTTCAGGTTGATGATCCTCGAAGGCGCATCTCGTGGGCTGCGTCTGGGTGATCTGTCTCCACGGATCATGTCCTGGGCCGAAAAATAAATTGAAACTTCTAGTGAAATTTTACATCTCACAACTCAAGAGCTCAGCTCTGCTCTCGTCAGCGACCCGTAATTTAATTTTTCTCTCTGCCAATACTTCTGTCCATTTCACCTCGTATGACTCCGAATTTTCCTTCTTCCTTTTCCAATTCCCAGTCAGTTACAATTTTAAATAGCGTCCACTGCTTGTTATTAACAAAATTTCAGCTGCACAGTTTGCTTTTGTGTAGCTTCCAGCATGAAAGAATCGAATTTTTCTTGAATTATAAACGCATCTGCCATTCATTTAAAAGCGGACATATTGTGTGTAGAAGGGGTTGTTGCTTTGTCAGAAGAAGGCTGTAGCGCTGACCGTATCAAAATACACTATTCACACACAAAAAAACACTTCACTGACCTTCAGACTTCACTATTGTAATTTTAATGCATTACAAATAAGTATCAATACATATTATAATATATTATCTTTCGTCCTTGTTTACTAGAGTTCGTATTGGAGGATGTAATTGGGAAAAGGTGACAGTCTTTAGTGAAGCCTAGTAGATTATGATAAATAGTCACTATATTTGAAATCATTATATGAAGCGTAATTTCATGTGTTGTCTCTTTCAGTCTTAGGTGACGTCACAAACCTACGTGATCATACGTTTTTAAAATATTTTTTAACAAAAATTGAGAATGCTTGTTCTCCCTCCCCAACTTCCTCTCTCTCCCTCTCTTTCTCATGCTGCCCAAATTACGTTTATAATAACACAATAAGTGGGGTGATTGATAAAGGAACACCTAGTAGGGATTCTAACTCGCAGTTGATTTTCACGCCGCCTTTCGCGCAGTTGCTTAATGGATTTATAAATATTTACATTAACTCTGAACTCTGCAAGACATCGAAATAAAACATACACAAAAAATTAAGTTAGTATTCCAGTTTCAATCCCTCAAATTTTTATTATAAAGTTAATTTGTTTCGGAGCATAAACAAGTTAAGAGTTTAGGCAACCCGCATTCACATTTGGAGATTTGAAGCACGATTGCCAATAAACCTTCCCGTAGAAAGTTTTATATTAATATTTATATTATATGAATAACTTCTACAATATATCTAAGTGAAACATGCAAAAATACTTCAATTAAATCTCCTGTTTTTAAACCCTCAAATTTTCTTTTAAATTCGCTGAGCCGTTTCGGAACCTATTCGAGACAAACATACGGACAGACATACACTTCAGTTTTATTTATTTGTATAGATTATAATTGAGAACTGCATCACCACAAATACACAATCGATTGATGGACCGTAAAATACTAGTCTTCATTGTTTCATATTAAATTATTGGAACGATTATATTTTTTGAGGAAACTATAAAATCGTTCTTATTGGTCAATTTAATTTGTGATCGTGATCCTATTTTTTAGCTGTCAGATTTGATGTTTCCGAGGTGTTAAATGAGAGCATCTTGGGGAATATGATGTCCGAACGGATAACCGTTTGGAGCAGCTAGGACTTGCTACTACCCCACCCGTCGTATATCTCAGGGTTATTGGGAAGCTGGCTTCTGCCGTCTTTAATTGGTGACACTTTTATTGGTCTGGGGTTTAATGTGCCCATGAGGTGTGGATAGCTGCGTACCTTTAGCTCCTAATCATCTGCTCCTACTGTCCACACAGAAAACATTCGGTACACTTCACTGCTTCTCACTGTTGTCCACGGAACAGTAATTATATCTTCAAAAAAAATATTTAAAATCCAGTAAGAAAACGCCACGTAATGCATTCCTCAAAAAATCTACGTTATTTATGAAACAAGATTATTGAGAATATTATAGTAATTTTTTGTTGTAAACTTCATCAACTTCATGATGTTTTGGTTCCTTCCGGACAAAAACTGGATGCTTAAACAAAGCTTTACAAGTAATAAACTGAGATATTATAATTGAAAAAATATATATTAATTTTGAAGCGCACCCACAAGTCGATTAAGGTAGTACCAAATTGCAAGAATATAATTCGCTGGTATTGCAGTCATGAAAATTGAAATTCTCCTACAAATTGAAAAACAGAAACTACACTAAATGAAGTACACAATCATTGACATTCAAAATAAAAATATTCATTTTGCAGCGATTAAAAAATTTGTATTTTAAAAGTAGATAAAATTTGAAGAAAATAAATACCAGGTTTTTCCAGGTATACTCTGATTGCTATAATATCTATGACTTATATTCAATAAAATGTCAATTATAACACTAGTGAAAAATTACATTGTATTTTAAATGAAAAGAGATATTATTGCTATTGTTAGTACAGGAGAGAGTTACATCACGGATGATGGAGTTTTATTCGTCCGATAATATGTAAAATTGGATCATAGAATTCTTTGTGGAGGAAAAAAATACTAAAAGTGCTTACAATTATATTAGAGCTGTAATGCGAAAGTTTGTTGCGATAAATAACATTTCTCTACGCATGAAACCTCAGCTATTGCCTCTGCATATCTACTAAAAAAAATTTAAGTTTTAAATGTCTGGAAAAAGTTTTAACGAATAATAAAATTCGTTGATCTTTAAATGCATTTATCTAATATCTTATACGTTATAAAACATAATTCTTACATAACATTTAAATAAGTAGTTAATATATTGCTTTCATGACTACCAATTTGCATAGTAAACATCTATCAACTCAAACACCTACAAACAAACTGATATTTCCCATAATCGACTAATTTTGCTCTGAAAACATGAATAGTAATCGAAAATTTTCTTATATTGATAAAAGTTTTAGATATATTGTCGGAAAACCCTATCTTCCAATATTAGATACCATTTTCTCAGAAACAGAACAGAAATTTTAGCAAAATAAATGATTTATTATAATTTAAATTATTTAAAGGGAATATTACAAGTTTTTCTAATTATTGTAAAACATTTATTCTACTTCCATACATACACCAGCTGTATTGAAATCTTAACGCTAAATTGCTTTTCTAATTGGAGCCGTTCTGGCAGTAAATTTATTGGATGACACAAGGACGAGCGTCAAGTTTAAACCGGCTCCCATTTGATAATCAGTTTAGAAGTCATGGCGAAGATAGAGCTACGTAAGTCCATTGGCTAAAATATTGAATTATACACGATAATGTTTCATTTATAATAATTTCATGAGAAAGCTGTTTTTGTATTTAATGGATATAAATTTTTAAGTTTTCTGTGTGGGACCAAGGTATAAGAGAAGGGTTGGTTATGAAAAATTAATATTTTAGTGTTATTAAATTATGTTGAGATGATTCCCAAATAACTTATACTATTTAAACATTTGGGAGAACTTTAATTTACTCTTTTTAAAAACTGTCAAATTTTAAAGTTTTATCGCTCCTGTTTTTATTGCCTCTAGAGGTTATATGTTGTACCAAAAGAGTGCTACCATCCATTTACTTGAAATGTGTTCCTCAGAAACCTAATAATAATGCAAAACGTATTTCTAAAACGTGTTCATTGTCTCTTAGACAGGTTATCACAATATTATGAAAATTATGAAATTTATACATTATTCCTAAAAAATAAAGATAACTCGCTATTGAAATATACATCTTCATAATATTTCTTCAGAAATGAAATAAGTAAAATTTAATCTACAATTCCGACTGTAACTCATTTTTAGTGTATATGTTCCCCGTTAAAGTAAATAATGAAATGACATTTAATTTATGTACATAATTAAGTAATGTCAGCAAAAAATATTATAAGTGCCAAAGAACAGGAAAGTGTGTCGCATTATTTTACTCTGTTAACTTAAATAGTTAATGAGATGAAAGATATATTTCTAAACGGCAACATGGTAGGCCAAGTAAGACTCAAACATTCAAAATTCACTGAGGTAAAAGCAAGGAATATAATTTTAGCTAATTAAAATATTATATTAACACTATGTGAGGTAAATAGACCAGAGGGACCATAGTAACCAAAGAAAAAGGAAAATAATTAGAAATATTAAAAGTGGGATGGAAATTAAATTAGCTATTTCTTAAAAATCCAAATAACTGTTTATATTACTGTTTTTTGTTGTTCTTTGTCGCCCCATTTTCAAAACTGACACCCATCCATATTTAGCTCATAGGCCCTATTAAAGCAATTAAAATGGTTCGTATACATCCTCATGTAATTTAATGTGAGAACAAATAGAAAAAAAGCTGGCTTAAGCAATCCGCGTGTCGAAGGCAATATTTTAGTTTACATGAGAAGCAAAGAGACTAGTTAATAATCGGCTCACTTATATAGACCTACATCAAAATATTTACATTTGTATTATCCGTGTAATCTGAATAAAAAGAGATGTGAATTAACACTAGCAAACCTAGTGTGGTGTAGCCAAAATAATAATAATAACAGATAAATACTTAATTTCTATCGTCTTCTACTACGCTCTGGTACCTACTTTAAAATTCCCTTGGTGGCATGCCATTTAAATATATTGCATGTTTGAAATGTAAAAAATTCAATTTGAAAATTTATTACTTTTTATTGTCATTGATCTGCGTTTCCACATCTCACAACTAAACAGTGTTAATAATATTTTTTATTACGAGCAATTAATAGCATTTATAACCGACCATTAATCATAATTCAATATAACAACAATATATACATGTGGTAACATTAACTATAAACGTTCATTATTGGCCACAATGTGTGACATTTTGTGGCATACAGTCTTAGAGAAATAGGAAGTGAACTATAAATTAAAATGCAATAATATTTTACTACTTTTCATAGTGAGATTCTATAATCTATAAAATTGAAGTGGCTGTCTGTATATTTGTCTTGAATAGACTCCAAAATTATTCAATGGATTTCAATGAAAATATTAGACTTTAAACCCTCTTAAATTGCCTTTTTTAAAGTAAATTTAACCTAATTATTAGTGAATATTTCATTTCGATAATGATATCAATATTATATTTTTTTCTGCGTTAAGTTTTCTTTTCCTTACGTGCGTTAAAATCTCCAAAGTGAATGTGGGTAGCCTATACTCTTGATATGTTTATGATTCGAAAGGGCTTAACGAATTTCAATGAAAATTTCAGTGATTGAGACAGGAATTTTAACTTAAATTTTCGATATATTGTAGAGTTCAGAAGATATTTAAATAAATGTTTTTCAATACATTGAATTGCCATGCGGATTACTCAGGGACCGAAACGTGTAATAGCGGGACCTGTAGTAAACCAATTGCGAGTTATAAGGTTTGCCCTGAAGCGATCAATAATAGATCATACCATACTTCTTAGATATTCAATTAATTCAACTTTATCAAATTTCTCTGCCTGTTGTTTCCGAGTCGTTTAATTAATAATAAAAAACAGGAAATGATTTAATTTATTTTTAAACTAATTTTTATACCCGTAAAATACGTTGGGTTTAATGAAGAACTAGATGTGAGAATTGTATGTGATCAAATGTGTTGTAATTAACAATAATGTGATAAGCTCGCACATAAGCAGACCAAATTAAATGATAAATTAGAAGAGGCCAAAAATAGGCAAAAGCTATAATTAACTTAATTTAACATGTCCCGTTCCTTACGAGGAACCTCAACAATTTTATAAATAATGTTATTGAAAGGAGATATAATTGTACAAATATCGTAGGTGATGGTCAAAGATTATAAAGATAAAAAAACAAAGAAATTGTAGACATGGTTTTTTATGAGTTAATGAGGATAATTTAAAAACACCATACCGTTTCTGTAATCCCTGTTCCCTTCAGGTGATTGTGAGTCGTTAAGAGGAGTTAGAATGGCACAACAAACCAGAACTCAATAAGACGAATTACATCACAAGGTCGTTAAAGAAAACTCTTTTCGTAAAGATGTGCATATATATGTCGATTATATCTTTCCGCGTAACCTTATTTTTTCATGATATTTTAACAATCACATGTTCAATTCAGAGACGCAATAGAAGTGTTGTGGGGCGAATGTTTTCAGTTCGGCGTGGCCTCGTAGCCACTAAGTTTCAGTTTAAGGGGATTGGTTTCTTATTGGGCGGTTATCGCGATAGAGGCCGGAGTGAGAGGGAGAGCGCTAAACGCCAAGGCTCCCAATCAGTTAGTTTACTACCTACGCCTACAAGCCGCCGCTATAAATTACAACGCCTCGGTCCGGACCTGCGACCGCAACCCAGCAAAACAAATAACGTCAACACTCTCGGAACAGTTTTCAGCAGCACTGGACGCCTCCTTCAATCGCCATTCGAATACAGAACAAATCTTCTAGGCGTCTAATACAGTCGACTGTATTTCTAAACGAAATGATTAAATAATATACCAATTGTTTCTAACGAACAGAAATTCCGTTTTGACTCCTTCAACTACCCATTCAATATTCTTGCACTATCTATTGGGTGATGACATTCGCTGAGGGACAAGAAATGTCGTTCTGAGAATAGTAGTCCAATTGGAATAAAAGGCAACATATCCTTCTTTTTTTTGAGTAACAGGTTACATGAGAGTTATCCTGAAACAGGATATCATTTGAAGGGAATTGAAATGGGGGATGTAGAAACAAGTTAGCCAAGTATTATTTCTTTCTTTTTGGATAACAGACTACGAGATGGTGATCCTCAAGCAGGAAACTTCCCTTTAATAGCATAGGAAGGAAATTGAAAAGACGGGCTTGACATGGGGCTCCCGGGCTGTAGTGTAAGGATCCCACCCGGTGTTTCACCTAAAGGTGATGCAGGGATAACCCTATAAAACATGCATCAGGTAGGTCAGGTTATTGGGTACTACTCCTACAGGAGACTGGATTGTTGCGGGGAACGCAACAAGCCCGCCTCTATGCCTCGATCAGTTTTGAGGAGCAATTGGTCGACTGGTCCAATGGGATCAGTGAATAACTCTCACCGTATGTCGAAGGTCTTTGATCCCCGCACATACACCTCTCAAACTGCCTAAGGTCGTCTCATGCTGCAGGAGTCTTAAATTAGCTACCTTGGCCATGGACCCAGGGGGAGGGAAAGAGGAAAACCAGGAAGGAGGAAGTCAACCTCCACCTGGCTCTGACTCATTTCCGAGCAGGATAACCTCCTGCTATCATCTCAGAACCCGCTCCCATAGGGACTTGATAAGGCGCTCTTGTCTTTATATACGGATGGGTGTTCGAACACACTGGGACTTCAAGTTTTTCCTTTACATTATAGTATTACTACAAAAGCTATCAATAAAATAAAATATCTTTGCCTAGGAGGAGGAAAAGTGATTAACATCTTTGGTGGCATTGCTGGGGGACCGTCCTATTTGTATGGAGTTTGAAATATTATTATTATTGGCAGAAATTCATGTGTATATAATAGATTTAAAAGGTCGTTGAGAACTGAAGGAGGAATTAACTTACATGAATAGGATTCCAGAGTTAATAAAGCGTAATATTTATTTCATATAATATTTTGTAAAAGAAAAGTTTAATTTATTCTTCTCTGTATACTGTCCTAAAGGAATGTGAACCTTGGTAAATTATTTGATTGCTGGCAATGGTTTTGGAACCTTGAGAGAAAAAGAATAAATTTTATTTTCGATTCGTGACGTGTTATGACGTCATTGTAATTTTGTTTATATTCGCATCGAGGTGGGTAAAAACTAGTAATATACCAGCGAGATATAAAAATAATTAAAATATGCTCTTTACATCATTCATCTTTTTCCCGTAAAACCTTTGGTGTTGAAGGCTGATCACCTCAGAGCAATTTTCTGATGATATATCTAAGATTTTGGTTCCTTCCTTCCCCTTTTTCAGGTCAAAATAAGTTCAACGTCAATCGTCTTCTCTGCGACTTACCATATACACCACCGATAGAGACTGTCCCGACATTCCACCTGGAAGATGACGACAGAGCTTGCAGTCGTCCAAACGTCGCGTATTAATCGCTGTGTGACCCGCGTGGAAACCCGAGAAAACCTTCTATCTATAACACTTAATTTTTTAATAATACTTTTCAATTAGTTAAGAAGTATGTAATATGCCTTACAAGAAGACGGGCTGATATATGCGAATACCACAGGACAGTTAGTTTAGTATCTGATGCGTGCAAAATATTAACAAAAATAGTATATAGGGGGATGGAACGTCAAATATAATGCGAGTTAGGAGAAGATCAGTTTGGTTTTAGAAAGATTTTAAAGTCAAGAGAAGCAATATTGACCTACGTCATGGTATTTGTAGATTTAGAAGAAGCCAGATAATGTGAACTGGAACGCACTATTAATGATTTTGAAGGAAAGAAGAGTTATTCATAACCTCTACAGATCGCAGTCAGCAGTAATTAGAATTGAAGGGTAAGAAAAGGAAGCGGAAATAAAGAAAGCAGTAAGACAAGGATTTCGTCAGTCGCCCATGCTGTTTAATTTAAATGTATAACAGGTGGTGAATAAAGCTAAAAACGAAATGAAAAATTTCTTGCCGACCGCCTGTGGTGTAGTGGCTAGCCTCTAGTTGCTGCCTCACAACCCAAAGGGCCCGGGTTCGAATCCCGGCATGGGCTTGGATGTTTGTGTCGTCATGGTCACGAGGACCGGGATTAAGGCTGCTGGGGAATTGATACACTGACCACGTATCACACCAAATTCGGAATGTGTCACGCCAGATGACAGTCCGCAGCCGCCTCGGTAGGCCTAGGCCCTCAGGAGGGCTGTTGAGCCATTGGAAGAAGAAGAACAATGAGAAGAAATAAAACTCCTACGGTTTGTCAATGATGTTGTTGAATTAGTGGAGGGGAGTCTGAACAAGGTTTTAAATACATAATAAATGGCACGAGACTTGGAAAACATAATAAATGACATGGACGTGTTCCTGGAGAAAGAGTACAATATGAGAATAAATACAGGTAATACTAAGATGACAGAGTGCAGTATGGAAATAGTGTTTTTACAAAGGGTGTTATATTGGGAAGGGATAATTTGAAGGAAGTTAAGGAATTCTGCTACTTGGGCAGTTAATAACAAAATATGGTAGTGTAATGAGACATAAATTCAAAAGGCCCAATATAATTTTTAGTATTTAAAGTCTGAGCAGAGTAGCGTGTTTGCCACGTCTTGCGGACTGTAAAGAGGGTTGTACGAAGGTCAAAAGGGGAGGTAATTTATAGCGGAGGACCCTTTGCGGAGAGGACAGCAAAAAGAGAGAAGAGTAGCAGACGTGGACAGGACGTGCGAGAAAGAAGAGTGAACAGAGCGAGCGAGGTGACATTATTTAAGTGAAATTAAAATAAAAGGTTAAATCTACGTAGCCCCTTGGTGAGATTTTGAACCAGTAGAAACTTGCAAGCAGCCGTAATAGATCTCAACGCTGGAGGTACGAGCAGATAGAAATCGAACTGAAATATCAGTGATTCTACAAAGCAGAGTGTAGTGAATATTTTCAAGAAAGTGAAGTGATAATGAAGAGATAAATTTGGTGAGAAGCACAGACACATCACCGCGGCCACATTCTCGACAAAGATAAGCATTTAATTTCTTTTTAAATTCTATCACAGAAACTTTAACGCATTGGCCACCAAAAACTTGCCTTATCTCCCCACGAGAAAGATCTCACTCCATTCAATTAAAATTTGTCCTTTAATTTGTAAACCAATTTAGTCTTACAATAAACTTCATTTTAGTATAATAATCATATAAATAAATCCTAAATCACAACAATATCATTACACTAGAAGTATAATAGACAAAGATTGGGATATTATAGAAAAGAAAGGGTTTCACAAAAAGGGAAATTTACTTTTGGGTTTTCATTTCTATATAACTACTACATCCTATATCTTTCCTATCACCTGAGCGTATTACATCCTAGGCCTCCCTCTTCTATTCTAACTCCACACACTTCCCTCTAAAACTAATTTTACAAGATCCTAATGACTAAAAACGTGGCCTATTAATCTATCCCTTCTATTGGTCAAAGTTCTCCGAATTGTTGGCTCTTCCCCTTTTACGCTTAAAACTTCCTGCTGAGTTACTATATCCACCATCTGATTTTCAGAATACTTCTGTACCACCACATTTGGAAAGTGTCTATTCTTCTCCTTAACTTCCTTCAAAATATCCCTTCACAATGTAGAACCTTTATTGGGATTGAGACTGCGGGATAATCGCGATACGCTGACCACGTGTCACTCCATATTCGGAATGTGTAGTTTCGAAGTCTTCTTCGGACTCCCCGAATTCCACAAGATCATCAGCAAAAGTAGGGATTTATTCATTCCCCTTGCATTCTGATTCCCTTTCTAAAATTATTTTCAACTTTCTCCATATATATTTTATAAATAAGTTTTACATATAAGTTAAAGAGCATGGGCGACAGACTGCTTCCTTGTCTTCCTCCTTTCTTGGTTTCTGCTTTCTTTTCCTTCCCTTCAGTTCTAGTTAATATTAACTACCGTCTGAAGAGGTTATGGATAATTCTTCTTTCTCGATAGTTTATTACTGTCTTCGTCAAAATCCGTCATTTCACATTATCAAAGGCTTTTTCTAAATCTACAAATACCACGAACGTTGGCCTGTTTATTTCTTATCCTGTCTTTTAAAATTAGATGCTGAGTTAATATTGCTTCTCTTGTTCCTTCATGAAATCAAATTGAATATCCCCTAACTCGCAATCCATTTGACGTTTCATTCTCCTATATACCATTTTCGCTAATATTTTGCACACTAATTGGGCTTTTCGTACCTATCTGCCCCAGTCTACTTCGGTACGGGTACAATTATGTATTTACTAAAATCTTCTGGTATGCTTCTTCTTTCGTAGACTTTGCAAACTATCCTTAACAGTCATAATATTGCTTCTTCGCCGGATAACATTATCAACTCCGCTGGAATGTTATCAGTTCCATGCGCTTTATAATTGCTCACATCTATCAGCGACCTATAAAACTCCGATCTTAAAATTATGTCTCCCAACTCTTCATCATCCACCTTCTCTTCTTCTTCTATTATTGACTGATTTAGATTTTCACCGTGATATTGCTCTTCGAGATATTCCTTCCGTCTTTCTGCCGTTTCCTCTTTATCTAGAATTTGCTTTCCATCTGCTTTTCTGATGTTCTTGCTAGTATTTTAATTCTCATCCACTGTTTCTTTGATTTTCCTATAAGCTTCGTCTATTTTCCCATTCACCATGAAATCTTCAACCGCTTTGTATTTCTCTTGGATTCAAGCTCCCATCACTCTTTTAATTCCTTTCTTGAGTTTCTTTATTTTCAACCTGCATTTCATAATCAAGAGATTATGGCCCGGGTTCACATTTGCTCCTGGGTAGGTTTTGTACTCAAGTATCTGATTCCTATATCTCTGCATCACCATTTTGTTCCATAGTCCCCAAGTGCATATCTTTCTCTTCTCTTTCCTATTACTGAGTACCAAACACACATTATTATCAAATCTCGTTTCCTTTGACGTACTTTATATAAGTCGTTCGGTAGAGACTGGTAAATATTTGTTTTGGACTTTTTTAGTAGGTGAATCTTAGTTGAATCCTTTCCGAGTATTTTCTATTATATCTTTTAACTACAGGGAGAGAAATTAATATACAAAGCTTGTAATGTGCTATCAGGGACGAATCTATTATCTAAAGCAAAGGTTTTTTTGCGTATTGTTTTAAATTTTGTGATGAGAGGAGTACATAGCTTGCGATTCATATGAATTTTAAGGTTACATTTATTTTACTGCGTTTTAATGATACATCATACTATATAAATATAGTTTTTATCTTTGTTAGAGAATCATATTGTACTCTGACTGACACTCATCGTGATGAACTTTGAAGTTGAAGGACAATGGTTAACATCTAGTTAAGTTTGTCAGCATAAATATTTGGAGCGTAATTAATAGAATATGCTTAAAGAAGGCGCTCAGAAGCTTCAATATAATTTAAAATGTATCCATGATAAGAAAGCTATTGATATAGGCAGTTGTTACCGACTGAAGATTTTGTGAATTTACCTTCACAATATTCTCTATTACGTTTAAATTTTGTTTGTTCATATGAGCAAAACTTGATTATAACACATTTAGCTTAAGGGAGTTTTATGATGTTAGTAATCCAAGACATATCCAACTAATTAACAGTTTCTACATATAGAAATAAGGATTTCTTGAGCTTTCCCCAGGAAAAACCATTTGATTTAACCGTGTTCATAAACATACCCAATCAAGGCGGGTATTATGGAAGCGACGACAGGGCGAACCTGTCCAATAGCACCATAAATTTCTATTAATTTCTGATTGGATTCGTTTACAACCGGTGCAATAATTCCTTCAAGGTCGCGCACACCGGTCAGAGAATTTATTGTCCCTACAGAAACCAGATTTCTGTTTAATACAAGACGAACCAACTCCAGGACACTGACGTTACACTTTGTATACCCTAAACAGCTTCAAGGAATCGTAAATATTTTATCCCCATGCACCTATTGCGGATAATTAAACACAATTTACCAGTTTCCTCATACATTATTAAGTCAGACTTTACTGCTCGCTGTGATTACTGCCATAATAAGCTGTGAGTCGTAAAAGGGATTCAGAGGCAGCCAATTTCGTAATTGGCTCTCGCCTCTCTGGAAACGAAGCGACAGTCCACACTATTCCCACATAGACAAATAATTCTTGGAACAGGCTAGTCTTGTAAATGAACATTGCCAGAGAACTTTTCCAACATATAACTTAGATAGTTCTTTCTTACCTTGGAAATTCTTGAATGTTATACAGAGGCATAGTCATATTTATGACGAATTGAGTTTCATCGTGAGTTGGTGTTCAGTTTCTGTAGCAATTAGGTCCTTGAACATCGGGTCAAAGAACAATGGGCGCAGTAATAAAATCATACAGAAAAATGATTTCAACTCAATTTGCACCAGTCTGTCAAGGTAAAATATACTTCTTCAGTTGAGTACAGGCATTTTTCTAAAGAATGAGTGCAAGAACCGCTTTGGCATGTTTAAAAATTAAATTCATGGACTGCAGACTTGCAGTACTAATGGGCATTTCAAGATGGAAAAATATATGTAAACAGAGTTTCAACAATTTGTAATCGGATTTCACAATTTTTCCCAAAGAACGTATTTTTTAAACTTTGATGTTTTAAGAAACTCACAATGAAAACTGTAAATTTAAAACACAATAATTATAACTGATCATTTAAACTCGATTATTCTCGAAGTATAACTTAAGGTTGAGTATTTGATTACCAGTTTGTTACTTGAACAATATTTTCGGTCTGATCACCTAGAATAATGTGTGCAGATACATATATACATCTTCAAAATTGGGTGCGTTTTTTTTGGGTAACAGGCTACATGAGGGTGATCCTGAAGCATAGGAAGGGACTTGAAAAGGGGGGAAGTGGAAGGTAGAGCAAGGTAGCCCAGGGTTGACTAGGGCCCCCAGGCTATAGTGTAAGGATCCTACCCGGTGTTTCACCTAAAGGTGATGCAGGGAAAACCCTAGAAAACCTGCATCAGGTAGGTCGGGCTAGTGGGTACCACTACTGCGCCCTTCTGATGACGGGAGACTGTATTGCTGTGGGAACGCAACAAAACCGCCTCCGTGCCTTGTTCAGTATTGAGAGGCAGTTGGCCGACTGGTCCAATAGGATCAGCGAACAACTCTTACCGTATGCCGAAGGTCTTCGACCCCCGTACATACACCTCTCAAACTGCCCAAGGTCGTCTCAGCCTGCAGGAGTCTTAAATTAGCTACCTTGGTCATGGACCAAGGGGGGCGGGAAAGAGGAAAACCAGGAAGGAGGAAGTCATCCTCCACCTGGCTCTCACTCATTTCCCTGTTTTCTCATTCTTCTCCTGTTCTCCTCCCTTATTCTCTATCCAACGGGAGACTGGATTTTTTTTTGGGTAACAGGCTACATGAGGGTGATCCTGAAGCAGGCAACTCCCCTTTAATAGCATAGGAAGGGACTTGAAAAGGGGGGATGTGGAAGGTAGAGAAAGGTAGCCCAGGGTTGACTAGGGCCCCCAGGCTGTATTGTAAGGATCCTACCCGGTGTTTCACCTAAAGGTGATGCAGGGATGCGGCCCTGGGCCTTATATAATGCCCCTCAATCATCTGCTCTGTGACTTATAAACTTTTTGACATAATTTTTTATAATTAAAAGTATCACTACTAAAGTAAAATATTTGTTAAAATTTATCAAGCTTGACAGACATATTTTCTTTGGTTTTAAATGATGTGTTCACCCTGAAGTAGTCTGTCAAACGTTAAATAACGCTTAAATATAACTAACGTTGCAAGCTCGTAGTTGACAAACATCTCGCCTGGCAGGCTACGTGAGGGCATAATATATTCTGTTGTAAGTTCTTTGTCTTTGGCTTCAAAAGGGGGATGGAAGGAGTGCAGAACTTACGTATAGTTTCATATTACATATCTACGAAAAATGAAATTGAGTGTGTGCGGCCCGGGATATAGTTACAGAAAAATCCGTCCCAAGCGCCCGATTTGCAATTCTGAATGTTGCATTATTCTTAACTTATAATTAAAAACATTAGTTAAATCAAATATTAGTATACTTTTACAATTTTTCACGCTAAACTGCGGCAATTTAATTACCTAGTTTGACAAGCTAAATGAATACTTGATCTATGCATTTGCAATCTCTATATGTCTTTAGGGTAGGACATTTTTTGGCCTGAAAGGGGGAAAGGACGAAACTTAGAGCTTACGTATAGGTCTTATATATATATATATATATATATATATATATATATATATATATAAGAGAAATAACATTCTGCTTTTGCGGCCCCTGTCTTTCAATAATCAATCTGCAATGCAACTTGTTAAACCTTTTTTTGTATTTGTAAAGTAATTAAAAAGTATCAGTATGTATGATTGCAGATATTGAGCGCAAAATAAGATTTTATTTAAGTAATTATACATATTAATTATTTTTGGCGAATAAGCGGATAAATGACTTTTATTTACAGGAAATTCCAACTCGGGCGACAGAATCGTAATTCAGAAGCATGTAATTTATGACTTAAAAACATTTGAAAAGTTATTAACTAATTAAGAAGTATCATTATTTAAATCTAATCTTTGTTAATTTTTGCATCATTTCGCACTAAGGAGGAATTTAATTTCGTTTGCAGGCAACGAAAAGGGATAATAGATGCATCTGATAGTTCTTTATGTCGATAGAATAGGAACTTTTGTCGGTCTGAAAGGGGGAAGAAACGAACTTAATTTTCAAAAGACCAACTGAACCCTTCTCTATACCGCACCAAAATTTTGTGGCAATCGAACAATTGGCTTAGTAAATCATAAGGTTGAATTCTAACTGAAATTCCACAAACCGGTAACTATATTCAGGTGATGACGGAACAAATCACCGAACTTTCGGAGATGTTCCCAAGGGAAACCTCAGGTTTTATAAATTCTTTCTCTTCTAGTGTTTATTGTTTTCCGAATAACGTGTAGTATTTTTATGGTTCCTTTCGGATATTTAGCTTCCTCCGAGGTGGTCATCGTCACAGAAACAAGTCCTGTCCTTCTTTTACCATTCGAAAAGTTAGAACCATCTTTTACTTTCCATCCTGCTATCACATTGGGCACTTTCATTTAATTTCTATGCTTACTGTTGTCTAACATATACAATGGAAACGTTTATACAGCAATTGGTAATCAGAAACTCAAACTAAGTTCAAAGAAAAACAATTTCATCAGAGCTGGACACGTGAGTTCTTACAGGAATAAACCTTCCAAATTCTTTTCTCCTTAAAGTCGGACAGAGTTCTTTACTGTTCGAAACCTCTGAACTCTATAAATACAGAATAAAGATGGCTGAATACAGTTCTTCAAGAATTTATTACGAATAAGCCTTCAGACGTCCGTCAATTTTCAAACACCTCAAACATTGCGCAAGATAGTTGTTCGTCAAATGTATTCACCAGTATAACATTATTCAGCTTGTCTACATACCATGAAAAATTATAACACATTAATTTACGTCGGAAGTAAATTACGTCAAAGTTTTTTTTAAAACGTAGAAACAATTTACTTCATTTCCTTTAACACAACTGAAACAGATAACTGAAAGTTTTCAATTTTAAAACGTCTTCCTTCTATGCCGACTAATTTCACATATACCTCACGATAAAGCACCCGAAGGATAGCTGTCATTCTAGGACTAGGGCGAATTTAGTAAATCTACGTCTTAATGAATTACGTATTACGTATCTAATCCCTTCTCTCTGATGACGAGCAGAGTTTTTTTCTGTTCGAAACGTTGGAGTAATTTCTATAATTCATCTCTTACTCTGTCTTCTTGGAGTGATTTTCTAATTTCTTTTCTTACTCTGCTTTCTTACTCTTATTTCGTTCTTACTGCCTTTTCTTGCTAGACGTATCTCTTGCATCTCTTTCACAATAAAAAACCTAACCTTTTTGTTTGTTTTCTCTGATATCCTTCTATCTGATTCGCTTCTCATCTATCTCTCTTTATTTACTCAGACAATGCAATGTGGTGATTCATGACCCTTACAGTCGGGTAAAGCAAAAAGAATTTAGTTTTTGTTTACATATACAGGACGGAAGACGAGAATGGCTTGGAGGGGCTAAGTAGGCGGGAAATGTCGGCGGGAAAACGTCACCGTCTGCAACATTGTTGGCTGCAACATTGTTGATGGCCTGGAGTAGATTAGATTGGACAGTTGTTGCAGAGAGGCTGCCGGAGAGAGACGCTAGGGAGAGACGAAGCAGTGGCAGAACAAGGCGACATGTATAAAATTTAGTTTCTGCACATTTAAGAAAGGAGATTCATTTGGTGGGAGTACAGAAAATAAAAAGACAACATTTGATCTGAAGGAGAGGCGCTAGAGAATCTTAATATGAAGAAGACGTGACCCAGGAAAGGAACAACCGGCATACGAACAAAAACGAAGAACGACGTCATCAGGCGTTAGCATCCGGTAACGGCAATTTACCTCGGTTTTTCCACACAAACCATTCTCGTCTGATTCGCGAATTTAATTTTCAACTATACCGTTCGTCACCCGCGTTCCCGGGAGCAGCCATTTAAGAAGATGCGTAGAGTATTATTTTTGCTTTTACCGACTGAGCTAATTATTAAATTGATATCGTAAATTTATATGTTTTCCACTATAACTTAATTTGAGTTATATTTCTATTCAAATTAAATACATTATTACTATCATTATTGTTTGTTTGATTGTACAACAATATTTTTGATGGTGTAAACAACGAACACCACAGCAATATCCGAAAAAACTCAATAATGATATTTTTGTAATTCCTGAAATTTACTATTATCCCTATTTACTATATTTACATAATTATTTTCATTTACATTCTTAATCATTCTTATTTGGTTTGGTACCGCCATTTTATAACAAACGACACAAATTCATTCGGTATAATTTTAATTGTGGCGTGAGTTTGCACCCACATCTATAAGAAAGACCCGCATTATAATGTTTATTGAGCTTTTATTATAGTTGTATAAATGTATATATCGTACTTATCGTAAGAAGCGGTTTAGACTTTTCTCAAGCCAACGCGATTGGTATATTTCAACACCCTATTGAGATGATACATATAGCCAGGTGAGAGACAGGTATCCTGTTGCATTACTTCAATTGGTTAAAATATTTTGGAAAGGAATATTGACAGGACAGCTCTTGGAGGCCTAAAGAAATGTGACAAAGTCGTGAGTTTGGCACTAGTATGAAATAGGTAAATCAAGAGCAACTCACGTGCGAAGCCTGGAATATAAGGAACAATAAGCAAGAAGGATTTCTCCCACTTCGCTTCAAGAACCCACATTTAAATCCCCGCCTGACATACGAAGGTGAAAAAAATTTAATAAAATACTCAACTGAGGAGAGTTTTGAACATTAATTAAAGACTTTTGGAGACTTTAGCTACATTCAGAGTTTCGCTATATTTGGAGATTTATCGTGACATTCATACTTTTTGGAGATAAATTAATTTCGTGGAATATATAGTCTGCAGCATAGCCGAGTGTTCGGAAATCATCTGGAAGAATCTCTTCATCTACATGGCTGATTGTGGGCGTTGGAGACAACGAGCAGTCGTTTCGGCGACCTCAGCTGACCAAGGACGAACTGGACAAACATGCCGAACATGCTAATCTGTAAGCTGAACGGTGATGTACAAATTTAAGTTTCTCACCCCTGGTTATTTATAGTATTAATTAAAAATTCAATGCAAATATTTTCTTTTATACCCACTAGATCCCTAGATAAAGGTATTGCTCTCCGTTGAGTTTATCAAGTAGCCGACAGAATTTAACAATGAATTAATTGTATTTTTTTATGTTATATAATATATATATTACCAACAATTGTTAAATCTTAACTGAATAAATTGTTTCCTTTTTAAAAATTTAAAATTTAGTTTTTTTAATTAATTATTAATATTAATGTTTTACCAACCCCCACCTCAAAAACGTCCATAAATATTACATTTGTTAATGATAACGCCTTACTCATTAAATTACATTCCACTTTCCTTTTCCTATGATGAATGATCTAAAGTTTATTAAGATATTTACATTCTGTTTATTTACCCAACATATTATCAAACAATTATCCCTTCCACTTATTCTGAAGTCCAGAAATCTAATACTTGAATTTTCTTACATTTCAATACTGAATTGTATCCTCGGATGGATCCCATTAAATTGCCAATAAACGTTGTACTTTCGAAACCTTTGTAATAATTAGTATGCCATCTACATATTTAATCAGTAATTTGGGATTCACTCTAGTTTCACTTAATATCCTATCCTAAGTGTATATTATAAAAATTGAAGCTATATTCAGAGTCATTATAAAATTATGTTAAAACAGGACTTAAAATCCAAAATGTAAGTTCTTTCTTTTTCTTGGATTAGGAATAACATGAACACTGCTCTTAAAATTACTGCACCTTTTTTAAAATTGTATATTATTGGCATCTTTAGAAGCATTTTTTAAGACTAATATTACTCTCCTAACACATTCATTGAATTCTGACAGTAAAAATGTAACATCTATTCATGTTTTACGATAACTTTCACTGCAGCGTCATGTCGGCTGCTTTGCAGAAGTAAGCTGAATGGAGGAAATCTTGGGAAGCGTTGAGCTGAAACGCCGAACCTTAACGTGTGATCGCTGCTTTTAGCAGGGACAGACACGGTGTGCTAATTGGAAGCGGTCGGCGATGCTCGTAAATAAGTGCGACGTACGACCGACCTTGCGCTCCTAATCTCTCTGCTTCCTCTCATGCCACGCCGCATTCCTGTGTTCGCTATTAATCCACTTATCGCTCTTATATACGGTCCGTGTAGATCTCAGCTGTAATGGCGTCTACCGACACTTCCCTCCGAAATACATGGCGACGTGTCTACGGAGAACATGAACACAAACACTCACTTTCTTGGAATAGAATGCTCACTTTCGAGGCTCACATAAAGCTCTCGACTCTCCTCTCCACTAATTGGTTTTAACGTGTCCATTAGCGATTACGTTCGTCGTTTCGAAATACCCTAAGCTGTGCCAACTACGGAATAATCTAATTGCAGTCGATTTTCTGTTAATAATAAAAATCACTTTGCATATCATATTTGTTATTATTCTAGGGAGAGGTGTGTTGTGATTAAATTAAATGATAATTAATTATATAAATGGTAATTCATTTAAAAACTTGCCTAGGAAAATAATTACAAATTTCGAAGCATAAAACCGTGGATGATACCCTTCTAGACGTCAAGGATTGGAAAACTTCACAGCGTACCTGGTTGAAATGTAGCGTCACCTCTCTGCCAGCTTCTCCGCAGGACGCTGTCCTCAGCGTCGCAAGTTGACCTCCTTCAAACGTCCGGGAACAAACGACAGATACCTTCCGTCGTCATCAACTTCAAAAGTCAGATTGTTAATGCACACAGCCTCCTCGCCGTGTGCAGAAACAATGAAAAATCGACCTTAAAAATCGATTTTCTTAGACCGGAAAATCCCATTGGTTGAGGCAACCACGTGATATTTAAATGTTTCAGTTTTCCACTGCTTCTCGATTCCCACGCGAGCGTAGTTACAGAAACTCCACTGGTCATATCCCTACGTGCCGAAATGCCATCCCTGGGGATTAGTGGTGGCATAGGTCTGGACGTACTGACCCCAATTCCAGTTCCCAATCCACGCTAACATTATATTAATAATTCGTGAAATATTAATTATTGCGTTGCATTATGTTGGCCGATATAAAATTGAATTCATTTTCCCTTTTCAGTTAATTAATATCAGATGGGAACGTAACAAATTAAATAATCATCTAATTGTTATACTAGTACAATATATACAACGATAACTTTAATTGTAACGGCTGTATCTCTTCAGGATACACAACTCTTAAATTAGTAGACTACAAAGTTAGTAAAACAATTAACATGCACTCCGAATTGACTAATTCTCAACTACTATTGTAGGATTGAGTTCCTCCTTTATTCTTTCGGCTAAGAAAAAAATAAATTAGACTTAAAATTATATTCAGAGTGCCCACTATCGAAAATCCTCATTTAAAATAATGTTCATAATAAAAAAAGGAATGAACATGTA
Source organism: Eucriotettix oculatus (assembly GCA_034510155.1). NCBI lineage: Eukaryota > Metazoa > Arthropoda > Insecta > Orthoptera > Tetrigidae > Eucriotettix > Eucriotettix oculatus. The sequence continues at coordinate 226,775,763 of CM067376.1, read as the reverse complement.
ATATGTTACGATATCTCTATAACAAAATTGCCTGTATGTGTTTATGCATGTTCCGCATAAAAATATAAACAAATGTGACCATTTCGACCCAATTTCGTACCCGCTTTTTTTGCGACTCGGAAATCAGCACTGTCAGGGTAAGTTTACCTTTAGTTATTATCGGGAGGGGGGCTAATAAGTACTGTTACAATTGCAGCTATTTCAACCGAACTTTTTTATATCACTTAGGTTCATTTTGAACTCTTGGTGGGTAAAATAACGCCTAGCGTCTACAGTGGTGTGGGTCGGGAGCATCTCTCACAGAATCTAATTATTACCAACTTAAAATACCAGACGTAATTTTCCTTTCTAAAGAAACAGTGAGTGTTTCTCATTCCATTCCGTTAACGGAAATACTTTTGATTCTCTTAGGTTACTGGTGGCAATTTTTGTTTCTTTAATGTACCGATAAAATATCTACAGAAGACAGGCAGCAGTAATTAGAATATAAGACCAAGAAAAGAAAGCCGTAATCAAGATAGGAATAAGAAAAGGATACAGTCTGTCGCCCATGCTGTGTAACTTATATATAGAACAGGCGGTGAAGAATGTTAAAACGAAATATGGGGAAGGAATCATACTGCAACGAGAAGAAATATGGTAGTATTAGGGGAGTCAGAAGAAGACTTGGAAACCATAATAAATGGCATGAACGTAGTCCTGGAGAAAGAGTTCAATATGAGGATTAATAAAGGCAAAACCAAGGTAATGGAGTGTAGTATGGGAAACAGTGGAATAACAAAGGGTGTGAGATTGAGAAGGAATATTTTGACTGAAGTTAAGGAATTCTGCTACTTGGGAAGCGTAATAACTAGGGATGTTAGACGTATAGTAGACATAAAGAGTAGGATGATAGCACAGGCAAGGAAGGCTTTCGCGAAAAAGAGGAATTTACTTAGAGGTAATATAAGTGTGAATATTAGGAAATCGTTGCTAAAAATGTTCATATGGAGAGTGGCGTTATATGGGTGTGAAACGTGGACGATAGGTGTTCGGGAAAGGAAAGGAATAGAAGCCTTCGAAATGTGGTTCTATTACATCATTATTTATATTGGAAAACAAGTTTAATTGTTCTCATACCTTGATTCAGTATTTACAATCCCACATAGAGCGCTTTAAAATTATTTACTATGGAATACTTTTTTTTAATTATTTCTAGCTGCGTTTGACAGTATTCTGCAATAAAAGAATCCAAATACTTACTTGCATTAGGTAATAAAAATATTTATATTTTAACATTAATTTTAGATTACGAAACATAGCATATTGAAAATTTTATTTATTTATACTTAAATAAAGTTATACTGTTCGAAATAATGATTGTATCATTATAGAAGCTGTAAGCTGGTATTCATAAAACACAGAAATTATTGAGACACCTATCTTTTATTTTAAGCAAAATAGCAGTACTGAGACATTTATGAGCATAGAATGAGTTCCTTACCACATAAAATGATCATATAATTTAATATCAAGATTTTTGCTACGCACAATGGAAGAAACATTCAATATTTAGATTAACAAAAATGTTTTCATGAGATGTTTTTTTCGACCCCGGACGTTTCAGCACCAATAAATTTTTTTGTGATATTTTAATTAAAAATCTGAGGAGGTATCTAAAGTGGGGGACGAAACGTTTATTATTCCGTTTTTGTCTTTCTTTTTTATCACTATTTTAGTTTAAAATATTGGTTTACTTAAATATTGAGGACCCAACTTAGAAATTAAAAGAAATAAAATGAACAGTCATGTTATTAAATTTAATTGCTCTGTAATATAAGAATTTTTATTCTATAACTCAGTTTATAGCTCTTTCATACAGTAAACACTATGTCTGAATTACTTTCGTCCTGAAAATGTTCATGAAATGATTACCTTGAATGACATGTTTATAATTTTACTGGCATATATACATTTTATTTATCATTAATCTATTCATCACGAACAAATGTAACTTTATGGAATTTATGGATGAAATTACATAACTGTAATAAGTCACTATATGAAGAGACAATTTGAGCACTTAATTTCAGCAGTAAACGTCGCGGGAAATAGTTCGAAATAAAAAATTACCCATAATACATCGGATAATTCATCCGTTTAAAAATTTACCTGAAGAAGTCCCAAAAGTTGGAAGAATCGTTGTATTTATATTAAATAAATACTAGTTTAATTTATTTGCTGACATATTAAGCCGTTCTTTTACAGAAAAATAAGGTTTTAATTTGAACATAAAGTTATAAATTCTTTTAAATTGTCAATTTTTAACTAAACAAATTAAATTATCAAATACTACCTACATTTGTTGATATTACTTACCAATTTATGAGATGATAAAAATAGAATAACATACAGGATATTGATATTATATACCCACGTTTTGTTATCAAATAATAATAAAAATAATAAAGTTATTTTTTAACGTTTAATTATCAAAAAGTAAAGATACTAAAAGGCCAACATTACTTTTCCTAAAATGATTATTAACATGTACCATCCCCGTTTAATTAACGTATTAACCAGTTCATTACAAAATTATTTGTCCGGGGTCAAAATGAGGTTTTCTCTCCTTACTAAACCTACTGAAATGAATATGAGGAAAAAGTATATTATTTTAAAATGAAGAATTATTCTATAAATGTGAAAAAACATCCCTTTACTCAACATTTATCAAATTTACTATAATTGGAACATTTTTGTTACAAATACGGCTTTCTTTAACGGTTAACAAAATAGACTTTGCATTATTTCCTCATTTTAGATATCTTGTAAACTAGAGACATGAGTTCTTTTGTAAGGGTCGACTACACGGGCCTTCTCGTGGAGCAGAATACATACACAATTCCTACTGGGAATTGGCAATGCAAGGAAATCGGGAAAAGGTTACAAACAGTATAATTACCCTTTCTTCTCAGCTTATCCTGGAACTTGCTGCTGGAGTCTGTCCTGTCGCTTGGCCACTCCAAACTCCCTCGTTGCTGTAATGAGCACCTTCCTCACTTAGTTTTTCTCCTTGACGTCACTTGCTCAAGCACGCCTTCCTCCCGTTATTCAATTTCCCATGACCAGTTCAATCTCCAATTCCTTACTGTCCACTACTACTGCTCCGTCTTAAAATTCAATCCTAATGCTCCCTCTTAATGACCGGTCTCCCTTTTTCTCGGTTTTTTAATATCTTGTCCCCACTTCATTATTTCATTTCCCTCGGTGGCTGGTGTCCAATCAAAATTATTTACCTAGTCTCTGGGAGAAGCCATTCACCCCACTACACCGATATTTTGGAAAAACACCGTATCCCCTCACAGCCCGATGTCGCCAAACCTCAAAGACTTTAGAAGAAAACCGCCGTGCCTACTTGTCGGCGTTTTATTACTTCTGTCTGTAACCTTCAACTTCCCTCAAGCCACATCCCTTTGATTTCGTACTACCAAATTCTGCATGTAGTTGTGTTTTACCATTACAACACTGAAGAGATAACCCCAACAGTTATGATTATTACACACATTCTTATAGAAAGTAAATCCTTTTATCTTTCTAAAATTTTATTTATTAACAATTATAAAAGAGAAAAAAATTGAATTTAAATTATTTAGAATGTATTTCATGCACTGACTAACCAAAACATTTTTTAAGAAAAATGAACATGAGAAAGGATAAAATTTAGTCTACTCTCTGTGGAATAACATCTTATATTTATGGAATATGAGAGACTTTAAATTACGTACTGTTTTCCTATTCTTCATCCGAGGGACGCCAAATCCTTACATTTTCTGAAGGTCACGGTTGTTCTCGGTACTAGTTCCAGCAAATTCCTTGATGATCCTCTCGGAACTCAGCCTGGACCCTTATTTCTTCCTCGGGTCAAGACTTCGCTGCATTTCAAAGATGTTTGGAAAGGTCTATACACATTAAATCAACGCTGTTTACTAATTTGAAACTGTCCTTTCTTTCTGAAAGGCGTTACAAGAACTCCTATTTAACGTTCAACCTTCCTTCAATTTCCTTAGGACAGTTAATTGCAGATACAGCATAAATTGGAAAACCTCCACACAAATTATTCCTATGGCGTCAATATTTTTCTGTAATTAATACCATAATGTATGGTAATTATTTATAATAGACTGCAAACCTAATAAAATACTAGATTGTGGACGAAGTGTTTTGCTAATTTTTATGTTGCTTAATTGTATCTGACAAATGTAGATTTTTTCGTTAATTTATATTTATTCGCTTTAAGCGTTGCGGGAAAAATGTTGCGAGTGGTATTTGTCAATCAGTGGACATTATTATGAGATGACTACAGATAAATACTTTATTAGCGGCTATGTCTTTTTAATTTATTTGTTTTATGAATAATAATATGCTGTATTATATATTCAAGTACAATATATAATCTGTGAAAAACTATATTTAATAATATCCTTTCTTTTCATATTTATATCTGTTATTAGGACCATTAATACCGCATTAGGAGAGATGACGGGATGTTTGTGTAGTAAACACTTGACATCTGAACTTCCTAATTTCTTATGACGTGAAAGGCGTTCTACTTGTTTATGATAATGTATAGCAAATGGCTTAATTCGAGTGTGAGAAGGCCAGCACCCCTAAAGCCTGGCTCAGGCGTGGTGCTCCAGGCTTATTTCACCCTGATTTGCATAACCAGTGTAGAGTAGTGCTGGCTGCCCCCTTCCTTTAATAGTGATCAATTAAAGCGGCCATGGCGTTTAGGCTTCTTTATGGCCACGCTCTGCTGGCTGCTCATTAAGATAGGCACTGGGCTCGCTGCCTTATTGATTAGTGTCTCGAGCTCTCACATCGTTCTCTGGAGCCCGTCGGATATTTATGCATTTGTCCCTCCGATACCTATGTTATAGCAGCGATACCCAGGTGAAATTAGAGAAATTGCACATTCCATTAAAATTTTATTGTGGCTTACATTCTTTTCCGATAACGTTAAATATTTTCTCCGTGATCTTGCATGGCGCAACTTTTCTATTTCACAAGAATGAGTTATTAGAAACATCTATAAGACTTCAATTTATTTTTTGACGTGAATAATGACGATCTGAACAAAATAGATAAGTGCAATGTTTTTAAATAAAACTTAGGTCCTAATTGAATAAAGACGATAACGATATAGAGAATTAACTATTTTTTAAATAATTATTTAAACATAAAACACGTGGTTGTAAAATTACATTTGTAATAAAGCAACGAATTTCAGACTTCTTTACTCAGAAAACGAAAAAAAAAATTAAATTTCATTATCTATTGAACTTGAAATCTATTAAATGTTAAATAGAATTTAGACCTAGACTAACCTGTCATGGATAAGACAACTGTCCGTTATAAAATTCTTATAGGATCTTTCTTCTGATTCTTAAACATATTGTTATAGTTATGCGTAAAATAAATTAAGCATGGAGGGTTGAATCAGACCAGCCAAAGGAATGAATACCACAAAAACATTAATAAAATAAACGACATATTTTCGGGATTGGTATCCACGTCGTGCAGAAGCAATCTCAGTGACTCCGTATAGTTTAGTATCGATGCATTATCGTGCCCACTCTCTTTATCTACTTTTGTTACCCGTTGCCCCTATGAACCTTCAACATCCACTAACCCATGCCCACTGTACCTGATTGAATATAACTAATAAAAAACGCATTGTGTCTGTACAGAAAAGTGTGCTGTAAAAATTCTCTTCTTAATTATATGCTGGGAACATCGCAGCATGTTTCTCAGGATATCATTAAGAAAACAATTAATGGAGTTAAATGAGTTGTCAGTATTTTTATATTTTAAATATTAAATATTACAACTTTTCGGCCCTCATTTGAGACTTCTTCATGTACTAAAACCAAAATTTACATTACATAATATGTTATGAAATTTAAAAAAAGAATGTTTTTACACTTACAAAATTTAGCTATACGTGGAACTTCACTCCGCGCCTCCTTCGGCCAAACTGCAAGCAAGTGTCGTAAATTCGGCCTAGCAGTGAAGTTCTGTTACAAATTTAAACCAACAATGGACTACAACAGTAAAGAATCATATATACAATTTGTTATTGGTACCACTTTTTACAATGAATGTTTTTCCTAATGTGGAGCATTTCGCTCATTATTCTGGATAATTCATTTTGTTCTTGAATTTCGACACGGTTCCAATCAATTTGGCGGTTATTCATTATTATGTGCTTAGACAAAACAGACTGATTCTGTCAACTGCTTTTAATGTTCATGTGCATTTCGCTTTATGAAATAAAACTATATAATTTACATTTAGTTTAACGAAATACTTCGGAAACACTGTTTAAATTCCGTAAATGAACGCAAAACCCCCTAACTTTAGCACGTGTCTGTATCATTCTACTTAAATCTATATTTAATAACTAGCTAGGCGCCCGACGATGTCTGGGAAATTAATTACATTAGGATTACCATCCGCCCCCTTTTTACGAGGTCAGTCCCAGGTTTCATTAATGTTATCTGATTAATGATTTACAAATTTGCGTGGAGCTGAAACATAAAGCGAACACATGTTGACTGTCTGGTATATGAAAAACAATTCTATCTCAACAGCAATGCCATAAACTGCAATCAAAAGTCACGCTGCAGCAATAGATGGAGTGATAACACTCGACGTACTTATATTAACCCCCCTACAGTATTTAATTTCAACAGTAATCTCTTTGCCAACACGTAATGAAACCATCAACGAGAGGGTGTCACATTTTTGAATATTTATTTTTTCACACACGTTACTTTTTGACATATTAATTTCATCGTAACAATCGCTACTAGTACCTTAAATAAGAATAACTTTAAAAAGTATGAAGTTATAGATAATACTGAGAGATCCGATGTTAATCTCACCAATCATGAAAAGATTTATTCGCACACATATCTGCCATTAATTTACGTTTTAAATTTTGTACTCTCAACAGCCACCCCCATGGGTGGTAGTAGTGTATTACTACTCCCTTGATTGCTGCTGAGTCGCAAGGAACGAATGTACAAACTTTGGTCCACTCCTTTAGATTAGGCTGTGGCAATTACAGACACTGAAAAATCTACGAAATATAAAAAATTAAGTGTTTGCGGCCCGGTCTATAAATAATAAATCTGCATTGCTACGTATACAACATTTACCGTTATTAGAAACGAATTAGGAAGGATAATACTTAAATACAATTTTACCTAAACGTAAGCATTATTTCAGGCTTAACTGCAATTTAAACATCTCGTTTGACAGGCTTGACAGTTGAGAGAATAATCTGACCAATTGCAAGTATTATATGTCTTTAGGATAATATCTTTTTTTGTATAAAAAGGAGGGGGGAAGGAACGTGAATATTCAAATGATGGACAGAAAAATTTGAAAGATAATCAGCGCTTAACACCAAATTTCACGGCAATCGGATGAATGGTAAAGGTCTACGTAATAAGCCTTATAACTCGCACTTGGTTTTGAACAGGTTCGGCTTACACGTGGAATAAAATTAATTTCTGAATCCTGCAAGAAATGGTAATAAAAAACACGAAATACCTGCTTCAATCCCTCGAATTTTGACTGAAATTCGTTGAGCCGTTTAGGAACTTATACGTTACAAACTACCAGAAGGATAGACACTTCAATTTTATTTTTTAGTATAGATGTTGTGTTTTTATTAACTTTAAATATAAATAATTCAGGCACTCTATATTATTTGTAACATCACTTACTGTTAATTTATCATAACTTTTGACATGTCCTATTCTCTTATCTCAAGATAACTGTAATAAGTAAATACAATAGAATATATATAGGTAATTTTTTCTTTTCAATATCAAAATTTGTCTGGAAAATAAGGTGGTAAAATTAATCAATAATCTAAGCAGTAGTTAAATCTTAATTATTAAAAATTATATTATTGGTTGTCAGATATAATGCTATTATGAGAAAGAAATTTTGAAAACATGAAAATAGAGACTGATAGTCGTCTACACCGTTAGAATTTAATGTAATAATAAGCTGTTTATATTGATGCTTATTTTGACGGATAGCTTGCCAGTTAATTGATTTTCAGAACTGCTATTATTGATAATGCGAAATACAATTTTCTTTTGTGAGTAGTTTTGGTTAGAGTTGAGTAACAAACCGCAGCGTTCACTGTGGGTGGCAACTCGCCTAACAAGACACGTTCCCCCTGAATGCGAGGTACTTTCCTGTTGCTTGCGATACTCGAAGTCGCTGAAAGGACTTTGTCCCGGAGCAAAAAGCTACTGTGTTGCTCTCATTATGAATGCGAAGCTCCGTCATTTGAATGTCTTTTGTTTCGGACACCGGAAACGATGCCTTTTGTAGCACGAGAGACATACAGGGGGCCTGACAGGCGCTAGGCAAATGCCGAGGTTTTGAATCATCGTTTCCGTCACCTCGTTCAGCAACCAATAGAACGCCTCGCAGGGAATATACATCTCTGTAGTTGAATAACAACTCGCGAGCTATAATAAGCAATTATGCAAAACACACCACTACTCAATCTAAGATTTCAATATCTGGCTCCCTTGAAAGCAGTACATGAAACCAGATAAAAGATCACAAAGGTACGTTATTGACCAATTAACTTAAAAAGTATTGATCAAAGGCTTTTCTAGTGTAGAGAATGAATAAAAACTACTCAGGTATCATCATTGGCAATATCAAGGCTGAAGACGATAGCATCGAAATGGCCTTCTTCATGAAAGCCGGCAAACAATAATTTCTTTGGATCAGTTTGAAGATTGGTGACGGGATTTTCAGAGAATCTATTGGAATAAATTTGATCTCTGAAAAACATTAATAGCGCGAAAGTTTATATTTAATTATTTCTTGATATAAAGTTAGTGAGGATTGGAAAAAACGAATTGGCGTCAATACGTCCAGACCCTAGGCCGTCTATAATCCCCAAGGATGTCATTTCGGCACGATGGGATATGTTTCTCGGATTTCCGTAAACACACTTGCGTGGGTATCGAGACCCGCGAAGAGAACGAAATATTAACTACCACAAGGTTGCCTCTTAGAAGATAGATTTGAAAGGTGTATTTTTTTATGCTTCTACACACGGCACGGACATTCGTCTCTTGAAACTTTAACGGGACGGAAGGATTCCAACGTTTGGTCCCTGACGTTTGAAGGAGCTCAACTTGCGGCAATGAGGAGGGCGTCCTACAGAGAAACTGGCAGAGAGGCAATGCTACATTCAGCCAGGTATGCTGTCAAGTTTCCCATTCTTAGATGTCTAGGGTATCGTCCACGGCTTCATCCTCAGTTTAGTAACAGATCTGAATGCTTCGTCATACCTACGAAATTTTGTAAATATTTTCTGTTATGGCTTATTAATAAATTCTCATTTTAAATTGTAAAATACCCTGTTAATTTTATCCCAACAGCCCTCACCCTACACATCATTATATTCTTTAGTATTCAGAAGTAGAAATCGGAGGTAATGTGCATGCTAATTAATTTAAATGAATCGGTAGTGTCAACGTTGGAGCCTTCATTATTTCATTTTTTTGATTCTCTCTTTTCACAATTACTGGAATAGCAAACAAAATATCTACAAGTTGCAACTATTACATACTAGTTGATTACCCGGCATTGCACAGACATTTATATATCCTCATTTTATTAACCATGGAAATGAACTAGTTCCATAATCTCTAAAGAGACCTTTTCTGATACATTTCCATATCCCGCACCCTATGGTCGCGCACACATAAATTCGATTAGGTAATAGCTTTATCAATATATAATTTAACAATTCGGCTGCATTTTAACAAAAAATCTCTTTAAAATCATGTCCGCACTATAACGGAATTACCATGGGCGCCAGTGGTTTCTACTTATTTACTATCAGACAAAATCATACTATGACCTGCGATGACGTCACCCGTACACAAGTAATCTCTCTCTGTTCTAAGGGAAGACTAGAATAAATCCTATTCCAAATATTCTCAAAATCTTGTCCTCTTATATTTCCCGGACCAAAATCAAATCACCTCAATAATACATTAGTGTATGGAAGATTTTTATTTTCAATAACTTATATATACAGATATTTTGTATGGTTTTTGCTGATATTATTATAGTTTTATTAATTCCTCCATTTCAATAATTAATTGACTCACATTTAGTATAATAAATAAAAAATTACAGCCAATTTTTGTCCGCAAAGAAAGAAAGAAATATTTTATATGATTACAAAATTTCATCCATCATTGTGGTCTTCATCAGGTAAATTTTCAAATGCACAAAACTAATAAAGATGTTGAAAATCACCCCCCCCCCCCAAGTGTACACACAATCCCAACCCCAGTCTCCCTGGACCCGCAGTAATTTATTTGGTCCTAGAAAAGTGTAAACAGTCACAGTATTAAACGAAATTAAAATAGTGGAATTCATTGTTTTCTATTCCCCACCCGAAGAAGAATTCCACATTTACTAACTAAAATTCCGTCCACATTTGCTTCACTCTTGATTTTAAGGTTCTCGCATGCCGTGGCACCTCTGCCTGTTTTGAGAGGTGTATGCTTGTAATGGTAAAGCACAAGAACATGCTGAATTTGACGGTATGAAATCAAAGGCAAGCAGCGTGAGAGAAGTTGAAGGTCAAATCGGCACGACCAGGATTTTTCTAAACTCTTTGAGATTTGACGACATTGGGTTGTTAGGGGGGGGGGACATGGTGTTTTTCCCAAAACATCGGTGGAGTGGACTCCTCCCAAGGAATGAAAGATAATTAATTTTGATTGAACAGGATCGGACCACGCCTCCGACGAAACAGAAATAATGAATTGCGGACAGGATATTAAAAAACCAGAAAAGATGTATTTGGACATTAAGAGTGAAGATTGAGGTTATTACGCTGTTTGTAACCTTTTTCCAATTTATAGTACTGCTAATTTTGTGTAGGATTTGTGTATGCATTCTGCTCCATGAGAAGGCCCGATTAGACGTGCTCTAGAACAGAACTCATGTCTTTACTTTAAAAGATATCAGACGTGAAATATATACTGTTAATCGTTAAAAAAGCCGGCTATATAAATTAAAATGTATTCAATCACTGCGTATTTTAAATTCCTAAATGTTGAGTAAATGGATTTTTCATGTATATATATATATATATATATTAAAAATAGAAAAGAGCCCTTATATACATTTCATGCTGAAACCTTTGACATATGGTGAGAGCTCTCCTCTTCCGACCTTAGGATGAGCGTGAACCAACTACCCCATAGCCCGACCTACCTGCATCTTTTTCAGGAGAATATTAGGTAAGATCCTTAAACTATAGCCCAGGGGCCACAGTTATCATTGGCTGCCTTCCTCTCCCTTCCATTTCCCGCTCTCAAAATCCCATCGTTTGCTATTAAAGGGAAGTTGCCATTTATTGAATCATCCTTATGTAGCCTGTTCTCCCTCATACCCTCAGAAAATAAAAGAAATTGTCTTCCTTTCCATTCAGTATTCCCCTTCCAAATTTCCATCCTGTGCCTTCGTTGTCGATTTTATTTATCTACTATTGGTGTCCACTAACCCTATCATCATATTAGGTAGCCATTTTAATTAGTTACCTTACAATAAAATTGGGCTTTTGGTGATATAGAAATTATCACTAGACTAAATTCAATTTTGAGTTTGAGATATATAATTCTCGGAACTGTATTTCCTCTATTATTCTACGCAATATAAAATCTTAATTTACAAATTTTGAAATTCCCGACTTGTGCACATTTTTGGCACTGAGTTAATTCCGCAAGCGTTCATAACAAGCAAAGAAGTGGAAAGAAATGTTACATTATTTAATGAAGCTAGGCACAATTTCAACGACTTGTTACAAGTTTAGTGTCTTTTATTTTAGATTCTCCCAATCATTTGTCACTTTGGATCTTCCACTCATCACTACTCAAAAATTAATTTTATTTTCGTTTCTTAATGGGAAATAAATTTTATAATTACTACATATAGTTTTGGCTATTTGATTCTCTAATCAGAGTAAAATATTATAAGAGTTTGTAAATATAGTTTGATAATTAAATTTGGTTAACAGTAAAATTGTGATCTTTAAATTATTCTGACAGTTACGTTGATATAAATGTGATGACCAGGGCTTGTTACGACGTGGCGCCTCGTAAGTCGGGTTTTTCTTGGTTGCTCACAACAAGGTCACACTGATCACGGCACGATTTAGATATGTGTGATGTAATCACTCTATTCAAAAAACCACTTTCCAATCTATCAGCTTCATTGTGGCGTAGTAGGTATATAAGGCGCTTGAAAGGGGGAATTTTTGGTCCTGAAACAGTTCTGTTACATGTTCCCCAACATATTTTTATGTATTAGGAAAAATTCGCTCCTTAGCATTCTCTCAGAGAGTATCTAAAACAGTTTCCGTAAGCTCGTTTGTTTCTTGAATCATGCAAAGATTTAGATTTATTGTTATTTCCATTAGTCCTCGATTGAGGAAATAGGATACCTTACAAATAACGAACAAAATAAGGTACATAATTAATTACAAATAATCTTAAAAAAATAATAAAAGAAAATTTATATAGTCCAAAGTCAGTACAAACACTACACGCATACTCTACGCTTGGGGAAAATGTACTATTAGAGGTACGATATTTAAATACCATCAACAATTTCGTGCTACGGATCTCTCATTAAATACAGTGCTAAAGTGAAATATTTTTAAACATTCTATGAGAAGTAATATCAGAGGTTTATAAATACCCCTGCTTTGATACCTTGTTTCAAAAGACAACTCTAGCTTAATAATACTACTTACCTCGGTTGAGGAAAGAAATTGAAAAAAGCAACATATTACTCTACAATGCGTTAATTGAGTTGACTCAAATAATAAATTAGTTTCCCATTTATAAATAATAATTGTTCAGAAACATTCTTGATGTTTACGTTTATCAACTTTTTCGGTCCTGAGCTTCGACTTAACAGTGACAGACACTGAGTTGTGTTCGCACTCAGTATTATCTGAAACACTGCAATCATAACAAAATTTACATATTAAAATTATTTCTCTCATAAATCACTGTATGGATAAGAGACTATACCACAATCACTGTCTGTTGAATCTTAATAAAGTCAGTGTAGTGTAAATAAAAGTAGTTTCTTGTATTAAAAAATGTTTGTTACTAATCAGCTAATTTGTCTCTGTTAACTAAATAAACTTTTTGTAAGGAATAGTTTAGATAAAAATAATATATAAGATACCATCACATAAATTATCTATCTTTAGATATACTTGTAAAATTTTTATTTCTGTAAGAACCTTGTAAACAGTATTAGAAAACTTATGAAAAAAAGATGAATGAAATTGGTAAAGTCGTTCTCAAGATATGGCGTGACCACAACAGAGTATATATATATATATATATATATATATATATATATACACTCTGTTGTGGTCACGCCATAACTTGAGAACGTCTTTACCGATTTAATTCATCTTTCTTTTATAAGTTTTATAATACTATCTAAAAGGTTCTTACGGAAAGAAAAATTAAGAAAATTGCGCAGGATATTGGAAAATTTCAGAAAACTGAACTACGAGAAGGCTACTTTACAAAGTGAATACGGATTGACTATACTTTTGATCTGTTATGCTCCGAAACTGCTCAACGGATTTCAATGAAAAATTCAGGGACTGAAACAAGGATTTTAACTTATAGTTTCGTATGCGTTTTAATTTCGATATCTTGGAGGCTCAGAAGATCTTAACTGTAAATATTTATAAATCCATTGAATTCTACGAGAAAGGCGGTGTTAAAATCAACTGCGAATTAAAAGTCCTATTAGTCATCCCACTTACTGTGTTATTATAAGGGTAACTTTGGCAGAATGAGAGAGAGAGGAGGCTAAGCAATATCACTCCACCATCTATTGTTGTAAACGTAAGAAACCAACTGCGAGTTATATGGTTTATTTTAAGCTCTCTTTCTATCTCTTCTTTGTCAACCACTGAACTGGACGGACGTGGTCATACAGTTTTGATAGATTTTTAATTCTGAAGTATCTTTACGTATAAAATTACGTGTGTTCGTAATTATTCTCCTCCTAAACGGCTAGACCGATTTTGTTGAATTGTATTGCTGTATATGTGGACACGGTATGTGGCGCTGTTCTAGAAATGTTTTTAATTTTCCAACCAAAATTTTGTTAAACATTTTTTTCCTCACCTAGCAAAACGTATACAGTAATCCCAATTTTTCAGCCTGACAGTTTGAATAATCGGTGGCATTTGACTTACACATCAATACATGCGCAAGTTCATTGCGTCGTAACTTGGCATTGTTTTGACATATCAATTTCGGATTGATTCGTTCTTATATATTCCGTGTAATATAATTGCGATTAATTCGACATTGTACAAATGAAGTGAGCTTACGAGAAAGGTGCATTATTTGAATTAAGTTTTAATCAAGTGTTCATTCGGCGGTATCTATCAAACATAAATAAAACATTTTATTTTCAGAGTTCATTTGTGCTATTTCGATAGTAGGGAAGTAAAAAGGTAAAATTTCAGAAATATGACGATCTCTGTGATAGTGTGGTAACGTGTTGACAAAGAGATTTTAGTCGCTTTAAATACTGCATCCGGTTAACGCTAGTTATATATATATGCATATGGAATAAAAAACTATGGAGTATTAGATACTTGTAAATTATTGTCAGATGGGTCCAGTAGTCTGAACATTAAAAAATTAGTATTCTTAAATTAAGTTTAGTTCTCGGGAGTGCTAAAAATGGGTTAAAATCTAGTCTCGACCTAACAGAAATAATATTTTTGATAGAACTGAAAATAATAGTTGAAAAAGAAATGTTAAAAATGTTTACTACGTAAGAAAAATTATGAAAAATAAATTAACGCTGAAAATATTTTAAACCAACTATCATTAAATAAAGTATGAAACCATTGGCACAAATAAGCACAATTCTATTACTTGCTAATTGCTATAGCGCTATTCTTTTCCTTCTACTTAGAAAATTTAAAAATAATAACTTCTTTCTAATGAGTACAGAAAACGCATTTCCAATTTATTTTTTATTTTTAATTTATAAAACTGTTAAAATTAATTTTAATTATTATTTAAAACACTGAAAATAACCACACAAAACTTTATCAATTTACGTGTACCAGTTACAATTTGTTTCACATCAACTGTATAAAGAAAAAGGAGCTTTCGGATGCCTGCTCCATAGTCATCTCCAATATTTAACAAAAATATTACAAACCTAGTCAATCATAATATATAACCACGTTTTTAAAATTAACTTCACAATTTCTTTTTCTTATTTCTATTGCTCTTTAGTGTGTAACCGGGCCCTAGCCTCCTCAACTTTACATATTTGTTACCATAAATTATTTATATAAATGGCCACTTAACATTGTGGCTTTACCGTTGTTTACAGGTTATATAACACCTGAACCCTAGTGTGCGTTTACTTCAACTATAGAGTAAACATCAATCAAAATAAGCACTTATTGTCTATTTTTATAATTTAAAAAATATTGAATTAAGTGGCTAAAATCTGGTGCACGTTTGTTCTTTCACTTGATTGCTACACTAATAAGGCCATTTAACTTTAATTAGTCTTCTATTGTTAATATCAAAATATTCTGCACATGAAACTAAAGGTATCTTAACTTCCAAGTATTGTTGTCACGGTTCACGTTTTTAATTTAAGACACACAATCTTGATGACTTCGTTTCCTTGGAGCTTGGTACCGACGTTTAGAATTCGTGTGTTGGCGTGAATTTTTGTAATTAGACCACTTGTTGGTAGTCAGTAAAACAAATCTGTGAGTCCAATAAATTGTGAATTGGAAGAACTGGTTTCGAAATCACGGGACGCACTCATTACTCGGCGAGTCCTTTAAGGAGCTGAATCGCCTCGCCCGAGAAGCAAACTGCCATTGCTTCAACCCGCGCACAATAAAAAAACTTTTACGTCCACACGATATCCGTGATCAATTGGCAATAAACCTAAATCGATTAACGCAATTAACGGCGAGGAATGCTGTAGCTGACTTTATGGTCGCCCATAAACTATTTATTCTATTTAAGTCTTACCAGTTGTCCCTGGTAATGATTTTTATGGTCGAGGAATAGAAGATACCCGCAATAAATTTTATTGGTGGACATTTACTTTTACTCTATGCGAAAGGCTGTTAATATTTTCTACCCTATTTCAGACACGAACGGCATTAAATATGTCAGTGGCATTATCCGTAGCATCCTGAGTATTATCGAGGTGCTTTTATGAAGGCTCTCGTCGAATATGTTCATAAACAGTACCAAAATAGTTATTTACAAACACTGTGTGTACAATCTACTCACAAATTTTAGTTATAAAAATGGAAATACCTAAGTTTCCCATAAAATTATATAAAATTAAGTTTCTTGGCAACGAAAATATATTATAAAAATTCTAGTTTCTTTCCTATCAATATCTATCTTCTATATATCTAAGAACCTTTTTCGGTTGCAGTAAGTTTGTCCGAACTACTGATTCGAATTTAACCAAATTTGGCACACGTGCTCCTCAGGGCCTGAAGTAGCCGTGATTTTTAATGTTTTTAATGTACTGACGTTATATATGTGAAAAAAGTGAAACACATTTTACGTAAAAGGTCTTGTGTCTCATGCGCACATCGAGATATCCTAAATTGAATGCAGGTTATCTATATTCTTGATCTATATTCCTATGCACTTTTTAAATTATAAACATTTCGCGTCGTAATTAACCTGTGGTTGTCAGACATAACTCCCTAGAGAATCCTCGATACGATGCATGCGTATTTTTGTTTTTCGGGTCTCGTAAAATTTAATAATTAGTAATTGCTCATTTGTTAAAGCAAATAAAATATTAGGTATTTGATGACATTCATCACCCGTAAAAGTATGATATGAAACAAATTTTCATAGCAACAACACTGTATGTATGCGAAAAACGTCAAAATGTCAACAAACCTCCGTTTTTTTCCACTTTTTGGTGTTTTTTCGGTGAATTTCTGCCTATAGCAAAAGTCCGTACTCAACGTGAAGAAACAAGTCTCACCGAGACCTATTAGTAAATATATTTATTTCCAAAGATAGAGCAAACCTCCCCCTCCCCAACCCCCGAGCGACAACAATAAAAAAGCTCAATTTTGGAAACCCTCCCCTAACTTTAGGTTTCTTTAGTTCAGAAACTGAGGAAATTCTGAGGATGCATAGTTTACTGGAAATTGGATTCTCTGTAATTTTCTCCAAATGACCTTTTTTTCTCAGACCGTGAATGAGTCAAAAAGACACCTCCCTTAAAAAAGAAACTACTTTCGGATTACTACTTAGGATTTAAAATGGGTTGTATTTGATACATTTAGATTGATGTATAAACATATAAACCCAGTGTTTACCCACCCCTGTACTTAAAAGTGATCCCTCTGGAGTAGAACTATGAATATAGCAACTACTATAAGGAACTTATATTTAACTAGCTGGGGACCCGGCTTTGCTCGGGTATTTATTTATATAATCCCGGTACATTATTTAATTCTTTGTCAACACATAACTAAACCCACATCGAAACGGTCACAACGTGAACCTCAAATATACTCCCAGTATCTGGAGAGAGTCCAAAATACCACCGGTACAATAGCAGGAACAAATATATTTTCAGTATTCTAACAGAATAAACCTTTTCCCCACGTAATGGTTAAATTTTTACTTAATCGCATATAAAAGGTTATAATGTAACACAGCGGCTCGTATTTCACCAGTTTCGACGTCAAACTCGATAGTTTCCTTTTTATTTCATATTAGCAAGTACTAAATTTTAAAAGTTACCTGACGCGAAAAATAAAACCAATTTATGTATACATCGTATCAACGATCCAAATAAGTGTTCATTTTTCTTAGTCTGCTGCAACAATTGATAGTAAGTGGGATGAATGATATAGGAACGAGTAATAGGACATATAACTCGCAGTTGGTTTAATTATCTTATTTATAATCATATCATATTAACATCTTCTAAAATGGGGATGAGGTGCCTGTGGGAGTTTCCTCTCGTATGCACATCCCTCTAGTGACTGCGGGATTCACGAAACTATGTCGGGAATTCCTCGTACTCTCTCGTTTTTTTATAAAGTTCTCACACGCCGAGACACCTTCACCTATTTTGGGAGGTATATGTACTGGGGTCGAAGACCTTTGGCATAAGGCAAGAGTTGTCCGCTAATCCCATTGGATCAGTCGGAAAACTTCCTCCTAGAATTGGTACAGACAAGAAAAAGGAAATGCTGCGACTCCACAGCAAACTCGTCTCCCGTCGTTCGGAAGGGCGTGATAATAGTACCCAATTCCCGACTTACCTGATGCAGGTTTTCTAGGGTTTTCCCTGCATCTCTTTAGGTGAAACACCGGGTAGGATCCTTAAACTATAGCCCGGGGGTCTTAGTAAACCCTTTACTACCTTGCTTTACCTTACGCATCCTCCCTTTTCAGTTCCCTTCCTATACTATTAAAGGAGAGTTGCATGTTTCAGGATCACCTTCATGTAGACTGTTATCCAAAAAAAAATCATCTGCAATATATAGAAATTAAATATGCATGAATATTTACATTAAATTTCCTTTTAACAAATTTTCATTGAAATCTGTTGAGCCATTTCGTAGACTATTCCAGACAAACATATGGACAGACAGACACTTCAATTTTATTTATTGGTATAGATTCCATTCCTGTTCGTTATTTAATTGAACCCGAGCAACGCCAGGTACTTCAGCTAGTATTCTATTAAAAACAGTATCTGTATAATATTTATAATACATAATTGTTCAAGGCTCTTACACACATTTGAAATGGCAATCAATAAATAGTAAATTAGTTTATAACTCAGAACTATTTTTTTATAAACTTTATCAACATTAGTTAGTACGGCTATAATAATTTATCGCCTTTCCTGCACCTTTTAATACACTGGTATCTTCCTTGATAATTTAATGTCTTTAATATTCATACCAGTTTCTTTAAAATACTACATTATGTAATAACTACGTATTCAACTACTTACGGACGTTTATTTCGAGTTGATCCAAGATTCCGTTAGACGATCTCGTGCACGTAATAAGTGCCAGGCTTGGCCGCCGTAATTTAAATCTGAGCTGACGTTTATGCGAAGAAGTTCTAAGTCCCAGGTGTCTCAAAGCTACATTGCTTCTAAAAAGTAACTGAGAACACTTAATTCGTGCTTTCCTGAGACATCATCATTGTCTTCGTGACGAGTATTATTTATTAGTCCAATAGGTCTAGTTACCTGTTTTTTTACATAATAAACGTACAAGTATGGTTCGATTGAAGTACTTTATCATGAAAACCATCTTAACGTATCCTACATAACTATGTATTTATATTTAGTTAGAAATATTTTTCTCACTCACACTTTATGCTAAGAAAATTTTTAATAACTTTGTGTTATTCGGGTTTTCAGTCCTAAGAATGATCTGACGCAATTTTCCATGCTAACCTATTCTACGAAAGCCTTTTCATTTCAACATAGCACACTCCATAATCCTCTCAGCGCATTTCATTCTTGGCCCCCCTCTTCTGTTCATACCCCACACACTTCTTCTAATGCTAATTTTACAAGACCCCCGTGTCTTCTTCAGGTACAACTTAAATTTTTTATCAATTTCAACCAGCTTAAATGAATGTGAAATGAGCATTATAATAATTTATCTTTTTCAAAGTTCTTAAAATAAATTATTTATGAAAAAATTATATTTTCACAAGAAAAGTTGTTTTAAATTTTTATTATATTAAAATACATTTTGGACTAAATTGGCTGTGGAATAACTTTATGATACATTTTAAGAAAGCAAAATAAAACAGTTAAGACTAACATTTAGTAAAGTCTGACGTTAAACATGTGTTTCAGTAATTTAATTATTGTTGACAAATAAATATTAGTTTATTATACATTATGAACATTATTATTATTGTTCTTCGAAATGTTGTAAGCTTGTTTTAAATAATTTATACCAGTATAATTAATATAGTAGCGTACTCAGTGAGATCAATTTTATTGAATTGCTTTATGTTACCAGTAATGTGTACAAAATGAATATAATATATGTACTTATTTTAAAAAAATAAGTTTGTCGCTTTTTAAATGTAGTCGTCCGTATGATTTATAAAAATTCAATTTGGAGGACTTTAACCAAGAGAATGGAGAGATTAATAGGCCACGTTTCAAGACACGAGAGTCTTGTAAAATTAGCATAAGGGGGAAGTGTGTTGGGAAATAACAGAAGAGGGAGGACGAAGATGGAATACGCTAAGCAGATTAGGGATTATGTGGGATGTGCTAGTCATGTAGAAATGAAAAGGCTTGCGCAAGATAGACCAATCTTAGGACTAAATACCACAAGAACCACAACCTTCTTGTAAGGATTACCAAACACACAGCCAACCTCTCGCTAGGAATCGAATCTGTGATCTCTGCGGTACGACGCAGTGACGCTAGCCTCTACACTACAGAGACCGGTTTGAACTAAGCTCTCTGAATCAGATTCTTTATCTTTTTAAACTTTTTCCCGTATTCAAAAAACTTCCTCTTTCTGCTCTACCTTCGACAACCCCATATTTCAGTTCTTTCCTATGCTATTAAAGGGGAGTTGCCTGTTTCATGATCGCCCAATAAAAAGTAATGATAATACAGGATAAAGTTTTCTCGGGATTCCAACCGGGTAGCGTCGTTCATTTGCCACAGCCTGAAGAAGATGGCGGTGCAAGCCATCGAAACGTTGTCGCAAATGAACGACGCTACCAGGTTGGAATCCCGAGAAAACGTTATCCTGTATTATCATTATATCCCGAGAAAACTTTATCCAGCAGTTACACCGGGAAAACCTACGTTCCTTAATGATAATACAAATTTATCCAGCAATTCTTCATTGTTGTGTGTTTGGTAGCAAGTTCTATTAATAATTAGCCCTTTTTTATTATTTTTCTATTTCAGTAGTTAACTAATTATATTTCAATAAATATCGCCGCCCTGAATCATCTTATTTCTATAGTGATGAGCAATTACTATTTCCACGTATACTGTCAAGTTTCTATATTCACTTTTGTAACAACGTCGCATTGTATAGATATTTTTTATGATACTTGTTGCCTTTCGCTTCCTTCGATTTCGGACGGTTTCATTGTGAAGCCTCATTTGCAAGGAGTATTTGTGGAAGTGAAGCCGTCCCGAACGGTGTGTCCCTGACATAGATAATAGAGGGCGACGGTAGCCCAGGAGGCATAAATCGGCGCCTACACTGCACCGGCTGCCGGCACGCAGATGCCACGGGACAATAAATAAAGATAACATCTCGGAGCCGAGAGTAGAGCTGCTGCGCTAATCTACACATATATCACACGCGGCGACTCAATTAACGCCTCAGATAGCATGCAAATGGAGCTACTGGGAACATCAAGTGACGGCGCGGCGATGATGATGCACGGCTAACAGGGCTACAAAACTGAGAGAGGAGCCGCAAAAATAGAAAGATTAGAAATATTTACTAAAACTAAGGACTAAATTTGCGGATGCGGTTTCTCTTAATTACATGTATTTCTGGATTAGGCTAAGCTTATAAGATGGCACGAACTACATTTGAAGGGTTTTAATTACAATATATATCAATATGACGTTAAAGACCTTTTGCGTATAAATTTGTTAACTATAGCCTATTTTTGCATATATTTGAAAAAATAATTGTTCCGGATAGGTAATGACCATAATGTGATTCTTTTGTTATGTATATTTTAAATTTTTGTATAAATATGAATTTATTAAAAAAATTAATTTCTGATACAATTTATTAATTTATATATTTGCTCATTTTTATAAGAAAATCTTTGTTTTTCTGGACAAATCAATTGAACTCCAATTCTTAAAGATGCAATGATAGCGGTATTGTGAGTTTTCTTACACTGAACAGCTCTATAGGCGGCTGTTTTTCTTGTAGCATCCTGAAGATCGGGCACGTTTTACTGTCTCCTAAATTTACTCGGAACAAACAAATATAACGAACAGGCTGCATTTTTCAAGGGTGAAATTACGAAGCTGAGAAAGTCAGTGGTAAGGCAGCCTGGCATCTAATAAGTACGTGTTACTCAATGCTATATTAATGAAGGAGCTGAACATACTTATAAAGAGCTCTTTGATATGACAGGGAAGAAGTGAATCTTTTACACCTTCTGGATTGGTATGTGCCTGATATAATACGCCTATGACAAATAAACTACAAGGATGAGAAATACTCCAGTCTTATCGGATACAATGGCTTCCATTTTCTTAGAACATCGAAAACATAGTAATAGGTCATATTCTCTTGGACCTATAACTATTTTCCATTAGCAATTCCTCACTGAGTGCAAGGTTATCGTTTGGAATTCCCTAATGACTATAATTGTTAATAGGACATTCAAACAAACTAAGAAAAGGTCTGAATTTTGACTTCTTACTGTTACGTCCGCGCGTCGAGAGGCGAATGTAAGTTTCCCTGGAGTGAAGAATAACTTTTACTTTGACTCGAGCTCCTCTTACCACAATAATGACTTAAACAATGGATATTTATTTATCACCTATATACTAGACGAATATTTAATACCGGATCAATTCAAGATATCGAAAATATTTTACGCATCAGCATTATTTGCTTTATATAGTTATACTGGCTAATTCATGCAGACGACAGGTAGTTAATATATATATATATATATATATATCACATTTAATATGATACGATGCGCACCGCTGTTTATTAAAATATGAAGCATGATTTCCAAAAAAAATAATAAATAACAGATTTACATTTTTAAATGTATACATTTAAAAATGTAAGTCTGTTATTTATTTTACTTCACGTTTTAACAAAATTATTATGTTAAGCGTTCATTTGGATAATTTTCGCAAAATTAGACATTTTTGATATGATATATTAACTTCAAATAAACCGTAAAAATATTTAATGTATTTCTTGAAGAGGTACATTTTTATGTAATATTTTCTTGAAATTTTATGCTCGTTCACGTTTTTCTAAGAAGTTCCAATGTTGAACCAGAAGGAGTGGGTGCACTAAACGCCCATATTTAATTAGGTGTGAGCTTTTGTCCAGAAAAAAAAGATGTCTATGAAGTAGCACGGTCAAGTGAAAAGAGAATCTTAAATTTAATATACTCTTTGGTCAACTGACTGTGTGCTGACTAAATTTTAATTGAAATGAAAATGTAAACGTGGTTTCCATAGATCTTTCCAGAGCAAGTATAAGTAATAAAAAGTTGTAAACAGCCGCCGATTGATGCACGTCGTCTTGAAACATATGTGGAGAGTACGAGGTGATTAGAGAATATGAAGTAAAATTTTCATGGATCCAAAAAGCAGAGTACAATGTTCTATTTTTTCAGGAAACCGAAGTGAAAAGAAAACGTCCGCGAGGACGGAAATTCTTTACTGGGCATTCCAAGGTAAGCATAAATTATATTTGTTAGCTGTTAAGTACAAATTATTATTCATATAGAGCCACAGTATGAATTTCTGCCATTGTATCTCACCATCCTGAATAACTCTGAGAGAAAGCGTCCCTGTTTTTTTGTTCTTTTAAAACAAAAACCAAAATTGTGTGATTTTTTTTTTGTATTTTATTTTATAATTTTATATTAAAATAGTAAAAAAAATGTATGAAGTAACTATTCATTACATTACTTTTTTATTAAGAAATTTACAATTTGTTCATTAAAATATTGCACACCACATTACTGAAGAAATTATTACTAATAATTTGTAAATATACAAACGATGAGAAGTAAACATGGCGTTGAGAGTCAGAAAGCGAACATAACATCTTAGTTTTGTGATTCGTAAGTAGAAATATGCGAAGGATATAAAGACTACTCCAGAGGGAATCAATATAACCGTTTTCCTTTGTGAACCACGTAAGACATTGAAGAAGGTGCTTCAAATGAATCTGTGGATTAGTGTGGAATCGGAGGGGGCGGTGCGCTCGCTTTATCCTTCATCTCGGCGGGCGCGTTCAAGATTATTCCCATACTATTCTCTAGATGTTGAGTACTTAATTTTATCGTCGGAGGTGCGTGGACTTAGTTACGCTGCTCCAGGTCAGACATTCGCCGCTTGACAGCGACCTGTGTCCGAGACAAGCGTGTCCTAAGTTATCGCCCGAGACAGAGCAACACTGCAACTGGCGAGCCACTTTGCATATCCGAAGCGGCGAGAAGTGCAGTTCCCACTTCCTACGCAACGGCAGCAGCGGCTCCCAGTGTAACAAACGTGCACCTCGCTTGCTCCACGATAAGCGGACACTGCTGCCAACTTGGCGCCCAGGCTCGGGGTAAAGAATGGATGGCAGGACAATATCTGCGACGTGGTCGTGACCGTTCACGCGTAAAACGAATACCATGTTCCGCGAAGGACCCATCACAGCCGTTGGACTCCTCGTAATTGGACGGTGACAAGGCCAGATCAATATGTACCACATAAACCCTAAACTTGTTCCATAATTGAAAATATAGGACTGTTTTACTTCAAAATTAACAAATAGTTAATAAAGTAGTCAACACACAGTCAAAATTAAGTGAAATGCCTGATTATTTATGAGCGTCACTTCAAAAGTACAGTGGACATTCGCTTAACGAGCAAAATAAATTGTAAAAAATTACTCGCTTAAAGCGACGTTTCGAATAACGAGTGGCGTGGATTGGAAAATCACAGATTGTGTGATGGACGCTTACGCATCGTCCGGGTCAACAAAATGACCTTGAAAATTACAATTTCATCAATATCCGGTTTTTGCCTCCCAACACCACTCCGCTACTCCAGCCTTTGGGGGAGGGATTTTATTATATGTATGAAATTCCATTTACTTTATATTTAACAGTCTTACATATATATATATATATATATATATATACAATTTGTGCAATTTAAAGTTGTAAGCCGGCAATTTTTTAATTATAAACACTACATGTATTTAAAATAACTATACAAAGTAAATTTCTTATAACTAAATACAAGAGTTCTACACTATGGGTCGTTTTTAATGGGTCTTCTCATAGAGCAGAAAACTAACACAATAATCCTACTGGGAACTGTCAGTACCAGGAAATCGACAAAAGGTTGCAACAAGTGGTATTTATTGTGTCGTCTCAGCTTGCCTGGACTTCCTTCTGCCGCTTCCTCATAGCACCGACTGGATCACGCCTTACTGCCGTTGTTATTGTCCGTGGTAATGGCAATTTCCAATCTTTAACTGTCCAATCTTAAACTCCGATCATAACCTCCACGTCCTGAATCATCAAACCATCATCTCCTTAGTGTTCAAAGCATAAACACCTCGGAGTCCCTAATTTTCAACTCATCATCTTCTTCATCTGTCCAGAAATCAGTTTCTCCTTGGATTTTTGGTAATTTTTCCCCACTTCCTTAGTTTATATTCCGCCAGTAGCGGGGCTCGATATTGTCCAATGAAAATTATTGTCCATCCTCTCTGGTAGGAGCTGTTTGCCTCACTCTTCGACTATTTTGGGGAAAAAAAGAAACCTACTTACCATCTGCTATCATCAAATTTCATGGGACGTGGGAAAAAACCAATAGCGCCATTGTGCCTGACTTTTATTACACCTGTTCGTAACCCTCGCGTAGCTTGCCTTTGATTACGTACTGCAAAATTCCTAGAAGACGTGGTTTATCGTTGCATTATGAACCATCAGGTTATTTCTAATTTTAAGAAGAAGCTCTGCACAAAAGCGTTGTTTTGAGATGACTGGAGGGACCAATCTCACTCTCGCAGAGTTTGGAATATCACTTCCACATTGTTACCTGCCTCAAGATGATCGAAAAGGCGTAATAAGCAGTTACTATGAGAATAAACGTTACACATTTTGAGTATTTATTTGAAAATTTCTTTTTTAGGTTTTTTTCGATGTGGAACGCATTAACGTATTTTACATTAAAATATATGGTAGAAATTCTTTCGCTAAAGTAGTATATTGCATTACAAGTAAAACTCCGGGACAAATTATGCTCGTTATGCAAGGTTCATTGTAATAAAAACTATTTTTATTTAAATTTACGTTTTATTCTACGTCTATTTTTTCAGTGCGTAAATAGCTTATGGGGCGTATAAACACTCGTGTTATTTGTTTTTCAACAGACTAAATCTATTTCTGTTGTCAAATACAACCTATTTTCAATCCTCGGTTGTATACATAGTATAAAATTAGTCAAAATGGTAGCTTTTTTACTGAGAGAAGTCATTTTGACACATTTCCGGTTGTCTAAGAGGAAAGGGTCATACAACCAAAATTATAGAGAATAAAATTTCCAATCCACAGAATATTTCTAAAAATCCTCAGATTTATAACTACAAGGGCCTAAAGTTAAAGTGGTTCAAAAATTGAGTTTTTTACTGTGTTAAAGCTCAGGATTGGGGTGGGGGGGTGGTAGGTTTACATTAGAAATAAATATATCTACCTATAGGTCTCGGTTTCTTCAAGTTGAGTACGGTCATTGCTAGAGGCGGAAAACCACCGAAAAACACCTACAAAAAGTGAAAAAATCTGAGGTTTGTTAATATATTTTTTTACAAATATTACTTCAGTATAATTGAAAAAAAAATAAAGATCATAGGCAGTTTCGGGCTCTGACAAACAACGTGTGCTAAGTTTGGTGAAAATTATGACCAGTAGTTTGGACGCCTACACATATACCGACGGTATATGTATTATAGATAAGACAAAATGAAGTTATGTAAAATAGATTAAGGACTTTAAAACTAATTATAATCACAATTAGTTCCAATAAAATTTTTGTAATGTTTCAATAAATTTGGTTTTCTTATATTACAAGTGACTGTGGCACATTCCGAAAGCTCCCCTAAAATTATTTAATAAATTTTGTAAGCAAAATTAATAAATTATAATTTTAGGTTTTAGGTTTTATTAAAAGTGAGACCTAGGGACTCTTTTCATCTGTGTTCATCTAAATTACAAACAGTAACTTAATTTAAAAATTCCATGTCAGAATTAATTGTGGTTATTCTTGTCATGATGAGCACAGACAAGATTTATGGTATGTTTGTTAAATTTATGTTATTAATCGGTAGATCTTAAATGGAAACATTATTGATATTAAATATAAAGTTCTCTAGATTTCACCCGGGTTATATCGTTTGTTAAATACAACGTTTCGACAGCTAAATCCGCCACCGTCTTCCTGTTTGAAAATGTTAATTAATATAATCCACATAAAACACAAACCCAACCTTACAGCATAAGCGCAGATCACTGTGTACCAACGGGAGAAAATTTACAGAATACCGAAAGCTTTTAAAAACTACTGACCAAAGGAGGAGTGCCACGATTTTCATTTTTAACGATTTTTAAATTTTTAAAAACTATTGTAGGAAATGCATACAGAATGCCTGAAAATCTCTCTTAGAGGTATTAGTTTTAGGATCTCTTAATTTACACCTCTAATCGTCCGTAAAATTTGAAATTAGATTACAACTAAGGCATTGAAAATAAATAAAATATGTGCAAACATGAATTGGAAGTAATTGAAAATTATTTGTGTTGATTTTTGTTATAGTCAACCTGATTTGCGAGTCATGAAGTAACTTTAAGAAAAATTCTTGGGTTAATTCCTAAATGTGGCCACCAGACCTTACTCGTCACCATTTTCACAAAATTGACCAGAAAAGCAGACATAGAGAAATTGGATTATAGCGACACTGGCTTCGGGCCTTGCTAAATGGAGAATTTCTATGATAAAAACCCTGTACAGGTCTTAGAATACTCTACCTGATAAAACTGTAAGTCTGTAACTGGTTACATTCACTTTTATTATAAAAATAAGCGAGGATGTAACAGAAAAATAAGAATTTAAGCCATAATTGTAATAACTTATTACCATTTCTAAACATAATTTAGCAAATAAGGATGTAGTCCTTATAATAATTTTTTTCTTATACACTCAGTATTTTTACTTATGTTGAGATTAACTTCAGTAATATTGATATTTTTGTCGAACCATAAAATATCAGGCTTGTTATTGCGTGTTACACATCTCGAAAATATTTAAGCAATTTTATTTATGGGTTATAAATGTTATGGAAATTATCTTAATTTTCGTCAGGAACTGTTTGGTTCAACTACACAATTTTCCCTTGCGGAAGCTTTGTTAAGTAATAGCTTCCATAGACAGTAAATGTACAAACAAACATTATAATAGCCCGTGCAGTCTGCGGGTTCTATAATATCAACGCTAATTATCATTGATTTGTCATTTTCCCTTTCGGTGTCTGGTCGTATACAATGACCACTTTCTCCGCCACTTGCATACATAAAAAGGCAAAGGAAGGCCTTTGTGTCCATTAGGGAACGTGTGTGCCAGGTACGACAGTGATTCACTCATCAACTTAACTGCAGTGTTACGAAATATTATTTTATTATAACAGCGGTAGAAATCAATTATGTGTTCTAGAGCAAGTATTTAAAAGATAACGGCAACAGCGATTCGTTACAGCTTGCTTTACCCTCTCCTTTTCTCGTGTATAAAATTGACGTATTTGCGTTGTGTGATAAGTAAAATCATATAGAAAGCATGGTGGGTAGTATAAAATTAAACTGTCTGGTCACACCACAGCGCTACATTACAATTTTTGTAGATGAAAGGCGATGAATATGAGTTTTAACATAATTTTTTTGTATAATTCGTGCAATTTATAACAGCATTATTATTACAATGAAATAATTGTTGTATAGAGTGCTGGAAATATAAAACATCTTCTGTAGACATTCATAATTGATTAAATTCGAACACACGCAATCCTTGAAATTGGTATTAATATCTAGATAAATCTAATAAGATACTGATGATACAGTTCTTCCTCCCCAACTAATTGCTGTATTAGCTATTCCCAGACCTTCAGTTTCATTTTAAATTTAACATTTTCATTGGGCAAGACAGAACACCTTAAAACAGAAGTTTATCCCAAATTGATTAATGTAATTCCTGTTACATTGATTATATACTTTAATGTATATCAACATAATAGCGTATTGTTTTATATTGCGCATTTTATTATGAATATTAGTGGCATCTATCTTACCCCACAAATTTGTATACTATACTTACAGTTGGGTATGAAAAGTACTTGGGCATTTACAAACCTGTTTATTGTATAGATGTGCCTCCGTCTACGCCAAAAAATGCCTGTGAGAAATTTCCCCGCAGTTATTTCTCCCCAGATTGATTGCGGGGCTCACCTTTGAAGCCATCTTGGAAGCCAGAAATAAGTTTGCACCTCGGAAACAAATGAAACGTAATAGCGACCCTGAATATTATACGAAAAACATAAAACAACTAAAGAGAAAAGTTAGACCTGCATAATCTAGGAAGGAACACAGACCTGCTAACTATTTATACTTCCGTTATTTATTAACGTTATTAGTTAAGGAAAATAAAAATGTACAGGAATCGTTTTTATGTAACATTCTAAATGTTATTAAAGACCGGGGGAGATTTTATTTCTGTACATCCGCAAACGCGGAGACAACTTTGAAAATTTAGATATCTAAAAAGCCGACGACATCAACGTAGCTTCTGATAAAGAAATGGTAAATCTATTGAACGAATACTTCGTTTTTGTGTTTATCAAAAGTAACGGTACATGCACGGTAACAAACAGTGACTACGGATCCGAAAACTTCGAAATCGCGGCAAAGGCAGTATGGAGAAAAATTAGTAAACTAAACAAAAAAACATGAAATCGCGCGGTCCAGATTACATCTCCACAGAAATAATTAAACTGGGTGTGGAGGAAATTATTCCGTATTTAATAAGGCTATTTAAGATATCCATAAAAAAAACCTCAAAAATGCCAGCAATTTATAAAATGTGAATTATTGTACCTGTGTTTAAATTTGGAAATAAATCGGACATACGTAATTATATATAACCTCAGTAGTATGCAAAAAAGTAGACCACTTAATAACTACGTAAATTAGGGATGCACTTGAATCTAAAGGAAAAACCAACATGGATTTCGATCGGGTTTTTCGTGTGATAGTCAGATTTTCAATTTGTTTCAAGATCTGGCAACGAAGTCGATGGGGGTGGTAGAATAGACGACATTGTTACTGATTTTGCAAAGATTTTCGATGTAGCTCCTCACGTCCCCTTGATCCAAAAGTAGACGGTAAGGATATTGACAAAAAAGTAGTTCCCTGGGTACAAAAATTCTTAAAAAATAGGCAACAAACAGTCAAAGTATGGAAAGAAACTTCAGAGCTTGTATCGGCTACATAGGGAGTCCCCCAAGGATCAGTTATTGCTTCATTATTGTTTCTTATATTTATTAATGATTAACCAAATGATATAAATTCTAAGATCTGTTGTTTTGAGATGACTGTATAATGTACAGGATAATAACTGGTGATCATGACGCAGCTGCTCTCCAAACTGACCATCTAAACTGATATTTTAAGTTTCTCTGGATAAGCGATAATAAACTTAAAATCAACAATAGTAAAAGTAAGGTTTTACTAAAATCCAAGTTCAATACGGCTTGGAATATAAATAGATGGAGAAACAGTGATCTAGGAGACAAACTGTACATACCTAGGCATTTATTTTAACCGTAAGCTGGCGTGGACGGAGTAAGTAAACTATGCTACAAGGAAAGTGTGGAACACATGGCACTTATTAATGAGAACACTCAAGAAGGGAATGCGAAATATAAGAAAATGACATATTTGCCATTAGTACGCCCACTTAATGAATATGATGCCATGCTGTTTTTTTCTGGTTAACAGGCTGCATGAGGGTGATCGTGAAACAGGAAAATCCCTTTTAATAGCATAGGAAGGGAATTGAAAAAGGGGGGGGATGCGGAAGGTACAGCAAGATAGTCAAGGGGTGAATAATCCGTAAAGGAGAAGTCAAATAGAATCCTTAGATAGCCAGTAAGTAAGGGCTACACAATTCGCACAAATAGGACCTGGGCATGGGAACGAAAAGGTAAAGCGACTAGAGTGGGATACGCTACAGACAAGAAGAGAAAGAGTTAGACTTCACATTTTCTGCCCAGCCTTTGCAGGTCATAAACCTAAACAGGGAATCCGAAATAGAATTAAAAAACCAACTTGGTACGGGAGGAAAGGAGTGATCACTAGTTTAAATTAAAAGCGAGGTAGCAAAAAACAGACGTTGGAAAATATCATTTCTAAATAGGACTGGAACATTTTTCCTGCAGGAGTATTATTTTGGAGAACTTCCTCTAACGGAAAGAAAATTTAGAGAATATAAACTCTGTAATAAATATAGTTTAGTGTTGTTGTTGTTATGGTGGTGGTATTCAGTCCTA
Source organism: Eucriotettix oculatus (assembly GCA_034510155.1). Lineage (NCBI taxonomy): Eukaryota > Metazoa > Arthropoda > Insecta > Orthoptera > Tetrigidae > Eucriotettix > Eucriotettix oculatus. Next base: position 226,744,247 of record CM067376.1, on the reverse strand, counting down.
AGACAGGTCTGATACAACCCTCCCTACTAACCTAACTTGCGCAAGCCTTTTCATTTATGCATAACTTGTATATCACATATCCTCCCTAATGTGCTTACGTATTCCATCCTTGTTCTGCATCTTTTGTTCTTTGCCCTCTAAAGCTACAAGAACATCATGTCTTAAAACGTGACCTATTAATCTATCCCTTCTTTTAGTTAACTTTCTCCATATTGTTCGCTCTTCCCCTATTCTGTTAAGAACTCGTTAGTGGTTTTACCCACCCATTTTCAGCATTCTTCATTCTTCTATAGCACCACATTTCAAAGGCTTCTATTCTTTTCCTTACCTCAACTCCTATCGGTCACTTTTCGCCCCATTTAGTGTAGTGTAGTGTAATACAGCAAAGGGAAGTGATTACTGCTCCCAAATTTCTAACAATATACTAAAGTGAAATAAATTTCCGTCGTTATTTTTTTGTTTTGTTTTTAGGCAAAAACAATATTATTCCACTTTCAAAATTTAATTACTAATAATATTATTCCAAGTATATTTATTTATTAGGTGTAAATGATGGTTTATATTGAAGTAATATAATTATATTGTTAATTATAGGTTAAATATGATACTTACGACCATACTATTAGTTATTGTTTAAGTCCTATGTATCATATACATTATAATATTCTAATTGTATTTGAAACACTAGCCACGATGTATATTTATCGAAAATACGTGGGCCCAGTTTAATCTCATGCACTGAAGACGATAGGTTTTAATGAATGTGAAAGCTGAATTCATGAAGGACGGAAGTTTGTTAAGTGAACCCACAAATCTTTTCGGCGTCACTTTTAGTGAAGTGCGAGTAAAGTCATTACAATACCTAAGCATGCGAGCACCTTTTCTCCAGTGCCACGTTATGAGATGCACCCCTCTGCGTAGTTTGACGTATGGCCGTCGTGAAAGGAATACCCTGGCCAGGTGAGTAATGGAGAGGAGGCATTCCATGGCGGTTCCGCGGGCGGATCACAGGGACACTATCCACCTATATTCTAGTGCCATTTCCACGCTACGTTGAAAGGAAAAAGACCGCTCCTCAAGGGGGAAAAAAGTTCATTGTGGAAGAGTCAGCATTTCCGTAATCGATTCCAGTAAGTCGTCGATGTCCGTCCGCTTTTTGCTGTCATTACTCACAGCTCATTGGTCGCCACCCCGCGGCGAGCCACACAAATTACCCAAATCTGCATCTCTCCGAAAATTGAATACCGCCATTGTGACCGGCGGCCACCCAGCAAGCGGCGCGGCTCTAATGGGCCGTGACGCCCATGAATATGCATTGTCGCACCTGCGCCGCAGGCGTCGTCACATAGGGGCGGCGATAATCGATTATTTCATCTCGCACTGACGTCTTATTGCCTAAGCAGCGTCCTGGGTAAATACTCGGCATTAATCAGCGCTCTCCAAGAATCTCTTTAGGGTGCCGAGATCTGGTATACAAAAGCCTAACAAGGACACCACCTTTTCTTACACCCATAAAGGACACTTATAGTTAGAATTAATTACAAATTAAATATATATATATATAAGCATAGATCGTGTGTATATAAGTAATGTAAATTTAATGCAGTCTGTCCTAAAGACATCACTTAATTAAAACTATCGATATTTACATGTCATTATTGAAAGAAAAAAAACGAATAACGTACTTCATGAAACCCTTTAAAGTGATTCCAATGTCTTTTACAGCAGTTATGTTTTCCATTATGAGTTCGTCAAGCAACTCAGTTTCACTCGATCTTGTTCATAAATGTTACTCATTTGATTGTTTGTCCGTAGTAGTTAACGGTACTACTCACTGTGAAATATGTGTTACATACAGGAAGGCCAGGGTAAGTTTAATATGAATTTTAATCTATGTGAACATATAATACTTTCGTTCGCCCTTTGTTTTAAACCACGTGATTTTAGCTCCTACTTATATTTCCTTAATTAAATGATCCAAAACCGTTGTGATCTAAAGTCTCTACCAACTATACTCACTTTTTATAGAATGCGGTAGGACCGATTTCGATTTTTTTATACTATATACAACTCTCAGATAATTCCTACCATCTACCAAGTGAAAAATATATGGGGAATGTTACATGATCTTTACTTTTTTCTTAACACAAAAAACAGTAGTAAATATGTAAATTATAAACCTCCAGTTGAAAAAGTTAATAATTAAATTGTCTCTATTTCCTTTTTGCTCGAAAGGATAAACATAATATTTATGATCACGAGTAGACACAATGGTAGATTTTAGATAGAGTCTAGAAATAACAAATTATTAAATATAGAGCTTGATGCTTGAATTATCGCGTAAAAGACGAAAAAAAGGTCAAGGCCTGCATTAAAAATTTTTTCACCTTAGGAAACATAGAAATCAAGAAAAGTCTTTCCCATCCACAGTCGATACCTATTGTTATTTGGGTGTTTGCTAGCCCAAATGTTTACACGCCCATCCCCTGAGGATTCAATTGATTGGCTGAGCCAACTTATTATTATTAGGTTTGTTGGGATTATGGAGGAACTTAACAGGATGTGGAATGAGAGGTTCCGATATATATATATATATATATATATATATATATATATATATATATATATGCGGAGGAAACAGGCATTTCTCGTTCTGATTTAGAGCAGTTCACGCGTAAGTTTGCAGTTATTAAGAAATGTTTTTTGGGGTGATGGCGCGGGATATAACATGAAGCAGATCCTGAAATTAGCAACTCCCCTTTAATAGAATAGGAAGGGAATTTAAAAGGGTGATGGTACGGAGGTAGAGGAAGGCAGCCAAGGGTTTACTAGGGACCCGAGGTTATACTTTAAGAATCACCTAAAAGTAAAAGAGTTTTCAGTCGACGTTTTTAGAATAATTTAGTTAAACGATTGCGACACAGATAAATGTTTAAATAGAAAACTAAGTTGGATAATTGCAGAGAAAAGGTGATGGTAGCAAATACAATACATCTTAATAATCATGTCATTATTTATTTAAAAATTTAATTTATAATATTTAATAACTCTTTCAATTTACCGAAAATACCCGGAAAGTAACAAGTGAAAACCACATATAAGTACTTCCGCAACGAGTTGACTTTTTTTAGATAAATGGTGAGAGTGCCAATAAATAATTAAATACTTGCGTTAAATTAATTATTTCTGTTATAATTACAAATTTTGTTAATAAAAGTAGTTCTCTTATTTTTACGTACATTATGAAGCTGAAGAAAAATTATTAAATGTACAGAAGCGGAATTTAAATAAAAAATTTTATATTTTTAGCTAAGAAAATATAAAAAATAAATAAAATTTAGTGTTAAGCTTAGATATTAAGATTACTGGTTAAATATTCTTAGTTCTATTTTGTGTGAATTTAGCATCGGAAGGAGAAAGATAAATAACGGCCATTTCATGGTCTCAATAAGGTAATCATTTGCGCAAAATCAGGAACGATTCAAAATCAAAATAATAACGGATTTAATTAGGAGAGGTTTTCAAATTTCCTTATTGGAATCAACAAAAACACAGAAAGAATAATTGAAAAAAAATTACATTATGTTAATAATTTTATTTAAAAAAAGGCAAAGACGATTTGGAAAATTATTCGCAACATAATGTGATTTACAAAATTAATTGTGGTGCGCCCAAATGCCAAAAATGTTATATAGGTCAAACGAAACGTGCGTCGAACCAGACTTAAGGAACATAAGAACAACTACAAATGACGATCCATAACGTAGTCACCACACATAGGCTGCAGGAAAAACACGATTTCGACTGGTAAAAGGTTGAAATTCTTGATTTTGAACAAAATTTATACAAAAGAAACTTATCTGAAATGGTACTCATTAGAACCACTAAGAACACGCTCCATTCGCAATATGTCACGAGTAATTTAAGTTATACTTATAACACGTTATTTTCTTAATTTTTTTGGAAAAGTTTTATTATATTTTTTTAGTTTAACTGGGTTCATTTCCTACTAGTGTTATCTATAGTTGACTTCCCTCTTGTTACTCAAATATTTGAGATACGACGCTTCACGTTACTGGCGACCTTCAGTCTGGCAATAATTACGTGTCGAAAAGGGAGTTGAAGTGTTTACTTGTTGCCTCCGATCTCTACCATATTGTTGGACTTCTGATGAAATATTTGTTATGGTTTGACATTGTTGTGGTCTTTGTTTCTATATATTTTTCTAAATCTGTCTCAATTTCACCGCCCAAGGGTTATTTCCTCTACAGGGAGGAAAAAAACTGAAGAAGGCATAAAAACATGCCGAAACGTTTTTACAAGTAAATTTATATAATATATAATAAGTCATCAATTTGTTTAGTCATTAAAATTTTGTTTTAATTCCAGACGATAATTAACTGTAAGGCGAGATCATTTGGGATGTGAACAAGGTCGCATATCGTATCCCCAATTCCTTGCCAAAGCCAAAACTTTACATAGATTTTCCACTTGTCTGATATTCAGGATATTGTTTATTCACACACTAAAATATTAAAATTTATCCTGAATAAGAAAACAAAATTAGTTTCTACAAAGACTTTGGATGTATTAAACGCCTATTTAAAGAAACTGCGAAGTATTTCTTGATGAAGACAAAACTGATCGAGCCAAACACACGTAGAATTAAAATTTGGGTAGGTTAAAGTTTTCTGTAGCCAAATGAGGCCAACACCGTAGAATCTAGCTGCAATATGAAGGAAAGTCTAAAATGAACAATTGCACCTTATTAAATAAAGTATTATTGGCACAATAACAATCGCACACTTACTTCGGCCGATTGAAAATTATATTGACCTAAATTAAGAGCTCATATTTTATCAAAGGTTGACAACCTGAACCCCAGAACCCGCATAACTCGATCTGTTGGTCGCTGTACTTTAACAAGATCCGAAGTTGGAATGTCACCTCCCATATTCCATATTTACAAAATAAAGAAGCAATTCTACAGAAGTCGTCCAATTATTAAGTAGAAGAAATTACAACAAACCGTACTGAAGTTGGTTATGAGACTTTACAACTTGAAACTCAGGAAGACTAGAGTCCATCTAGGATCACAATTATTCCAAATTATTTAGATTGGTATGGACTTTATTTAGCAGACTGATTATGCAGTTTTCAATGCTTCTGTGTATGTACTGTAGCTAAAAGTAGAATCAATTAAAATTAAGTAATGCCGTGAAGCAATAAACGACTATGTAAACTAGTCAAGAATAAAAAATAAACCCCAATGAACCTATTAAAATTCACAGTTTTTTTCGCACACTTTGATGGCACAGCCAAGGCTAGGCTTGTATTCATGACGTTTCAAGAACCAACGGATAATAAATTGTCTGTGTGTGTGCAATATTTGTAATAGAATCCTAGCTTCTTTCCAAGCTCTAAGTACTGAAATTTAATAACAAAAATCCAGGTGGTGTGTCTCTATTTTTCAGAATGTAATTCATTCGTTCAAAAGATGGATTAAAACTAATAAAATAGCAATTTATTGTTATCATTTTGTGCGTATTCTACTCTCTGTTCTCTAACAGAGAGTAGAATACGCACAAAATGACAAAGTGACAAATACAGGTAATAATTTTCAGTATCTTTATTTTAGCGAGTTATCGACAAATCCACTCATCAGGCTTTGACTGCAACCAAACAAGTCCTACGATGTAGTTTATGAATACCAAAGACTTAGGAAAATCTATACGTGACCTAGTACCCTACTCAAACAATGTTTGAGCCACGACTCGCAAACCCACATGAGTTCAATAGAATTTATCGTCTTTAAATAAGAGTGCGGCACGAATCGGGCGATTTCGAAATAACTGTCGAAAATCAATGAAGTCTTTTACAAAATACCATCAAAATCTACATAAAAAGCATTTATATTTCGCTTAGAATATTATTCAATTTTATTGAACGCTGACTGGCGCGATTCCATGGCCCCCACTTCACCTGCGATTTTTTTTCTTTGTGGGGATGCCTGAAAATAAAGTCTACCAGCAACGGCCGACGACATTAACTAAAAGAAAACAGACAAGTTAAAAGTGTGAGTTCCGTTCCTTTTATATAAAAAATAATGGAATACAAAAAGAGCTAAGCGTATTATGATCAATGTCACTGTGGTAGAGATTTAGTTATCAACGGCTATTTGAAACTCTAATATGTGTGTTCCGAACATGATACTGCTTATTCCGTCAAAAAAATGTTATGTAAAAAATTATTTCTTAATTAGATATGGTCCTGTATTATTATTCTCCATGTAATGTTTTTCTTAAACGATAGATAAGTAAGAAATGTTTGCTTGTTTATATATGCCACAATCCTTATAATACACATATATATATATATATATATATATTGTTTTCTTTTCTATTTATTTTATACATCGTTGTCGAAAATTTTGGATTGACAAGCCAGGATGTAAAACTGCCCTTTAACCTAATATCTTTACTCACCGAACCAAAGCAATAACAATTGCATAACTTAATTTTGTATGTTTATTAATCCTTTAACGTATTAAATTCACTATATCAATGTGTAAATATAATTTCAACTAATAAAACTGTATGACTTCTTTCTTTGTCAGTATTTTTATGTTTTAAATATTAAATTTTACGACGTTTCGTCTGTCATTTAATATTTAAACACAAAGAGACTGATTTAATCTTTTAATTTATATTTAAGTTCAGAAAAATTATTTAATTACATAACTTGTAATAAACTTATAATAAATATTCTTTAATTTTTAATATTAATACCCTTAAGCTATGACTACTATACAATATAGCATTATAAAATGTGCACAATGTTTCCATTTTCATTTGATGACGGAGAACAGACAACCTACTAATTCATTACTGACTGTTAATATTTAACGAAGGAAAAATATTAAATACAATATGGATAAATAAATATTCTTGTAAATTATATGAAGTTAGTTATGATAATATCATCATTTAATACAATTAATAATGAAATTACAGAAAATTATTGTATAACTATTTTTATGCAGCTGTAAATTCAATTTATGTTTGTATTCTACTTGAAGTGTGGCATATTCCCATTTTAAAACTAGCTCTTCCTTACAGAATACTCAATAATCACGTGACTTATAGTATGAAATACGAATCAATTGAATTAATATTTTATACTATCTGAGAGACTGATGTTGGTCGGTTTTCCCGCTATTTCAACCTCTGTCTATTTATTCCCTATTACACTTATGCCGTGGGGGATAACTTCAACTTGTGTTAAATGTTCTATTCAACTAATAGAAGCCTAAAACTCCGAATTTGTAATCAATCCCAGAATACATAAACATTTTATAATTTAATCACACCAATTTTGGTATTTTTCACATTATTTCAAATTACCTCCCCCCACCTCTAGGCGCTGAACTTCAACTTAACTGGCATGGTGAATGTAAGAAACGACTCATAACTCGACCATATCCTCGGCTTATTTCGAATTGTTTTATGAAATTCATTTTCACATTTATCCGTAATTGTCGGTATGGGTTGAAACTAGACGCTAATAACATCAATAGTGACAATTTCAAAATGTGTGATTCCGAAAAGTATATGTTTGATGCTAGCATCGGCCTTTCTTAAACTACTTTTAAATTCCACCTCCTTATAATACCACCCCACAGTGTTTGTTTCCCAATCGTAAGTAATGTGCGTGAAAAATTTGGCTGAGTTTGGTTCTTGCATTAAAATTTGTAAGCCGAACATACACTTATATTTCAAATGGTACTTATAAGTTATAAGCCAGTCAGTGTAAATCCAGTGAGATTAATCGATATAGCTCAAATAATAATAATTTAATATTTGATGTTTTAATTTAATAGTATTCTGAAAAGTTTAAATCTATTTTTAATTTTGTATATTCATTTGCGAACGATTAAGTGCTGTATAACTCGCATACATTCTGTAATCATTAATGCTAGTTGGGTAATAGAGCAAGTTCTTTCACCATTCCATTCCTTGGAGGAGATTAAAATAGGAACACGTCTCATTAGGTTCAAACATTATTTAAAAAATGAATATATTAGCTGGAATAAGTAAATTTAATTAATTGTTAAGTCTCGTTAACATTGAAAATATTCTTACAAAAAACCACTATGTTTCGTCCCTAATTATCAATACATCAAATTAATTGAAAATATATTAAATTTGGATTGTAACAAGTACCAATTCGAAATTAGATGGAATGAAGAAAATTTATATTGAAATTATTTATTTTATTACATTTAAAATGGAATTAAATGGTTTTATATAACCCATGCATTAACCCCTTTAAGAGAGTGAACAGTTCATACTTCGCTTGAAGGCTTATTATAATTTTTTTTATTTTACCGTTAGATACTTTTCTGTTAGATATTTCATTTTGTGTGTAAATATAGGCTAATAAAGTAATTTAATTCCGTAAATTGTAAATTGCCACAGTGTTCGCCCATTACAGTAATAAATTTACTGACCTATTTAGCATTCGACTCATTCAGCGTTATTAACATACGACATTAAGCTTCAGTTGTAGCCCCTTGAAGGGCTTCTCTCGTGCTTTCCATGCTGCTGCCCATATAACAAGATCACGTTATGCGTGCTCCAGGGCAGGAATATGTTTCAAGGATATGTCCAGCATATCTGAGCTTTAGGAATGCTCTGGTGAATCCAAAAAGCGCTTAAGCAAGCATCCTGGAGCTAAACCTCGTTGGGTACAGAATTATTCAAGTTCTGAGGCGGCTGATGGTGCCTTAAATTTGTATGGATTCAGAAATATCCCGAGTAGAACCGATTTCAAATATCTGATAAGTATAAACAGTCTATAAACAAAGATCTTATAAATTTTTATTGAGGACTTACCGTTACTCCTACAGGCTTTAACTATTTCATCGAAGTCACTGATAAAGAAAAATCATCTTTGTAAATTCACTAAGCTTTTATGAAATTGTCAAACGCTTCAAGTACTTAATCAAGTATTGTAAACAAAGAACTTCCAGTTTAACAATGAGCTGGCTATAAATATCAGAACTCTTTGCATGCGATATATAGTTCCGTTGCACAATTACCTGAAACTGCATTAGCGGAAACAAAACGCAAAGCGTTATATTACAGGTTAGAAAATTATGCTCACAGCCCTTCCCTGAACAATTGTTTAAAAATTTTAGGAGATACTGAAATTGTACATAAGGTTAGTAGATTTCTTTGATTTACCTTTCCTCTAAAGGGTGTCAATTAAACACATTACTTTTCTTCATTTAATAATAATCCAAACAATTTTAAGTGTTATTGGAATTAATTACTCTTTTAAAATATACGCTACTGCTGTTTCTATGATACTGTTTATGTTTATTGTATTTTATATTTTGAATGGGTATTTTAACTAATTCGTGGAAATGTTTGTCTCCAAAAACTTAATTTTAAATCTGTTACTTATCATAGTTTTTATGGTGAACGTTTGCACTATTCCTTACGTTTTTATTACCTGTGTTTGATCATTATAATCAGCTTAACAATTTACTTTCTATAGTTAAGTACCACTAAGCACGGAAATCAAAGGCAGTCGGTTTGAGAGAAATTGAAAAAGGCTGTTAACAGGGTAATGAATCCTTGACAGTTTGGCGTCGGTCTGGATTTTCTAAAAGTAATGAAACTCCATGACACTTGCCTTATTTTCCCCAAACATAAATAGTAAGTGGGGTGAATGGCTCCTCCAAAAGTCTAAACGAAAATACTTTAGATTGGAGAGAACTTTTTTCCCGCCACTGACGGAAATTAAATAATGGAGTAGAGAAAAGTTATAAAAAACGGACAAAATTGACTTTTGGGTTTTAAGAAATTGGAAATTGGTAGTTGGCAATTGGAGATGGACTTTATGATGATAGAGAGAGACTTGGAATGTGGGCTAGTAGCAGAGTTGAGAGACTATTTCAATCAGTCGACTGGTCTTGAATTGGATGATCCAGAGGAGGACGCTTGATCATGGCTGCATATAAGAGGGTTAAATGAGCAAGATGTTCATTTTACAATAAAGAAGTCAAGAAGTATCTGTAGCCGTTGTTAAGATGTAAAGATGTAAGATGTAAAACTATTTCCACCTATATAGATAGAATGTTTATTATTCAAACTATAATAACGTATTTATTTCAACATAAAAATTAGATTACTTAAAAGTATTTCCTATCACAACTTAAACAATATCCTAAGGAGTAATACAATTAATTCATTGTTATCCTTTTTGTGGCATTTTATCTAATGAAGTCATACATTTATTTAAAAAACTAAATATTTCAGTAAATATAAGTCAAAATACTTTCCTGGTTTTATTAAAAGACACAAAAATATCATTAATATGTTCTCTACTACTAATATATATTTTTTATTGTGTATGTATAGACGCAATAACATCAAATATCATAAATAACTATCTTATTTACTGTTTTCGTCCAGGTTGCTAAGTGAAAACACAACAGAAGCACCGGGGTCAGGTTCAAGTAAACAATTCTAGGAGGAAGCATCCGATTAAAGATAGCCAGATTCCCGGAAACTGCTTTCGCCCCTACCGACCCACGCAGCATTTTGCCTCAACCAACCAGGACGCGTTTAATAGATTTATTTGGTGAATGTTGAAGCCAGTTTCCACCAATTAGGGGAGCTGAAATAAAAAAATGGAGAGTGGAGAGGAGCAGCTAGGCAAAAAGTTTGCACGGAAGTCAGAAAGACATTCTTGGCTTTCACTTGATGGAGAAAGGGTTGATGGAAATTAAAATGAGTTTTATTTATTTTAATTAAAAATACATCTTGACACATTTTGCCCGGGGGGTTGGGGAATAATAGAAATGTGTAATTTTATTTTTAACAATTCATAAAAATATAAATTCGTTGTTTTACGTTGTATTGATATTTGATTAAATAGGTAATAGAATAAAATAATGTTTTACAATTTTATGAAATCAGTTTTCTTTTTTCATAATTTTACAAAAAAATTTAAACAATTAGTATCCCGTTCTGCCCCGGCTTCCCCTACATACTTTTTATGTAATGCAGCAGAATTAAAATCACATGGTCTTTCACACTTTTACCGTCACAAGTTTATAATTTCATCAATCGACACAAATGATTAAAAGCCACCATCTGACTATCAATCAAAGATATTTCTTTGATGTGAAGTTCGTCAATACCTTACACCACAGCCAATTATGTAGGAACGAGGTGGTCTTTAACGCTAATAATAGAAGCTCATCTCTTACGAAATTCCAGCGTTCAGAAGCACTCAACGAACGATGTCGCTAATGTTATTTCAGTTAACATATCAATTTTGATAAAAATTTTAAGAAACAAACTGTTTATTTTTATATTTTACTTTTCCCTTCGTTGGAGGAGCCAGTTAACGTAACAAACAAAAAGTGCCGTTTTTACCATTTATAAAATTCTATAATCTTAACAATTAATTAACTTTCACAGTACCAACAAATATTAAATTTTAATCTGTAAGCTTTCACTCTATCTAGCAACAGAAAATATTTTTCAGGATGTTACTGCAGACAGTACATTGAGAAGCGTAATTCTGATTAATTGAAAAACAGTATTTTATTGAGATTAAATGAAGCATACAATTACAATATATAGAAATGATTACATTGTAATGTTTTTATTAATGCTCCAGCTATGAAAAGTCTTAAATCAGGGTCGTATATTATAGTAGTTATTAACGTCTGTAACTTATTGAAATTGTTTTACGTGATTTAGAATCTCGTTCTCTTTCCAAACTCAACTCAAACCTGTTTATTATTGTCGTTATATTGGTGACATTTTCTGTATCATTCCTAATAACAAAATTGATTTCATCTCACTCATCTCATCATCCATCTATATAGAAAATAATTTACTCTTAACGTTTTAGATGTGTCAGCTCCTTATTCTAATGAAATAGTTCACACAAACTGATGCCGTAAACCAACTTTTCTGGCAGGCTTTTAAACTTTAATTCTGCACGTAGAGCATTACTGATAAAGCCATATTTCTGTATCATACGTTTCACCATAATGACATTGAAATAGTCAGAGATATACTAACACGTAATACTTATCCACAAATATTCATAAATAAATAAATTCAAAATGATTACGTACACTCAAATGCCAAATATCGAAAACTATTCCCACGAAATCCTCAAACAATTATTTTACTATACCATTCCACCAACCATTACATAATCTTTGAAAAACTTATTCCACACGTATAACATCCAGCTCATAACTAAACCAACCAATAATTTATCCACCATTATACAACAGTTGAAAAATCCAATTAATGAAAAGGAAAAAATTTATAATGTTATCTATTGAAATGACTGTCCGTGTGTATACATAGGGCAAACTAAACAAGCCATCAGAACCAGAATTAAGGAACGCATTAAATATCAAGCTTTCCCGAGGTATATATTCTGTCATTTCAAAACATATTTAGAATCTAATAACCCAGATAATTTCCAGATTTTAGACAAAGACAAGAAACTACAAATCCCGTTTAGTTTCCGAAATTCTTCATATTCAATGCAACACAAATAAGCTGAATGTAAAAAAGACGAATGATTTTTTCAGTAGTATATAAAATGTCTTAATTAAGGAAATGTAATCATTCAAATGTATACTGTTATTCTTTGTTCCTTTGAATTTTAATGTTCTTTGGGTATTTAATTATTTGTCTTCTTTGGCTGTACTTTTATTTATTTGCTTTTAATACTTTTTATTTTCTTAAATTCAGTTCAACCTGAAGAGGGACCGAAACATGCAGGTGTATGGAATTCTTTTTTGTTTTATTAAGTTTTGTCTTTTTCAGGGTCGTAACGTTCGACCTCCAAATAGTCGAGTATACTCCTTGGGTATTCACATTAACGGGACACTTAAATTCTAATACTATGAAAACATTACTCTGTACATAGAATAAAACTCAAATTTTAACTCACACTGAAAATCTAATGACATTAATCCATGAACATAATATTACACTTAATATTTACTTTCATGAAAGTTGATAGAAGAATACACATGAGTTTACAATTTTTATATAAAATCTTAGATACCTCATCCAACAGATGTGCTTCATTTCTAATTTAATTCAAAACAAATTTTCTGTAACCAGAAAAACAAAATTTTCACTTTTCCTTCACAATTACGAATTACAGGCCATGGTATTATGTATTTTGTTTTTACAAAATATTAACTTTACACTTTAAATTTTACAAACAGTAATGTAGAAAAAGGGAGGTGCTCTTATACAAGTGCGTGAACCTTTCCCAAACGCCGCCCCTTGTCACAAGAAAACCAGCTTCGCCCGCGTACACCAGTCCAGGCATCCAGAAATTGATCCTGTCACCAATAACGTGAGATTACTTCATCGGACTAAATATAAATTTAATCCAACATTTTAGTTACTATACAACACTTAAATACAACAGTCATTAACCCAATAAACTGCACACTTATAATATCCAACAGAATGTGCTTTTAAATATTTTAATTTTTATGCTCGATTACTTGGAGCCGAACTGAAATTATTAGTTACTTGGGGAAAACTGTTCCACCAAATTCCCGGTGAACATCCACCCTTCCAACTCCAACCGCCAAGTAACAGTTGACAGCAGATTTTATCAGATTTTCCATTAATTTTCACTAATTTAATAGTGGTGCATTACATAATACGGATAGTTTCTAACGGGAGTTTCGTGTTATGCAACCCAACCTTTGTAGTAGTGAACTAAAATCAACACATATCTGCCGCTTGGGAAAGCAATCTCTTCATTTTTTTCACCCCTAATTTACCAATTCCTTTCCCTTTCTCAAAGCTTCCATCCATCAACATTGGTGAATACTACTATATGTATATAGTAATGTCAAAATATTCAATTGGTATTTAAATAAATTTGCCAACGTTTAAATTGTAAATGTCAAATTCGGTATGATTGGATATTAATTAAGGTTTTTGAAAAATAAAACATTAAAAATTTATATCAAAATTTTTAATTATAAGAACTTTAAACAAATACGTTTCTTCTCAATCGGTTCATGATAGTTCTCTGGGAACTTTTACGGCTTTGATTGATGCGGTGCCGTAGAAAGAAATCTTCCTCGTACAGTCCACAATAGAATTTCTCTGAACTAATATGAATTATTTTTTAAAAAATAGAACTAAATGTTCAAACATAGTTCTGGCTATAAGTATACAAAAAATAAAAAGATGGCCAATGAGTAAGCATATAAACAAAAAAAACGTAACCGTCGCTGGAGATGGTCAACGACACTAAATACTTCTCATGTCATTCATGAACGTCAAAAATCTTTTCGGCTGATGGAGTCAAGGAGTAAATGTGATGAATTGCTAAATTTTACACCTGAGGAAATCTCAGGAAGGCGGCGAAACGTTGCTTTTGAATAAATAGCGAAAAGTTTATATTCTGACTTATTGGTCGTCTTTTTATTTATTGTTAATTCTAAAGTCAGAAAACTATGTTGTAACTCAGCATATTATTGCTATTTAATTAATATAATTACGACGTTTCGTCTCCCTTTCGAGACTTTTTCAGCCATACAATAAACATATCATTACAAAAAAAATAAATAAGGGTTCTACGTTTCAATTTTTATATATAAAAACATGGGTAAAAACTTAGCAATTCGTATCGTTCACTCCTTGATTCCCACGTCCGAAAAGATTACTAAATGTATTAAAGTATTTATATGAGAGGAAGTTGATGTCGCGGACGTTTTCACAAATTTTAAACGTTTCAAACAGATATTGAAGGTCACATAATTTAAATAAGCACCGGTTGCTTTCTGAGGTACCATCCTCCTGTATAAAATAGTCGCGTTAAAATATTATGCCAGATAATCTTTGCACACATTTATTGTATTTAAATAATGAGCTTTTGATTAAGTATCACACATAATGAATAATAACATAAACTTAGGTTCTTACCCCACCCGCTTTCCTGTGATTCTAGTTTTATAAGACCCTCATATCTTAAAACGTGGCCAATTAATCTATCCTTCCTCTTGGACAAAGTCGTCCATATTATTCTTTCTTCTCCTATTACACATAGAACGTCCTGGTTAATTATTCTATTAACACATCCGATTTTCAATATTCTTCTATAGCACCACATTTCAAAAGTTTCTTCTATTAGTGACTGATCTAGATTTCCACCTTGATACACCTCTTCGAGATATTTCTCCCATCTTTCCGCCTTTTCTTCTTTACCTAGATTTGGCTACCCGTCCACTCTCCTGATGTTCTTGTTAATATTTTTTTTCCTCTCTCCGAATGTTTCCTTGATTTTCCTATAAGCTGAATCTATTTTGCCTTTCACCATGAAATCTTCAACAGCTTTGCATATTTTTATTGTTGCAAAGCCTCATTGGATGCTTTGCATTACCTATCTGTCGCATTCGTCGGCTGTGTGTACTGCTCTTTACCATTTTCATCTCTAGCGTTCTTATATTTACGCCATTCATCAATCAGTTTTATTTCTTTTGTTATCTATGCTTTTTTATTGATATTAACTATTCTTCCTAGCTTTTCGTCGGCTACTCTAGTCATTTCTTCCTTCAAGTGTGCCCATTTCTCTTCCACATTGTTTCTTTCTCCTTTCTCCATTAATCTACTCTTATTTCTTCTTTGAAACTCTGAAACACCTCTTTTTGTTTTAGTTTTTCTAATTATCATCTCTTTGTTTTAACTCGTTTCTCCAGTTTCTTCATTTTCAACCTGAATTTCATGATCAACGGATTATGGTCGGAGTTCACATCTGCTCCTGGGTAGGTTTTGCAGTTCAGCACCTGATTCGTATATCTCTGACTCGCCATTATGTAACCCAATTGGCACCTGCCCTTATCCCCCGCTTCTTCCACGTGTAGATTTTTGTTTCAATATCTTTTAACCAGGTATTTGTCACTATTAATTTGCGCTCTATACAAAATTCTATTAGCCTGTCTCACCTTTCTTTTTTCATTCCTTTCACGAAGTCCATTGTTCCGAACTCCATAACTTTCTCTTCGCTTTCCTATTACTGCGTTCCAATCACTCATTATTATTAAATTTCCGTTTTCTTTGACATATTTCATTACTTCTTCACTTTATTCGTAGATTTTCTCAATCAGTTCTTGTAGGCATGTAAACTTACATTATTGTCGTTGGTTATCATTTTGTATCTAACTTTATGGTTACTAACTTTTCACTAAGTTGTTCATAATAACTTATTAGTTGCCCGAGCCTTTTATCCATTACGAGACCTGCCCCTGCATTCCCTCTACTCACTTTTGTCCTAATCAACCGACCAAATATATTGTTCTTCCTGCCATCCAATTTCACGAATGCTTACTATATCTCCCTTTAACCTTTCCATTTCCCTTTCTAAAATCCCCAATCTATCAGTGGGCTTAGATTTCTGACATTCCACGCTCCTATTCGCTGAGCGTCACTCTTGAAAATTATATGTTCATAAAATTATTAATTGGGACGCGAAATACTTAAATTATGTAGATGATAAAGTTTACAAAAACAACATGTTTCGACTACTCTATTACAAAAACTGAAACATGCGCAAATCTGTAACAGCGGAGCAACGTCTTGTCGCTACTTTACGTTTTTTAGTTACTATAAAGTCATATGAAGACTTAAAATTCAGCGGCAATATATCACCTCAACTGAAAGGAACTCTGATACCTGAAATTTGTTTGGAAACTACACTGTACTTCAGCGTGAATATTAGAAGTAAAGTTCAATAAAATTACTTATATTTCTGCTTAAAGTGTTTATTTAGGTTAATTCCAAATTACACGTATAAATACATTTAATTATTATTAATACTTGTTATTATATTATTCATATACTTATTATCTCTGTTCAACCTGTCACTAATCGGTGGGACTCGAATGATTTGGGGGTTTATGTTAAAGGGTAGACAGAAATTGGCAACGGAGAGATTTTAAGTTTTTTTTGGAGAGAATCTCTGGTTTTTGACGTGAGAGGAGTGAACCAGGATTGATATTTCGATGCCGTTCGTCAACTATAGAGTCTTGATACTGTATAGCTGATTTAACGAACTAAGACGAATATTCAAATTGATTTTGACGCTAGACGTGAATTCAATGTAAACGGTGGAAAATCTCAGGTACGTAGTCCAGTCCTAAGACTGGTCCGATGCAACCCTCCATGCTAACCTTTACATTTCCTCATAACTAGCACACCTAATCTCCTTAGCTTATACTATCGTTGGCCTACCTCTTCTGTTCTTACCTCACACACTTCCCTCCCACGCTAATTTTACAAGACCCTCGTGCCTTAAAACATGAGATTAATCTATCCCTTCTCTTGGTCAACGTCCTACATATTGTTTGCTTTTCCCCTATTCTCTTTAGAACTTCCTCGTTTCTCGCTCTATCCACCCATCTGATTTTCAGCATTCGCCTATAGCACCACATTTCAAAGGCTTCTATTCTTTTCCTCTCCGGAGCTCCTATCGTCCACGTTTCGCACCCATACAATCATTTTTAGCGACGATATCCTAATATTCACACTTATATTCCCCGTAAGTAAATTCCTCTTTTTCGCGAAAGCCTTCCTTGCCTGTGCTATCCTACTATTTACGTCTACTATACTTCTACCATCCCTAGTTATTACTCTTCCCTAGTAGCAGAATTCCTTAACTTCCGTCAAAATATCCCTTCCCAATCTAACACCCTTTGTTATTCCACTGTTTCCCAAACTACACTCCATTACCTTGGTTTTCCCTTTATTAATCCTCATATTGAACTATTTCTTCAGGATTCCGTGCATGCCATTTATTATGGATTCCAAGTCTTCTTCTGACCCCCCTAATACTACAATATCGTCGGCAAAGCGTAGGGTTTTTATTTCTGCTCTAAAGTTATACTTTACATATAACTCTAACATCACATAGTTTAACTTCATTCTGTTTTATTTTGCCTGCCACCTCACTGATCTGAAATTAGCTCATTTACTCCACTGTTAGAGACGGCCATGCGGCTAACCTATTTAATTTAAAGACACCAGGCGGGGAATTAAATTTTTGCCTATCCATTTCAAAAATGTTTGTATATAAATAATAAATATGATGAATTAGCAAACATTTATGGTAAGAGTCTAAAATCAACACATAATTTTTTTTTACAAAACGCGGGAGTCCAATTAAGTGTGAGTAAAAGTACCGACATATTGTAAACGATTAGAAACACTTTTCATTTCAGACTTAATTAAAATTTACAACGTCCTCAAAGGGACGCAGTCAGAAGCTTTCGGAACTGTTGTTCCATAATCAACTGTAATTTACAATTTTTTAAATTAAAATTAAGAACTCTACTCATAATATCATACAGGAGTCTTAGACATATAAAATCAATACACACCTGCTAAGTACTACGGTTACCTACAAAATTTATGAATTCTGTTCATCATGTTGGATTACTTGTTTACAACATTTAAAATTTGTCCAGTCATACGACTGTTTAGCACGTACTAGTGCCTTGCTCACAAAAGGCTAAACTTACATCGTGTGTCGACAATGTCGACCGTGATCGATACGCTACTATAATATAAACAACTATTTATTTAAAATTTGAATAATATTAGCATAATGTTTGCCAATATCACCATATTCTAGTCTACTATTGAGAACTCTATTTATGTTTTTTTTTTATGTCGAGGCCTTCCATAATTATTCTATTTTGCTTGTTCCTTACGGAACGTAGTATTTTCACTTTACTGTGGTCTATCAAGTCTATCTTTTAGAATGGTGTGATAATGCAGTGTTGGTCTTTGTATTCTTTTTTAAATTGGTAACATCATTATATATCCGTGTTTTTATGTTGGAAATGGTATGTCCAACATAAGCCTTAAGACAATCTTTACAAGGTATTTTATTATTATATTATATTATTGTAGCGTATCGATCACGGTCGACATTGTTGGCACACGATATTTGAATTTAGATGTTTTTGAGCAAGTCACTAGTACGTGCTAAACAGTCGCAAATACAAGTCGTATGACTGGACAAAAATTTAATTGTTGTAAATAACCATCGTGCTTGAAGGTGTGTATTGCTTCTACAATGTCCTATACTCCAGTATGATGTTGTGTTCAGTTCTTAATTTTAATTAAAAAAATTATAACTTACAGTATATTATGGAACAACAGTTCCGAAAGCTACTGACTGCGTCCCTTTAAGGCCTATGTAAATTTTAATAGAGACTGAAATAAAGAGTTTTTATCTCTTAGAATATAAACTTTAATATTCAGTCTAGTTTTACCTATCTAGTACCAACATTTAAACAAGAAATACGCAAATAAATTTAGTCCACCGAGATCGCTCCCGGTAGACACATCCCTTGTTGGCGAAAGACAGGTGCATATACAATGTTAAACTGTTTACAGAAACAGAGATTTTTCGATTTTTATATTTTAGATTTTAAATTCATCTAAAAGTTTGAATTTCTTATTATCCAATTTATAATGAATATAGTGGTGATACTAATTTTAATAATTAAAAAATGTTAAGATTTTATGATAATATCAATAAACAATTTACTTTAACAAAACAGAACATATTTACAATAATAATTACAAGTTTTTAATACTTTCAATAATTAAGCCGTCACTTATTTTCAATATTAACTACACATATATTTACAAAATGATTTATATTAATTACTTAAACACTAACAAGTTTATGACTCATCTAAGGGCGTTCTCATAGAACAAAACTAATCCACTAGGATCTGGCAGCAAACAGAAAATTACAAAGAGTTACAGGTGCAGTAGTTTACCTAATCGTCTTAGTGCAGATTCCAGCTCTCCAACAATCTCCTCCAAAATCTGTCTCAAAATTCCACCTCACCGCTCTCGACCACAAATCTCTCTAATTCACTTTCTACCAATCTAATGAAAAAATGTGTCCGTCTGCCTCTTTAAAACCTCGTTTCCACTTCTGCGACATTTATCACCAAGGTGGCAGGACTGGATCTCCTCCAATAATATCCATGGTTACACTTGGGGGAAACATGCCACCCGGTGCCGATTCTCACACAATTTTGGGAAACTCCCGAGTTGAGACGCTGAGTCTAGGTTTTATGACCTAAGTGTCAACTGCCGTCTCCTTTGTTTTGTCTCTGCGCCGCCAAAACTCGAGCAGATGTATTTGTTCTTTACAAATTCAAAATAATAACTAATCCAGCTTTAAACTTACCCTCTCACATCAAATAATGTAATTACTTACTATATTTTAGATTTTATCACGATGGCACAGATGTAATATCGAAATTAGATTTAATAAAAATATATTTCTTGTTAAACGTATGTGAAAAATCAATCCTACAGCCACAGTTTGCCTAAGGGAATTGCTAACTGCCAACATTCTGGGAGATCTGGGACAACGATGATATTGCCGCGTTCCATGGCAGTCACCATCAGCAGCCTACACTGCAACAAGCGTCATAGTTTGAAGTTCAGGGGTAATTAATCTAACTTATATTTTTGGTCCTTAATTTTAAGTCACGCAATTTCTTCTGATGGCGACCACGAACAACACGATATCGGTCCTTGCCAGTAGCAGGAGCAATTTATGTATAAATTGAGTGGCCAAATTTTTTGATTTCTTGAAAACCTCACAGTGTTTCCGCTAGAGGGCGAGATAACAAAAAATGGGCATGCAGGCGAATTGAATCATAAATTAAACGTGGGATAATAGCAGGCCCTCGAAGCGTAGGAACCATAATTAACAAAAGGGTTGCAGTTGTGAATGTCCGAGAGTAACAGACTTTAATGTTTACAGAGAGTGGACTACCACGGGTCTCAACGTCAGGCTCGGGGTCGTCACAGGCTACGCAGTGCTCGAGCTGAAAGGAGACTTGCCAGAGTTGTCTAGTGCAATAGATAGCGGTGAATCTTAATCAAGGAGTAACTGCGAACCTCTCGAACTGTTCTCACATTACACCGTATGAGCTATAGATGCTGACGACCTGTTCTAAAGCCTCTACAAGAGCAGACGCCATCAGTTTACAAAATATCAGTAATTAACTGGAAAAGGGTCATGTGTTTGACATTTTGAACATCTGTAAAGGGAGAGAAAAACGTTATGGCGAATATCACTGTCCCGACGTCCGTAACTCGAAAAACAAGCTTTTCCGGACAATGTTCTAATGAATTTTTTATTTTACACAAAATGGGGAATATGTACCTGTAATTATGCCCTCTATTTTTAAACACCCTGTATAATATGAGAATTTATTCGATAGAGTTTATAAACTGTTTTCTGACAACGGTACTTTATATTAGTTTTGGAGCTCAACTATAGATCAATTATTTATTAAATTTGAGTGGTCAATTTTTCAACGAATATATCTTACAGAATCGAAGTGTCAATCATAAATCAACATCTAACCATATCCGGTTGTTAAACTAGTCAAAACAGTGATTAAAGTTAATATTGTGAACAAAACTCGTAGGAAATGGACCGCGTCCGTGAAACAAACTCTCGCAATGCTTGAAAGGAAAACAGCCAACCACAATCAATCAGCTTAGAGATGTGTGGCAGATGTTGACAGAAATTACGTGAGAATTCATTAGCAGCCCTGCCACCCTTGGAAGAAGCGCCTAAGCCCAAGCTCCGCAGGTGGGCGCCGTTCACAATGCAGAGCTGCTATTTGTCAGCAGGCAACGATAGACACACACACACAAAAAACATATTTTTCGAACAATGTCTGCTAGCTTATTAGTTTGCAAAATACTTGTACAAAACTTTAACCCTGCTTTTTATCAGCCATAATATGGGACACAACAATTTTTCATGTAGTAGACGTGTTCAGCCTTAATTGGTGCCCTTCATTTAACGGTATTAAAGTTAATATATTACAAATTCATTTGAAAAGTAATTATGTCAACACAAGGATCGGTGAGCGACTGTCGACGTCGTATTGTTGAACAATACTAGATCTATTCAAACGAACAATCGAGACCGCAACCAAGAAACGTGAGCACATTTTGCGTCGCAAACATCCGACTTTTTTCCTTCCTTGCACTTCAAGAAAAATAAATGACCGTTGTCGAAAAGCCGTTCTAAGTTATGCGCCTCAATTTTCATCTAGTTTCTACTTGGTAATTTTTCCAACTATTATAGAAAAACAAAAATGATTGATAAAGCTTGTTAATATCCACACAGTTTTATAAATATTTTGAACAATTCACACAATTGATCATATTATTATTACGACGGGGATGTGGCGTTTCAGTTACGAAGTAAAGATCAAATAAATTTTCGTAATGTTCTAAATAAACCCTCAGCCTATTCAAAGTCGTAACAATAATCAGTGTTACTTTCTGAATACTGCACAGTACCTATTTTATTCGTTTGTTTACCCTACTTCACCAAGGAGTCAATCCATAGTGCGTCTAATATTGTATTGAATTGTATTTATTAAATCTACAAATGGGCAGATGCCCGGTGGCAGATACATAGAACTTAAACAATAATTAATAATCTGGTCGTAAGGACCATATTTAACCTATAGTTGAATGTATAATTATATTCAATATAAATAAATAAGTGTGGAATCATATTATTAGAAATGAATTTTTAAAACGAATAATATTGTTTTTGCCTGAAAGAAAGGAAACAAAAAAACTGGAAATATATTTCACTGTAGTATATTTTTAGAGATTTCGCAGCACTGATCACTTCACTACACTGCACTACGCTTCACTAAACTTAGATTAAGTCGAAATTTTCTTTCTGTTAGAGGAAGTTGCCCAAACACTCCTGCAGGCAGATTGTTCCAGTCAATAATTGTCCTATTTAGGAACGAGTAAATATTTCCGTCTGTTTTTTTGTTCCTTGCTTGTAATTTAAACAGGTGATCACTCCTCCCGTTCCGAGTCGATTCTTTCATTCTATCTCGGATTCCCTGCCAAGGTTTTTGACCTGCAAAGGCTCTGTAGAAAATTTGTAGCCTAGCTCTTTCTCTTCTTGTCTGCAGCGTCGCTTTACCTTTTCGTTCCCATGCCCAGGTCCTATTTGTACGAATTTTGCGGCCCTTCTTTGCACCCTTTCCAAGGATTCAATTTGACCTATACTGTAGGGATCCCAGCATGCTGCACCATATTCCATAAGTGGGCGTACTAATGACAAATATGCCATCTCTCTAGATTTCGCATTCTCCTTGTTGAGTGTTCTCATGACAAAGTGCAAGGTGTTCCACGCTTTCCTTGTAGCATAGTTTACCTGCCCCAGCTTACTGTTAAAATAAATGCCTAGGTATTTACAGTTTGTATCCTCGATCACTGTTTCCCCATCTATTTTATATATCAAGGCATATTGAACGCGCATTTTAGTAAAACTAATCGCCTTACTTTTACTATTGTTAATTTTGATTTTATTTCGCTTAGCCCATGTACTTAGAGTATCTAAGTCAGATTGGAAAGCAGGTGCGTCTTGTTCCCCATTTATTTCCCTGTAAATTACATAGTCATCTGCAAAAAGTCGGACCTTAGAATTTATAATATTAGGCAAATCATTAATAAATATGAGAAACAATAATGGGGCAATAACTGATCCCTGGGGGACTCCCGGTGTTACAGATCCGAGTTCTGAAGTTTCTTTCCCAACTTTGACTTTTTGTTGCCTATTTTTTAAGAATTCTTGCACCCAGAGAACTACTCTTTTCTCAATACCTGTCCCATCTAACTTCTGGATGAAGATGTCGTGAAGAACTACATCGAAATCCTTTGCAAAATCAATAACAATTGCGTCTATTCTACCACCATGATCGACTTCGTATGCTAAATCTTGAAACAAATTCATTATCTGACTTTCACACGAAAAACCCGATCGAAATACACGTTGGTTTTCAAAGAACCACGCTTTAGATTCAAGTGTATCCCGAATGTACGTAGTTATTAAGTGCTCCATGATTTTTTGCATAGATTACTACAGCCTGGGACAAAATGCGTATTACTTTATTTTCATAATTAGATCATTCAAATTTCCAAGTTTCAATTGCTGTTTATAAAAGACCTTCGAAAATTAATTTTAAGGATTACTTCCCCGACCTATTATTGTATCATTTACGACTTACATCTAATTTATTAGATTGAAACTGAATATTATGATTAATATTATGACTGGAAGACATTCAAACCAGGATCAGAAATCCATCAAAGCGGTTCGAAAAAGTAATTCTGGGCAAATTGATTTCTTATCTATTATAATCATATACTTTCCAATATATCATTCCCATTTACTGCAAACTATTTTATTAAAGGCACGTTTACATATTGACATGTAATGTGAGAATTCGTCAATATTTCTCCTAGTGATGCAAAGAATGTATGTTAAAATTTTCATAAAGATGATTAATAGAACCTCTCCTTTCGGCATTAGTTTCATTGGTAACGTTTTTAGTTTTTACATATGCAAAAATTATGCCTTTAATGTTGATCATTAGTGTTTCGAAATATGACTTGATAACAATGTCAGTATGCAATTTGAAAGTGTTAATTAATGCATTCAATTATTATTCACTGACCATGGAATTAAATTCAACACTTGAATACCACTTGATGAACAAGAAATTTTGTAAAATATGTTTACCTTTCTTGCACTTATCCGAACCATTTCTTTGTTTAGAAATTAGGAAGATTAATTTAAAATACTTCATGTTTTAAAACAAAAAAAACATACGTACTTACATGTTATGTTAATTGCATGGAGGTTGCTAACAATTTTGCAGACTTCTAGAATTTTCTTACATGATACTCCTTATATGCAGGAGGCACGTGATCATTGTTCGAATTCTTCTCTGACCAATCACTAGAAGTTATTGAGGAATTTGTGAATGAAGAGTGAGCCTCTTTATCCCACAATAATACTTCATACCATAATTCACCTGTACATTTTGAACAAACGAGAGGAAATCCAAATCAGGATAACCGGGTGAGGTTTCAAAATTCAATCACCTCCATAATGGTTCAGTAAAAATTCCAAGTAGGTTATTGAAGTCTCTTTGATTATCTTTATATATATATATATATATTGTAATATACTTTTTTTGTATATATAACATTTTTTAATTAAAATTACAAATCTGATCAATTTTAACAATTTTGTTTATTAATTTAAGTGAAGACACGGGCTTAATCCCAGGGGATTTTGGGTCTCTCAAGAGATGGAGTATGCATCAGCTGAAAATAGAAAGAAAATAATTGAATGTTAATTTTATTCAGAGCAATGAGCAAGTTTCACAAATTTTAGATCGCTTACCCACAATTACTGGCCCAACAAACATCCACCTCTCGAATGTTTGTGCGTCTCTGGATATCTGCTCTCTGCTCCACTCTTCTCCCTTCTGCGGTCTGATCACTCGCCTGCCTACTGGGGTCGAGCCACGTCCTCTCGGGTCTGATCTGGTCTGGTCTGCCCCACTCTGCTCTGGTCTGCTCTGCTCTGGTCTGCTCTACCCCACTCTGAGGTCTCTACCACGATCTGATGCACTCGTCTCGTCTGCCCCTCTCTGACGCACTCTCTGCTACCGTCTGCTCTCGTCTGAGCTCGAGCCACCCATCGGCTTCCCTTATAAAGCTTCTGGCGGGACTTCCCCTATTTCTTAGCATTTCGGGGTTCCCCGCCCTCATTTCTCCCGCGGGGTTTCACCATCGTTCAGGCAAGCCGGGCCTTCCCCGCGGGGAAAAACAATATCTCGGCCGACTATCCATTGTTGTTGGCCGAACTGCGCCTCATAACGCCACAACCTTACAAAATCCCCCTTTTTATCACAATATATACATAATTTTAGTATTCGGATGGTCTCCTCATAAACGGCTTGACCGCTTTTGGTAAATTAGTTGTGTTTTAATGGAGTCACTTGGACGGTTTTTATCTATAGTTGGACCTGGTACTTAGGTTGTAGTCGAAATCTAGGTTTTTAAAATTTTCTCAACCTAATTTTTTTAAATTTCTTACATAAAAACCATATAATTCAAACTGACCGTTTGAATGACATTGTTTTGACATTTAGATTCCGAATTACTGTGTTCTGACTTATTCCGTGTGTTGAAATTACGTACATACTGAGTAAATTTTTTTATCGATTAATTCAACATTGAATAAATTAAGTGTATTTGAAATAATATTTTGTGCAAATCTGAAAAGTGTATTGTTTGATTTACATAGTTTGTGGGGGGAGGGGGCCAGGGTGGTGAAACATTATAGTGCGCATTCGCATTTCTCATTTCAGACAGTAATGTTGAGCTACAATGCAGGATAACACTAAGTGCTTTGGTGGGAGGGATCAGGCCGGCAGCAGGCGAGTATTTAAAGCCTTAGAAATGAAGCCAGAAATTCATACTCGTAAAATGCTTTTATTATAAAAGCTCTTTAAATTACGAAGCAAATAATTCTTCCTAAATTAATTAATATGCTGTACCTCATGAGCACATATGCACCAGCCACCACTGACTTCTTATTTATTTTGTATACCCATTGCACAAGAGATCAATCAGAAATTGGTTTTTTTCTGCTTCGGGTTTTATTCAGTATGTTCCTCATTCTTTATCTGTTGCTTACTCCCTGTTACTAATCAAGTAAAGTTTTGAAGGTGGGAAATCCTTAGCGCCGTTCGGATTACGAAGTTGGCAGGCAATCAGGCTTTGGTTGTCGGGAGGCGGCGCTGGCTGATGATCTGTCGAGAGGCACAGAAGAAGCGCAGAGCTATTACATCGGTCACGGGCCGTGGTCGTTTGGTCGCGCTTCTTGTTCCTGTGCAGGCAGCTCATTTACGCAGCGTTTAACGCCCGTGTATACTTTTCCCAGAACGGCGGCGACAGCAACAAAACCACCGCGAACCATCCCGATCTTGTTATCCTGCCTACAAAGGGTTTTGTGCAGGCCACAAAAGAACGGCGGATCGACACAAGAGTTATTCTTCTTAGCCGGAGCTGATGCGTGAAGAGGGAATCTGAGCCGTGTGTCTCAGAAATGTCCGAGAATAAATCGCAAAAAGTCCGCATACTATTCTGTAGCCATTTGCTTACGGTAGACGGAATTCTAAATTGAATTGCCTTTGGCATTGATACAGGTGTCTCTGTTGCAGCCAACCTACACTTCAGCAACAACTGACAAGTTAGACCACAATTTTAAATTGTTTTTATTTATTATCATAGATTCCTAATAGCAGGCAATAATTATTACACGCCGTATACCAATATAACGGGCTTAACATTTTCGTCCTACGGACAAATGGGTTACTCTCGATATTGTGATCACTTTCGAATCCATCTTTGAAATTTAATTGTATAAATTAGCTTATAAAGAGACGAAACTTTTCTATATCATTCCAAATATATTGCACCATTCAAACCTAAAAGATATTTTTAAACCCATTCTCTAGTTTAGACTTTTTTTAAAAATGCTATACCCTGACGCTTACATACATGTTTATGTAGTATGTACCGAAAACCTTTAACACAACTTTATAGATTTTTAACTTTTTATTTACATTACACTTATGAAATGTCTTTACGCCGATCATTATAATAAACAATGTTTTTTAAGACAGTTTCGGCAGATACCGAGTGGCTTTTGTTGAAGTCTTATGGCCTTCAAAAATTTTCGTCTGAGGTCCAGAAAAACCTCAGCAGGAAAACTTGAGAAATTAATAATACTGACCGTAGTAACGATTCTGTACAAAAAAACGACATCCGTGCTGTCCGAATCTAAAAAAATCTTATATGTATATTTTAAAATCCCATGAGGTAGGGGTTAATTTTTAAGGTTTTTAATATTGTTTGTTGTTTTATGGTAAGTCGGGTCTGCATAAGGGCCTGCAGATAACGATGGGCTCTGTTTAGTATTTAACGTCGAATTTAAAATGTTTATATGTTCATTAATTCCAGTACCATTAAAAAGTGATTCGTTTGGCCTATATAGCTGCATTAAAGTGTTAACAATCATTTTTTAAATAACTTTGTTCATGCTAAATGATATTTAGCAAGATTATTGGGATATTTAATAATAACACAGACACAGTAATTATCAAACAAGTTAATAAGTTAAAATTAAATATTTTCAAAACAAGAATAAATATAATACTAAATTTATGTTATCTACCAGATTTTAAATCATACCCTTTTTATGGAAAGAGTAATGGTTAGACATGTAATTCATAATTAGTTCTGAATATTTGTATTTATTATACCAATCGGTAATTATCTTATTGTTTGAAATATGAACAAAGCAAACATAAAATTAAGATAGTTTTCCTCCTCAATTGCAAAAGTTGAATTTAATAGCTTACTTTTAGAAATTTAATCTTTTTCGGCGGGTTACAATTTAATACTTGGACACATTTTAAATAAAAAATAATTTAGTTAATACGTGGATGTATTTTTCCGAATGTGTTCGGTAAGCACAAAGGCGTTGGGTTTGCAAACTTCGAGAAATGCACAGTGTGAATCAACTCAATCTGAAATCTTGTACATTCCAAGGAAAACATATAAATTTATATATTAAACAATTATAGAAAATTTTGAATGAAAAAATTAAGGTATGTATAGTAGGCTTAAGATTTAACAAAATTATAATCAAAATTATTTCTTAAGCCGTAAAATTGTATTATGAATTTTGTTTTCGTAATGTTTTAATTAAATTGGATTTTTAAATTTACGTAACTATGGAATACGCCGAAAGTTTCTCTACAATTTTTTAATATATCTTATAATCAATATTCATCTATGTAGGTCATGTGGAATTAAATTTAAGGTAATCGTTATTGAAAATATAGCTTATTCCAGTGAATTTTGTGTATGACGCAAAACAACTACTAATTTGATGATAATACAAATTTTTAAATGAGAATTAGGCAAAATGCAAAATTAAATTAATTAAAAAAAGTATTTCATAAAAAGTTTTTTTTTAATTTCGAAAATAGTTATCACATATTTTGAAGCTATGTATTATTGAACCATTATGGTAAGAATTAAATTATTCTAAACTTCTACGATTAGGAAAAAAATTATTATTAAATCATTAAAAATCATTAGTAAATATTTAACGGTAAAATTAATTTTTTCATATTTATATCGATTTTAAAAATTTTATAATAATAAAAATCAAACTAGAAAGGGCTTGTTTGTAGAATAAACAATAATTCTGAATGATAAATTTGGTTTTTGGTTTTGGGAAGAAGTTCTGAATAATGAGGGAGATTGTGTGTCTTAAGTATTTTTATAATTGCGATTAAATTTGCCTATGAATTTATTGTTATTATAAATTTTATATTTTTTTCTGTCTGATACAATAGCATTAACAAAATATTAAGCACTGTTCGAGTCTTCTTACCAGAACTTTTAATAGTAACAATAATAATATAAGTAGTTATCCGGTTCTCAAAACTCTTAGTATTTACAGAATTAACGTGCTACATTTACTATCTTGAAACACTTTCAAGCCTCCGACTAGATGAATTCATCAGCAATGGGCAACTACTACAAAGTGGCGTTTGACCATCTCCATTTCGTAGGAGAAAGAAGTGATTTACGTGCATCATTACCGGCAGTTTTCTTTGTCAGTTGTCCTGGTGCAGCCAGTTACCCAAAAGAAAAAAATCAAGAAAGGTGCTAAGTTTAATAAATATTAAGTTTAAATGTATCCATACATTTTAGGTTATAAAATATTTAAGTGAGAATATATAAGTACGTGAATCAAATGCTTTATGAACTCGGAGCTTTGTAAGTGAACATACATTTGTATGTTAATTTTTGTCTATGAAAACTGTGTTGTTTATTAATTATTAAAACCCTTCACAATTATATCAAATTCATTAAATAAATTAAATAATTTCTGACAGATTTTTACAGACAGGTTTTATTTTTTATTTAAACGACGAATCGGCACATATTCGCGCCTTCTTCAGATTGCAACAATTTTGTAGTTTTTGACAATTGGATTTTAACAATAATTTGGTGAGTTTTTAGTTTATTCCTTTATATATATGTATGTGCTTTATATACGAATTTTCAAATTGAAATATGTATTTCACAGATTATAAACTTGAAGAAGGCGCGAATATACGCCGGAACGTCGTTTAAATAGAAAATAAAAACTGTCTGTACAAATTGGTTGGAAATTATTTAATTTATATCAAATTCAAGTCCCCTGGGGTACCAAATTGAGAATCTCTTGATCGGCATAAATTTCCAATTTCTGCTAGAGCAAATATTTGCACATGTGTCGCGATTGTTCTTCAGTGTATTACTTCTACCCACTAGTTTTGTGAAACAACATTCTTTTTAAGTTTTACACCATTTCATCTATTTTGTTAATACTCCAAATAGTAGAGCACAATAAAGTTAAATATACATATTTCTATGAATAAATCCGCTATACTAAAATTCCGTTTCCTGAGTTATTCACAACTGCCCATCAGGTAATGAATCTTGAACAAAATATATACTGAAATATCTTCAATTTAAAATAGAATATCTCGACTGACGAAGGTCACAAGTTTTCACTAACCAAAATGACAGTTACCTCTTTTCTATTACAATTTTTTTCCAATTGTTCACCAGTATTCTTAATTCAACTTAACCGTTGTAAGTTATGTTTAATTACATTTACAAGTATTAGTCATTTTTATATAAAATTCATCCAAGTACAGAAGCCATCTAAACGAATATCTGATGGAAGCGTCGCATGCGTAACAGGATTCTCATTTAAATCACATTTAGTTTACGGAATCAGAAATATTGTACTTAAAATACGAATAAATAGATCAATTGAACTGAAAACGACGTTAATGCATTTGAGTTGAATTTAAACTGGCTTTTCAAAATAAAATAAAAATAAATTCATCTGAGAATAACACTATTAGCTTTACAAAGCTGAAAAATGTTGATGGTGCAAATTACAAACTAACGCTCTTTTTAAATGTGAGATGATTTTACTTTTTTACCTATTTTACGCTGTCATTATTGTCCACTTAGCTGCCCTGCAGTTATCGGAACGGGGACGAAGTGACAACGTTTGTCTTTTTCTGGCGTCATTCGCTGAAAGCCAGAATAGCTCCAATTATAAAATCATTATAGGGGACGAATTCATTGAAGTATTCAAGTCCTAAAAGTAATTGGGGGTGTAACGTTTAGTAAAGACTAATCGCGATGGATAAAGGTAAATTCAGTGGCCAATGAGGGATTGGAAGCTTTACTTTTGTATGCAGGAAAAGCTCCAGAAGACCTAAGACCGTTGTTTATAGAACTATTCCATCAGGAGTATGTTGGGACCCATATAAAAGAGTACATTCAGGTACTGGACAAAATTAAGAAAAAAATCGTTGAAATTATCTTGTATACTTCGGGAAATTGCGAATGAGACTTCAGCAAATAAAAGGAAGCAGCCTAAACTTGGTGATTTAACCTGAGCAGGAGAAATGTAAATAGTTATATTTTACCCCCAATTTCCATATCCTCGATAATTCCTGCAAGATTCAACAGAGGAAACAGTGATCTCATATAAGTAAATATCCATTCTTAAATAGAATCATTCGGGGTTGGAATAGTCTGTGTTAGGAGTGTGCCCAAATACTATAAAAATTCAAAAATTACCAATTTATGATAGGGATTTACTGTAAATATAATAAGTTTTATGTCAATAAAATTGAAAAGTAGGAAGTGGAGAAGAAACGTCATTCTTCTTGTGTTTAAGATGTAGGTCAGAATATACTGAACACCATACAGTTTAATTAAAAATTATTGGACGATCTAGTACTGATTAATTAAGAAAATCAAATAGCTGCAAACACAAAAATCATCACGAGGTCTGCAACGAAAATAACGACAATTTTGTAAGGGACCCAATGAATATTAAAAAGTATTTTTGAACTGCCAAAACATAAAGGATTTTTTACCATTTTTATTTTGTCCGGTTAAAAGTGATGGTCACTTTTGTTGCAGAGTGCATGCTGATGTTTTCGTTTAGTTTTATTAATTAATAGTAATTTTTAAAATCTATTTACTTCAATGTTGAAATGCTTTCGGAGTTTACCATCATTAGTTTGATTTGCGAAAACTTTAAGAAATTCAAGTAAGCATAGCTAATTTTAGAAGAAAGACATGAATGAAAAAATGTCAACCGGGCCAGAGACTCGAATCCGGGACCTCCCGATATCCATCTGGGCGCTCTATCAACTGAGCTAATCCCAGTTGAAGTTTAAGGACCGATTCAACATCTCTCCATTCCCGTAAACCTAAGCTAGGCTCACCTACCAATTCACTGATCATACTCTTCACACCCTAATTCTAGGGTTCAAGTCCCTGGTCCAGTTGACATTTTTCCATTCTTGTCGTTCTTCTGAAATTATCTATATGTTTTACTGAACTTCATTTGAAGCATTTCCACTTCCTTAAACAAGTAAGGATAACTTTACAGAGAGCGTGAATATTAGTTACTTCTTCTGGAAGCCTGAACCTCAAGCGGCTTCCTAACTCAGTGGCACTGACAATCGTTCACTGTGGAACTAGGAATGAAGTCATAGTTTGTTAATAACAAGTTTATGGAGTAGTAAGTTATGCGTTTCAAATTAAGATGGCTTACGTAAGTAGTTGATTAAATGGATAAAAAGGACAGGTTATTGGTGTAAGTAGAAGTCAGGGTACAGGAAAAAGTACGTATATTAAGAACGTATAGCATCTAAGTTGAAGTCTACCAGTATGATGTTGCTGTAAAATATGAGACAACTCAAATTAAATCTTCAGACACATGTTGAGATGCACGTGTGCTGGAGCTTCACTGAACTGTGTGTCCTATTCTCTGCTGACAGAAACGTTTCTCTATTTTCTTCAGTTATCAGATGAAAATTCTTTTCGTTCGTATAAGCACATCGCAGCGAAAAATTGTTACAATTAGCCGTTTTCCATACTTCTCTTCAAGTGTATTGTACTCGGTTATACAAATCTTAAAAGTATGAAGAGGCAAAGTGATGGCTGCACTTGCTGAAAGTGGCAGAACGATGACTAAGGCAAGTTCCAGTGAATAAAGAGCGTTATTCGCTGCTTCGCATACCTGACCTCGGGGTGCTGACAGCGAAACAATAGCGCGCGTTACATTGTTAACTAGACAGGTCAATAGCTTCCTCCCTCATAACGCAGACGAGCTGTGCGGCGAAATTACATTGTCTCATTCCCATCACAGCGAGCATGCCCAGTGGCACAACGGGCAAAAACTACACAGCTCCTATAATGACGGTCCTCTTGCCTCGGAACGCATTACATTAGGGCGGAGTCCAAACTGACTACCAACATAATGGAACAACGGTGTGAATATCATTGTTAAAACTGGCATCAAATATAAATAGGACTAATTTATTTACCATTAGTCACTTTCAATCTAAGAAAATGAAATAATTACTAAAAGTATTAATTCTACACAGTACATACTTTGGGTGTTTATGCAAGTCCAACCGATTGACACATGCCAGACGACGTAATTCAATCTGAAGAATGACATGTAGTCTTTCAAAGAAACAAAAGCGAAGCTTCGGAGAAGAATATCACTGTCACTTAACTAATATCGGGACACAATACGAGTTTGTAAAGAATTTAAATTTGTCTTGTACTACTATTATAAAAATAAATCATCTTCATTTCTTGATGAGTTGAGAGACAACCAATGAATCAACAACCACAATTCGCAAGTAACGTTAACCTCCATAAGTTATTTTGTCAACATAAACTAACTGATAAATATTATCAGATTATCATTAATTTCAAAGAATAAATCAGTACCTGGCATACATTACGGTCATGTTCACTGTAGCACGATGTTTGATACTCAATGAATTCGTAACATAAAGTTAGCGAGGATTGGGGACCGGACATGGGGTCAGTATGTCAGACCATATGCCGTCTCTAACCCTCAGGGATGGCATTTCGACTTTTAGGATATGAACTGGTATTTCCATAACTACGATCGCGAGGGAATGGAGAACGAGGAAAACAACAAAATGTTCAAATACCACGTGATTGCCTCAACCAACGGAATTTGGTGATCTAAAGAAAATCGATTTACAAGGTCGATTTTTGATTCTTTTTCGCGGTGATGCTGTGGGAACGGCCATTCTACTCTCTGAAGTTCAAAGGGACGTAAAGGAATCGTCGTTTGGTCCTGCATGTTGAAGGAGATAGATTTTTCGACGCCGAGGAAAGCGTCCTACTAAGCAACTGGCAGAAAGGCGACGCTGCGTTCCAACAAGGTACGATGTCAACTTTCCCTATCTTTAACGTCTAGGGAGAGTATACTCAACGGTTTAGACCTGAGATTATTAACAGATTTGATTGCTTCGCCGTACCGCCAAATTTTTGTAAATATTTTCTTCATTAGTGATAGGTGAAGTAAATTCCCCATTTATCTCATTAACTACCCTGTAATTTTATCCCAACACACTCCTCCCAACTTCACTGACACATTTAAGTCTTGTCAGACTTCAGTAAATCCACATCTATCAACAGTATGGTCTCGGCAAATTCGGCAGAGATCATTACAATATTTATGGTGCCGCAATGTTTCATCAATCCCCAAATAACAAGTTCATCATTCTTACTGACTCTGTGACAGCAATAAATATCTTACGTAATCCGAAAATCAGAAATAGCAACATGACTATAATCGGAGAGTACTGATCTGAAATGTTCAATAACAATAAAATTACATATATAGCATGGATGTGCACGATGTGGTGGATGCCCTAGCAAAATAGGCGACGCCACAACAGGCATAAATCACCACCATCCCCGTGAGTACTAGCAAAAACTGGAGATACGACTGTATAAAAAAGTTGGAAGGAAAATAACAATGGCAACTTTCACAGGGAAAGCAGCAACTAAGTAAAATTAGAACCTAACACTATACTTACCCATTCTTCCTCATTTTTCAGATCTCCTCAACCAGCATTCAAGTACTACAATACTATTCTGACGATTCAACACATCATCTTCCAATGCAACAACCTCGACAAGATCAGGGTTGAAATCATTGGTCCATACTCAAGACTGGACCTCTGCGACAACACAAAAGGTAATATCCAACCTCGTAATATTCTTAGCAGAACCTCAGCTACCCAATTATATATAAAATAATGCGACTTTGTAACATCTAACCACTGTAATATCGGTCACTAATAACACTACCTTTCTTGGTGCGCCCTACAGTAATTTAATTTAAAAATTCCACCGACAAATTTAATAAATCGTTTGTGAACAAAGAAATTGGATGGTTAAACTTTCGGTATTAAAATATTACGCATGGAAATAATAAGATTTTTTTTGGGGGGAGGGGCGTTAACAGGCTACATGCGGGTGTTCCTGAAACAGACAAATCCCCTTTAATAGCATAGGATTAGATCCTACCCGGTGTTTCACCTAAAGAGATGCAGGGAAAACCCTAGAAAACCTGCATCAGGTAGGTCGGGCATTGGGTACTATTCTCACACCCTTCCGAATGACAGGAGACGAGTTTCCTGTAGTGTCGTTGCATTCCCTTCTTCGTGTCACCACCAGTTTTAGGAGGCAGTTGGCCGACTGATCCAATGGGATCAGCGGACAACTCTTGCCTTATGCCCAAGGACTTCGACCCAAGTACATAAGCCTCCCAAAATAGGTGAAGGTGTCTCGGCACGTGAGAACTTTGTAAAAAAAACAGAGAGAGTAAGAGGCATTCCCGACATAGTCAGGTGAGCCCCGCAGTCACTCTGGAGAGAAATGTCTGCGAGAGAAAACTCCTACAGGCGCTTCAATGTTTTACATAGACTAGGGGTGGCCAAATTTTTTTAATTCGAGGAAATTGACAAAATGTTTTATTTTTAATGTCCTTTTGAAAAGGTTGTAATTTAGTTTGAAAACTAAATATACACTGTGAGAGGTCAGATATTATTTTATCTTTCACCTGCAATTGTAAATTCAGTGTTTGAAAATGTTCCATGACATTAGTCTTGTAATCACTCGTCATCGTCTAATTCTGAATAGGTTATTTCCTTTTCCTTTAAAAATGTAGTTATGTTTCCTCCAGAGCACAATGGCAATTGTTCGCTCCCGTAATTTTCGATGAGTCATAACATTCTTAACTGGGACGGTAATGAAATTTATTACAACGGTGCACTTAGTCTTTCATATTTGTTGTCAGTAATTTAAAAGACATTTTGAAACACATAATAATTTCTTAAAAATATTAACACAAAAATGAAAAGGGAACTCGGGTACATTTATCGAGAGCCACAAATAATCCTTCAAAGAGCCGCAGGTTGCCCCCCCCCCCTCTGACATAGACGAAGTGACAATCAAATATTTGATTTTTAATGTAACTACATGTTTGTGGAGCAGACATTTTCACCTGATGAATGTCCGGATTATGGATAAACTTTTAATGATTTCGTTAATGATTAATATTTTATTGTCTGTTTAGAAGATTTACTGTTTCTTATTTATATATGTTATTGGGCACCATTTCAGTATAATATAAGTTCTTTTTAATCTTACCAAGTATATATTTATTTTTATATTCCATAATGTACGTGAATATTTTGCTTAATCTCTTTAAAATTAAAATTTCGAAGCTCGTAATTAGATTGTCGTAACGTATTATAAAACTTAAATGTTTTGATTTTCATAGTTTATGAATACAACGTCATGAAGTCAATTGACATAGATTATTCTGTTTCGAATTATTAAATGTAATCAAATGGAAAACTCTAAACGAAATGAATAGTAACGGTTCTTTAACAGATAATCAATAATTAATTAAATACAGATATATTTTTATATAGGACAGGTAATTAAAGTTACTCTAAATTCTATTAATTAATAATGGAACAGTACAGGTCGGGAAACAGCAAGGTGCGCGAATAAAGGGAGGGAGATGGTTGATGGGAGTATTGTTGTCAGGAAGGGACAGTCGCTGGAGAGAAAATACTGTCATTTTTACTATATTTTCTAAATTTAAAATTGTTTTATACAGGCAGCGCCATGAATTTTTTACAACATTCTGCTCTTATCATCACTTAACTTTTACGGATGAGTTCCTTAATGTGCAATATACCCAGAACTAAACGCGAAATATTTTTTCCCGTTAACGATTTCAAATAAGTGTTTATACTACAAAGTTTGTCGTTATAAAAGTCGCTGTTAAAGTGGAGTCAGGCCTACCTCCATTCCGTGGAGAGAAGCGGAGACGACTGCAGGTCGTAAGCTGAGAAGACTGACTGTTTCTCTTCTACTATACAAATTTACCATGGAAAATTATTTATCATATAGTCAGTTATGGAGGATGTGGGTTGTGCTAGTTCTGAGGAAATGAAAAGGCTTGAGCAAAATAGGTTAGCGTGGAGGGTTGCATCAGACCAGTCTTAGGACTGAATACCACAACAACATAAAAATGAAATTATCAAACTTCAGTTGCATGGCAATGTATTTATTTTGGGAACATAACATATGCAAGAGCACTTTCTACTGCTAGTACCGATTCAAATATGAAGCATTTATCGAAATTGTTTGTTTTATAGTTAAATACATAACAAAAAATTGTAAAACTCTATTAGCTATATTTTGAAACTGAAATTAATATGCAGTGGTTAATTCGTTTAAATAGATAATATTGTGTACAGATTGAAATGAATTAAGTTAACAATTATTAATTGATATAATACAGTATTTTATTGACCGAATTATTTTTATGAAACCGACTTTTTCAGGATTAACAATATATTCTTTATATAACAATTACAAAAATCAAATTACTTAAAAGTAACATTTAGATCAATGAGATCTATTCTTGGGTCGTATTTTATAGACTTCTCATAGATTTAAAAACGAAAACCCTAACTCGGAATTGGCAGTTCAACAAAATCTAAAGAAATGTTACAGACAGAGTAATTACCATCTCCTACTTTTTCAGGAACTCGTCGCTGGCGCTCAGATCACGTGCCTATGTCAACAGATTCCTTTAAACTTCCGAGTTGGAAAATGAACGCAATTTAATTTTCTCATCCAGTGCCACGATTTCTTGAGCATTCCGTCCTGGATTATCCAGACCACGATCACTAAACAGAACGAAATAGTCTC
This sequence comes from Eucriotettix oculatus, assembly GCA_034510155.1. NCBI lineage: Eukaryota > Metazoa > Arthropoda > Insecta > Orthoptera > Tetrigidae > Eucriotettix > Eucriotettix oculatus. The sequence goes on along the minus strand of CM067376.1, from coordinate 226,706,049 downwards.
TCAATCCTGCACTTAGTTATCACTTTCTCTCTCTCTCTCAATCAATCAAAACCACATTTTAAGTCCCTCTCCATCTATCATCAATTTGCGCTCAATTTTTCTCTCCCCAATATTTAATTTCCCTCTGGGATGGTTAAAAAATTCTCTCCAATAAAAAGTATTTATCTGAATAATTTAGGACTAACGAGCCATTCACCCCACTTACCACCGATGTTTGGGGAAAACACCGGCCAGGTATCACAGAGTCTCAAAGTTTTCAGAAATACCGGAACTGCGCCAAAATCTAGATTTCATCACTCTGTTTGCAGACTTCTTCAATTTCTGTCATTTCTGCGTTTAGTTTTGTGCAACCAAATTCCGTAATTAATTTTGTTTTACAATTAAAAAGTAATTTCCTTTTTCAAATCATAGCTTATTTAGTTCTGTAATACAAAATATCCACACTGATATAACAAAAAAGACATTTACGAACAATAAATTACAAAATATATACACTGCCAACAGACGTAATAATTTTTACGAATGCTTAGCTTTTTTCTTTAAATTACTTTTCTTTCACACGTTCTGTGAACGGATCATATATCGCCGTTCATTTGTACCTTAATATATTTCTGAGCAACCAGTGTCTATTCTAACGCTAAGATACTTTTCTATTTGATGATTTAACAGATCACATCATAATTATTTCTTATTACGTAAATAATCCAACTCTATTAACATATCATTATATACATGAAACATTGCCATCATTCCTTTATTAAAAAAAATAACTTGTCAATGTAAAGACTGAAATATTTTTAGACTACAGAGATGGACTTGGAACAGACTGTTAAATGGTAATCATCTAGAAGGTATTAACCGTGATGTGGCATTGTTATTGATTACGCAGCCTGCCAGTAGCAGTAGTGTCTGGCGCTGCCGGTATCGAAGCGCTGCTGCCGTCGCGTCGTATTCTTTTTACCGCTAACTCATTTTACGAGGTGAGTGTATTATTATTGCAAGTCAGTGGGCGCCTATTATGCCGGGGTTTATTACCGCGCACAGCGGGAGGGAGGGCGCCATTGTCCCGGGACAGGTGGGGTGCGCCTTCGACTCCCGGATGCTTCTGTTCGCAGAGGGTGGCTGAGCTTCAATACCTTTAGCCGCCAACACCAACACTGCCCATTTTTACGCCTTTCCAGATCGCCGTCGCTATTAAATTGAGGGTGAGACACACGAACTTACCTATAATTTGCCTAGATACCTTGAACGTTTCTAGTCGCGATAGGGCTCGACACAAAAATCTTTTAATAGATTACAAAATTAATAACTACTAGTCTTCGCTACACTCCTCACTCATAGTAAATTATTTTATTATGTGTTTTTCTACACGTCAGTAAATGATTGTCTCCCAACAATTATAGTATTCTAAATAATGTTTTCAAATGTGGAACAGAACAATATTATTGTTTTTCTGTGGTAGGATTTGTTATTAATATAGACAAATTTTTGTATGCATTAAATTTATTAACAAAATTAATTTCAAATACAATTCATATTTTTTTCTGACTTCAATTATTTCGTTTCTCATATAAAATATCTCAGGGTTACGTTTCTATATAAAAGAAAAATGTGATACTTCTTGGACCACAACACTAATTAATTGAACTGCATTTCGTAAGGACTAATCGCAGATTTGTTTACGTTGATCAGCGCCTTGCAGTAGGTGTCTTTAGCCCCCTGCTGATCGGGAATATTTTCCTGTCTCTTCATGCACACTTGTCAAGCATAAATATAAACGAATAGTCTTTGTGTTTCGGTTCGGACTCTGACTTCTTCATTCCGTGCCGTCCGCTCGTCTAGTGTCCAGAGTCTGTCCATTTTTTATCATTTCCCTTCCACATGTTCCATTACAAAGTAACACTACATGTGTTTTAGGACCCTTATATATTTGCAATGGGGATTTGGGATCTTTATTTATTTATTTTTGTTTTTATTACTTATTTTGCTATTTTAGGTCAGATTTACAAATTTAATTTTTCTAACAAATTCGATGAATGTCTGACAATGTTCCGAAATTATTTTTGAATTTTTCGTTGGACAGTCTGCTCCAGATATTGTTAGCTTGTTTTGAATTTTTTCTCTTCTTCTTTAATAATCCTCAAATATATATTAGGTGCTCTGTAGTTTGGTCACCCAAATTACAGGGACATAAATCTTTGTGCGTATGCTTTTGATCTTCCATGGCATGTTACTATTACCGTGAGATTTACCGAAAAGGCGAATTTTATTTTTAATCTTTCATTAACATTAGGCAGGAAAGAACTGCAGTGATCTCCTTTTTTTCCAATTCGGATTGCCATTTTATTATACTTTCGTTTCTTAGTTCAGTTTTGATGTAATTTAAAGGAGTTTTATTGTACGAGTTGTCAAGGTTTTTGTCTTCCGCGGCTTCTTTTACTTGCGTATGCGCCAGTATGTTCCCTACACGGCCATTGATGCAAACAACGAGTATTTTCCAATTTTTATTTTTGTGTATTTTACTTCTAATATCTATTAATAATCGGGTGCATAAACAGTTGTTGATAGAATCTATTGTGCTTTCACCGTTTGTGTATATGGCTATTTTTCGGTCTCCTTCGTTCCTCTGTGGATTTTGATTAGTTCTAGTGCCTTTATAATGGCTATATGCTAAGCTTGAAAACTTGAACAATGTTTTGCAAGTTATGTTTCCCAGTGTACGCAGTTTGTTCTTGAATAGAGCTCCCACTTTGTCTTCGAATTTGCTGCAGTCGTAAATATTTTTGTGATACATATGGTTTGATCGTTTATTCATCCAATTTGATTCTTTTAACAGGGTTTTTTCTACTCTGGGATTAGCATATCGTAAGTATCCCTTGCTGTTATTCCGTGATTTTTTTGTATTTTCCTATTTTTTCATGAATTATTAAACCTATTGGTTGAACCCCAGCCATGATGCATCATGCTTCGTATATTAGTGTCCTGTAAGCTTTCGCTATTTTAATGTTTATGAGTCTTTGGGTACTTTGAAACTTTCTAATGTATCTTTTTGTTTAACTATCGTCTTTCCCATTTTGGAGCACTGTATGACAGTAATGGGATTAAGGCACCCTCTTATATCGTCAGCAGTGCTTTGTGGCCCAGTCCCCATTCCAGCTTAGTTGCAGCTTAGCAGATGAATCAGTTCTTTTTGAGTGAGTTTCCGTATGTGTTTGCTAAATGTTAATTTGTTGTCGTACTCAATGCCTAAATATTTTATATCGTTAACGTTGAACAATAATTATATTTTTCAGGTACAGGCTGCTATTGTTTTTCCTTTTCGTTGTTATTAGCATGGCCATGGAATTGTAATTTATTGTTGTAATCCCATTGGCCTATTTTTTATACATCAGTATTTGCACACATTTCCGCTTCCTTTGGTGTAATTCCATAAGTCACGGTTGTTACATCGTTTGCGAAGGCATTCACTTTGGTGTGTTGAAAAGTTTAAGTTAAGGAGAGTGTTGTACAGTATATTGCAGAACCCCGGACCGCAAGAGGAACTCTGAGGCCATCCTTTGGTAACCTCGCAATCTTCTTTGGTCGCCTCGTGACGTAAAACGCGCGTGATATAGTTGATGATACCAAATTTCCTTCTCTTTTGTGTCTACCTCCAATTTATATCACTTTACATAATTCCTTCTTTCTCGCTCTATTTTTATTGTTTCATTCCTTTAGTCTTCCTACCTTTATACTTAGTCTCCCTTCGAGTTTCTCTTTGGTCATAAGTGTAAATTTTATTACCGTAAATCGTGACCTGAATCTAAATAATAAGCGGAGTGTTGTCATCTGAAAAGTATTTTAAATTTTAATCTCATGTAAATTAATTTAATCACGAGTTTTTATTTTGCTAAGTTATTAGGCAATTTAATCAATATATTTTGCTAGTGTTAGTTAATGAATTAATGTTAAGCAGTAACCATGTCACTCACTTCTGACGAGTTTCTTTATTTCTATATCAAAACAAAATTGAAGTCATCATTGATTGATTCAAAATTGTTTAATTTTAAAACTAGTAGACTTTATGTACCCTTTAGTGCTCTTGTCAGTAAATATCGGAAGTAAATAATACTAACATAAACACATTTTTAAAAGAAATTCAAGAATGTTTATAAGCTGCACATAAAACAAAAGATTAAGTTTACGTAAATGATAATTTATATAAATATAATGCAAAGATATTAAACCAAAATTAAAACGTTTCTAAAAAACTATACTTAACACGAAACCTAAAACTAACACTTCGATTTTTTCCATTACAGGTACGAGATATAATCATTTTTTTACATTTTAAACGATTTAAGTACTTAGTAGTTTACTGGTTACAAGTGCCTCGCCATTCACAACAATGTTCCAACTAGAAAAAATACAGTAATTCTTTTAGTGACAATAAAAACCAAACTATATCATTAAAAATGTATTAATGTTTATTTATAGAACGTTTATGAGTTTAAATATTTATATTTCAGTTGGCAAACACACACTTCTCGGAGACTTATTTAATTATTTAGAAGGTTGTAGAACAACTGTTATATTTTTACTCTTTGCTAAGGATGGTTCTGTTTGATAGTATTACCCTCTTTCGTTTATTAGAAAAAATTTCTTGTACTGGTGCGAATCCCATGTCGATTTTATTTCGAGACATATAAATATTGTTCCATACTTTTCTTTTCTTTTTTACAAAGCTACGCATTTATTTGGATTTTAATGTTCATTTCGATTATAAACAGATTAATATTTACGTTATCTCAGATAAGTTTTAATTACTGAGAGAGGTATTGATAAAATGTAATGGAATGTTATTTATTAGTATTCCTGATTAAACACCTGATGAATTTATGCGCAAAATGAAACAATTGGGCACATTGTTTATACGACAGTATACAGATAACAATTTACGTAAACTATAAAAACAGTGCCTGTAACTCGCGTGAGTGATGCATTGTTTCCGCGTTAGTCTTCAACCGCTTTACTGATGAACAACGCTGATGGAAAATTTTAATTTGATAAGCCAAGATTTTTTACTACGTACATATCGAGCCATAAGAGCCAGAAAACAAGAAGCCATGGATGATGATAAATTAATATTAATAATGAAAGGTACTCATATAATTAAGCTGTTATTGAAGAACAATCCTGAAAAGTTTATATGAATATTAAGTATTACTGATGATAATTCCCGAGTCCGATCGAGATTTTTTCATCTGATTTTTTAAATTCTGTTTCGTTACCTTTGGCTGAGCTTCCATTGAATCATTTCTTCTCTGTTTGAAAATAATTACTACTCTCTAATTATAATAATAAAAATAGATTCGATTATAAAATGCAAATCAGTATCTAGTTAGTGAGAGAGTTTACTTTTGAAAGAAAAATTGAAATACAGATATTGTTCAGCTTTTCGGCAAAATTCATATATTTAAAATTAACGAAAAAATAATTAGGTGGAGAATAAAAGTCGTAAAAGCGTATATTGTATTAATAAAATTTACTTTATGCGTTTCTTGTGTTAGGTAATCTGATACATTTCATCTGAAACTCTATCAAGCTGATTTCACACAAGAAAGCGGCCGCAACTTATCGACCTAAGATGAAATTTTGTATAGTTGATGCATAATAAGGTTTCCAGCAATATAAAACGACAATCGCCATTTTGACTTCTAGGCGTTCTAAAGCCTTGAAATTGGTCGCTTTTCACAGCCATTAAGATAAAATATACTCATATTGATAAATTTCCTATTGAAATATCGAAACTAAATGAGGAACGTTACAAAACATCAATTTATATGCTTCGCGAAGGTCTTTGGGTCGCTTTACAGAAAAAAAAACAGCTGAAAACTCTTTTCTGTAACAGTAAATTTTCAACCACCACTGGAAAAAGTACAAATACAGTTCATCTATTTACCTGTATTACATTATAAATTGTGATTAGACTGTATATTATATTTAACATATTCAATTGCCGCAGAGCAGTACCGTTGTTTATCATGAAATATTCACTACATTGTACTGAAATAATATTTAAAGACACTGCCACTCTCTTCAACTACCTACTACAGAAACTTTATTTCAGTGCGATGTGCGAAAAGAAAATGTGTTTTGAGCTGTATAATATATATAGAGGAAGTCGGGGCGGAACGGCATAGCACGGTAGAACGGGATACCATTTTTTTACTGGACAGTGCTGGGGGTTAGTAAATAGGAATGCTACATTATAATTTGTCAAGGAAGAAGTCCAGGCAACCACCTTGACCAAGTTCTGACTACACCTTGTGAATGAACTCTTGCTTTGGCATCTTACATGTGACTTTATAATTTTTGAAGCAAATTGACAGAGTTTAATCTACAAAACTCCTTGCTTTTGATTCTTTACGGTATGTAATCGTAAACTAGGCGTCCTTAGCCACAAATAAATTTAAATCTGCTTGTCTTAAGGCTCGGTAAAAAACCTTACACTGAAACTAGCGTAAAGTAAATGTATTTAGCTAAATATAAATTTCGATTTAGGTTTAAATCTGCTTGTATTATGGTTCCGTGAAAAATATTTAACTAAAACTTTCCTGTGCGGCGGAACGAGAAACTACTATATGACACAAGAAAATAAAGGAAAAACTATCAGACTCACCTTATAGGAATGAGGTACAGGATGCTGTGCCCAAAATGAATAGATAAAGAAATAAAACGATTGGGATAAAGACAAAAAGGCTAGCAATGACTGTGCAGTTGCAAAAAATATGTTTTTTGGGGAGAAAAATTAATAAAGCGGTCAACTACGCAGAATAAATATATGAAAGAAAACACAAAATGTCTTACGATTTTTCTTAATTTAATTTAATTTTATTGTATGAATTGTAATTACAAATCCTATCCGGTTCTGCCACGTGGAGTGGGGCAAAACGGGAAATTTGTAAGTTTTTTTTTCAAAAATTCACCAAAAATCTAAATTTGTTGTTTTAAGTTATTTTGATATTGGATTTAGTAAATAACAGAATAAACTATTGTTTTATACCTTCATGAAGTGATTTTTCTTTTTCGAAAATTTTATAAAAATTCTTAAACAATAAATATCTCGTTCCACCTCGAATTCCCCTATTTCAAAGGGACTCGGGGCCCTGTTTTTTTTAAAAAAAATATGGTTAGGTAATATTTTTCTCCGAAAACGTACACTCCGACCACTGGCATGTATTACAAAGCGACTCGGAGGCCAGTCTTTTTAATAAATCCTTGGAATAAAACTTTTTGTTAAAACGTACCCGCCTAAGACTAGTATATAGTTACAGGGAATAAAGGCGCGGGTCATATAGGGCCCAACACGTAGTTTTTTGGGTCCCGCTTACGCTCTTAACTTTTGACTTTTTAAATATACATTCTGTTTTCTCTTCTTACTTGAAACGAAATGTTTAAATCACCTAACAATTGTGAAACGAAAGAACATTTTGTAGTGTGAACGTCAGAATTACATTACTTTAGAAAGTTTCCAAGATAAGTCACTCTTGTAACTAAAATCAAGATTTTTGGCAGTACTTATGTTTGCGAAAACCGATCGAGGCTAATTAACGTGCGCTTTGAAGACTACGTGCGATTTGAAGAATCATCTGTACAGAAAGCAGAAGAGAATTCGTTGCAAAGAAATAATGTCAAATGTTTTATTAAAAATTTTCACATATAAATTATTGTTTGTTGATATTTTGTAAATGTTTGCATATTTATTTGCTCTTCATTATAGAGTTGTCGTTATATTCGTTTTCCTTAACAGATAATTTGTGCCTATTATTTATTACTGTTCTTATTTTAACGTTCCTTTCATGCGGCCTGTGTAATATTTTTATATTTGTAATTTGACCGTTCTTCAAGAAAGGTTCCTCATGAATTTGTTATAGAATACATCCCTAAAGCTAACAGGAACGTTAAGAACCTTCCACAATGTTTTTATTTTCATTCAAGGATGGGTACATAGCTAGTAAGATATAACAGCTTTATTCAATTCTTCTAACACTCACACGTTGTGTTAAATAAGTATATAGTATACAATTATTTCAATGATTTAACAGAATATGTATTGATTATGATAATGTAGAAATTATAATTTTATTTACAGAAGAAAATATTAATATGTAATTGTAGTAGCATTATGGCATTCGTCTACCAATTATGGGAAACCAGGGAGAACTTAGGATAGTCCAATGAACTTAATAATATAGCTTTGATTAGGTTTTTAGTGTTTATATCTTAAAGTGATAACCTACAAAGAGACCATTAAATATAAATTTAAGATTGAATTTACGCAAATACGCAAATTTTATTTTCAAAGCTGAAGGCTATGTACTATACACCAAATCTATATTATTTTATGAACTTTAAATATCTTCTTTTTCACTACTACTTTCTTCCTTTATAAAGCTTAAACTCAATAAATACTTATTCATGATGTCAAACTGTTTTTTTGTTTACAGAAGAATTACTAATGAAGCCTTTTAATGTACCAACTTACGCATAAAACCATTTTTAATCTTTCTAAGGCATAATTCCAGCATGAAATATAATTTTACTCTAATCCATCCATTTCTCCTGTATCAATAAATACACAAAATGTAGGCAATATAAACAGAACATATTAAATCATGTCTAGTAAAAGCGAGATCATTCTTACCAACTCAAAGACAATCTATTGTCTCTGATCTTAAGTGAGTCAATAAATATTTCTTGCCGACCTCCTGTAGTGTAATGGTTAGCATTGGCGCCTTGCATCGGGTTCGAATCCTGGCATGGGCATGGACGTCGTGTGTGTGTTTTCACACTGCAGATCACGAATCTCCCCTACAGTAGTCGCTAATATGCAACATTAAATAAAGAGATAAAACAAATATTTTCTATTAATGGTTGTTATTATAAAATTTCGTGTTGTTCATCGTATTAGGAAAACTTGCACTTGCTTATATTGATTTCTTTACACAGCTCATTAATTAATTGTGACATGTACTTGCAGGATTAATTCAATGATGATTATAATTTAACCTATTTATATGTTACTGATCAACATTTTATTATAAAATTGGGGGAAATTCAAAATTCATAGTATTAATGTGGAAAAGAATTGAATTGTAAAACGCACAATAATGCAGCTAGAAATAAACTCATCTCATCTACTTACATTGCTAGAAGAATAACAAATAGAAATGATCTCAGCGTGGAATAACTTTCTGGGCAAATTTTTTAGCATTTTTTTATTCATCAGAAAATATTTATGTTACAGCACTAAAAATAATTAACGTGTCGGATAAGTAAAGGTCATCCATTCACCACGAATTTAATTGTGCACGATTTATTACAAATATTGTATGTTAACAAGACTATAGTCAGTTACAAATAAATGAGGCCAATAAACTATATTTAATAGGCAAACATTTAGCGGATGATATTAAACAAATAGAAAAGAGAAAATTATAAAACTAACAAAAATTTTGCGTACAGAATTATACTTATATTGAAGTAAATTTCTCGAACTATGCAATAGTACTAACCAAAACATGTAACTTATTGGGTATAACATTAGGTATAAACCATTGGAATACAGCTTTTCCATGGGGTGTATGGAAGAAGACGACTGATACTATGGAGCATTATGTATACTTCAGTACAATTTTGTGAAAAATATGGAAACATTATGGTCCTCAGACGTAACAAACGCAGGTCCGATCAACATCACGATGCCTCCTTGTTGTCAGTGTGTGTGAACATTCATTAGTGGCACCTGTCTTGTTACACTTTGATTAATTTTTCAATTCTTGCTGTTCCTCCGTCGACTCAAAAGGTGATTAATTATGAAAACTCGATGGTGCTAACGCGGCAACATCCATCTCCGGGCAACAATGTCTGGCTACTGTTGGTTCGCAATCATCGTGGAGAGCTCATCACGCCACAAGCCTTCTATTTTTATAAATTCTCCGGGCCATTGTTACGCGGTGATTGGAACGCTTTTGTTCTGCTTCCTTCGGCCTTCAGCTCGCCTCGTTATGGTTATATATTAATCCGTTACTCCAGTCCTCTCCTCCGTCTCCCCGTGCCTCTTATTATTGCTCTCATACTCCGCGGTGCGTGAAACCACATTCTTGTGTCTGCAAAACTTTAACGTGAAATTATTACCAAAGAATATAAACCAGTATTCTGCTCTGTCCAATGCCCTGAATTATTCCAGTTTGAAAAGAATATAATGCCACTGGATAGCAAAATGATATTGCCTCGGTTTCTTTTGAAACTGGAAAGATAAATTAGCTGAAACTGACGGGGAATCCACATCGTGCTTGGATCTATCAAATACGAATTTAAAAAACAGTAAAACAAATAAGTCAATTATGCCAGAAAATTTTGAAGTTTGTCTCCAGTATAAAATTTTTAATTTATGGCACAAAATTAGCATTACTTCACTGTTTCGTACTACCGTATTTCTTTTTTTATCATTATATAAAGTCGCATTAACAGATGTGGTTATTAACGATGACTATAGGGTAACTCATTTTTAATTCCTCTACTCGGGTTTCACAGTTTGGAAACACACAAGCATCCATGCCCATGCCAGGTTTCGATCGCAGGGCCTTTGTAATGTGAGGCAGCGACGCTGACCATAACACCACAACAGGTCGGCAAAACCGTCGTTTTAGTTAAGTTAAATGAGGAGTTTATGGTCATAGTAATCGTAATTCTAACAACTAATTATTTGTAATGACAACCTAATACCAATCTACTGACTTGATCAGATATAATTATATACGACATCTCACATATCCGAATTGAAACACGGTTTAAACCAAGTGATACTGGTTGGCAGAATGACAGTCGGGGGGTAAAGAGAGGAAGAAAATAATTGCTGAAACTTGAAATAGTAAACACCTCAAGTAGTACGGAGCCATTAGTGACTGTTTAAAATCAGTTTAGCAACTTGAAACTATGTTTTTCTTTCGAAAAATACAAACTTATTCTCCGCTACCTCTAGGTTGGTACGCTGTATGGTGCTGGGTCCTTTTGGATAAGTAGCAGGAGAGGATACCAAGCCGAGATCGTTTTATCACGCTTGCTATTTCTTGGAATGGAGTTTGAATTAATTACCGTGATTCTCCGTACAATCATATAAACACTTTATTATAACACAAAACTATATGATCTTGAATACAGATAATGCACCCTTGTCTTTCAAGGAGGCAGCTCTTCTTCTACCGACAACTGCCTAGATATGAGGACACCTGCAGGTAGTACTCCACAATATGCGCTATGGGACAGCCTCTCCTCACCGTCCATGCCGCTCGACAACCGACCAATGCTTCAAACAAACAAAACACCCTTTCTTCCTTCCCGTCTGTTTCCCTGCTTTTTCCTCCTCTCCAAGCTTGTCTCGAGTACATATACGTCCAGCAGTTTGCCCGCGAGAGGGCAGGCACTACCTGAAGGGTACCAACTAACCGGTACAATCTAGCAAATCATTCAATTTTAGGCGTTTGTGTTTAAAGAATACAAGCACGAAATTGTCGCTTCTTAAGTACCTTTCTCTCTCTTTTTTACTCAGACAATGAAGTACCCGAAAAAACTGAAAAATGATATCAATTTTTGCTGGCTTACCTAAGTAATATTTTAGAAACAGATGACCTGATGGTCGCCCACGTGGTTGACTCCCATTTAACTGAATGAATAGTAGGGTAGCCAATGATTGAGATCATACGGGGTAATTTGAAAAACGTGGGTCAGGAATACACTAGAGAAATCCACATCAGGCAGTACCGGAACTTGATACACATTTTAGTCCTTTCCGATAGTGGATTTCCTTTCGGGCTGCAGTAGCTCTAACTCCATGAATAGGGTGGGTTCAGAGGCAGCTATACATGTCAAATGTCAGCGTCCCCGCAGCATACAACTTTCAGAACTGTCTCAAAATGGAGAAAGAAGAAGTCATCGCCGCAGGTAACCCACAGCTAAGCTACTTCTACACACGTGTAATTTCCCACGCTACCAAGGGTCCAGTTCATTGCCATAACTTTCTTTTGGAGTGAAAGGCTACATGAGGGTCATCAACAAGAAGCGTATTTAATTTATTAGAGTAGGATGGCATTGCATCTGTATTTTGTAACATATTGTAAATTACGGCCCCTAGCAGGCATCCACCTTAAAATTATGCATGGTAAGCTTCCTATAAAAGCAGTATAAGTAATTTCGGGCTCATGGTACTCGTGAGTAGTCAATGAATTAAAGAAAATACAACTAATATCTTAAACCTTAGAGCAGGAAAATAAAGATACAGAGCGCGTAACACCCAAAGACGTTCTAAATTAAAAATTATCTGATTTAGTACGGTCATTATAAAGGTAATTAAACCATATAAAAAATTCTAAAGTATTTACTTCATGTGAGCAAAGTAACTCACGTACTGAAGGTTTGTAGTGACAGTACTTGACGAAAGTCGTACATTATTTATAGGAAACAGATTAATATACCTATAATTTCATTTGATTCATAATTTAAGTTTATCATAAATTTTACCGTTTCAATTTTAATTCATTTCCTCCCATTTTAGCCCCTGAACCTTTCGGATTTTGATAATAAAGTCGCTTACCATAAATTAAGTTCGTTTGCTTGACCATCAGCAACCAATGAGCCTTTTATAAAATATCCTTTTAAAGGTATCCACATTACTTTCCGTTTAAACTTTTATTAAAATATTGTTTTTTACTACGTTATAAAATCGTTTCCCGAAGTTCGAGCTGCACGTCTAAGCAATAAGTTGATTTCTTCTCTGATATTTTATAACTGAGTCATGGTCCATATTTAACCTTTTTTTACTAATAAGAGCTACGTGTTTCTGTAATATGTATATATATACGATGAAAACTATCTTCTTCTGTCTCATCTTTACAATAATAAAGTAATTATCTTTTTTAACACTTCCCATTGAATTCCCATATTGTGGAATATACGGAAGAACGAGTTTTTTGAATTGACGAAATAGCCAGTACTGCTTAGAGCCAAGGCTATAAATATAAGACGTTGTTTTACTTTCTAAGTCTAATAGTCTAGGTCTCTGTCTGGATTCCGGGGAAAAAAGAAAAGGGGAAGATAAAAATAACGTCGGGACAATTAAGGATGAAATAAAGAAAACTGAAAAGAAATGCAAGAGGTTGAAACGTTATCCAACTAATATGAATTTTTAGAGACATGACGGAGACCCCGTGTTTTAGGGTGAATAATGCTGCAAACTTAAGAAATGTAAAATTTTAGAAGCTTAATAGTCTCACGTAGATGAGTCCATAATTTACCTTCATCTATTGAACTGTAAACCATAATATTTACCATTAACTCGCTTTAAACAACAAGGAAACGATTTTTCTTTTACATAAACTGCTGTTTACCAGTGATAACTTGACTGACTTTATTTCGGTTAGGTACGAAACGCAAAGTATAAAAACAACACACTCATCCAGCACGGGTGAATCAGTAACAAATTTAGTATAAAATAAGCAGACCAAATTTAGTGATAAATTAAATAATACAGAACGTGTCTGTAATAATTTGCTTTTACCAATCTTGACACAATGTTGTTCTTGTGGTATTCTGTCCCAAGACTGGCCTGATGCAACCCTCCACGCGAACCTATCGTGCGCAAGCCTTTTCGTTTCCTCATTACTACCACATCTCACATCCTATCTAATCTGCTTAGCGTATTCTATCCTTGGCCTGCCTCTATTGTTCTTACCCCACACTCTTCCCTCTAATGCTAATTTTACAAGACCCTCACATATCAAAACTCAAAACATGGACTATTAATCTATCCCTTCTCTTGGTCAACGTCCTGCATCTTTTTCGCTGTTTCCCTATTCTGTTTAGAACCTAGTTACAAATTCCTTCAGAATTGTTGGCTTCAATGAATTTTCGGTCCAACTCTTCATCTTATAAAAATATTTCAGCAGGATATGCCCGGCCACATACATGTGTCGAGGATTATGCTAACCTTCTGGGATATGGTTAGTCAGCAACTTGTTCGTCATGGTCATCCAGCAACCACTCTTGACTTTTGTGGACCCGTGAACAAAGTACATGGAGGGAGGTTCTTCAAAAACGTATCCAGGCCATGCTACGACTCTTAGAGGCCCTGATTACAGAGCGTGGAGACTTCATACAATACTGAAATCTCATGGTTGCAGATCATGTGCAACTGTGTAATTTGTGTATTGTTATGTATATAATCTGTGAAATAAATTAGTTAATTCACATGTATCCCTCTTGGTGTTGCGTTTTTCAAAAACAGTAGTGTAGTTTATCTGAATGTATTCAGTCATCTTTCAGAAGAAATATTTTTAAAAACGGATTAAGGTCCAGCTAAAATGTATAGTAATGCTGCAAAAGACTGTCTAATCTGCACAATGATTATTTTCGATTTAATTAATTGCTACGAGGAAATAAAGTTATAAATGAAAACCGTAGTTTCGATTAATGTTTCTATTTTAAGGGATTAAATTTCATTCATCTATATCCTCTCATTTGTTCATTTTTATGCTTTTAACGCCATTTCAATATGTATCGCTATCATCAATGTGAGTGGCTGAAAGAGACTCCAAGAACTCGCCCGACATGAATAGAACTCTCCAACTTATTTCCCAAATAAATTGATCTTATGTTAGCTGCAGCCTTTGTGATAGTGTCCTTCAAATAAAGACCTGATGAATATCACCCAATAAGTTATTTACCGTTTCCGTTCACGATCTTTATGAAACAAGACCCTCCCAAATCGCTGAGTAAATTAACTTTGAAGATAGAACTTTCACGCCACGGATAAGGATCCGAGTTACATTCAGCAATATGTTAAGACGGCGTCGTGTTATTGGCTGCGGGGGCAAGATTATTCGAAGGAAATCGTGACGGCGTGAATAGCGGTAGCAATATTAGCCCCTTGGGTGATGGGATTTTTGGCGTTATACCTGCGTCTCCGCGGGGGGCCTGGCTAAATGAAAGATCGTGCTGCGATAGAGACCCGAACAGGAGCACGTCGTTCTGCGCCTGCACACAATGACTCGCGTCTTCTCGCCCTTATCTTGTTATATTAACCTTTTGTGAGGCTGCAGCGATTCGCTTCCTATGATGATGCACTTATACGCATTTATTGTTGCCCTTAAATTAGTTCTCAGAAGGGGAACTACTTTGGATTGTCACAAGGACCAAGTCTGTGTAACAACCAACAAGGCGAAGATATATGACAGCTCATCAGAGAACCCATATCAGTGGCAATCCGTCTATCGAAGCCCCAATTCTGTGTATTGGAAATATTTGGTCCTCTAACATAAATAATAGAAAACATAACGCAAAAAAATAAGTATAAACGTGGAAGACACGTCCGAATGATATCTAAATTCTCAAATCAAGAAAATATGTAAGTGAAAATAAAACTAACACTATGATAGCTCAGAACATATGTAATGTGCGTAAGCATGTTAACTGGAGAAAGTAACTATAATTTGGGATTGACGATTATTTATCCACACAGTTTACAGGGTGAACGAACGGTAAATTATGCGTTTTTATTGATCCGCTTTATCAAATAACTAACAAAAACCGTAAAACCATCCACATTCGGACAATAATAATCTTACATAACAATAAGGCAGTGTCGCTTGTGAAAATGGTCAAACTGAAGTTCAAATCGTTGCTTAATCCGCCGTACTCCCTAGATGCGACTTTTATCTATTTCGAGCATGGCAAAATGGAAATTATCTGAATAAAATCTTTTTTAATGTATTAAAAACGTTTCTGACTCGGATAGTCAAGCGCATCAAGTTGAACTTATTTTTTTATAATAAAATACTCAAAATAATGTTTTCATTATATTTTGTTAACATATCCTCATATACGCTTGTAAAATGCGCTAATCATAAAATAAAATAATTTTGAATACTGATCCCCTTCATGAGCATTCATACTAAATTCATAACAATGAATCGTTTCATTAACTGATTAGGAATTCAATATCAACATTCTATTTGTATTAAAACCCAAAAAGCAATTACCATGAGCGCTTAATTTTAGTTTGTGTAATTGGTAAATAAATGAAAATTGTTTGCAAGATAAGAAAACCACAGTTTCTTCTAAACATACGACACAAAAAATGATAATATAAATTTATTGAAATGAATTACAGAAATGATGGATTTTTCGAAGCAAAACAACACATCATCACGTTTGTATCGATGAGACATCTGTTCGTTATACCAAACAAAATAAATTTCTATAAACTTGAATAGTTGTATATTATTTATTAACTACCTTTTACTGATGGAAAATAATTATTTTTTTATTTTTTGGGTAACAGGCCATATGAGGGTGATCCTGAAGCAAGAAATTCCCCTTTAATAGCATAGGAAGGCAATTGAAATGAGGGAAAGTGGAAGGTACAGCAAGGTATCTAAGGGTTGACTAGAACCCCTGGGCTACAGTTTATGAACCCTACCCGATGATTTACCTAAAAGAGATGCAGGGTAAACCCCTAGGAAACCTGAAAAGCTGTATCAGGTAGGACGTGCTTTTGAGTACTATTCTTACGACCTTGACGGGAATTGAATTTGGTGCAGGGTCTCAGCATTCCCTTCTCCGTGTCTGCACCAGTTTTAGTAGGCAGCTGGCCGACTGATCCAATGTGTTCAGTAACACAAAATAAATACTAGTTACCGAATCTTATTTATTTTCTTAAAATTGTAATACTTACATAGCAGCCGACACATCTCATCTACGCTTGTAAAACGGTGGCTCTTTAAGGTTCTCTTTATTTTTAGTAACAGAAAAACCTCAGGTTGAATATGGTGGCTGGGTCATCATTATAGAGTTTATTACAGCCAAAAAGTTACGAAATTATAATGAAATGTGAGCATGTGCCTTATAATAGTGCACAATCAGTGAATTGTTTAGCCACAAATCCGGGATTTTTTTCTTTTTGATCACCCAAACGGCGTTTAACGTTTCTAGGTAGTACTCTTTACATAATAGTTGGGTTTTTATGGCAAGAGCCCCTGATTCACTATGCCGTTAGGATCGAAGAACACTGGGAGCATAACCTTTTTAACAGCTGACAACAGAATAAACATTCGATACGGCTTAAGACATCCACATCCTTTCTGATCAGATTTATCATCACTGCAAAAGAAAACGGAATTTGGACTAATACAACAGAATTACTGTTACTTTTTGCACACACTTTGCATATTTGCAACTGGTGAGCTGTCAGTTTGCTAAATAATGTTATTTATAGTTTGACTCCCAAATTTTAATTACTATATACAACTAAAGTTTTATTAAAACCATTAAGATTTATTTTATGAAAATGGTTCGATGGTTAGAATATTTCAGTAAATGACGCCATCCCGCAAAACACGATTTGACGAAACTCCAAATCGAGAACTGGTCCATTTCAAAAAATCATATTTATAATATAAACTAGGAGACTATCTGGTAATTGTTTTTGAAAAATTTTCATCTAGATTTATTAACCAGTTCATAATAAATTTTCCTCTCATGCGTTTATAAGTCTCTACTTAGTCTATGACTTTTAAATACTCACAGTAATTTCTCATACTTATTTTTTTAATATATATTGTGGTCGACCTACCTGATTCAGGTTTTCTATGGTTGTCCCTGAATTATGTTTTGGGTAATCACAAAGTAGGATCCTTAAACTATATCCCGGGTGTCCCTAGACAACCCTTGGCGTCCTTCATCTAACTTGCACATCCCCCTTTTCAAATCCTTCGTATACTATTAAAGGGGATTTCCCTGTTTCAGAATCACAATCATGTAGCCTGTTGCCCAAAATAATGAAGAATCGTGACAGGCAATTTTCGTAAAGGCATTTTGCAGAGAGAAGAATTTCCCAAATATAGATCTATTTACCAAAAAAGGAAAGATCCTAGCTTCCCAATTGTTCCCTTGTTTCTAATCTCGTTTTATATATTTATGACTTACGTGATATTATAAAATATTTATTGGAAAATATCTTATGTTTGAAGTGAAAGAGTCACTCAAATTTATGGTAACTGGAAACAATCATAATGGAATCGGATTATTTAATGGTGAAGAATAGAATGTAATGCGTATTATGATCTGTAACCGGTAGTTTATAATTAGCATCAGCTACTAAGTACTTAAATAATCATCCTTTATAAGTCTCTGGAATCCGTAATTTCGTAACTCCGAAATCAGGTTCCTAAATATCAATTTCTCTATGTTTAAGCTTATCTAAACAAAGTTATGTGTTAAGTAAACATATTACGAGATCCAAATAATTTTCTTATAATATTATGTATAATTCACGGTGAACTAACCAATCCGATCAATATTAAGATATAGACACACCTGTAAATCATTTCACTCTGCACTCTAAAATGCATTACGTTGGGTATAGTAAATAAGTCAGGAATAACTTTATATTAACTAGGGTCTCAAATATAAACGGGAATTTGTTTTAATAATTTTTCTGAGAACGAAAAACTTTCAAAACAATTTTTGGTACATAGTTTCCTTGTAATGAAACACGTTGTTCCCAGAGTTTTTGGAAGCATCCAGATTCCGTCAGCATAAAAAGCTGAAGGCTGAGTCTTTAACCAATTGAGCACAAAGAGTGCTATTGAACCTTTGACCTCCTAGAGCTTCCTCCAACGGTCCACACAGATTTATATTTATTATTGTTTCCATTAGTCCTCGGTTAAGGAAATAGCATACGTCATACATTACATTACATAACTAATTTGAAGAACAAAATAAGTTACATAATTAATTACAAATAATCTTAAAATAAATTAATAAAATAAAAAGTATATAGTCTAAAGTGATTAAAAACACTACACGCACACAAGATATCACAAGCGCACACTGAGAAACACAATTGCGTTTTGACTACTTGGAGCTGCGCGTCCAGGAAACTGTCCTTCCGTTGTAGCTCCAGGCAATACATGAAACAAACAAAAGAGCAGAAGAAACTGTACAGAAAGTTTAAAGATATGTGGTGTGTTATTTTACAAGGCAACACATTCAACACTTTTGCAGGAACCTTGAATTTAAATATTAGAGGGACGATTAAGAAAATCCTGTACAGAGTAAAACGCGCCATCTAATAGAATAGTTTTACTCTGTGTCACTAAACAGTTGTAGTTATTGTTTTTAACCTCTGGAGGAAGGTTGTTCGAGATAGGAGTCACACGGTGGGCTGTATAGTGGATGTACTAGCTGACCTCACTGAATTTCCTCCAATTGGTCTGAGTTATGCACGATGTACGAAGCCGAAAGGATGCATTTGAAATCCCAAAAAACAGTGGCATTAACTTTCCCTACAGACAATCGCGTTACGTTGTTTCTGGAGCAGCCTCTTGTCTTAGTCGCCACTCGTTGCTCACCTGTTTCGATTGAAGCGTATAGTAATGAACCCATGTCTCTGAGAATGCCTTCTCCTTCGTCAAAGCCTGGCGTAAATCTCCAATCGTAGCGTTTTCCTGTCAGGAGAAAGAAGTCGAGGAACCCACCTCGCTGAGATCTTCATGAAGCCAAGTTCCTTTCTTATGATGGAATGTACACTCCCGTGGCTTAGACCAACCGAAGAAACAATTTCTTCAACGATGAGGCGTTGACATTCATCCAAAAGATTCCTTACTGCGCGGATGTTGTTTTCTGTGATGCAAGTACGAGGACGCCGATCGTGACTCTGATTTTCCATTTCATGACTTTGAAGAAAACAGTTCAGCTATTCGTACATGCGGGTTTTGGATAGAGTGTCATCCCCGAACTGAGTTAAAATTTCTGAAGGTCTCCTCCTTCTCTCGTCAAAAGCTTTGTAATAATCCGTTACGCAACGGAAGCGGGATAGTGTTGCTCACTCATATCGACTGAATGAGACTAACATTGGACGTGGGTGTGGTAGTGGATTGGAAAGACCCAGGCCGGGCCCTCCGACTTTCCTACTACGCTTGATAAAATTATTCCCATTTGTAATTGACTGACCCTCGTATTACGTCCAGCGCCGAGGAAGAAAATCTTTTAGGTTTGTGATTTTGATTTGTGGTGTAACAACAGCACCTCTTATATCGCAGGATGCTATGTTATCTAGAAGAGCACCCTACACGAACACAGATTTAGATGATCTTCGCTTTCCTATTTTATGCGTTAAATTGTAACTTTCTCAAGTTCATCACGTGACGCTAATTTATATTTCAAAGTTAATACAACTAATGTAATTTTTTCACGTGAGCTTTTTTATAAAAACCGCTTGAGCGTTTTCATACTAAAATATTTTTAATTATTAACTTGAATGGTGTGTGGTCAGATTAATCAACTTTTCTAAGCGAAATGCGTAGAACGGTGTATGGAACGAACGAGTCCCCAATTCGTGCGGGTCTTTTGTTACGTGAATTGGGAAGTCGCGACGAGCGCTACGCATTGTTGTGGGAAGACCCGAAATAATGGAAGGTCTGCGAATTTGGAGCCGGATGTGTCGAGAATCTAAATGAGGTGGCTCTTAAATAATGAGGCGTTAAACCGTTATAAGACTTTCTCGGAGCTATTGAGCTTGCAGATCGCCATCGCCGGTTCCCGCTAATGCATTATTTCCAGCGCGGGGCGGGCATTGTGGCGGACACAGCGTGGCGATTAGCGCGCCTCCTGGCGGGAGCGCGTCGCCAACAATGCTCGCTGATAGCCGGCGAGACACGCTCTCTAATTGTTTCAGAGTGTGCGCCGTCCGTGACTCACTGGCGCCATTACTTCGGACGAGAGGAGCGAAAAAAATTTTTCAATTTCAAATATCGGAGCCTCTTTACCGTCACAACAATACAACCTCGGCCCTTTACAACTGTTTCGTATTTCTTCCGGTAGCTTTTAGCTTCAAGTTTCCCATTGTCAGTGCTGAATGAGAATCTCTTTCTGTTTCCTTAGAACAGTAGTGTTTTGAGTTGAAAACACCCAGTTCGCTTCGGTGACAGAAGTGAGACTTCCTTACAAGAAGGCAGCTCGGCAATCTACCAATTAATTGTCAGAATCACTAAAACATAATGAATTATTTCTGTAACATAATATATTTATCAGCACGCTCGTAATTCAATTCCCTCCAAAACGTGAATACTTTTCATACATGAAAATCCGCATTTACGTATTACCCCTGAGGTATCTTTCGATTTTAGAATAAAATTTATAAATAATGAGAATGTTGACATTTCATAAATTAACACCAAACACTTCAGCATCGTTATTTTAGACGTTCTATTAGTTGCTCAATTTTCACAACAATATTTGATGGATCGAATAACTTTTCCAGTGCTGTTGTCGTAGTTAATTTAATTTGAGAAAGTTCCTATTCTTCCTTGCGCTTGTGTGAGCCATGTAATATATTTCACTCAATGAAGTGATGTATTTTCCTCAGGTTCTGCAAACAATCCAATCTAAGGATACTATACTTAAAGTTCTTCATTAATTCACGTTATAAATTGTTTTCTAAGAAGAAAAAAATATATATCATAATTCCTCTACGAATTAAAAAACCAGATTAAATGAATTTCTTGCTTATTTATATTCCTCTATGAAATCCTACGGGGATATAATGAGACCAAAAGCTTCGCAAACAAATGCGGAACAGTTTCCACCATATAAGTGAACTACCTTCTGCTCAGTTGCATATACATAAGTGCATACTAATTTTATTAAGGATTTTGAAGAGCACAGGAATAAAATATAGAGAAAGAAAGATTATTACATAACCTCTGTAGACAGATGGCAGTCAGCGGTATTTAGAATTAAAGATCAAGAAAAGAAAGCAGAAATCAAGTAAGGAGTAAGACAAAGATGGAGTCTGTCACCCATGCTGATTAACTTTTATATATAGAGCAGGCGATGAAGAACTTTAAGACGGAACAAGGAAAAGGGATCATACTGCTATGAGATGAAATAAAAACTCTACGCTTTGCCGATGATATTGTAGTTTTAGGGAGTCAGAAGACGACTTGGAAACTATAAAAAAGGCCATGAAATTGGTTCTGGAAAAAGAGTTCAGTATGCGGATTAACAGAGGGAAAACCAAGGTAATGGAATGTAGTATGGGAAACAATGGAATAACAAAGATTGTTAGATTGGGAAGGCATATTTTGAAGAAGTTAAGGAATTCTTCTGCTTGGGAAGCTTAATAACTAGGGATGGTAGAAGTATAGTAGACACAAAGAGTAGGATAGCACAGGCAAGGAAGGCTTTCGCGAAAAAGAGGAATTTACTTACTGGTAATAAAAGTATGAATTAGGAAATCGTTGCTAATAATGTTCACATTGAATTGTGGCGTTAAATGGTGCGAAACGTGAACGATAGGTGCCATAGGAGAATGCTGAAAATCGGATGGGTGGTTAAAATCACAAATGAGGAAGTTCTAAACAGAACAGTGGAGGAGCGAAGATATGGAGGACATTGACTAAGAGAAATGATAGATTAATAGACCACGTTTTAAGACATGAGGGTTTTGTAAAATTAGCATTAGAGGGAAGTGTGTGGGGTAAGAACAGAGGAGGTAGAAGATTAGAAAGGATGTGGGGGTTTGCTAGCTATTTGGAAATGAAAAGGCTTGCCCAAGATATATTATCATGGAGGGTTGCATCTCACCAGTCTTAAGACTGAATACAACATCAGCATATCTGAATGGCGTACTATACTCCTTTTCTTATTATACCACCACATTATGGACTAGAAGTTTTATCGATTTATAATAAATTATTTTCACATATTTCAGGCCGATACAACTGATTTTTCTTTGGCTCTTTACCGTTTTAGCGTCGCGTGTGCATTAACCAGTTGATAGCGCATTGAACATGGGCTCGTAATTCTGACTAATGTACAATGGGCTCTAATATTTTTCACAGTTTCATTTTTGGTGTTAGGTTACTTCATTACATAGTTTCATTAGATTTGGAGAGTTTCCTGTAGGAATCCTCTGGTGATTTGTCATGGAATGACCCTACTGTATTCTGACATTATTGTCTCCAACATTTCCCTAATATTAGATACTTCACAAGCGGTTCGACTTCAATATTTTTAAAATGTTCCCATTTCTATTCTAAACTTTGAATGTTGTAGAAGCTCTAATTTGTTTTAGCAAACACCATTGCATAATTTCTCGATATTTCAGACCATTTACAAAGACGTTTAAATTATATAATTTTGTGAGTTTCAGTTAATACTAAATATTATGCAACAACAGTCGTAAATAGTTGATAGAAATTTGAAAGAAGTCCCTAATTACAGGGCCTAGCGTTTAATCCAACTGACGCCTTTCTGTTCAGATAATTGCTGGGCAATTATTGCCTTTTAACTTTATCAAATAATCAATCACATTTATAAAATATAACCCATCTTTAGTCTCCTTCTTAAAAAAAACAACTACTTAAAATAGCATTTAGATTATGTTATTATTTTCTAATACAACACAGACTTTTTAATGTTTATTATGTAATACAAAATTTTAGTGAAATTTCCATCCTTTAAGAGTTTAGATATGTGTTAACAATATACTATGTGCGATGTTCTGCTATTTCAGCTAAAAAATGCCTATGCAGTTGAGACCTGTGTTATTTTACTTTCATAACTTTCAAATGAATAATTAAAGTTTTCTTATTTTTATCCCGCTAATTATAAGTATGGAGAAATGATTAGTCTGTCAGGCAATAAAAGAAAAGTTACATTCGTTAACAGTACTTTTTCTCTAGTATTGAAAAATTCAATGATAGAATTTCCCTCACTTTTCTCAGTTAATACATCGAATTGGGGACTTAATTATAATATTTTTGAGCTGCAGACATTTTATAAAAGAAATATTTTCACTCAACAAACAAATTAATGTGGTTGCAGTACTCAGTCCTTAAACTCGTCTTATACAACCCTCCATACTAACATATTTTATTACCACGTCCTGCCTAATCAGCTTAGAGTATTCCATCTTTACTCTCCCTCTTCTGATCTCACCCTACACACTTTCCTCTAATGCTAATTTTCCGAGACCCTCATGCTTCAAAACGTGGCCTATTAATTTATCCCTTCCTTTGGTCAAAGTCCTCCGTAGTGTTCTCCCGACTACTATTCTGTCATCAAAATAATCGATTGCAAAACCTTATTTTTAATAAAAGGAAGAAATTCAAGGTTTTGATACATCCACTAATTTGCCTCATGATAGCGGATGGAATCCTCTTAGAGTTCCATACAACTATGGGAAAAGTTTCATACAAATCGGTGGTAAAAATTTAGTTGACGACGTTTTCCGATGTTGTTTTGTATTTACAGGAACAAACGGACGTTTCTCAACTCTAAGCCATGTACGTAAGCTGTTATTTGATTTAATATAGAAAGAAGTCCAGGTCCCATAGTTATATCGGGTGTGAATTTCGTTTCAGATTTCTTTTCTATTGAAACACTTCGCCAAATGAGTTTATCCATAAAAGTTTTAACACTTGCATAATTAATGAGAGAACGAAATGAACTTAATACACGAAAGTCTCCAGACTACAATGTATGCCAAAATCGTTATTATTCATAAAACAGGTAAAATCCATCACGAAACTACATTTTATCGAATCAAGGTATATATACAGACCATGTAATTTTATCATTACTGCCAAAGCACCAATTGGATTTTACAGAAAGTACCTCAAAAACCAACAAGCTTACCGGATAGTTAAAGAAATATCTACATGTCTAGAGGAAATGAGTTAAGTTGTTCTTTATTTCTTGAAATCTCCTATGCATTCATCAAGGTTTGACAGAGAGGTTTGCTCTTCAAAATGAAACACCCTGTCCAGTAACAATTATGTCCTAATGAAATAAGATCTCCTAAGCAGATATTTTTCAGTAAACTTTGATAGAATACCATTGAAGTTTCATTACATCAATTCTTGTGTTCCTCGGGTTCCTCTGCTTTCCCTGATCTATACATCAGATATTCCAGAAAACAACATTACGAAATTCACTTCCCTTGTCAACGATGTAACAGTGATTTCTACAGACGCCAATCAAGCAAAGTCAGTGCACATCACGTTTACCATGTGACAAAACACCAGTGATAATGAACAACGTTCGCATTACTACTGTAACGAAAACAGAGAACCTCGGCCTCCATATCGACCGAGCACTGACCTGGCAGGAGCATGTAAAGAAAAGAAAACAACTCGAACTAAGATTCAGACAATTCTATTGGCACCTTGATCAGAGATAAAAACTATCCCTGAGAAACAAAATACATGTCTACAAAACGATCTTGAAACCCATACGGACATAGGGGTTCCAATTGCGGGGCGGTACAAAACAATCAACTCTAAGTATACTAAAATGGTTCCAGTCTAAAATAATAATGTGGCACAATGTGATCAATAAATAAAATCAAAATTAATTTTTAGAAATTTACATTTATATAAAAAAAATTAAAATAAAAATATTCACAAACGAAATAGACTTAGTTTGCCGACTGCTTAACATGATACTTTTTCCCAAAGTTTACTGTGATTTAGGATAGAAACTCAAAAACAGGGTTTTAAACAAAAAACAAAATTTAGTTTATGGTCTCAACACTCTCAAGAAAGAAACTTCAGACAGAAAACCACTCAGGATTACTGCTAAAATACTCGAAGCGACGCCCGGTTCTTTCAGACACGTTCTCCGTTGCTCCACCGATCTTCTCTCCATCAAATTTCAACAAGAATGTCATTATCACTTTGAGCAAAAAAATTTCCTAGCTCCTCTCCCTTTTTATTACAGCTCCCAAAATTTGTGGAGACTGGCCTCAGTATACCTAGCCGAATCTATTAAATGTTTCCTGGTTGGCTGATATATTTATTGATTAAATTAATTGGGTAATAATTTAGTAAGAGGATATGAGGAACTTTATTTAAATTTTTGATATGGTATACGTGATATGACAACTTAATAGCCTTATCTACTAGATTATAAACCATAGCTATCTTGAGAATGTAGGCTTTCCCGGTGGATGGACTGAATAGAAAGTTCTCGAGATTTCACCCGTGTTATAGCAGTTGTAAAATACAAAGTTTCTACAACTAACACCGCCAATTGATGCATCAGTTACCTGAAGACGATGGAAGAGTGAGCTGTCGAAACGTTGTATTTTACAAATGATATAACTCGGGTGAAATCCCGTGAACGTTTTATTCATAGCTTTGTTTCCGAAAATTGGATGAATGAGCATGTAAGTAAGAACTCTTTCAGAAAATGATTTTTGATATCAATTGGTTATAATTTTATTAATTGAAACTGTTATCGTAGCGTCTAGAAAATTAATAGAGCTATTAAATTCTATTTCATAAGTAAAATATAAGATGAGAAGTTTGAAAGCTTCATACATCTCAATATAGGATTTTAGGACATTGACCTGTTTCGAACCCAAAGTTGATAATTTTCTTGTTATTTTCATATAACTCATTTCCCACCCCACGTCTCACATTCTGCAATAATATTTCGGAGAAAACACTATAAAAGTAACTGACCTCAATAATTCTTCTTCGACTCAAATATGAGCCTTTACTGCTTATAAAAATTCCACCAATTTCACCCCTCCACTTGGGAGAGACGTTCGGAAGTTATGCACCAAACGTTCATACGTAATTGTTACGATTGACCGTCTGTTTTGTCGCCTCTCTCCTGAGCCCAATGGTATGGTTTCTTCCGGAACCGTGGAAGATCTCGCTTGAGAAATTCCCATTCTGTTTGCCTCCAAACGCTGCCTACGCTCTTCTTCAGTCTCATTGTCTCGAAGATTATGAATTCGACTTGCGTTACACGTACGCCAACCGAAAATTTGACACCTTACTGGTGGCATTTTCTTATCACTAACAATAAACAACACGACGTTAAACCTCTAAGCACACATCAAAACACACCAAGTTTTGCTGTTTTGAAGGAAACGGTAATTGAATACAAATAAATGTCAATCTGTCAATACTGTACGAGCACGTCCGTTCAGTCCAGTTGTTGAGCTTATTATCGCTTCACGGCAAACCTTATAAGTTGCAGTTGGTTTTTAACAGGTCCCGCTTTCTCATGTTTACAGCAATATATGTAATTAGAATGCTCTCTCTCTCGGCCAAAATTACACTTATAATAACACAATAAGTGTGATGAATGGTATAGCAACGTATAATAGGACTCGCAGTTGATTTTTACGCCGCCTTTCGCGCGGCATTTCAATGGTTGTATAAATATTTACATTACTATCTTCTGAACTCTGCAAAATAACGAAATGAAACATACGTGAAACTTTAAGTTAAAATTTCTGTTTCAATACCTGAAATTTTCATTAAAATCCGTTGAGCAATTACGGAGTATAAACAGAAAAAATATATAGGCAACCCACGTATACATTGAAGATCCAAAAGCGCGGATATAAATCAGTTTTTCAGTAGAATTTTTTCATATTACGAGATTTTGAAACCTTTCCGTACGATTTTTTTATGACTGCTCTGTTACACCAGGTACTTCTGGGACCACATTCAT